>OY744517.1:132017834-132042834 GCA_963556195.1 Sepiola atlantica
TTTTATCATTCCAGAATCGTTTGTGGGGATATACCTGTTCTGTTCGTCGCATAGCTTGAATCCCAAACACATGCCCCTTTTTACTCTAAAACTGTACCTCTTAGTTGATGCAGCAAACGTAATAGATGGTCAGAAAGAGAAATGAAGAATATTATTAAATTGTAAGGAACATATGGTAATAAGTCGTCATAGAGTGTTGGACAAATACACTGAACGTAACTCGCATTTTAGCTTTAACTAACCCATAATTTGTCTTTCTATTCAATACAACTGCCATAAAAAGAGCCATGAAATAATTATTATATGCTTATATATCAAGAAAAGTGGTTTGTCACCTGTCACATCAGTTACTATATACTTAACCCCCCAAAAGAATGTGCTAATCTTTTACACTAACAACCCAAAAAAGAGTAGCCAACTTAATATGTCCCTCACTATCCACCAAGCTCCAGTCCATATTCCACCGATGCAATGTTGCTTCCTTGTGTCTATTTTACAAGTACTTCAATGGACTGTGTTCTTTGATGAACTTGCTGCTCTGGTGCCCCCACGACGCAAATTCACTAGAGCAACCCGACAATCTGTCAAATCCTCTCCGTTCACTGTGGAGGCCCCCAGGTGCCAAAAAGCTTTCTACTCCAAAAGCTGCTTTCCCCGTGCTGCTGGGCTCTGGAACTCCCTCCCTGCTCTCTGTTTTCCTGACGGTACTGGCATGCACAAATTTAAAACTAATGTAAACAGACATCTCGCTGCACAACTCCTAATTTAGGTTGACCCCTCCCCTAAAAAAAAACTAAATAAACTCTTATCCTTTTTCTCAGTAGCCCCTTACGTCTACAGTGGCTAACTGCCTTTTGGGGGGTGAACTATGTAAAAAAAAGGTTAGAAGGGAGAGGGAAGGGGAAAGAAGAAGGTGGGAGAGAGGAATAAGGAAAATACCCGAACACATGCTGCAAAGACAGCCGAGACCATGTCAGGATGTCAGACAATATTTTTTAAAATTATTCCTGTTTCGCCAATAGATTAAAAACTTATCAGAAATAGACACAATAATAATAATAATAATAATATCAGACGTAACTTTAACATTAATACCAGTCCCTCAGTCAATAATTATATTAAACACCTCTACATACCTCAACATCAAATATTAACTAGTTGTGGATTATTATGAATCAATCAAATAGCCGGAATATAAACAACATTGAACTCATACTAATTGTAGATAATTTTAATTGAATCATGATCATACCAAACGGATTACTACCAATTAATCCTAGTATTCACTACGACAACCAAATCTGATGGCGGAGCAATAATATCATCGAGACGCCTGCAATCATTTAAAACCCAATGATAGCAGTCACAATACCACCACTAACTTAAACGTTATTATAACATTAATACTCAAAACCAGCAACAGTGTCACCGATCACGTAATTAAGTCACTAACATGTCCGCCAATAGTGGCAACGGTAGCTGTGCCATTAGTGGCAACAACAATTACAGTAATAATAGTAATAATAATTGCAATAGCCGCAACTGTGATCCAAATGATAATTGTGGCAGCAATAGCCAATCTGCCAAGAAAAAAACATAGCGACATCGAGAATCATGGGGTATATTCAAAAGTAGTAGTGCCCACAACGAAACTAGTTACACCAATATAACAAAATTGCAATCCTGCCAATTGATGATAATAATAATGATAATAATAATAATTATAATAGTAATAATGATAATAATAATAATAATAATAATAATAATAATAATAATAATAATAATAATAATAATCAAACTTATTAAAATATTGACAATATTAGGTGTGTTGTTTATAATAGCTATAAAAATATCAATATATAATAATATATATCCTAATCATAATAATTATAATTGCATGTTACTCATAATTAAATACATAGATAAAGAAATAAAAGAACAAGATAAGGGATTAAAAGAATAAAAGATAACAAATAAAAAAAAAAGAAAATTAATCTAGGCAATCCCAATTCAGTATATCCACCAGTAAGGATTGCAGTAGATGTCGGATTATGAGTTACTGGTTATTTAAAATGTACATTTATATCTGCACTTCGTGATTAGTTAAGAGAGAGAGAGAGAGAGAGAGAGAGAGAGAGAGAGAGACGGAGAGAGAGACATATATGTATCGTTGTTCTTAACTTATATATGTTAAGAAGACAATGTTTATTTCAAATGGAGTACATAAACTGAACGTTTATCCTATAAGAATAAGTATATTCTTAGTGTCACCCGGGGGTGCAATGAAGTAGTACACATTACCATACATACATTAGTCTGCGCGTTTTCTTTTCTTTTCTTTCCTTTACTAAATCTAATAAGTAAGTGTGTGTGATTCGTGGTACTGTCTTCTTTAGCATAAATAAATAATTATATTACACATCTTTCCGAAGAATGGCATTGCGATTGTATATTTATTGAGGAATACGTAAATATATACGATTCAACAGAGTTCGCAGAACACTCTTTCCCCAAATCGGTATTTGCAATGGTAACTATAGATTTACATAAATAGATAAGTAGATGTTAATACAGCGATATATTCAATGGAACCTCTTCGTTTTGGGTCATAAGTAAGTGTTTACAGAGGGGGCACGCTTCCAAATGTGACGATAGATAAACAGCTTAGCACGTCGGACATTGGGGACGGATGAACAACTTGGCTGAGTTTCAAAACGCAAAAGGGAGTTTTTATCACATAGAAATAACATCTGAATTCAACGCGTGTTATCCGATTTATTATTGTAGTATTTCACTGATCGGATAAAATATATGAGAAATTCGAAGACTACCAAACGCTGGACGCTTTCATGATACGAATTTGTATTTACAGTAGGCAATCTATATACTAGCACTATTATTCGCTAAGGTATAGTCTCGTGGGGAATTAACCATCACCCTTTCACTATATCCCATTGCAAACATAAATACTTTTGTTAGACCTTCTCTACCCCAATCTTTGTTATCTTTGTTCGAGTGAGCTTCGATTTCTGGTCTATTCTAGTAAAATATAAACAGTAAAACTCACTCCTATACAACCACTGTACATAACTTTCCTTTCTTCTTCTGTACACATACATTTAAAAAAAAATTCCGTAAACCGAGTTTCGTTCCAAGAACTACCCGTCTGTAGAAGCATTGCTACGATACTTTTCCCCCTGTAGACTTCACCATAGTCGCCTTACTATTAATGGAAACAAGTATATTGCAAGCTGTCTTCTTTTGTAATGAAATGTTATAAATCGAATTCATCGTTTTATATCCTCTCATAGAATTGCTCATCATCCAACTAACAATCGCATTAACCCTTATAACCCTTATAAGCGAGTGGCTTATTGCCTTTGTAAGTGGGGATTTATTATTACATAAAAAGAACATGTGTTTACTCCAGCCTTAAACACCATGTGTTATGTTATTTGTATTATTGTTATTTCTCGTAGCAGATAGATACAGTTTTACCAGGTGAATGATCAATAAATAAAATAATTAAAACATATACTTAATGTTAAAAATATTGTTTAGTTAGCTTTCATTATATTTTTACGTTCAGTAAATATTCGATGAATAGTAAATAGAAATAAACTTCATCCTGCATCTATCGAAGTTACGAATACTTAAGAAATGCTAAAACATACTAGACATGACTGGTAGTTTTATAAATACTTACATTGAAAACAACATTTCAAAATGCTATGCCATATTTTGTGTAGTCAATTTGAAGTCTTAAACTGCCGATTAGGGTTAAGGTTAGGGTTATGTAAATAAACATATAGCGAGAATTAAAGGAGAACAAATCAAGTAGTATGGATATGTTGTGCTCCTAAACCAAAGAAAAACATTAATTCTTGTATGCATCTATTTCGTATAAAAAATCTACTAAAAAGTGAAACTATCTGGGTTCTTTTGAAGAATAGTGACTCCGTTCTCACAAGAATCATGCTTACGTCGTAGAAATCGACGTTCAAATGTTATTGTAAGCCTTTAGAATGTTGAGTTCAATCTTTAAGTATACAGTGATTAATCAGACGAAATGTCTACCCCTATGTCATATTAACGTTGTTAAAAATACAAATATTTATCGAACGTGCTTATTTGCATTATCCCGTCAATTAAGCAAACATGAAAATAAGGTTGTAATAGATCAATATATTGAATAATAGAATGTTGATATCGATAATATTTACTAACGCCCTGGATGAATCTAATAATAATTTTATAGCAAACGTTTAAAAATTCAAGTCATTACATTAAGATTAAACGCGTTCGTTTAAAAGCAGTTCTCAGTGAGGATCTTCAGAAGTTCAGAGGTTCAATAATTTCTAGAGATAACAATAACTAGAAAAACATAAAGTCTACAATTCTACCCAGTCATGCAATTAAAACAACCAATCTTCGCGTATTTAGCAAAGGGGTCCAATTAGAATACAGTAACGATTACCTTGTTTAACATAAATATCCCCGAAAGTTTGCAATTTCGGACCGATGCAACTGACGGATTTCGAGTTCTTGCAAAATATTACGAATATTACAATAAAGATTAGGATCGTGTCCAAGGAATAAATAAACAATAATAATCTTAAAACACTCGTGTTGTTAACAATTTTTTTACACTAGACATTATATGGCGGATAACCTCTATTTACGGATGTACGAAGACAATCCATTATTCTCTATTTCTTTTTCCAGAAAGGTGTCGAATTGAGCTCCTGATATCTTCAAATGGTCACGAATCAAGAACTGACAACATTCATTTCCTTCCTTCAGCAGGAAAATGTGGCACAAGGCGGGAATTATTGGGAATCAAACCAACGCAATTTAAGAAGGAATACTCTCGTCTCACAAAAAATAACATGGAGAGCCTTGTTATACAATTAGCACTAAAACAAACCTCTACACCAAAATGGGAGAAAAAGACTTAAGAGTACAATCCTGGGTCTAACCAGGACAACTCCTCAGCCCGACAAATAAAAGGCCACCGAAATTGTCCAGTTTCTGCCGGACTGATTGTCGAAATCTAGTATGTATACACACAGAACGGCAAATGACTCTCGCTATGGCTGCGAATGACCACCAATCTAGAATTGGCAATCCTAAACGTCGCTTAACTTCGAATATATAAAAACCGATGCGTCAACGTGATTATGCCGTATTCAAATTGTATAAATAGTACAAATAACAACATTTTCAAGCTTCACAAAAACTTACGAAAACGTATTGTAATATTCTGTTTCATTGCAATGCGAATGTCAAGCCATGTGTGAAAATAGTAGCATCTAACTAAACAAAAACAACAAAAACATATGTTAAATGATATGATCAAAACTATTGCTAACACAACTACGTGTTCAAAGATTTACATTTTAATATTATTTTTTATTGAAATTTAGTTTTGATTATACCCCTATAAGTATTTTTTTGTTGCAACCTATGTTTCTTTACTTGGGATGGTTTCCTTTCGTCAACATTGCTATTCCGTCTTGCATTCGCCATAGTTTATTAACAACAAATCGAGGTTAATACGAAACGTCAATTTCTCTAGGAAAAAAGTTTTAATTTCATATTCATACCATTAATGTTAGTCTACAATGTTTATACATAACGAAAAAGAAAGGTTACTCCGTCGAACCAAGATTAAATATATTATGTATCACTGATTTCGTCAGGGCATATTCCTATTTCCATACTAAATCATATAAGCTTTCAAATTGATGAAAATAGACTATTCATTTTCGAAATGTTATTCTAAAATTATCTTTCCTTGGGCTGTGCTGAAGTTTACCAACATTAACTTCCAAAAAGTAAGATGTCAACACACGCATACAGGTGCATATATATATATATATATATATATATATATATATATATATATATATATATATATATATATATATATATAGTTGGAAACGCTATACAGTATTCATATCGAAATTAGAAAATACCTTTACTGTTTTTTTACACGACATTACGAGTTTTGAGCACTTCTTCAGTTTACGACTTGTGCTAGTACATTAATTTTTAAAGGTATCTTTTATTTATTAAACTGTTAGGTAGAAGTACAGAATAGTTAATAATGTCATCTCTCTATGTTAAAACGGGTTTCTTAATAATAACGTTTTTTTTCAGCACCGTCCGTAAACTGCATATATAAATATTAATGTTTCGCTGGCATCAGTTGAATGGCTACTAATCCTAGGAGATAATAACACATAAATTGCATGATGTGGTATTCATGCCGTCAAGATATGTATATTATAGAGAGTAAAGTGAGACATAGTTGTATATATCCGCAGGATCGCATACTGGGCGGTATTAAAATATGAGGTCGGTCTTGCATAATATATATATATATATATATATATATATATATATATATATATATATATATATTTATATACATATCTATACCTATATATACACATATATATATATATATATATATATACATATATATATATACACATGTATATATACGTATATATTCAAGGCCTTTGAAAAGGTATTGCATGAAGGGCTTCTCCTAAAACTGCACTCATATGGCATTACTGGACAAATATTTAATATAATTAAATATTTCATAACAAAACAAAAGATCCAGGTTGTACTCGATGGCTGTTCTTCTAAGCAACATGGCATGAATGCTTGTGTTCCCCAGGAATCTATTCTTGGACCTCTACTGTTCCTGATTTTTATAAATTACCTTACTGATGCCATTTCGACAAAATAGGAATATTTGCTGACGACACCACGCTCTATTCTCGTCATTTGGGCAAAACCGACGTACATATCTGAAGCAATGGCCGAATCCTTGGAAAATTACCTGTAGTCTGTAGTGGAATGGGGTCAAAAATGGATGGTAACTTTTAATACCGCTAAGAAAAAGCTACTTTCCTTCAATAACTACAAGAAACCTCTTCAACCACCGATTGCCATGGCAAATAACACTCTGCCTGCGAGTTCATCATTCAAACTCATCGGCTTAACTTTCACAAATAACATAAATTTGAATAAACACATTGAAAACATTGCCAGGAAGGGGGACTCCCTCTAACGTGCCAGTAAACTTCTCACACTTGACACTATCCCATATCTCTACAAAGCCACCATCCGCCCATGCATTGAGTAGTGTTCCCACATCTGGGCTGGGGCATCATCCGCAAGTCTCTCCCTCTCAGACAAGGTAAAAAAAAGTCGCCAACTTGATAGGTTCTTCACTATCCACCAAGCTCCAGCTCCTGCCCCATCGCCGCAATGTTGCTTCCTTGTGCCTGTTATACAAGTATTTCAATGGATTGTGCTTTGATAAGTTTGCTGTTCTGGTACTCCCACGAAGTTAATTGACTAGACTAACCCGACAATCTGTCAAATCTCATCCATACACTGTGGAGGTCCCCAAATGCCGAAAAGCTTTCTACACCAAAATATTGTGTTCTTCGTGCTGCTGGACTCTGGGACTCCCCATTTGCTTCCTCCTTTCCTTACGGTACTGACATGCATAAATTTTAAACTAATGTAAATAGATATCTCGCTGCGCAGCTCCTAAATAAGGTTAAACCTCCAAGTAACATTCACCTATTTTCACAGTAGCCCCTTACATCTACAGTGGCAACCTGCCTTGTTTGGGGTGAACTATGTCAAATCTGCATGCAATTAAAAAATAATCATATATATATAATCAAAAATTTGGAAGCATTAATGCTTTTGCATTGCAAAAAAATGGTTTAGAATCAATATGTTGGGATAGCGTGATATTTTGCAATTAACCTTCGACTCACCTAGTTATTACAAATACATTTTATTAAAAATTACAGCATATTTTAATTTTAATGCATTGAAAAACCGTACTAAAAATCACTGTTCAATTTATTTTCTATTAACCAGGTAAAAATAGTAAAGAGGTAAACACGCAGATTCTTCATCTCCTCTACTCGTTTTGTCTTAAAAGTTTCATTTTGGGGATTAAAGCCTCTCTCTTTCTAATGTATTATAATTACTTCGCCAATATAAGTAAAGTATATTTTAATAAGTTGTACCTACAATATATATATATATATATATATATATATATATATATATATATATATATATACATATGAAGAGAGAGAGAGGGGGAGAGAGAAAGTAAGAGAGAGAGAGAGAGTGAACATATACTAGCAAGCAGACCCGATGTTACTCGGAATTGAATGAGTATCACTACTATTTACTTCGTCACTATTCAAATTCCAACATATGTTATTCTATTATTTTAACATGCACACCCCTCTTCGTTTGTTTATAATCTAGTCAGAAGAATCTAAAATCATGAAATATTCTTTGAATTCATGTCTTACGCATAATGTTTCATTTCTAATCAAATCAGATAGACGTATTCGAAGTGTAAAAAGGGGTTATGTGCACATGGGTCACTAAGAAGAAGGGGCACACAAATATCTGGCACATGGAAGGTAACGCTAGGATTCGGGACCACTTACATTGTCCTCACAGGAGAATTGTACACATATTATATAAATTTCTTCGAAATAGGATATATACCTCCATAGATCGTTTAAATGCACTTATAAAGTCGGAACAAGTTTAATTTTCTTCCCCAGATAACTTCATACATATGAATTTAAATTTCATAAACATGTAGTATATCTGACGTTTTACGAGGCTTATGTCCGCATAGCCCCCTTACGTGTGTATTTAAATACTTGGAAATGCTTTAATTGTCTTCCCCGGTTAAATTTACACTCTTATTTTTTAGTAAATTCTGGAATTATTATTTAAATATTGAACGCACAAACATCACACAAACGCCAACAATTGACATTAAGTTTATATATATATATATATATATATATATATATATATATATATATATATATATATATATAGTTTAATATAAGAGACAACTCATGTCTAGATATATTTGGTAGATCCTTTCAATAGTCCGAATCATGATCGTAGTTTCGGAGGGGAATTGGCTGATTCTTTGTCTCCCAACTATGGCAAATTAATTAGCCTATTCCCCTTCCGAAACTAAGATCCTGATTCGGACTATTTAAAGAAGATATCAAACGATATTTTGGCATGAGTTGTCTCTTATATTAAACAATAATTGCCTACAAGAGAAGATGCCGCCTGGATATAAATATATATAGAGAGAGAGGAGAGAGAGAAAGAGAGAGAGAGAGAGAAAAAGAGAGCGAGATAAGGTAATATATATATGTATATACATATACATTTATGTATGTATATATATATATATATATATATATATATATATATATATATATAATTTAACGGCCTTAATTTTTGAAATGCTAAATTTCTTTCCTTCTTCTTCTCTTTCTCTATCCCTCCACTTCATTCTCTCCAAATATGATCTGAGGTTAAGATCGGATTCTAACTCTGCCTGATGAGATATCAGTTTATTGTAACTGTTGATCGATAACATCGACATGCCAGTGTCGCAGATTTTGTACATGTCTGTGTAAATAAAATTATCATATATATATATATATATATATATATATATATTATATGTAGGTAGATCTATATATACATAGTTATATATAGGGAGATATAGAGATAGATCTATATAAATGATATATATATATATAAATATAATTATAAATATGTGTTTATATCTATATCTAATTCATTTAAATAAAGTATAATTGAATAGTTTCTACAAGTAATTGATTATTTTTTATTATTTTATCATTGTTTTTATAATTAATTAAATAAAATTATTAAACATTTCTTATACGATAACCACCAAATATATGCGACAATATTTTCATTGCTGTGTTTACTTTCGTAATTTTGTTTTCTTTACTATTTTATTCTTATTATATAGAATAATTTCAAACCCACCTCACTTTTTGCCCGACATAAAATTAATGTCACAATGACCGCGACACTAAATACCACCCAGCACAATTTCTTAAAATATCACCTGTTTGAACCTCCCCCCCCTTCTTCTTTCTTTTCCCTGCTATACGCGAACCCCGTCTCCACCCTCAATTTCCTGTTGCTGTTGTTGTTGTAAAATTATACAAATCTGAGCAGTATGGTTCCGAAATGCCTGATGAATTAATGCTTATTTTAAGCGTTAATTAAACAGAATATATTTTGTAGCAAATGGAATAAACCATCAACCAAATATACTTTGCTCTGGATTTTTATTGAGCACTCTCATGAACCCGGTTAAACTTCTTTCGGATGTATACCCCTTGGATATTTGTAACAAGCAGAATTATATATATATATATATATATATATATATATATTTATTTTTCTTCCCAACATGTCTACCCTACATGTATCTGTGCTTGCATGATATCTTTTCCCTATATCATCATCCTGATGAAGTCTTATAAATAAAGACGAAACGTTGATGTACACATAAAAAACATCCAGTTTTTGGTTTTCCTTTTTCATTTTACCATCACGTCGGATTACCTTCATCCTTCTCTTCCCATATATATATATATATATATATATATATATATATATATATATATATATATATATATGAATATAATTATAAATATATGTATATATCTATATCTAATTCATTTAGATCAATTAGAATTGAATAGTTTCTACAAGTAATTGATTATTTTTTGATTATTTTATCATTGTTTTAATAATTGATTAAAATTTAGATATAACAAAATAAATCTTTAATCATAAAAATGTGAATAATTATATGAGCGTGTAATATAATTATGTACTGATGTTACCCTTCAAAAAAAGGCATTTGGGGAAGTAAACTTTATATGTGTGTGTCATTTATTAAGTTATTATATTGACAATACTTTTGAAAACATTGAACTATTTTTACGGAAAAGACTTTTGCCTAAATATTACGTGTGCATAATTGTTTATATTCACACATACACACATTATATATATATATATATATATATATATATATATATATATATATATATTTATGGTGTGGTGGAGTTGTTATCCACAGGTCTGTGTGATGCGTCTAGTTCTACAGCGGAGCGTACTTGTAGTTGCATGGGCTTCCTACTCTTGCTATTTGCTTAGCCGCCAGATAGCCCACTAGTTGTGCGAAAAGGGAGCCGAATGAGTAAGTCTCCCCTGCTGGTATATAGCCTATCCCCAGACAAGACTCTAGTCTGACCTCCTCGTGGTACACTATTGTAACTGGGTGCTTTGCGGCCCCAGGCTAATAGACTAGAGATCTCGGAGTAGGTTAGAACCCCAGAGGTGCAGTGTGCAGGGCCTGCTGGCATGCAGATACGTCCCGCCACTCACCAATCTAACCCCCTGCCACTGAGTAGTGGTCAGTCTCAACCTCTCTCTCTCTCTCTCTCTCTCTCTCTCTCTCTCTCTCTCTCTCTCTCTGTATATATATATATATATGTGTGTATGTGTGTATATATGTATATGTATATGGCGCCGGATCAGGGAAATTTACAGTTTGGTATCTGGGGGCGCGTTTAACCCACTAGGAGAGATGCCCCTTAAGCCTTTGTTAGGTGTCTAGGAGATGGAAATCTCTGATGTATAACCTAAGGGGTGTTGCTGACTTTTTCTGTGGCACTCATTTGCACCGATCTTGTGCAATCAACAATTCCAAAAAGTGTGGATGGTCCTACACAAGCCTTCACCACTCAAATAAAATCATTCGTGTGGGTTTTCTAGCAGCTTTTCTAAAATCGACATGAGTATTTCTGGGTCCACTGGCGAGAGAGTAAAGGCGACGGGGACAGGCAAAGGATATTGCTGGAAGTCTCTAGCTGGCGCTCTACACAGTGGCGACTGGTGGGTGATGGCCGTTTGGCACACACCTTTGGGCAATTGTGCCGTTCCTGTCCTCCACCAGTGACAAAGCAGGCCTATCTAGGATCAACACTGCTTTCCCTATTTCAGGTAGGGGGCGATAAAAGGAACCTTAAACATTGTATGCCCTTCTTTGACTTGTCAGCCTACTGCAGCTGTCTAGTAATCCAATACAGCAGTCAGAAAACAAAGAATTTTATGAAGCTAAACATTGGATCTTTGAATGTGCGCACATTGCAGGATAGTGATGCGTCACTAGAAAGGAAACGGCCCTCGTATCAATGGAATTAAGGAAACATGATGTAGATATTGCTGCCCTTAGTGAGACGCGTCTGCCTGGTCACTCACAGCTGTGTGAGGTAAAAGGTGGATACACGTTGTTCTGGGCTGGTAAACCAGAAAACGAACCACGTCAATCTGGCGTAGGGTTTGCAGTGATGACGGAAATTGCTAGATCACTCCCAACACTCCCAGTAAGTCATTCAGATCGTATTATGACCCTAAGACTTCCACTAAAAAACAACACATTCGCAACACTTATCAGCTGTTATGCCCCTACTATGAATAGTTCAGATCAATGCAAAGCTGATCTTTACAATGATTTGCGTAGCTTAATCTAAAAAATTCAGCATAAGGATAAGGTTGCTTTGATGGGAGACTTCAATGCTCGAGTGGGGCTCAACTTTCAAACATGGGCTGGTGTTCTGGGTCACCATGGTGTTGGAAAAATGAATTCAAATGGATTGCGACTCCTGACGTTATGCAAAGAATTTAACTTCAGTGTGACAAATACGTACTTCCAACAAAAGCATTGTCGACAAACATCATGGATGCACCCCCGATCAAGAGATTGGCATCTCATTGACTACATAATTACCAGAAAGCGCGACCTCAAAGATTTTAAGATAACACGCTCTTTCCATAGTAGCTGTTGTTTATCAGATCATGCGCTTATAGTCGGCAAGACCATCTTCCATTTAGACAAGAGGAGAGTGAAAAAGTCTTCTGTTCCAAAACGCCTAAATGTTCTGCCTCTAAAACAGGCAGATACACAAAATGAGCTGAAGGAAAAAGTTACGACCGCTATAAATAGTGACGTTTCAAGTTCTTGGGATTCATTGCGCAATGCTGTTTATGACTCGTCTGCTGAGGTTTTGGGCTTCCCTTTGCGGAAACATCAAGACTGGTTTGATGAGAACAACACTGAAGTGCAGAAGCTTATCGACCAAATGCATGTTTGCCACAAAACATGGCTCGAGGACAAAAATTCCACAGTGAAGAAGAAGGCGTATAGAGCTCACAAAGCACAAGTTCAGAAGGCACTTAGGGCATTGAAAGAGGCTTTGTGGTCATCCAAGGCTGCGGAACTTCAGGACGCAGCCGACAGGAAGGATTCTAAGTCATTTTACTCTGGCCTGAAAGAGGTGTTTGGCCCTCAAATGAATGGTTCTGCCCCAGTTTTTGCTGAGGATGGAGAAACACTGCTAACTGACAAATCTGCTATCCTTAAGCGCTGGAAGCAGCACTTTGAAACTGTCCTTAACTCTGCATCGGTGACTGACGAAAACATCATTTCCTCTCTTCCGCAGCATCCCGAAATTCCGGAACTGTCTTTTCCACCTACAGTTCAGGAAGTATCTCAAGCTAAAAAACAGCTATCGTCAGGGGCACCGGGCAGAGATTGCATCCCCATTGAGGTGTACAAACATGGCGGAAGAGCACTCAGGGAAAAACTGACCATCTTGTTTGTGGAGACATGGAAAGTTGGCGGAGTCCCACAGGACTTTAAGGATAGTAATGGCAAGCATCTTTATAAGAGCAAAGAGAAGCAGGAATTCTTGCGATAATCCTCGTGGGATATCTCTGCTTTCTGTTGCAGGTAAAATTCTTGCAAGGTTGATTCTGAACAGGATCCTCAGACATCTTATTGATGAGATTTACCCAGAGTCCCAATGTGGTTTTCGCTCTGGTCGAGTACAATCGACATGGTATTTGCCCTTCGTCAAGTTGCTGAAAAAGTTCGTGAAAAAAATCGGGAACTGTACATGGTTTTTATTGATTTGACAAAAGCATTCGATACGGTCAGTCGCGTAGCACTTTGGAAAGTTCTTCATAAGCTTGGAATCCCCAACAACATGCTTGATGTCATAATCTCCTTTCATGAAGGGATGAAAGCACAGGTAGTTTCCAATGGGGAAACCTCAGAGCCTTTTGAAGTAACCAACGGTACGAAACAGGGTTGTGTGATGGCACCTGTGCTGTTTGCATTATTCTTCTCGGTGATGCTTCGGCACGCATTCGCTGATGAAAGCACAGGTGTTAAGTTTCAATTCCGAACCACAGGTGGGCTCTTTAACCATCCGCGTTTTAAAGCCAAAACCTTGGTTCGAGAGGCCATCATTCGGGACCTTCTCTTTGCAGATGATGCTGCCCTGGTCGCGACTTCTTTTGAAGAAGCTCAGCATCTTTTGACAGAATTTTCAGGTGCATGTAGGGCTTTTGGTTTAACAATCAGTTTAAAGAAGACTGAGGTGGTCCATCAACCATGCCCTACCCCTAAACAAGTTCAAGGTGTGATAGCAAAATCAGCCTATCCATGAATTTCCATTAGAAAAACTCAAAGTGGATGGCAGACCAATGAACTATGTCAAAAGCTTTACCTACCTAAGTAGCAAAGTAAATTCTGCTGCTTCACTTGATGAAATCGTAAACCGAATTGCAAAAGCGGCGAATGCCTTCGGCAAGCTTAAACATCGTCTTTGGAGAAGCAGAGGGATTAAGTTGAAGACAAAAATCAATGTGTATAGGGCTGTAATATTGACAGGTCTTCTCTATGCATGTGAGGCGTGGAGGCCTTACCGGCATCACATCGCCAATTGGATGTGTTCCACAGGAGCTGCCTTAGGACCATATGCGGACTTAGTTTGAAGGACAAAGTCGCTAACACCGATCTTTACAACAGATGCCATATTGGTGGAATTGAAAGTTTCCTGTTGCAGTCTCAATTGCGATGGGCTGGTCATGTAGCAAGAATAGACAAAGGGAGGATACCTAAAGCACTGATGTACAGTCAGTTAGCTTGTGGTAACAGGAATGTTGGTCGGCCCTTGCTGAGGTACAGAGATAAATTGAAAGATGCGCTGACGGCAATTGGAGTACCCCCAAAAAACTTTGAAGACTGTACAAAAGACAGGAAGACATGGCGAGCAGCTTGTTGCATTGGACTGGAAAGATTTAACGAGACCTGTGTGGATAATATGAGAACTGCCAGAGGTAGGCGAAAAGCTAGAGAGAGTGCTCCACACCTGGCATCCGATTACTCACACTCTTGCACTGTCTGCGGCTTTCCTTGCAGGTCTCTTGCCGGACTCAGGTGTCATGAACGATCTAAACACAAATGAAAGTTGTTGGAACCTCATACGTCGCAATCGACGGGAGAGTCCATCATATATATATATATATATATATATATATATATATATATATATATATATATATATATATATATAAATTAACCATCATAATCTATGTGCACGTGTTTCGTGGTTTAAATACTCATGACCGTCTTACTACTTATCATATATATATATATATATATATATATATATATATATATATATATATATATATATATACATATATATATATATAATTACTTTTCTGGTACTAAAGGTACTTAAGTTTTATTTTTTATTTATTTTTTAATGCAACTTTGATTCCTATATAATTTTATTGCTAGCTACCATATTGCAGAATGGTTCTTGGATATAGTGTTTAGATAGTATTATTATTATTTTTATTTTTTTATTATTGTTATAATTAATGTTATTTGATATGCAAATTACTATATCATACGGTAGTCTTAAGGGTAATATATTATTATTATTTTATCATTATTATTATTTTTTATGTATATATTAGTGATATTTTAAGCTGAATTATTTCGACACTTGATTATTGGGGAAATGGTCGTATAATCAGTACCATTGGAGAGCCATGAATATTAAAACTGTCCTGTTTTTAAATCTCCGAAACAGTTACATGGTAAACAGCTGATGATCCCCGTGTTAATATTAGACGCTTAAGGTTTCCTGTTTTTGTTTCACTCTTAGATAATTAACCCCCCTTTTTTATTTTTGTTTTTTATTTTTTTATTTTACTTATAATTTTTCATTTATTAATTTTCCAACGAATGTTAAGTCTCCAATATCTTGGATTTAGTTAGTTTGTCTGGGAATTTAAAGTGCATTTTCCTTTTTTTAATTTTTTTTTTTTTTAATGACTCAAAGCTTCTTTAGACTATATATATATATATATATATATATATATATATGTATATATATATATATTTATGACACACATAATATATATATATATATATATATAAGTACGTTTGATTATATACTTATGTATTTTTATAGTGATGAAACAAGTAATTAAGCTCAAACAAGATGAGCTTGTCTCGATTTCAGTCCTGCCGATTCGTTTGGTAATGGATATTTCTCAAACATGTTTAGGAATTATCGATAAATTACATACATCTGTTAGATTCCACAAACAAACACGCCAAAATTCTGACCAATTTCGGTAGTTTGATACTAATATCTACTCATATTTTATCTTCTCAATGTTTTCAATCGTGCTACACGTTATATCTATTTTACTCACACTTATAGGGATTTTAAAGGCTATATTGGCTAATGTCATTGTCACCAACGCCCGGAGCGCACAGATATTACTTGGATAGAACGGATTCCTTTTTCCGATTCGTGATTTTACGAAGTCAAACAAAGAATATATAATTTATCACTTTTTATTTTATTGTTTTTCTTTTTTCATTTGCCCACTATATTTACCGATATAAAATGATGAATAGCGTCTTCAGGATACGAATATTGTAAACTTGTCATGTCTTTGTACTATCGTCTATATTCGGTTATACGATGGATGGTCAAAATGGATTAAGTGCACGCAAGAACTTCAGTATAGAACCAAGGCAGTCACTACACTTGCTTATAGCGTTGCAATTCAGAATAGTTTTAGTAAATTGTTATGATTATGTCGCCTCTTTCGTCTTTCTCTTTTCACTTAACATATATATATATATATATATATATATATATATCCATACATATATATATATATATATATATATATATATATATATATATATATATTATTTATCTACCTCCCACAAGGTAAGATGTGACACAAGGTCGGGAAAGTGGGATTAGATAAGCCAGTGCTCGATACGTGAGCACTCTGGCCATTTAAAAATTGCCTGGGCAGCCCCGTCGGCATTCCACGATAGGATCGCCTCAGACAGTTAGTAATAAACTTACTCCTCCCCAAAGAGGGGAGGCAAAGCCTGGGGGGTGGACCTCCTGGAACTGCACTGGACATCGTGCAGTATCCATCGGAACAGATACTACACTTTGATATTGGCCAAAAGGCCAAGAAAACGAGAGCAATCCATACATATATATATATATATATCTATATATATATATATATATATCTATCTATATATATATATATATATATATATATATATATATATATATATATATATATATATATATATATATATATATATATATATATGCAAAGTCGATCGGTTTATTTCACGGAAAGTCACATTAAAACCCTACTTTCATATTTATAGTAAAACTTTATCTGCCTCATATACTGAACATGTTTAGGAGATGGACACATATTTCACTTACTTATTTGGCTGCTTATTTTAAAAATAACATATCATTCATTCGTTATTAGTTACATGTGAAACATCGTGTACATTCCACGGTGTATTGTACTTCTTTTCATATAATTTACATTTACAAATAATATTCTTTCTGAAATAAGAAATGTCTGTCAAGGGTTCTACCATTAAGAAACGACTCTTTTTTTAATAAAAATAATGGTGATATAAGTTTTAGCTAAATCAAATGAATATGTTTTCATCTATTTCAAAAGCAAGACATATTCGTATTATTCGTACCCAAAAGGTAGCGTCTACTAAATATGCTTCAAGGCAAGGAATGTTACATTATCAATGTAGTAGTCAAAGGGACGACACAATTTGAGTTTGGAACAATTTAGTTTCAAATAGTTCAACTCGATATTGCTTACCTTAGCAACATTGGATAAATTACCATTCGCTTTGTTGGTTGATCGGATTATGTAACGTAGTACGAAAATGCTTTAGCATATTATTATAGAGATTATATTTTTCCTAATGCAGTGATTTTTTTTATTATTACACATATTTATGAGGTATATTTTTCAGATTGTGGATCGAAAAAAAGTATTTATTGTGAAAAGACTCAGAAAAAATATCTTGAGATGACGACGGGTGCTACACCATACATTATTAAGTAACACCTGACCTAACAATACACACATATTGCGACAAAGCTCATGAGGCAATTAATACCACACTTAATGAATTTATTTACGAAATCAAATTCTACCACAGTACATTCTGGCTAGCATTCATCCATTTCATTATTTGTTATATATATATATATTTATATATATATATATATATATATATATATATATATATATATATATATATATATTTTCCTTAAGACACATATCATTAAAAATAACCGACAATGTTTGTCTGGTTATTTTAGTATTGATCCCTTCAATTTTCCGGATAAAAATCTTAATCTCGGAAGAAAATTGCCTAATTAAGATTTTAATCTGGAAAATTGAAGGAATCAATAATAAAATAACCAGAAAAAATTGTCGGTTATTTTTAATAATATATACATATATATATATATATATATATATATATATATATATATATATATATATATAAAACAAATTCCCTACATACATTAAAGCACGCACGCACACTGTGGCAAAAAAAAAGAATTCAGGAAATCCCAACCCATATGTTTTAATGTGTCACAATGGAAAAGTGTTTGCTAGTGTATCGTAGTTAACATAAAACAATATGTACATATTAGGTATTAAAAAAAAAATAATAATAATAATAATAATAATAAAGTTAAATTGAACCAATATTAACAGATTTAAGGAACACATCTAACTAATTAATACAAATAGTTATGCCAGCTTTATTAGTCTTTTTCAGTCTAACGATAAAGCAAGTGTAGTTTGTATTTGATTCTAGGGGCACATAATTTGTCTGGAACTACTCATTATATACGATAAATTTGTCACAATTTTAGTGATAATTCAAAGACATTCGTTCGAACATACCGTCCCAGCAGTATCAAATAATACAGTGTATTTGAGAGGATTTGAACACTGCTTGTACGATTCTATAGTTCGTCACAGTATCCATTAAACACATACCATGCATGCCTTTATACATGTCTTAATATATATTACTAATTAAGTGTTCGTATATGTCAGTATAAAGTTGTAACTCTACTCTAACTTCTATTCATGTGCTATCATTTTTTATTACTAATGTAGATCTGGTATATGCCATTCTGTTGCTCGATCTATACTATTACTCAATATTCTAAAGGAAGGATGGCAGTAGTACCTTTTAATGCTGACTTTTGTGTTTTATTATACTAATGAAGACTAATGCATCATCTTTCAATTCTCAATTCCCTAGGGTAGTGAAATATCTGCTCAGTTTATACCACCTTCCCAGGAATGACCTCCTCCTGTTACGTTACCATGAAACCATCCTCCCCGTCATTACTTTCCCTTTGGGCGTAGTTAGTGTGTGACCGTTCGTCAGGATGCCATCTACTTAAGTATTATCTCCTGATTTAGGGTGGGGCATGTTTGTTCGCCATGATTCAATCCTACTTCACATTACCGCCTGCCATTTTTGCGTTGCTACTTCATATAATTATACAACAATATTGCCATAATTAATTTGCATTGCAATAACACATATTAACATGATATCGCGACATTAAATCTTAAATCTTAACGACAACAGAATAAAAATTTAAATATAGTGATAAATATGTATAACAAAACAATGTAAACATACGTCGTTGTTTATGTATAGACAAAACTATATCAAATACGCTCAGACACACAATAAAGATTTATGAATATTAATATGTGTATATATTCGTTCTATAATATGTACCTATGAGTAATAAAATTAATTCTTATATAAAACTATCATTTATTAAAAAATATCGTAGGTAATTTTTTTCATAAATTATATACAACTCTAAATAATACCTCATATACAGTATTACACACACTTTGACTTTTCAGTGTCTTTACATGAAAAGTAGAATTAAATGTATGTATTAAGAGTGGAAGGCATTCAAAAATGACAACAGTAACAAATGAGAGCTACTTTAGAAACATAAGTACACTAGTCAATAAGCATCAGTTCTGACATATAGATGGCACACAAATAAAACAATCCATGTGATGTTTATTAAATAATTACCTGCATATTTTTTTTCAAAATTATTACATATGGCTGTTATTTGTATTACTCTTCTTAACATAGAGATGAACTGTACAAAATAATTCGAGAAATCATATTGGATGTATGGTTCGTGACAAATTAATTACATTTTAAATGAAATTACCAAATAAATTTTGATAAAAATAACCTTGAATTGGACTAATTCAAAAGACATTTCGGGGATTATGATAGCAATGTGTGTTGTGGCAGCATAGTTAACCGGTTTATCTAAGAGCTTAACAAACCGCGGCTTCGGAATCGGTATATTTGTTCCGATCTCCGTATCTTCCTACATGAGAATTTTTTAAAGCTTTCTTAAAATTAATTAGACACACTTAAAACTACGTAAATATCACATTAGAAACAGGTGAAAAGTTCGAATGATACACATCATTTTCAAAATTGCAAAGCTACTACTACTAAAATGTTTGCATTTCAACACTTGACCACACCCCAAAATCATATTATACATGAATGTCACCGACACAACTTATTTTATCTGTCAATTTATATAAACTTAAAGTCTACGTTTCGATTTTATATATTCATTCCCATAGTTTTTAAGGTCTCAATTTAGGCAAATTAGATGTATTGCGTGTTGCATTAACACACTTAAGATGTTGCTCCATGTTTATCGCCCCTTTCAAGTCGACCGAACAGCACACTTCGTTATACTAACTCAACATTAATACTACGAGAGAGCAAAATAAATAAATCAATAAAAATACGTTAATAGTTTTTTATTGGAAAATAATCGAACGTATTTGACATCCTTTTTTGTATTTTTTTATTATTAGAAACTGTTCTCTATGCCTTTCTTTATTTTAGAAAATCAAACTTGTTTAGAGTAATGCGCTGAGATTCATACACTGAAATCATTAAACTTCATAAGATCAGTAAAATATATTTTCCTTATTCTAATATACCTGTGTTCAGTTTTGTGTTATCTTTCAGGGTTCGAATCTCGCTCTAAGCATTTTTTCTATAGCGTGTTAGTTATGTTTGCATCATGACTCTGAATGATATATTTTGTAATTATTTTATTGCGATTGGAAAAAATAATGGTTTTCATTTGAACTAACGTCAAGTGAAAAAAGATGTGAGAAACGCGACGTTGCTAATTACTTATTCTAGTTAAAAATAAACTTACTAAAATAATATTGTATACACATCGTCTACGTACTGTGTAATGATACCATTAAAACGTCCCAAAAGGATTACACACGCAGTAGTAGTAGTAGTAGTAGTAGTAGTAGTAGTCGTAGTAGTAGTAGTAGAAACAATAATAATGATAAGTATCATAATAAAAAACAACAATACTAAAAGGTGAAAGAATATGCATTTGTTTTTCATATCACTTGTTTACAGTAGATCGCTCACTATTGAAAGTGTTGCAGCGGGCAAGATGTTTTGTGACACAACGCGGGAATTCTTTTTTAGGAAAGCTTGTGCTCCCCGTTATATTTCGCAGTCTTTGTGCCACCCTTAAGGCTGCAATTTTAAAAAGAGAATTAAACATCGAGATTAATGTTTACCTACCCAGAATGTAACCATGGAAGGCATTACCATCAGTCAGACGCTGGTCCGACAGCTTGACGATTTTAAGTATACACATTGTACTTCGGGACCACCTATTCAAAGTTCAACGAGTTGACCTATCTACCTGAAAAAAAAAAACACATTTGTTGACAGCCGGAGAAGTATACGTGTTGTGTATAGTGTGTGTTTCGTTCTCTCTCTCTCCCCTTTCTATCTATCTTCTTAGTATGTTACAGCGCAGATATAGGACAGTCATCTTTTTAAATCTAAACGAGACGCATGTTTTAACATGCTCGCCGAAATCAACTGACATTCAGGTGTTTAAATATGTTAATACTTCGACAAGAAAATAAATATATATTTTTCATATATAAAAGTAAAAATGACTAGTTACATAATCTACAAAGCGTTCTATTCCAGGTAAGTTGTCCCAGCCTGCCATTCATGCAAGCCGATCAAACAGATAATTAATTCTCTGGAGAGAATTTCTGATACCAGCGAATAGATATCCAGTCGGGTATTAACCATTTATTTTTTTTAAAAAACGTGCATATCGTTACCGCTCTGGGAATATAGTACCGTTCCAGGACCAATAAGCTACATTCCTCGGCAGTGACTATCGTCTAATATTATTGCTCACTGGCGATAACAACAACAACATTTCGACAAAGATCGTTACAAAGATTAACCCCGGAAACAATAGTACTACAATTTGATTTAACTGCAAAGCATCTTCGTTTAAAAATAAACAACACGACAAGACTAAAAAAAAATACGTATGTGTTTTGATATCGCGTGTTTACAGTGAATCGCTCACTATCAATTGTTTTGCAGCGAGGAAGTAACTTTGATTTAATTGCAAAGCGTGTTCGTCTATTAAACACAAAGAGAACAATAAGAGAATAATAATATACCATAATAATAATTATATAACTAAAATATATTTGAAAAATGATGGTGATAAATGGTAGATAATAATAGTTGTAGTAGTAATAATGATAATCTTAGCAATAATAATAATAATAATAATAATAATAATAATAATAATAATAATAATAAGGATAATTCTAACAATAATAATAATAATAATGATAATCTAAGGCCTGGGTAAACTGGCATAGAGGTAGAGAATCCCCAGTAAGCCATAGTGAACGCAACATCTCTAAGGATAGTAAATACTTGATGGAATGTAACGGCAGTTATAAATACCAGGTGTGCATCTGGTAGGGGGTTACTGCGTTTCATGGCTAGAATGTGGCCTTAAGCTTTGGTATATAAATACAAATTATAGAGAAGGAGAACCTGACACAAACCATACCGTGTATTATTCAAAAATGACTGTTTAAAATTATTAAACCGAAAACGACGTAAGTCCGAAATTTCAAGATCAACTCCCACATCCAACAGGGAAACGACCGAGGCTTCCGAAGTCGTAAGCCAGCATAACCCTCGAAATACTAACACTAAAATAAGAACTAATTAGACTAAAGCTTTAAATAGAATTGTGATGATAATTTATCTGAAGAGTGATCTTACTAATAAACGATATAGACAAGGAACTCACCGAAGCTGGAATGAACTAGCCCTGGTTGAATTATCAGAACACAGACTTGCAGTACAAGCCAAGCTGATTAGACCTAATGAATAGTTATACGCTATAAAAATCCAAGAACTAAAAATGAAATTGAGAGAAAAAACTTAGACGAGCTTGTGGAGATCAATAAACTTGATTTTGTTAAGGAAAAGTTTAGGGAAAACGCAATAACTAACTCTGAGAACGAAACTATTGTAACTAACGGTAATCATGCTGGTACCAAAGATGCAATCGTAAAACGTATTATAGTGCATGGTGTGACAGAAGAAAATATCGATATTTTCAGATCGTTAGACACGAAGCTAAGAGCTTGAAATTCAGAACAACTGCCGAACCTGAGAGTTGTCAATAGAAAAATATTTAAACTGTCACCATCAAAGTAAATTAAGTACTGCCATTTTTATAAGTAAATAATATTAGTCTATGTAATAAAGTTATTAGAACTTCTTCCAATACTGTGCCAAAGCTACACGGAATAGAACCACGGAGAAAAGAAATAAAGTAAGAGGGGTGGTTGTATAAACGTTTAGATGGGTAGATAAAACAACTTAAAAGTATTTAAGTAAAGTGCAAGCTGTAGGAAAGCGCAAACTAAAAAGTCAGAGTGCTTGTAACAGACTAATCCGTGAATTCGACATACACTGCAAAAGTGTCAAGTGTGTTATTGAAGAACTGAAACATCGTGTCGTAGATAAAACTGCCTAAGTTATACGTTACAGCGACATAATTGAGCAGTATCGGTAAACATACTGTTTAGGAACATCCAGATACTCATTGAACAACTAGACAGAAATTTAAATAGGAAATGACGTTATACGTGATGCTGCCCGATCTCGTGCATCCTGGAAAGGCATTTCAGAAAAGGGCGTAAAACATCAAGATAATGCAGAATGGGTCAAAGATATCGAAAGGGAGGTGTATTCTAGAGTAGAACGACACATGAATATAAGTCACCGTGAATGTGCTGACGGAGGGAAGTAAGCTTTCAAATCAGAAAGCACTCGGACCTGACGGAGTCCAGGGATACTGGTTTAGAAATCTTCCGGCTCTTCACCCATTTTTAACCAAATATTCAAAATAACATAGTATTCGAAGCTCGAATAAGATCCCCGCGATACGGCTATACACTAGCTACTACGAGGAATAGTGCACCTTCTCCTAATTTAACCGGATAATTCACCAAACTAGATGAATAATTAAGTGGCTTATTAGGTTGAAGAATAAATAAGATCAAAGTGTAGTATCTGTTCCGATGGATACTGCACCCCATACTGGTGTTGTCTTGGCCTCTGGTCTTGATTTACGCCGGTCAATGGGTATGTCCTGTGCAGTTCTGGGAGGTCCACCATCGCAGGCTTTGCCTCCCCTCTTTGGGGAGGAGTAAGTTTATTGCTTACTGTCTTAGGCGCCTCTACCGGGGAATACCGACGGGGCTGCCCACGCAATTTTTAAACCCCACTTTCTCGACCCGACCTTGGGTCACATCTTACTTGTGGGAGTAAGATAAAAATTGGCCTTGTGCCTAACTCCTGGAGAGGAGTAAATCAATACTCAACATTTACGTTGTGAGGGAGACTCGTGATTGAACA
>OY744517.1:132050334-132075334 GCA_963556195.1 Sepiola atlantica
TCTTTAATTTATTTTTTTTACAAATATCAATCATATAAACCGGCGAATTAAGTTAATCCAACCGTAATGTTATTTCCCCAGTTACTTGAGGATTAGAAATCAAGTTTTTAATATCGACTAGGTATTAATTGTACCTAGTTATTTATAATTTCCATAAAACTTTATTTTTTGTAATAATTTTGCGTTATTTTATAAAGGAATTGCATTTTCTTATTTATTTTCTCTTTATATCTCTATCTATATTGATTTAGTCTAATAGACGTGTAATTGATGTTAATTTAATGTCGCTAATTTGACTATTATGTACAACCTGCAATACACCTCTAAATTCAATATCAATTCAAAACTTTGTAGCCTATAATTTTTTAGATCTCCTAGTTATTAATAGTTATCTCATCACCACGAGTCATGCCAATACAAGCAGTTACATAGCCTAATACGTATAATAACAACCCACCAAAATAATCAGAAAACTATATCTATAATACTGACATTAATATCTATATTTTCCAAGATTTTAATTAATAGTGCTTTTGATTAACCTATCTTTATTTTCATTAAGAAAAATATATATTCAAGCTCTCTACATCAAGTTGTCCTATCATTAAATTAGTTAACTTAATCCTACCTATACTTGTTAATTATGTTGCATTAATTACGCGATCCTTCATCATTTGTAATAAATTGATGTTATGTTTAAAGAAATAATGATTTTAATTTCTAATCTTTGTTTTTACTTTTTATTTACTTATTATTTATTTATTTATTTTACTTATTTATTTATTTTTATTTTGTATTTCTATTTATTTATTTATTTTATTTCTTTATTTATTTATTTATTTTTAAGTTATGTTTACATCGTTCTCACAATACTTATCGAAGGTGAACTTTTTGAAGTGCTTGAAATTATAACCCACCTCGCCCCTCTGGTTTAGTAGAGCATTCTTATTAGGAAACAAAACTATAGCCAGTGTATCATTTAAACACAGAAAACAAGGAGGGTTATTAAGTGTAGGTACTGGTGCCTCTTTTTAAAATACTCCATTTCACTACAGGAACTATGCACTTTCTTTTTAGGGATAAAGTATATCTAGATAATGAAGTGCCTTTTCTATCAGTATCTATATTGTTAAATTAGCATTTATGGTTTCTATACCTATCCTTAAAGTCAGTACTAGTACCCCCTATATAGAATTTTTTTCAAATTAGAATCATTCTCTGGGAAAACTGTACTTAGATATACTACATTTTTCATTAAACATTTTTCTTGTAACGGACACTCACTTTTACTTCTACAATTACATTCATTGTCTTGTATGCCACTTACGTTGTTTGTATCATTATCCTTTAGTATTTGTCTATTGTGACCTTTGATTATTTTCTCTAAATTATTAGTACAACTATAACTAAGTTTAATTGCGTTTGTGTTAAAGATTTCATGCAATGGGTTATTAATTGGGGAATGCTTATTTAACAAGTTAAGAAACCTATGTCCAATCTTTGATTTAAGTAGTTGGGTTAACGGAGGTGTATACCAAATAATTTTTCGTTATCTATTTGTCTTATTTTTATTTCTATTCCTATTATCTTGATATTCTATAGTCGTGTTAATATAACCACTATTACTTAGAGTATCATTGTAAGCACTACTATTGTTATTGAAAATTTCTTCATTAGACGAAGTATTGCTAATTCTATGACGTATAGAAAAC
Organism: Sepiola atlantica; assembly: GCA_963556195.1. Lineage (NCBI taxonomy): Eukaryota > Metazoa > Mollusca > Cephalopoda > Sepiida > Sepiolidae > Sepiola > Sepiola atlantica. The sequence continues at coordinate 132,052,047 of OY744517.1, forward strand.
AGTATGTGCTTAATAACGATTGGTGGATGGTTTGATTTAGGATTCACGTATATTGGATCATAGTTGTCTTTCATGTATGGTTTGTAAACTCCTTGGTTAAGATTTAGGGTAATATCTAGAAAGTGTGTAACTTTGATACCTTCATTTATTTCAACTTTGAGTCCTAACTCTTTCATAGTTCTGAAGATAAGTTTTTTAGTCATTTCAACTTTAGAGCCACTACTATTTTCAATAACTGCCAAACGATCGTCTCTATATAAGCCTATATTTTTAACACTAAACATACCTGTCTCAATAAGATTGTATAATATAAATAATCCAACCAGATCAGACAAAGACCCCATTGCAACATCAAAGGAACCAGTAGAGTCTTTTTTATCCCTTGTTCTTTATTCTTAACCTATACAGTTTTCTTGCATTTGTATATTATGTCCTTTACCTCACTAGTAATATCCACGTGAGTACTTGCAAAGTCAAATGCCTTATGGAATAACTCTTTTGTGATTGAAGGGTAATAATCCACAATGTCGAACTGGACAAAAGTGCATTCATCATTGTTGCTAATTCCATCAAACTAATTAATGGTACTCGTTGTATTAATCCATTGATTTAGCCGCATTTTACCCTTAATTTTCTTGATATTGTCGAGGATGGTGTTACTTATCCTACCGACCTCAGGTCATGTTGAGTTAATAAGCCTAGTAGCGGGTTTGATAATAAAATCCGGTTTGTGGTCCTTTAATAATATGTATGCATGCTTAGGTCTCAGCTAATACACTCTATCACTGATCTGTGTTTTACCGGTTATATATTTGCTTTCCATATTGATTTCATTAATAATATTTCTAATTCTCGCTTTTTTGTAGTTTTTCGTGAGGTTTTCGTTAATTAACTTGTTATAGTCATTCTTGTTCATCCTATAGAAATTTCTGGTTTTGTCCGCCTTAAAGAATAATTTGTCTGAGTTTTTGATTTCTCTGATCGTTTTTCCAAGCCTTTTCTGAAAATCCATGGTGTATATATATATATATATATATATATATATATATATATATATATATATATATATATATATATATATATATATATATAACCTTTTTGTAACATAGCACGAACATCCCCAGCAGAGTTCTCGATTAATTGAGAATTAAAGTTTAAAATAAAATATTAAGAGCGTAATATTTATTAATTTTGGCACAGAAAAATAAGTACAACATTCTTATATATATATATATATATATATATATATATATATATATATATATATATATATATATATATATATATATATAAAGAATCACCACTAATCAAATGCCGAAGGGCACTCGAGGATAATGGTTAATGAGTGTAATGGTGGTGGTGAGACAACACCGTAATGATTAGTGGGGATGCTGTAAATTGGGCTGAATTTGAATATTGAATGGGACGGTTAAACAAGAATGTGTTTACATTTAACTTGAATACCACAATGTCTTAGTCTGCGGTATTGTGTTTCCCAGACGTGTTGCTCTAGGAAAGAAGTCTTGCTTATAATAGGTTCGTTATGTTTGAGGCATTGAGTGAGAGAATGAAGAAATATTGATAGTGGTTGAAAATAGACAGGTTTCTGCTGCGACTATTATAACGGGGGTTGCCAAATATCGAAGCCCAATCTTTTATCATGAAATGCCATGAAACTAACAATATAGTAGAGAATGATTTCCAAAGCTTTGTAGGCAGGAAAAAGAACACTGCCCACTAGATTTCGTAGTCAGTGTTTTACTCGTTCAAGGCAGGTATGGGTGTAAAACCAGAATATCACAAATGTGGCAACACTATTTCATCTAAGGGCGTATTTGGCTTTAATACAAGTAGACGATTACACAGGAAGTGATACACTTTCTGGATCGGTAGAATAATCCAACCCTTTTATAAGCGACCTTGCCAACGAGGGTCATGTAAGTACTTCATATACATAAGTATTATATAAACATTTTAATATTAATGGTCGAATTGGAGGTTTATAAAATAAATATTTATGAAACGCTACTTAATATTGAGTACTTTAAAAAAGAAATTGGTTTAATTTGTTTGTTATTAATACATTTAAACTTATTTACTTATTTAACTTAATATATATATATATATATATATATATATATATATATATATATATATATATATATATATATATATGAAGTTGGTAAGTATGTTTGCATATTTATCTGCATATCATTCACTACTCAACTTATTAACTGATCATAATGACTTTTTGGGCACAGCTTTTGATTTGTGTCAGTCCAGCACGAAAGTAATTTTCTGGTTACAAAACTTCATAAAAGTAGATATCAAACTTGCATATATATTAATGTTTTATGTAGTACGTATATATATATATATATATATATATATATATATATATATATATATATATATATATATATATATACATATATATATATATATATATATATATATGTGTATTTATGTGAGTATACATTTTTACTAATCTGCTCAATACATGTATAGAGCTTACTGGTAGAATGAAAGTATACATATGACAACATGCAAAGCACAATCCGCTGTTGTTCTCTCCTGAAAGGCTCATCTAACTCCCAGCCCTGTGAGGACTCTTGTAGCGATACACAAATAGGTTTTAAAAATATATATTTTTCTTTACTGCAGAGATTTTTTGAACTAATGATTCACCAATCATCGAGGCCAACAACTACGCGAGGATAAGGGTCAGGTAGATGATAAGTTGAATGATGGGCCACTAATCTAAAAGGACTGACAATGTAATTAATTCACATGACGATTTTAGTAATATCTTTTGACATTTAACTTGAAAACGACCATGTATTATGTAGGGAAAGATTCACGCAGTAACGTGTTCAACAAGTGGGATGTTTTTGGAAATAAACTCTTTTATTTTTCGGGGGTAGAGCTTGCAGTTCAGTCGAGCAACCCCCATGGAAATACTGAGAGTACTTATTTATTGGGAATAATTTTTCGGATCAAAATTGTACACATTTGCTCGATCGTGGTCTAATTTCTACGGATCTTTCCACACCAGCTTGTTAAAACATAGTTCGTATTTCTCCCAGCATATCAACGTTGCCTATGTCATCTTCTTTGAGTGGTGATATTTCAGACACCCATGGAACTCTGGAAACGGTTAACGCATGCGACCTATCACTCCGCACCAGAATCGTAATAGTACTTCATTTTGAAGTCTCTTTCACAACATTTACAAAACTAATTATTAAACCTATAATCGATATTTTAATTTCTTTACATTAAATTTACATAACTGTTCTGTCTAGTTTCCCACAGCCTATAAATATAAAATATTACTTACTTGGGCTCAGGCAGTACTTTCGTACATAGTGTTATGGTTACGCCAATCCTCGCCTCCTTCTTTAATAGGAAGAATTGGTTTGTCGCCGAGCGCTTGATGGACCTTTATTCTGAGGGATTTGTGCACCTCTATAATAGCACTCGCACATAATTCCCCCTTTCGGGATTCCTGGACTTCCAATTTTTAACCGACCACGTGTCACATTGTGCATATTATGGGTAGTCAAATAAGCACCATGCCTTTCTATCTTGAATGATGTATTGCTTAAGTACTCTGTTTACCTAATACCTTTTGTTTCGCATACATTTTGTCTTACCCATAATAGCCGTTTCAGTGATTCAATACTAACTATGATATTTACACTGATACTCATGTAACGGCATCAGAAACATCGATTAAAAATTTAAATCGCAAGTCGTGAAAATCGAACAAAAATCACTAACTATTTGTTTCTTGAATTTATTAAAAGTATCATTTGTGTTACGTTTGTTCTTGTGTAAAATTTTGATAATTGCGCTATTCATGTAAGAAGTACATTCATAATTATTACTCAATGTATTAACCAATTAAAAATATCCTTATTTGCATTTGAGTTTAATTTAGATTTCTGTTTAGACACATTTCAGACGTGTTAGTAGCCAACTGAATTAAATCGTATTTTTTAATTTGATTAATTGACCATTTTCGATTCGAATCGAGATCCATCGGTGGATTACATCGTATTTAGAGTTGTCCTATTGCCTCCGTCGCTCTTTGCAATGTCTTAATTTTAGTCCATAACTAAAAATAGCTCCATTCATTGTGGAAAAATAAATATGAATGAGCACGCACATGATGAGAGAAAGATTCTCTTAAAGAGTCAGTCAATTGAAAAAAAAATTAATTCTTCTGATCTATTATTATTATTATTATTATTATTATTATTATTATTATTATTATTATTATTATTGTTATTATTATTATTATTATTATTATTATTATTATTATTATTATTATCATTATTATTATTATTATTTAATAGTAGGCTCAACTGTTGGATGTCTTTAGTTAGAGTTGTCTTTTTTGAACATCTGGCTAATTGCCTTGGCTTTAAACATTCAAGTTGCACCTAAACACGTTCGTGGTTCCTCCCAGGCAAGCCTGTGGCAGAATTGGAAAATAAATTGTCTCGTCAATATGTTTAAGTAATTTCTGGTGAATTTTCCTTATGGTTCCAAATTACAACAAAAATAACATCTATTTATTCACATTTATATAACCATAGCTAATTCCCATTTTAGATATTTATATTTTACCTGTACTTTCTCCTGTACACTGTTATCGAATGGATAGACTATATCAATGATTAAACAAGTTCTCTTTCTTTTGTTTAGAACAATATAAGTCGGGTTTTGAATATTCAAGAACCTTAGCAGCCTGTATGCACATGCCCTAAGCAAGTTTAACATTGTCCTTCTCTCGTACCACTTCTAGCTTATGCCTATACCACTTCTTATTGTTGTCCAATTCATAAAGTCTGCATACATTCTAGTGTATACCTGAGCGACTGTGTCGTGCCTCTATTTTTGATACTTGTGTAGTGATAGCATTGGCTTTCCGATATCATATGCACTAAGGTTTCTTCGCTTACATTACACAATCGGTATATCGGTGATTCTGCAGTTTTGTCAATGTAATGTTTGATTTACCTAGTGATCTCCGTAGATCTTTTGAGATCACCCCTTTACCAAGAATTCCAGCTTTATCTCTAAATGTAACATTCTTTATCAGATGTGTTGTTGGGAGTTTAAATACATCTACATGGACAAGTTTATCATTTTTTATAACAAGAATGTCACATTTGGTGATACCAAATCCCATTCGTATGCCGTCAATAAATACCGTAACCGTGTCCATTAGGGTATCAAGTGCGGGTTCATTCTTTCCAAAAAGCCGTATGGGCATCCATGAATAGTAAGTTGTAAAAAGTGCTTTTTCGAGTCACTATCTTGCTTTCACATAAGGTAAGAGAAGTCTCATTGGGATCAAACTAATGACAAATAGCAAAGGGGGATATCTATCACTGCTGGTTTTCACTGTAACTAATGCAACCCATCCTGAAGTTAATAGGTTTCTCAATTATTGATGCACATTTTTAAAGCAGTTGGGATGTTGTGAGCTATTCCGAGAATCTCCAGGAATGTATGTATCCATAAATGAGGGACAATGTCAAAGCTGTTCTTATAATCCACCCACCCCATAGCCAGGTTATTAGTTCTTCGTTTGCAGTTACTCAGGATCATTTGATTGATCAAAAGCTGATCTTTGGTGCCATGATCAATTTCGGCAGCCTTTCTGTTCCTAAAACAGGAAAGTGTATTGCTCCAAATGACCATAACTAATTTAAGACAATATGATAGTGAAAAGTGTCCACATAACTGAGAAGCAGTGGTCGCTCGAAAGTTTGTCGTTTCACCCCTTTTTAATTCATCTTTCATGATCAAAACTGTAGTTTCATTTGCATCAATGGAATAAGTCTGATTAACATAAGTTAATATATGTGTGCCATCGGGGTTTGTTATTGTTTCTACCATAGACTTTTCTTCAACTACATTAAGTTTATTTTCCTCCCCAAGCTCGTCTAAGTATTCTCTCTAAATTACTCTTTTTAGTTACACAATTTCAATAGCAGATAACCATTCATCAGTTCTAATCGCCCACGCTTGCCTTGCAAGTTTTGTTCTAATACTTCAAACAAACCTAGCTAATTTTAGTTTTGGTGCATTCGCTGTTTATATCGTCTCTTATGAGGATCACTCTTCAAGTAATATTCATCACAATTCTATTGAAGGCTTTATTCAAATTTGTTCTAGTTTCAGTGTTAGGGTTTCTAGGATTTCGCTTGATGCGTTTGGAAGCCTCGTCCGTTACACATCGCCCAATAACCTTGTTATACATAAATCTGCGTGGGGACCAATAATCCACTTCACTGAGGGTCTCCTTTTTTAAATACGCTATCATTGTTTGGTTATTTTTGTTATTGCAATCGACGCTCGTTCGTTTCAAGTCGCTCTATATCTGTGGTATACAGACATCCGCGTGGGTACCAATAATAATATTCAGTGAGGGATCTCCCTCTTTTTGAAATGCATTATTATCATTTTTTATTTTATTTTAATCGATGATTTTTTGTTACACGTCGCTCAATAACTCTGTTTTATACAGAAATCTGCGTGGAGACCAATAATCATCTTCACGGGGGGATCTCTTTCCTTGTTAAATACATTATTATTAGTATTATTATTAGTATTATAATTATTATTATTATGATTATTATTATTATTATTGTTGTTGCTGTTGTTGTTATTGTATTAGAAGCTTTTTCGTTACACGTCGTTCAATAACTCTGCTTTATACAGAAAGCCGCGTGGGTAATACTAATCATCTTCACTGAGGGGTCTCTCTCTTTTATAAATACAGTATCATGTTTGTTTGTTATTTGTTGTTATTGTAATCGATGCTCGTTTGTTACACATGGTACACTAACTCTGTTTTATACAGAAATTATTATTAGTATCATTATTTATATTATTATCATTATCATTATCATTATTATTTTTGTATTAGTATTATTATTAGATTCATGATTATTAGTGTACCGTTATGAGTGTTATCAACTCTATTGGAGTTCTCACACAGACCATCATCAGTGATTGCTCATTGATAATAACCGGTGGTGTACACAATAATCCAAGTGACCACGCATCTACCCAAATTTGGTTGTTCAACGTCATTTTCTTAGTTTTAATCAGTGCAGTTCTTTTCTATTGTACTTATTTTACCTTTGCAATGTGTCACAGTCCTATCGCATTCTTTAATATTTCAGCCGTTTTCAAACTTTGTTTTCCGCTTTATAGTATTAGGCTTACCTTTGATTACAATTTCTCATATTTTAGCTAGCTTTTCGCCTAATATTCTTAAGGTTCATACGATTATTGATACTATATTTACTTTCTACATATTCGATATTCTTTTATTTTCTCTGGCAAATTCAATGTATTGACTTTGTTTGTGTGTCTCTTAGATTGTCTGTCTTTTAGATTTTCACCATGTCGACTACTGGAACGGCAAAACCTCGATTTAGCAGTTTCTAACCTTCTTATCAACAATTATGACGCCCGTTCTGAGTAAGTGCATCTGCTTGTATCTTCATGCCCCTATTAATGTTGATGTATTCCTTGTCTGTTACTGTCCCCTGTTTGCGTTTGTACCATTTGTTTGCATGTCTAAAATGGAGTCGTTGCATACTTTCCCACAAGGTGGTGTCTATTCTTGTATTTATGTTAGGCGAATTTAGTGCATTCACTTATGTTGTTTACTGCTTCGCATCTTTGTTCACATAGACTAGATTTACTCACTTCCTGTGTTTTATCTATTTTAGCTTCACTACAATTAGTTTTAATCGCATTGTTATGTGAAGCACTCAGGTGCGATTCTATTTCTCTGTTGAAATGTTATTTTATTGACTATGTGTAGGTGTTATCATAATTACATCCATATTACATTCTTATGAATCGCTAACGCCACTGTTTCTCTTCCCACTTTCTTTTCTTGAATTTTTATTCTGGTGTCGCTGTTTTTTGTATTGTTTATTTTGACCATGCCCCTCGCTGTTATGATCTGTGTTCTGGGATATGTACTTTTTCAAGTCTTGTTTGTGCCTTTCACATAGTCTTCTATACTTACTAGATTTCTCCCTCCTTCGTTGTATTTTCTATAGAGTGAATCAGTATCATCTTACGTGTGTAGTGCATTGCGCATTGATATTTATTCCCTTGTATTCTGGTCAAGATGCGTTAGGTTTACTTTGGTCTAGCCTAGGAGTGGCCTAAAGTATCTTATTAATGATACTGCTCAAGTGTTTATTCCTTCAACTAGATTTCTACTATATAGTTCCGTTTCAAAGCGTTTCCTTTTTCTTATCATGCATTTTTCCATTCAACTATTTCATTTATGTATTTAAAAGGATGTTTGCTTCCAGAACTCCAAAAGTTGTATTGTTATAATGTTCACCAAGCGCCCTTATCTCATTTTTGTTAGGCAGTTTTATGCCCTCGGAAGTTTCCAGTTATCCCAATTTCATTTCTAGATGTGTACCATTTTCCATTCAAAATTTCATTTGGATGTCCTGGACATATATGTTAGCCGTGTTAATCAGTTATTCCAGTTTCTTTTTTGGGACTAATAGCTTCAGTTCGTCTATATATATAAAAACTGTTCTCTGGTCTTCGGATATGCCACTACCTCGTGTGAGCCCAATGTGGTGTTTGAATGAGCGCATTAATGTTTGCGCGATAGCTGGAAAATTGTCTCTGTTGTACCAGTCTACAAGAATTCTAGAAAATAGAACTGATCCTCAGTACTACCGCCAAATCAGTCTACTGCCGACCTTTGCTAAAATATTTGAATCCTTACTCAATCAAGCAATAGTCCGGCATTTAGTTAATGTTAAACTTCTTTTTGACCGCCAGTATGGATTTAGACAAGCACGATCTACTTGAGACATCCTAACGGTCATCTCTGAACGCATGTGTCATACACTCGACAAGGCAGGTGAAGCTAGGGAAGTAGCGCTTGATATATCCAAGGTCTTTGACAAGTTATGGCATAAAGGACCTTTCCTGTAAATATGCTCATACGGTATTACTGGGCAATTATTTAATATATTAGATCCTCCCTAGCCAAAGGAAAGATCCATGTTGTCCTCGATAGCCGTTCAGCTAAGCAACATGACATAAATGGTGGTGTACCCCAGGGATCTATCCTTGGACTTTTATTGTTCCTGATCTTCATAAACGTTCTCCCTGATTACATAGAGTCTGAGATTGTTTTATTTGCTGACGACACCACACTTTACTCTCGCCGTGTCTCCAAAAACGGAAGACACCTTAGTAATATGACTCTGGAAAATACACACATGTATATATGAGAGGTTCAATAAAATTGTTCTCACTCATTCATTCATTATTTGCAGTATCATTAAGTATTGTGTATGTTTTATCAGCAATTAAAAAATATAAAAGTGTATTTCTGTATGAAGATGCTTCGCATTTTGATCTTCCGAAATGCATTTTTGTTAGTTTCGTTTTAAGAGAAATGTTTACACGTCATTTCTTTTTTTACTGAAATGAATTTCACACTTAAATATGTAGACAGTTTGATCGACACTTTAAGGCCCTTTAAGAAGTTCGAATGTGTTTGATCTACAAATATATCAAAGTAAGCAAAGCTGTACTATGGTGAGAATTATTTGATAATAACGTGCATCTAATTGCTCGACGGAAAAGTAGATGCGCCAGGATAGCTAAAGTGCAACTACCTCTGTCAGATTCCAATTCGGGGATTTTATCGTAGTGCCGAATTTTAATCTTGGAAGGACACGCTAATTCTTACCTACTTTAAATTCTATTAGGCTAAATGCAACTTTAACAGGTTTTAACAAATAATAATCAACGATAGTATAATCTCGTCAGGCATGTTTGTCACATGATTAAGAAGAGAATTTACGTCCAAGTGCCGGTTGTTGTTTTGCGTTAAAATATTTGTGGGATAAGAATGCTATACAGAACTACTTGTTAATAGCATCTTCATGACTATACGTTATTCCTGCAATAGGTGTTGTGGTCCTCCTACATAGAGCATTATGTATTTTCAAATCGTTACCCATCTCGTGGTAGGCAACCTTAACATCGTTTAACTTCACTGATAAAATGATAACCGATGTGTCAACATGAGTATGCTGTTTGTTTTCATTTTCAATTGTATAAAATTAAGAGAACCTTGTTAAAATAAATGTTTAGTCCGGCCGACTGATCGCTATATAAATACAAATATAAACACTGTGGTTACACATTCCCGGATAATACAATACATGTTTTTATTCAAATATATATATATATATATATATATATATATATACATATATATATATATATATATATATATATATATATATATATATATATATATATATATATATATATATATATATATATATATGCTTTCGATATTATAAATAAAAATATACACACATACTTTTCGGCTAGACTTATATGTTCGCATACCTAACACTAATATGTGATCCATAACAAGGACTAATATATGATCTATAACTTTTACTGATATAGGATCAATACCCAGGACTAATATGAGATCTTAACACAGGAATAATATGTGATCTATTGCTTATATTCATATGTGATCTATTACTAGGACAAACATGTGATCAATAACTCAGACTAATACGTCTTCCATACCTAAGATTAATATATGTCATATAGTTTGAACTTATATGTAATCTATATCTAAGACTAATATATGGTCGATACCTAGACATAATATGTGGTCCATACCAAGTTTCGCCTATACAAATCGTCTTAAATAGTTATTTGTCATAGGCAGGGAAGAATTCCTAACTCCTTACATTCCATGTCGTCAAAGCTTTAGCAAGAAAAACCGTCACAGACAACCATGTGTCTCTCATGTTAGCTTTTACATTATTTTTAATTTAGTTTAATCTTCCCATGGCAAGATTACTGTTAGGTTATATGCAAATGTTATTCTTCCTGATAAAAATTTTCCCTCGGGGATTCTGTCATGTTAATTCAATTAAACACTTGTCAAACGCATATTCCTGGACATTGTGACAACAAAAGTAATCTTAACAACTGAATGATTATTTTGTCGCTAACATGACTAGAAGAAATTTTCGCATGCACAAGTTCCGTCCAGATGCTCTTTTATTATTACACTGTATACAATTAAACACATGGACGGCAATACCATGGCATATGTATATATATATATATATATATATATGTCTGAATGAGAAATGTGAAATGCTAAAATGTAAGGACACCCGAAATCTATTAAACTGTAAAAGTGAGATAGCTGCTTGCACAGTAAGACACGTTTAACTCTGTCTAACAATAAATAAATAAATAAACAAACAAATAAGTAAGTAAAAAAACTAAAATAAACTACAACATAACAACTTAAAAACTAAAACTTACAATAGAACTACAAAAAACCACGTGTTAAAATAAGTTCACCCATCATATTGACACAACAAATCAACAGGGTATAGGCTACGCTATAGAAAACAGAACAATAGAACAGAAAATAGGAAGTAAAACTGACCGGACCTTTGTTCGTGAGAAGCCCAACGATTGGTTAGGAAAACAACAAAGACTCTGATTGGTTAACTCGCTAGCCGTGTATATAAACACACCCGGCAAAACTAACTCCACGCATGTTAGCCTGAAGATTCACCCAGGATTGAAACTCGGGAGCCTCTGTGTAGCTTAATCGCCATAAATATATGTTCATGAGTTAATACCTAGCTCTACGTACGTATCAAGCACTGTTGAAGTAAATACTGCAGATTGATATATAAAGAAGTATATATCCTTATAAAATGATATGTTAATACATGAACTGTAATCGTTATATATATATATATATATATATATATTTATATACATTTTGTTTAATTTTACTTAAGCTGAAGTTCTAAGAAATAAAGGGGTTCCTTCCTGTGGTTAAAACTTGATCTCAATATGAGATACAGAGGTGTCAGTATATTTCATTACATTTATAGTTTACCTGTCGAACGTTAAATTAGTAAAGCAGTGAAGAATATTACTTTTCCTCTTCTCAATCACCAGTTCTATATGTTATAGTTTATTTTTATTTTGATATTTTCTTCTTACCGGATAATAGGAAAATAATTTATCCGGCCTAGTTGAGTATCCAGCTTTGTGATGTTACTACAGGTTACATTTATTAAAGAAGGTGCGCCATTCATCGTAAGAGCCAGTGTATAACCGTGTCAAGGGAATCTTATTTGGGCTTCAAATAATGTGTTACTTTGAAAAGCACGTACTGTAGATTGGAACACTTTGAACTGTGATCCGCTCATAATATGCTATCCACTTTTATCAAAATGACTTGTACATTGAACAATATAGTTGTATTATAAACAAGAAAATATGTGCCCCAACGGGTCACATAAGGACTGCAGGTGAATTCTTAATTAAGAATGAAAGAGTGTGCAAAGCAATTTTTATTGAAAAAAGTAAAAAGACAAAATGTTTTCCTTTTTTTATCACCCGTATGTAAGAAGAATAGTTGTATAACTCTTATTCAAAAATATTCTAAATGTGTATTTTATAGGTTTGTATTGATATTGGTAATAACAAGATTCAGATTATTATAAGTATGTTGTTCGGTCGGTTTGGAAAGGGAGCACTAAACATATATTGGAACACTTGTTTTGAATATTTTTTATGTACATTTGAACAATTAGTTTCTTAAATTGTCCAATAACTGTTGACATTGTTATGGGTGTCGGATCAAAAGTGATGATACCAACTCTGCGGTTAGCTTAGCACTTTGATTATCAGTTATAATTTCATGTCGCAACACACATGCATACATATAGACAACTACGCTTTATATATAAAAATAGATAGATGTGTGTATATGGGTGTGGGATTAAAAATAAAGATGTATATATATATCGGCATACACTGGAAGTATTTTGGAAATAATGTCTACTAGCTATCCTTAATCCTCAAAAATTATGCGCATGGATAAACTGGCTAGCCGTCATCTTTTCCGCCTGTGTCGACCGGAAAATCCTGCAGATGCTTCAAAATAACAGGAAGTTTATTTGTTTCCGCAATCTCTATTTTTATTGCAATGAATGTGCATGCGGAGATAGTATAATCTCAATATTAAAAGCTAACATTATATATGACTGCGTGTATATACGTTTTTGTACTGTTCGCAATCTCCGAACAAAGATTGTCTTCGTCAGTTAATAATATCTGCTTTCACATTAGCAAGACAAAGGTTGATCTCGAAGCGCTCATCGATTAGAAGCGTCGAATTGAATATGTTGGTTCATAGGAAATGCTGACAGTTCAGAAATAACTAACGGACAATGACCGATTTTGAGTATGGTACAAACAGAGAATATATATATATATATATATATATATATATATATATATATATATATATATATATATATAATGTGCGTATGTGCCTCTGTGAAAATGTGTATATAGGGCAGCATTTTTCTTTGATGCAGAACTGAACATTATTGTATGTAAATTGTTGGATCCGATTTTTTTGAGTTGGCATGCCAACGATCAAATGTACTCCAATGTAACTTTCCTTATTTGCAAACGTTTTCACCTTCATGAGTCGTTCTCGAGCACTGCTGAATTAATTACGGAAGTCGATTAAGAACGTTTGAAACCATTTTAGTATACAATCTCCCCACTCGTATCAAGCCTGGGTGATAGTCGGTTTACGTGCCAGAATGAGTAAAGTTTCAATGCTGGGGAGACGAATGTTACAATTTGAAACAGCGTAATGAATTTAGTAATGAATTCACCAGTTTTAATGTTGTAACCTCATCACGTGCTTTTCCACGACACATGACAGTCGAAACGCTTGCAAATATGGCAGGGTGTTATTTATACTGGAGCGAAACATTTAATCGTTAGCCCCTCAACTAGAAACATAGGTACAAACAAAAGGAACACACATGAACTATTAGTTCTGTTTTATCAAACATGTGTATAATGTACATTGTTTATTTTAATGGTCGAGATCTATATTTGCGAAGGAATCTTTTTAGAAGCTTTCAGGATCGGTAGAAATGAGTAATAATGTTTCAACATTAAGCGCACAAGATTCTATTTTATTTGTACTTAGTTCTACTTAAAATTATTTTGCAATACACAAAAGGAAATCGCAAAAAACAAGTGGGATCTACTTACACTGGAATTGAACAAGAGCAGAAAATTATGTGAATTCATTTTCCGCGCAAAAATTAGATGTAGAATATACATTTTTGTTACAGGTCTGTTGTTTTTTTTATAAAGAAAGCTCAAGTGATACCATGTTTGAATCAGAAATTAAAGTTATTTTTATTTCAAACAAAAGAAACGTTGTTCACTGCAAGTAAATTCTGTTTGGGTGTACTCTTTAAAAAAAACAATAACATACATAGAAGAAGATTTTATTTATTTCGAAGTGTAACAGCGGGACAAAATAGATGGATTTCAGTTAAATATAGAAAAAAGGGTTTCAATTTCAAAAGCGAGTTGAATAAGAAGATCTGACACCACGGAACTACACAGTACACAGACAAGTAAAAACTAGCCAATATTATACTTCAAACAAAAAAAAAACTAACCTTGCTTGAACTGACAAAGACCCGTAAAATTAGTAAAAACGAAAATGCCTTCTCACAAAACACCACTTGTGGTGTAAAAGACAATTGTACATAATCTTTAAGATTAGATATGACCTTCGTCTCTTACTTTAGAATGTACGAGGCTGTATACGGCACAGACTGTATGAATTGGGAATACTCTAAGAAGGTATGCTTACTACTTGCAAAACCAACCTCCACAGAGCTACTAAGTTTATAAAGTATATCTTACTCCGTAAGAGATGCGAACTGGGATTTGCCGAAGTAGTTACTATTCTCATAATACATGTTATTCCTAAAACTTCACTATTTAATAAAAAGATTGATTTGCCGAAATTCAACCAGAAAAGGAAATGAGTATTACACTAAATTCGCCTCTGTTGTGAGCAAGCATTACGCTGATTTTAAACTGTCACTATTAAGTGCTAATAATTTTAAATGTCTGATATTTGTGCATCGACTCGTTTCATCTAAATGCCCTTATATTAGAAGCGCAGTTCTGATAAAATTGCAAAAAGAGCCATGACGAAAATCTAGATTCACACAAACAAGGAAACACGTATAACAGTTCATTAACGTGAATAAAATTACGCCCAACGACAATACTTTATAATTACTAGTGCCAGGCAAGTTCATGTTGTCTCGTTGAACCAATTCTGTTTTCGAACAACTACTTTCGAAACAAATAGAAACTCGAGCGAACAAACACTGTACCGATAAAAACTCTGTCAACTTGGAGACGATGTTTTTATTCAAGATATTTATTGATGATACATCATTCTGCTAAGTAGGTAACTTGAGAGAAAACGGGGAGTATGGCTTAGATCTACACAATTCTAGCTCCGCAGTTTACTTACAGTTGACAATTGAACCTAATCAGAAAATGCGTGTCTCACGATGCGGGTAGTGATCCATCTGAAAATAAAACACCCATACACAGTGCGCCCAAAAAGCCAAAAAGTGGAAAAGAATAATAACTTCGCCAACACTCGAAATCAGAAAATGGCTGATACCTCGTTGGAAGCGTATTAACACGGCGCTTCAGATACAATATCAATTTCCTCACAATAACAATTTCCTTTAGAAAACTGAAATTTGGAGAACTGGATCCTGATTATCATATTTATACATTTTCTGATTAACTTACATAACTTTGCCATAACTCGAAATAAGAAAGTTGCTGATAGCTAGTTGGAAGCGTATTAACAAGTCGCTTCCGGTGAAAACCTAAAATTATGGCATACTGTGATAAAATTATGGCAGAGAATGCATGCATTTGCAATTGAGATAAAAGTATACAATTTATGTATTTACAATTGAGATAAAAGTATATAAGTTGTGTATTTCCAATTGAGATAAAAATATACTAAGCGTATTTATTTAAAAATGAGATAAAATATATTCAAAAGCTCAAAGTAAATTTAGTGCTATTTGCATAATTAACAGCATTCCCAGATGTAAAGCCTGCCTAAACATGTTTCCTGCTTTTTCTTGCATTGCAGAACAGATACAGTATTTATTGCAGACAGCCGTGGTTACACAGTTCAGCATGCAGAACAGGGATATTGAGGTGATGCTGAAGAGTACTGCTCCTCAGTTAAGGAAAAGTCGAAAGAGGTTGCTAGTTATTTAACAGAATCTGAGCACGTTTACCTGATTTCAAGACGAATCGAATCCATCTGGGAAAAACAGAGAGACCTGATGAGGCACTCAGGTAGAGAGAAAACTAAAGAAGAACTGGAGTGTTGGTGAGGAGAAAGATTCGAGGTACCTGTAACTTTGTTCGTCGAAGGAAAGGGGTCGTCGGCGGAAGCGGTTAAGTGATAGCCTGGAGCACGGACGGAAAACAAAATCGGTGATCCGATCATCCGACAACTCCAGGATCTAGCTACATAACAAGACGTTGATCCAGAAGTACTACTAAACAAGCTTGTCGACCGTTCTCGAACAAAGTGGATGAAGTATAAGCAGACAAAATCGTATGTCCCTGTTGTAGATGTTTGTGCAATGATATACAATGTGAACTTTACAAGAGTACCAAAAGGTCAAGACAATCTTGGAAGAGTTCGTAATCAAATTGTCTACTCGAAACGAGAAAGACGATTTCAGGAAAACCTTGATGTGTGAATTCATTGTCGAATCAACGAAGACTTCTTGTTAGTTTCCCGTAATATTGAAAGACACGTTAGTCTCCTTACTCAATATCAATGGTAATTACATACAGTTATGATTTACTAGATTTACAACAGATCGACGGTTTTCGTAGAGTTCAGCTGATTTTAGCCCATTTTACTTGATTTTTGCATAATAATGAAAATTTTGATCCGTCCATAACACTTTTGGGGCAGGTTGGGGCAGGTAGTACGCTAAGTGCATCTGTTAGCCAAGATGGTGTATTTTAAACATCTGAAAACCTCAGGCCTGCATATCCTTGCAAAAAAAAAACTTTTGACATAAACATTTTTTATTTTCACAAAAAGGGCAAAATTCACACTGCGCAGCCACTCGCTAATGGTGCAATAACATTTTGGTATCAGAAATTCTGAATTTCATTTATATATGTGGCTTATTTAAGACATTATTGTATGTGTTTTATGGAAAAGTCACACTTAGGATTGTAAAATGTACCATGTTAAGGACATTCCATCCCAAAATATGCCTTTTTTGTCTGTTGAGCTTCTTTTGCAGAAATACTAATGATGATTTTGAACAACCCGCAAACAAACCAACTTCAATTTGCTGTAAAAAGTCCAAAAGTGGACCTTTTGAGCTAATTTCTTTTTATTGATTCACATTTGCTTTCTAGTTTCACTTTAAAACATTTTTAAGCATAGTCAACAATTTATTTTTTCCACTGCTGGGCGCACTGTGCCATAATATCATTTACGATACCTTAGACATAGCAATGCCATTTGAAAAGGAAACGGGAATATGATGGGCGTTATTGTCGTTTCCCCAGAGAAACATGCTATTGACGCTTCTGCTGAATTCATAGATAGAAACCGGGTTGTATGCTAATTTACTCACGCACGCACAGACTGTGTCAACTACAAATAGACGCATTTATTGTCTTTGAAGAAGTAAAGATTCTATTAGACAGACTTCTCATTTGTATATATATTCTACGAGTGTTGTGTTAAAATATATTTTTTACTTAATTATTCCCTTGTATCTTTATTTCTGTCCCCTACCCAGACGACAACAATACACAGGAGATGTGATGTGGTTTAAGCTCTTCGTGAACATACCGATGCCTCTGGCACCTGTTGAATTGTATCAATTGGTAATAGAACAAAATACATATATATTTCTCAAATTCAACCATCTCTGTAGTATTTTAAAGGGACATACCACGGGGCATAATCTGAGTGCAACGTATCATTTGAAAATTTAAAATAATTTAAATATTTTAGATTTGCATTGCATTTGATCAGTAATCATTAGACAGAGATTAAGCAAGATACCTACAATTTCAATTATTCTTCATATTCTTAGAGCTTATATTTTCTGATATGTTCTACAATAAAAATCATGAAATGTTTATATCAACATTAAAATAAGCATTCTTAACATGAGTGTATTATTGTGTCTTAGTTTTTATCTTCACAGGGGAATATAAAGGTGGTGCAAAACTATTCAGTTTCAGGAATTCAATTGCTTGTTTTGCGATGAGTATTCTAGTGAAATTACACAATATAGTTATAGGATTTCTTAAATGTACTTAGACAAATATAAACATTACTGACGTTATAATAAGTAGCACTGAAAACTAACGCAAATTATAAACTAAAATGTGTATAATCCTTTGATAAATATGGGTATAAATCATTTGCTCTTATTTTATTATCTGGGTACCGCATTCGTCATATGAACTTTACATATATTCACTTATGGGTGAAACTAGTATTACGTGAACTCCTCACGTAGACTACATTAACTTTTTTCTGTAACACAGCTAATCATCATTAATTTCAAAACGGATGAAAACTGAATCGAAGAAGATTTATCCAAATCCTTTACCTTAGTTAAAACATAGTATGACCAATTGTTAATAACGCTATATTACAATCTAGTACAGAATGAAGCAGGCATTCTCGGAATTTTATTGTTGAATCTTGTCGTGTAACTTCTAAATATATGCTTTAACATGCTCATTTTAAACTGTTTTAAATTCTGATTGGCACTTGTTTCTATGCGTTACGTTTCTTTAATCTTTCCAATGATTGTTTAGCAACATCATTCATATACATGTGCTTATGCTATCGGTAAGATAGACAATTGAAGAATCCTGTTTCATTTTAAGCCATGACTATCCCAGGAAATGCTTGTTGCGTACTGCAACTTTCTTGATCAAAGCAATCGGAATACATTTCTTACGCCTTCAATGAATATTTTTCAACTTAAACCCATTCGCCGTTAAATAAATCAACTTTTGATTCATTACAATTCTCTGAATTTGTTATTTCGCGTATTAGTACAGATTTTCCTATTACTGATTTTCTGTCGTTTCCCAAGTAAATGGGCAAAGTGAGACACAAGATCAGTTTTGAAAAGGAGGATATTTAACTCATGAAAATGTGATACTATGGATTTGACAAAAATAAAATTTCACCCGGTCAAGCAATATCTACCATCTTTTAATCGATGACTTAACAAATAGTATACGTTGATCGTGGCACGCAGTTAAACGTGTTGATTTCTTAATATGCATTTCTCTTTGAATTTAATATTGATAATCATAATCGTTGTAGTACAAGAAGCATTTGCCATCGAACTATAACAACATATGTTTATCGATCCCTTTCGCACCTTATCTAATGCTATTAACATTAACTTATTAATCTAAATGACATATATATATATATATATATATATATATATATATATATATATATATATATATATATAGATGGTGTCAATGTTATATCTAAGTCATGTGTCCCGGTGTTGTGTATACCGCATTTCCGGACGCCGATTTTCCTCTAAATTTAATATTCTACGACAGACCTTATATAGTCACTAAGAGAAAAGAAGAAAATCTGATAGATTATAAGGACATACATAACAATACCATCTTAAG
The DNA here is from genome assembly GCA_963556195.1 of Sepiola atlantica. Taxonomy (NCBI): domain Eukaryota; kingdom Metazoa; phylum Mollusca; class Cephalopoda; order Sepiida; family Sepiolidae; genus Sepiola; species Sepiola atlantica. The sequence continues at coordinate 132,071,736 of OY744517.1, forward strand.
CGACGACTGATGGGTTTGCCTCAAAACCTCGATATTGCAAAATGTGATGCGCACGTATTTGATGCCAATCTCAAAGCGCTACACCCATCATATAAGAATATAAAATACCACGAAACTATTATATTTCGATAAACTAGTCGTCTCTCAACACATTGTACATTATTGTATATATTACCCAGTTTTAATAAGCAATCCTTTATTTTCTTTTTAATTGGCTTCATTTATTAATGGCACCCGCTTACTGGCTATTTAATGGTTCTACTATCAATTTTGAATTCATCGTTTCTTATGTATTTAAATTATGTATTTATTACACGTCATCTTTTTACTCTTCAGTTATGCTGCCATAATGCTACCCTCTGCTATTCAACCCATTTTAATGAATTATCGGCTCATTGGACCTTTGCACAGTTTCTAACGCATTCAATGCTGTAACAAGAAGACAAGATTATCAGTGTATTGTATTATATAAATTATATTATTAGCATCGGTTAAATCTATATTAAAAAATGTTTAAACATTTGAGATAACACTAATATGAGTGATTTTCAGGAATAAATTAGGAGTTCTGACTACGAACGAAAGAAAGTCGGATTAAGTTTTGACTGTTGCCGAAAAATACAAATTAAATAAGTGATATCACTTTTTTTGCCAGACGACGATATTTCAATGAATTAGAAATATCAATTCCGATTTGCGTGATTTGTTGCATACACTTATTACTTTTGCAACTTTTTATTTAGAATTGTTCGATACCTTTTTATCTACTAAAAACATTCTTATATCCAAAATAATGAAAAACTAACAAAATAAAATATAAAACAACAGCATTGATTCTAAACAACAGGAAACGAAACAAACCGACGCTAAACAAACTACACATACAACTAAAGTTAGGGTTTGTTTAGGATTACGTTAGGGTTAGTTAAAGGTAAGGGTTAGGTTATTTCAGGGCTACGGTTAGAGTTAGTTTAGGATTAGTTCAGTGTTAGGTTAACAAAACAGTTCGGTTTATAGTGTGTATAAGTATTACGTAAAAAAAGAATACACTAAAATACAAGTTAAATAAACAGTTTATTTCGTAAATTAACTTTTTTACAAAGAAACGCTAATCATACATCCAGTGTGTTCGATTAATTCAGTCTGTGAAGTCACCGGTAAAACTCGTAATTGATGACGTAAGTACTGACATTTTCTTGGGTACCTGTTCTTAAAAAGTAACATATTTTACATAATGTTATTACTGCTGCAACTTTTAACATTATATATTTTTGGAGATAAAAAAGATGTTTCGCGAAACATTAAATGTTGTCAAAAGTGATTTTCGACAAGTCCGTTTTATCGGAATCATATTTTCACAAACTATTATACTGTAAATGATTAGATTAGCAGCGCTAGTCTTGCATAGAGAAGGCCGTGTCTGAATGGGCCCGTTTAAAGTACAAACGTCACCCCCGGGGAAGTCGATGAAACCACGTGATTTATGACTGGGGGTGATCGGTCTCTTCCTCTTTCTCTCCCCTTCTCTCTCTCTCTCCCTCTATTAGCCGGTGAGATTTTAAAAAGCAAAGACGCGTCTAAGTTCCGTCTCTAATGCAGTCAATGTGGCTACTCGTTAATCTATGTGTCGGTTTTTCTCTCTATATCACGCGTATACAAGTTGCCCTCCTCGTCTTTTTCTGTGACTGTTTTTTTTTTAAATAAAGCTTTATTTTAAGCTTCGGTTTATATCTAACACTGTAAGTAAAAGTGCAAACATAGAATACGCAGCAGTGCTTGCTCTGATTGTAGGGCGTAAAACTAAGCGACTCACAATAATACTTTATTGAACGAATTTGTAAAAACCTACCAGTTTTTTCCCGACAGCAGCTATATAGTCAGATCCAACACTATCAGAAATCATCAGAGGAAGGCAGCACAATTGTTTCGTCTCCTACCTTCCTTACAACTTTATGTCACAGCGGATCCTGTCTATATTGCTGTTTGTGTTGTGAGAAATATTTGGTACGCAAGCATGATCTCAGTCATGCTTTTTCAACCCAGAAATGTGATCAATGTTAGCCAAATCAAAAATGATAAGTTTTTGCTATTTTCTTTAAATCTCTTTCAACTAAATAGCAAAAATATTAAACTCAACACTTCACTAATGGAGTTACTTCATTTTTGAACGCTTTTCCATGCTGCCTTCACGAAACCCCTTCTTCATCCAAATCTCCTTTCATTGGACACCTTATCAACGGACAATGACCAACTGGACTAACCCCATATCTTTTTTACACGAACTTTTTGTCACTCTCCATTACTTAATATTTTTCAAATGTTTAATTTTGGCTTTTCCACTGCCAGTAAAAAAAGAACCGACCGCTCATCAGGTGAAGCAGCACATGAGGTAATAATTCTCTGTAGCAAACCGCGAGATAATCTAACTAAACTTTCAACCACGTTCTACATATAATTCTGCGTGCTCTTTGCAGCAATTGTTCTTTCACTTTTCGGCCTAGTCCAAAATGCTCTCTCATGGCACAGTCAACTCAAATATCAAAAGTAGGCTGCTTGGGTCTTTCCATAGGACTATGTATGGGCTTTGCTGAACAATCTATGCTGATTATGCAACTTTCTTGTCTGGAGCAATTGAAATATGCGGCTGATATAGAAGTTGACCTAGGTTCAGTTGTGGATTGTGGTACAGATTGGCTTGTTTCAGGAAATCCTGTTAAGACGCAGCTCGTGTCTTTAAATCGTAGGCGTGCCCCTTTTCTTCCTGTGATTCTCATTGATGGCTCTGCTCTTGAGGAGAAATCGACTCTAAGACTTCGTGGTATTTCCCTCTCATATACAATTTCTTAGAGGTAATACACTATATCCATTGCTCTTTCTCCTTCTCGTAAAGTCGGTTCTCTCTAATGCTATGAACACTTTCTCACACCGAAAGCTATTCTGTATTTCTACAAATCTGCTATCAGAAAATGTATGGAGTACTGTTGTCATATTTGGGCTTATGACTCTATGACAGGTGAGGGTTCTTGATAGGATGCAGGAACGTATATGTAAATTGATTGGCCCAATTCTTCTTCTATCTACCAGGCGGGTGTTGCTATTCTCAGCCTTTACTATAAGTACTATAATGTCATGTGTTTTTAGAATAGTGTGGTCTGTTGCGTGCTTCTTTTGTTCCAGATTACTTGAGTTCTTGGTATAGTGGTCTCTATCAATTCGTTGGTTTGCTACCTAATTGTAATACAGATTCTTATTACAGTAGCTTATTTCCAAGAGCTGCAGGCTTGTGGAACTTTCGTTCTGTTGACTGTTTTACTCCTACATATAGATTTGGTATTTTCAAGATTAAAAACCATGAGCATCTCCTGTCTTTACGATAATCATATTGCGTTCTTGTAAACTCCTTACATAAAGTGGTTTCATGCTTTTTCTGGAGCGATTTCCATACAGAAAATGAAATAAAAAATTACAAATCAAATAGCCTAATATCAAGAAATAAATTCGCTAGAAAATGCTGCATATTTCTAGTAAATAAAATACTTTAATAAAGCTTTCATAAATATTTAAATACTGTGTGCGCTCATTCTTCCTAAGTACAGGAT
>OY744517.1:132080334-132122834 GCA_963556195.1 Sepiola atlantica
GGATATTCAGACTTAAAGTAAACATTTTTACAACACCTTGAAAACATTTTTAAAAGTTCATAGATTTGGGAAGAGGTTCGTGTGCACATCTATTGTTTTTACAGACATTCAACAAACAACCCACGGATTGCGAGACATTATTAGTGTTTATTAGATCGCTTATCGCTGATCAATTTTCATCTAACAACTTCTCGTCTCATACGCCTGACATGGTCACATGTTACACCAGTAAAATGTAGACCGCCGGAAATACCATTAGATCAGCACATAAAAATCTCCTTATTATGGCTGTGATGTATTTAATCAACAAAGTCCTACACACATGTTTACACACACTCACACGCGCGCGCAATCACAATTTGCTTATGACAAACATATGTTGATTAGTTATGGTTGTATCATACTATTGGCACCCTAATAACGTATTTCTCTACAATTTATTCTAGAATTATATAGACGACTTTTAATATAAAATATCTGCAAAAAAATCATCCAAAATAAGATCACTCATATTTTTAATTGAAGAATGTTATCTAATCTGTGTACCTTACAAGTACAGTGTACTTTATTGGTCTCTATAAGTTTAAAAATGTGAAGACTATTGAAAAAACATTTACTGCATAGGATGTACAACTAATATATATATATATATATATATATATATATATATATATATATATATATATATATATATATATATAATAACTAGATTAAAATAAATCCGACGGAATATATATAGTTATTAAGTATAATAAATTAAAAACAGTGTAAATAATAAAGGTGTAAAAGTGCACACACTACAACATATATGGACATATATATAGATATATATATATATATATATATATATATATATATATATATATATATATATATATATACATATATTAATAGATAGATAGATAGATAGATAGATAGATAGATAGATAGATAGATAGGTGAAAGAGAGTGATAAACATATACGAATGTCCAGATTTATTTCAACTTCGATTGTTCAATGCAAGGTATATATCGGTAATACAATAATGTTTATTATTCTTTCCTTAAGCCAAGGCTTTGCAAAGATAGAAATCTTATCATCAGAGGAATCACATAGATAGATAAGTTTGCAGTGGAAAAGCCAACATTCAACATTTGAAAAATATTAAGTAATGGAGAGTGAAAAATGTTCGTGTAAAAGAGATATGGGGTTAGTCCAGTGGGTCATTGTCCGTTGATAAGGTGTCCAATTAAAGGAGATTTGGATGAAGAAAGGTTTTCGTGAAGGCAGCATGGAAAAGCGTTCAAAAATGAAGTAACTCCAATAGTGAGATGTTGATTTCAAATCGTAGTTAGGACACTTAATCGGAATTAATTATGAGAAATCGGGCCATTTTATAAAGACTTCCGGAGTAGGAATTACAGTTGAAATGTGTTCCGTAGACGTTGGTAGTGAAATATATAAGCAAATCTAAGAAAAGACGAAATCCTTTAGTTAAAAGCGAGGCTTTCACCTATCTTTATAATTGCTCTACTTCGTATATTGAGCTTTAACCATTTCACTATAGGTTCTATCTACTAAAAGTCTACTTTTAGTTTCATATTTTGATTCTCTCTCTCTCTCTCTCTCTCTCTCTCTCTCTCTATATATATATATATATATATATATATATATATATATATATATATATATATATATATATGTTATTAATGTCTAGAATATTGAATAATGACAACATTACGATTAGGTTCATACTTATACAAGACAACGGAAAAAGTGATGAATTGCTTCACGAGAATTCCGTGGCAGATGCTCGTTTCACTATTTTTAGAACTTCGTCGTTTCGAAGCTGTTTCGCCGAGTCTACACGCGAAACTATTTTGATAATTTATCTAATGATCGCGAGATTTCTTTGATTTTTCTCCCTCCACCGTGCGATAATTTTTACTAAATGATGGGTTATAGACATATTTTCCAGATAAAAAGAAACCCTAAAACAATGAACGAATTTTTCGACACCGAATATATAAAAGATAATCGATCGATTTTCTTGATTAATGTATGTCTATAACTTTCCAAATAACGTATACTTTGTCAAACAGTGATTTTTATTTTTCATCTAGTTTGTCTTGTAAATATCTTCCAACGACCAATTCGGCTCTTCAGAGAGTAAAATAAGATGTTTCACAAGATTTACTTTATTTAATAAACATAAATTAATAGCAAAAATGTATATATTGTCTCAGTCTCAAATATACATCTTCAGCTTTAGTCGCAATTCTCTACTTTATTAAATCCAGGTAGAGTAATGTTGTCCTATCTGGGGAAGTCCCGGTCAAAACCTTTTTTTCCTCCCTTGACTTATTTATTTATACTTAGCTACTTCCATATCCTGAGACACATGAGGCAGTAAAAGTAACTAATCAAATACATAACAATTAGAAGTCGGCATAATTTTTCCTGATTTCGTTGCAAGAATATTGTACAGGACACGTAGCGAGTCTGAAGCAAAACCACGAACATTTATGAAGAAGACTGTAAGTAGAGAAGTCTTCGGTAGATATTTACTTACTTGTTTTCAAAGTAGAACGACAATTTCTAACACGTCTCCACGCTATTGTTGTTGTTGTTATTTCTTTATTTTTATAACGTCATATAACACACGATATTTAGCTGTTAAGAACCACAATAAGATGTAGTTTCTTGTATTTCGAAAAGTTTAGCCGTAATCTTAATAATCAACATATACCCAGTTTCATCCATCGTTTATAATCCTCATGGCGTTTAACAGAAAACATAATATACTTAGAAACCAAATAAAGAAATAGCTCTTCTCTTCCATACAGCATATTTCTCACGAAAAGTATGTCTCTTTTGTTAGTTTTACTCTACGTTATCCTTATTCTCGTAGTATTTGCTCGACTGATCTCTAATCTCTGGTTCTTTCCTGTAAAGTATTCACAGCTAAAACGTGTGTATCTGCCGCCACTGTAAATACTTTTCCTGTTACCATATGTGTATCAGGAGCTAAACGGAAGTTACATGAGCAGAGTTTCTTTCCAAGATCTACCTATCTTTCGCGGGATGACTTCCTATCTGACTACAACATTGGGGTGTACTAGTCCAATGTTAACAAATTAGTGTTATGTCATCCTCTTAAATAATCAAAATCTGTCTAGTATCATATATTGTTTCCAATCTTCACGGCGTTTGTCTCACCGTTCCCTTTATCCGTATTCTTGACTAGTCGTCGGGCTTTGATAAGCGTTGATGCATAAGTAGAAAATATTATATCATATATATATATATATATATATATATATATATATATATATATATATATATATATATATATATACCACTGTTTTTATGACCCTCATTTGTGCATTGATAATGCCAATTAATTAACTATTAAATCAATCTATAGAGCTGAGAATAAACAGAGAAAACCACAAAATAAAAAAATGGGACTCGTACATATTGAGAAATAGTGCAGGAAACAAGTTGTATGTCTGCTTGCTGTACTAACCAGCCATGCGGTTATAGAAAACTAAATTTGTAAAATAACTTACTTTTCAAGCTCTGTGGTAATTCTTTGTTTCTCATTGAATGCACACTATTTTCATCATTTCTGTAATATTTCACTTCTTTGCTACGACAAGAAAGTGTGGTTGCACATACGGTAGATATATGTTGTTATACTGACTCTATGAATTTGCGGTTCTGGGAATGACCCGTGTTTGCTTGCCAAAGGTGTAGACGCAGAGTGTTCCGAAAGACAACGGATCCTGATGTGTGTTCATACGTTTTTTTAGTTGTGCAGGCACAGTTAGAACGCCCAATATGATCGGTTCTTCTAACCCTAACCCTTTTCACATTTCCTTTTCAATTTTCCAGCTAAAACCACACGGCTTTTAATATTTGCAACAAGCACTGATCTTCAGCTCAGATTTACAAATATTTTGATCTGGCGCGAATCATGATGGTTCAGATCACTATTTTCCAATATTTATGTGCATTCCAGTAAATCTTGTTATACACTGGGAAGCTTACTCTTTATATCTAAGTATTAATTATTGCGCCTTCGTCTCTAGCTAAGCAACATGTTGACCCCGCAAGAACTGAGTCCCAAATGATGTGTGAATGGAGTACCTCGCCATGTGAGAGGTCTTCGCCCGTGTCATCAGATCGTGAACAATTCCGAATACAGTGAATTAAATGAAAGTGTTCTTTTTATCATTTATTTCGAACGCATCTCATTACAATAAACAGACAATAACGGAATGTATGAAATGCTTTTCGTGTTTACATTGTTTTAAGATTATTGGAACGGAACAATATGTAGGTTATATAGTTTGCTTGAAATATACTTCTTTCTAGTTACAGTCTTGTACGTGACCTTAGTCTGAATGTTATCTACAAAACCGGTCTAATTTAAAGAATTTGAATGCAGTCATTCTATTCTATTAATACAGCAAAACCCCCAAAATGGCCCCGCCTAATCGTTAATCGACTGACCTGCGATTAACCTATATCTTCCCAAATAAACTTCAGCCTCACCCTGAGTAATCCGTAATGTAAAACTAATTAATCTCGAACAGTATTAATTTCATTGGCGTTGAATGGCATGGTTGAAACTTTGTTAATAATAATCACTTCATTATATATATATATATATATATATATATATATATATATATATATATATATATATATATATATATATATATCGGTGGTATCGTTTTAAGAAACTGTCTATCAAAACAATACGTAAACTATTTCTGAAAGAGAACATGACCATCGCATCTCAAAGCTAAGCAATGCGAAGAGATGAATGTGGTAAAGTTATAGCCAATGTTTCATCCAAAGTCGTGGTCGCACTGTATAAGCATTTGTATCCACGCTATGGACATCTACTAACATATATCGAAAATGGGTATTATGTGTCATCTTCTTCTTCTTAAACTAGAAAGATTTTTGGTTGGAACTTTGCATATATTCTATTTTTATTAGGACAATATTGTGGGGATTACTCTCAAATTGTAGTTCATTTTTTAATTTGTAACGCGACAATTTTTTAGTGAGAAAACAATGAATTAAAAAACAGTATAGCCGTTAAGAAGTGATATTATGAGATAACATTTTTATTGAAAATTATAATAAAAGTCAATATTGTCAACACAAATAACTAGTTCAAGAAGAAATTGTTGATGTGTTTTCTCCCGAGCGTGTTGGTTAAGCAAGCACATTTTCAAATAAACGTAAAATCAATAAGATTAATCCGGGAAAAAAGAACATATACCTCTTTTAGAGTAAGAAAGAAGAAACGAAAATAGATGTTACTGTAGTGAACACTGTTAGATTATTGTATTAGTTGGCCTTAAATTTGACAATTTATTTAAATAAGAAATAACAACAAGCTTATCAAATAAATCACATAACATATTTTTCTTAATTAATCTTTTTTTTTCAATACTAGCCGGCTTCTGAAGCTCACTATCGCTTCGCAAGTAAATCCCGATTAGCTACTTAAATTTATTGAAATGACATTATTAATTAGAAGAAGACGAAACAACTCCCTCTCTCTTTCTTCTTTCTTTATTTCGCTTCCTTTATCATAAAGAAAATGAGACAAATGACAAAATAAAAAGATAACACTAATAGATGAGCAAAAACAAAATAAGGCTAAGCGATAAGGAGACAACGTAATAGATGAGAAAATATAAACAAAACTCACTATTTTTCTATCTAACTCGGTTCGTTTTTTTATAATAATAGCACACTATTTTGTATCTATATTAAAAGTTGAGTAATGTATTTTCTTATTTCATTATTATTAGATATTATTAAACGTAAAGCTCTCTTACTTTTTGTTGTGGGTGACCTACCTACCCTTTAATAATAACTAAATGATAACAACCGGCTACCATAAATACCGGTTTTGCCGGGAGAACACTGGTAGGCACATTTAGGAACTAGCACTGCCAACACTGACTTATGTATAATTTCTCGGTGCAATACAATTCGTTATTATTATCTCTAAACCTGTTGTTCTTTTATTTCATTGTTGGTACCCCTAAACGGATCCACAACACTTTTTGTATAATTTTAATTTTGCATACGTAAGTATTCCTTCTTTCCGTATTAGTATCGTTAGTATTAAGAGTAAGGCTCTTGTTTCGCCTCACAAAACACAATTGGCGTAAGTAATTATTGAAGCGAGCACTCACTTTTCGTATATAGATGTGGCCATTGTTTAAATATTTGTAAAAAAATAATGCGAGTATTGTGTATATCTTTGTTTGTGTTTCAACAAAAAAGTTCAGGATGTGTTTAACTAGTGATTCACTGCAGATACATGTCCTGGAGACATTCGAAGAAAAAGGGTTAAAGAAGTTGGCGATTATACGGTGAACGCCCCTACGCAAAAATTGGAAACAAGCTGCGAAATGGGTAGAATATTTTCTTGAGATGAATATGTATCCCTTAAACGGCTCTAAATGTTTTTGTTAATATAAGACCTGAAAATGGTTTTATTGTTGTTGGCTAGAAAGCAGCTCCGTTGCACTGATAGGGTACTCAAGTTTGAGACCGTGTACATGGACATTCCAGTGTGTCTTTGGTACAAAATAATTTATAGATAGAGATAAATAGAGAGAGGGAGTGAGAGAAAGGAAAATTCTCTGTTAAGGATGTGGATAGTCGGGTTTTACTGAGATGTTTTACAAAAGCACAATGTAGCTCAGTCCAAGATTTACCATTAACCTAACGGTACAATATATGCAATACTAGTAACATTTAAATGTATTTCGGACATTTAAAAATATATTTACCTACTTATATGTCATGGTGTTTATTACTCAAAAGTGCCCCCGCCCCCCCCCCCCTAAAATATAGATATATGTTTAATAGATTATATACAATAACGCGTAATGTATGCTACGAATTCAATAAAATTACTGTGTCATATGTGCATAAAAAAGACGAAGAGGAACAAAAGGTATAACATATTTTCTAGGAAGAAAGTTTTTCATTTGAACATTTTGTAGCAAATATCATACAAGATTTATGGTTTCCGAAATGTTTACAACAAAATTCAGATCAAGATTGGATTGTTTTGTACGAATCCAGTAATGTAGATATACATAGATAATAACATATTTTCTTTGAAGTCGTAGATATCCGGTCGGTGCTAATGCGGGAGAGGGCATATCTTTAAAAAATATAATATTGTATTTATATATATATATATATATATATATATATATATATATATATATATATATATATACATACATATATATATATATCGCCTAAGACCTGACCTCTCATGCATATCTGTGTTGAACATTTCATAAGAATTAGATCAGCATTTTCAGATACATATATATATATATTTATACACACACACTCATACATATATATATATATATATATATATATATATATATATAAAATATACTATTTATATAAATATACATATTTATATATATATATATATATATAAATGCAGTTTGATTAAATCATTGTTTAGTGTGTGTATATAAAGGTAATTTATTAAAGGCACTACAATGCAAACGTGTAACCGATAAGCATTACGTGAAGCAAACTTAGATATATACACATGGAATGAGTTGCAATTTCCAACTTTTTAAAGTATATCCTTTCTTTTGTATGTTCTTTTTTATTTACATGATAAAAAAGAAAAAATACATGTCAAATGCATATGTCTTAGTTTGCTCCAGTCAGTGTTTATTCCTTACACTTGTGAATATGTATGCCTTCTGTAAATTACGTTTATATATACATCTGTCTTTCTTTCTCTCTCTATCTCTCTCTCTCTCTCTCTCTCTCTCTCTCTCTCTCTCTCTCTCTCTCTCTCTCTGTATATATATATATATATATGTATATATATATATTTTTGTTATTTAAATATGTTGTATATATGAAATATCATATTTTAAAAGAGTATATATGACGTACAATTTTTGTTTTAGTATTTATTTTAAAAATGGTGGTAAATAGAGTATAACAATACCGAACTATTTTTGTTAGGAATAAAATACAAACACTTCCGTTTAACTTGCTTGCTGAATTAATTTTACATTGTATATATAATATAGATGGTATCAAGTAAGCCCCTTAGCATGTCGGTAGAACGCTGCAGAGACGACGTATTAGTAAGATTACTGTTGTATATTCGTTGTCTGTCTAATGTCAATACTGACAGTGAGCGAAAGTGGAAATGTCAATGAAGGAAATTACTTATTAAAGTATATGTATATATATATATATATATATATATATATATATATAATGGAAAACTATTACTGCAAGGAAGTAAAACAGAAGTGCTTGTGTTTTTATAAAACTTTGTTCTCTATCGATTAGGATTGTCTTCGTTTCTTATCGATTGGGAGAGATAGAGGGAACATGAAAGGCAGGGAGAGTGTGTGTTATCTATTGTCGCTTAATATGCTTAAATAATGAGGTACACATATTTTTGCAAACTGAAAACAATATTGTTGCAGCGCTAATTAAAAACGGATATATTAAGAATATCACTTTTATATAGAAAGTTTTTATTTTTATTTATTTTTGCTCTATACAGTGAACAGTATGTGGAACAAAATCGTAACATGCTGGGGTTATAGTAATTATATATATATATATATATATATATATATATATATATATATATATATATATATATACTAGTCGACCACGGACGTTCACTGTCGTGTGGGTAGCACGCACTTACAAAAATGTATTCGGTTGGTTTTCTGCACATAACATCTATCCTTAGTCGTTGATACATATGAGTTGGTGTATGCCATAGCGCAGAGAATACCCCTTCGTTTCTTAACCGATTTAGTTGTGTATCCATTCGCAATGATGAGTGTTGTTACCGGTTTAGAATGATTCAGCAGGTGATTGCCGTAGAGCATTGTCATCTATGAATTTTGGCATTTATATTTGACGTATGATAACGCTTAAGCATTATAACTATGTAGTATTGACACGATGTTGTCTGTTTTTCTTTTTTCTGTGCTTGTGTCAACAAGTTATGATTTATTATCTCACGCATATTAGTCGGAAATGAATCACGAGCATACAATGATGGTGTGAGTATTTTACAACAAATACAAAGGAGTGGTGCTGCTCTTCCTCTAAAATAAAAATTAAATAGATTTACGAATAAATATTTGCTTACTCACATAGTTTCCAAAATTAAAACTTAATCTAAGTTTCAGTCTAAAATAAATTTAGAATTCCTAATTGAAGAAACAAGTTCAAACTATATGGTTTCCTTGATACGTGATTGGCTGAAATATACGTAAATAACATTAATACATAAAAAGAAAAAGTACAAAAAAGTAAACTAAGTATTGTGTTTCATTGCAAATTATTTCAATTTATATGAGTTTAAACGTAGGCATTTGTGAATTAAAAGATATGGTGATGACAAGTACAATCCCTGGGTAATATCATTAGTTGTGTTCATTTGTAACAAACCACAAACATAGATTAAGTTTACTTTTTACACATCTTTGTAATATAGAAGAAAATCCTATTTAGTTACATGATATCAAATACATCATAAGATACTCCTTATGTCAGTTTATGAGTGATTTAAAAAAAATAACATCAACAAGTGGGATTGAAGAGGGGGATTAAAATGCTTTTTTACTTGAGGTTCTTCTTTCCCTTCAAAACTCAGCAGTCGATTTACATTTTCATTTTTATCTCACAAAATTTGAAATCTTATGAGATGATTGAAATTCTACTTGCTGTTCTATTTATTTTTGGAAATTATTTAACTTTGTAAAGTCACATTTATCCCAATTCAATCAATATAAACCGACATCAATGGAGCATAAGATTATATATATATATATATATATATATATATATATATATATATATATATATATATATATATATATTTACTATGTATGCATCTACGCGTTGCTAAACATTGACATTTCATTTGTCTGAGCAGGATGATATGAATTATAATTCCTTATTTAAAGTAGCAGCGTTATTCTTAACTATTGTTAGTGCCTCGCTTAAAGAAAGATTACAGTTTATTGAAACTTGGTAACATAGTTTTTCTTAATGGCTCAACTATCCTTAGATAGAGAGGAAGTACTCGCAGGTTTCGATACCTAATTAAGTGTAGCTTTAACATCCGACTGGCAATATAGCATTGTTTACGTGTACCAAATGTTAAGGAAAAACAGTATGAGGCCTGGGTTGCAAGGTTGTGTATATCTGGGCTAATCTAATGTTATCATTGATTGTTGCGATTATATTTTGGCCCGGATATTGTACTATATGGGTAAGATAATGGAATAGTATATTTGTAACCAGTTAAGTATATTTGTGGTTACTTCAGAATGGGTTCTATTAGAGTATGACATTAGTATGTGCTGTTTTGTAAGCTAGGGTAGAAGAGACAGTTGAACAGGTTTTATTTCTTCTTCAGCAAAGTCTTAGTATTATTAATTAGTTGCTATTTCTGATAAAACTCTACACATGCATACTATAAATATTACTACTAACACTACTACTACTAATAATAATAACAATAGCTATAATAATAATAATAATAATAATAATAATAATAATAATAATAATAATAATAATAATAATAATTATTATTATTACTATTATTATTATTATTATTATTATTATTATTATCATCATTACTATTTGTATAGTTAATGTTAATATTACTAGCGGGACATACTTGAAATGCATGTATTTCAATCACGTAAAACGAACATGTTAATGTGATAATTTACTTAAATATGATAAATTTAATATATACAAATTTCTCTCAGAATAGTATCCCTTATATAATATTCTTGGAACAATTGTGGAAAATCCCATTTTTATAAAAGTGGCGTCAGAGTTTATCAGTAACTTTTCTTATATTGGTATTTGCGATCGGGCAATCTCATCTTTTTAAAATGTGTGTGGAAAGTTATTACGTATGTACAAACGGAGTTACATACGTATTGTTATAAAAATTATTATTTGTAGAAGTATTGGTACTGTCAGTAGTATCAGTAATAATACAATACATATTTCGTGAATTAGTATAGTATAGTTATCTGGACACCTTTCAAACTCATAGTGTATTATTATTTTGAGGAATTATATTTACTGTGATATATTATGATATCTTCTGCGTTTTTACGGAACACAATGCCCATATTTTAAGTTCCCGAACACAATATCGATAGGCCTTTCTTTATATATTTTTACTCGTACATCTTTTCGACAATGACCGATAAATCAGTAAGCCAGATTGAACAAAGGTATTACTTTTATAAAAACTCCCCAAAGTGGAAGCCATAAGAAAAGCACATACTATATTCTAGGAAAGAGAAGGTTTAGAAGAAATGTACTAATAAAGACAGGGGTATACAACTGAACACTTAATTAAAAGAAATCAATGAAAACAAATGAGCGTATTTCTCTATTTTTCTCCTATTCTCTCTTTTTGTCCCTGTTTTGGGGGTTCTTTCATGCATTCCATATTCCCGTTCATTCTTTCGTATTTTACTCTCCCATAAAATCGCGTGATCTACATTTATTCTGCCGGTTTGAATACTCCAATTTCTGCCCTAAGCATTGGCTCACATATATTGCTATTATTTTGACTACAAAACTACCTATTTAGCACGAGAAATTGCGTCTAGACTAATGCACACCTCATGGAAGAAAGGAAGTTATGAACATTTTATAGATTACATCGAGTATATTTCATGTGATCTTGACACTAATCATTGAATTACATTCCAGTGACCTTTAACCCCCGTTAAAACATATGTATGTGAGTCGTTTTCCTAAATACAAGGTACGTATATACATTTGGATCGAAGACAGATCTGCTTGAAAAAATATGTTTTTGTCGATAAGTCAAAACCTGATCAAATTATCAGACTAACCGGGAGTCTCGTTGAAGGTATTAAGACCGATGTTACGCTAAGCTCGACAAATCCTGTGCCTGCAGATGTTTTTACGGCGACGTGAACTTTCCGCGTTTTAACGAGATTCCGTCGTTTTAACATCAAAAAGACCAAATAGCGACAGCTTTACGCCATTATTTCCCCCATTTTGCTCTGTGTCATTCCTCTATGTCTGTATTCCTCTCTGTCTCGTATTAACTTGTTTCTCTCTCAATGTTTTCTCTCTTACTCTGCCTTTTTCTGTCACGTTTATTCTTGCTTTGCTTTGCCTCCGACTTTCTCTCTCTCAAAATTATGCACAAAAAGGGTTTTCACAAATACCCAATGTTCGCAAAATTTTTCACAGACATTACGATTAAAGAAATATACGTAATTTATGAATATCGTAAGTGTGGTCAGCAAAGTATGACTTACCCCAGCCAGGAATGGACTCATAAAGACACAGAACCTGAGTGAAATGGCTAGTTATAGCAAAGACCTCCCATTATTTCCTGATCTCTCTGGCAGAAAAGCTCACTGCTCATTTGCATGCTCATTTGCATGAGTGCAATGTCACTGGCAATAAAAGGGGGATGTGTTGAAGGAAGTGGGGTACTATGAGTTGGTGATTTGAGTTGGTGACTACGTTGGTGTGTGCACTGGATGAAGGACTGTTCGGAGAGATATCATTTGGCAGAGCAAGACCGTGGTCACATTTTGTTGTGATGAGGAGTAGCGACACAAGGAAATCAGGAGAAAGAAACATATAATTACAGTAAGACATTTGTGCTGAACAATACTACTCAATGAGTTAAAACAAAATCCACTTCTTCAGTTTAACGTTCCGATTGACTCGCTAATTTCCGCTGAGATATCTGACTGTATAGACCGTTTTCATTTCAGATAAACTGACAGACTCGAATGAGATTAGTGTTAAGGATATAGAATCATACAGTTGTGATACTTTATGTATAGTTAGAAATACTACCAGTAGCTAAGCATATGACAATCAATAAAATAATATACAAAATACAGAAAATAAAATAAAAACTTAAAATTACAGCGCACATTAACATCACAAATATTTTAGATATTCATATTAACCATATCTAAATGACATATAGGTCATATGCGTAAGATAGCTCCTACTTTTTTATATGTTAATCCAAAATAAATAAGCCTCTATTTTATTCACATGTGCATCAGTTATATAGTTTGTTATTGTTTCTTAAAATATGAAATATTTATCAACGCGTGTAACACCTATAGTATCGCGTTAGAAAACATTAGCTATAAAACACTATTTTAAATATATCAAAATTAATGATAGAGACATTAAAACAATAAATAAGAGTCGCTAAATTATTTGGTTTACACTCCATTTAAAACTAAATCATGAATTCGTAAGACTTTACAAGGTGCATCCCGTAAATGCACTGCGTAACATATATACATAGAAAAATACCACCAGTTTGATATAGTCATAGAAAAAAATGAAAAAAACATTAAAACCCATAACGGACATATTCTAAACTAGGAAATAGATATAAAAACAGCAGTGAGATTAATACAACTACAGATAATAAAATAAGGACTGCAATTTAAATAACAACAAGCCGCGCATGCGTGGTCTCCCTCTGTATGTGACTCGATGTGGCGAATGTAAAATGCAATAAATTTGGGCAATTTGGGGCGCGAACCAGAATTGTTTTGAGGTTAAGGATGCTCATTTTATATCCAGAACAATTGCCTCTACATTTTGGCCAAGTTTCAGAAAAATTGAATCGATGGATCACACGTTATGAGAGAAAATGGTAATTTTTTTCAATGTAGAGGGCTTTTGACCCCCTGCGGGCGCGAACCAGATTTCTACCAAGGTCAGGGATAGTTATTTTCTATTAGGAACCATTGCCTCCACATTTTGGCCAAGTTTCAGAGAAATTGAATCGATGCATGAAAAGTTATGGGGCGAAAAATGTAATTTTTGCCATTACGGGGCCTTTTTGAGCCCCTGGGGGGCTAACCAGATTTTTTTTCAAAAATTGGAGAATGTCACTTTCTAACCTGACCAAGGTTACAACTTCATGCAAAATTTCAGAGAAATTCAATGGATGCTTGCGGAGAAAAATGCGGACGGACGGACGGACATGCCTCAAAACATAAGTCCCCCGATTTTATAAATCAGGGGCACGAAAATAACTAACTAACGTTGTGCAAATTAACACAAAAATAATAATCCCACTAGATCAGTAAAGTCACTTAGTTAAAAATAGTTAACCACTAAGAAATAACAAAATAACAGACACGTAATAACTATTCATACTTACGAATAGAGAGTGAGAAAAATAGTTATATCATTTTTTTTACTGTGGTTCAATTATAGTAGGGAGTTTACCTTTTTGTTCGTTAGAAATTGAAAATAAATACTAGGATAAATACTATATTTAAAAAAATAAAAATATAGAAAAACGAAAGTAAAGCTATGTTAATTTTATTTTCGAAGCGTTTAATAATTAATAACGAGGTCTCATTTTCATTTATATATATATAAATGTATATATATATATATATATATATATATATATATATATGATTGTGTAAGTATATGTATGTAGTTTTGTATGTGCATATATATATATATATATATATATATATATATATACGTGTTATATGTGGGTAATGTATAGATATTTCAATTGCCAATGTTTTTTTAATAACAGTGAAGCTTTTAAATTATGTCTATTCGTTAGAGAAAATACACTTTACTTTGTTTTGTGGAATATCATTAATAAAGTAAAATAATAAATAAAATGAGTGTAAGAGAAAAATGAATCAATGAACGATATAACTAATGTGATACGCTTAAGTGTCATTATCCTACTTGCTCATCCATGATTTAACTTGCTGATCGTGGCGTCTATGATGTATTCACAGTTTAAACAGTTTCATATAAGAAGGTGTGATTGACAACACGCTGTGGAGCTGTTACATTTGTCGTTATGTATTTTTTTTTAGATTTTCGGTGTTGTTTCTTTTACCTTTCAACACTATTTGTGAGCTAATTTTACTTAAAGACTCCATGTTTATGCAAGGCGCACCTGTAAAAGATCGGATGTTACTTCACCTGAAATGTTGCGAGAATAACAACCAATAAAGGAACAGTAGCCTTGATAATCCAAATAATAAAAATTATCTGCGAAATGTATTAAACACTGCATCGTTTAATATTAAAACACTTTCCAAATTCACGCATTTATATAGATTTGCACCAAAATAGAGTATAAACTTTACACCACGAATTACTGTTTTGTTTAATCCTGTAAAGTGAGAGATAGGGACACAGAAAAGAAAAAAGGAGACATATAAATGAACACACATACAATTTGTGTAGTGTGAAAAATGTCCATCACATTTACGATATTTTGTTTAAGATAGAGAGGGGGCTTATAGATTAGCAGTCAGATGATAAACACACTCTGATAAAAATAAAAGCATAATTATCTAACCGGAAATAAACTAATACATGAGTATTGATTTACTCCTCTCCAGGAGTTAGGCACAAGGCCAGTTTTTATCTTACTCCCACAAGTAAGATGTGACCCAAGGTTGGGTCGAGAAAGTGTGGTTTAAAAATTGCCTGGGCAGCCCCGTCGGCATTCCTCGGTAGGGGTGCCTCAGGCAGTAAGCAATACACTTACTCCTCCCCAAAGAGGGGAGGCGAAGCCTGGGAGGGTGGACCTCCTAGACTGCACAGGACAGACCCATAGACCGGTGTAAATCAAGCCCCGAAGGCCAAGACAATACCAGTCTATGGGGGTGCAGTATCCATCGGAACAGATACTACACTTTGATCTTAGCCAAAATGGCAAGAATGTGAGTAACAAAGATGTTATCATTTATATACCAGCACCTTTGGATTGTCTTCTCTTAGCAGAAGGAACGTCTGTTTTTTTAGACTGGCATAGTGTTTTCCACGAAATACAAACATATCTTCCATCATGCCGGATTCTGTTAACAGTAAATGAAAAAAAAATGATTGACACAACACGTGAAAAATGTTCTGAACAATAATTAGAAATATCTGTTGTGTAAAATATCGCACATATATTTTCAATTATTGGTTGTCGGTCATCTTCGCATTCTCTGTTTCCGCTTATTACGCATTGCATACAACCTTATTAACACCTACATATATATTTACAAGCAATGCCTCAAGTAAACGACCACGCGTTTTTAAATACCTAACATATAAGCCAAGAGTAAGTTTAATGATTGTTCCATGAATTTCTTTGAGTGTTAATTTTAGATTTGATATAATTGTATTTATTGAATTGAAAGATAATCGATGTTAAACTGATTGAAATAAAGAAATTATTTAGAGAATTTTTACATACACGTTTGGACTATTTCCAGAATTGTACAAAAAAATCCAAATTATTCTCAAAGAGAAAGAAACGTACTGCACTATTTCTAGTCATGAAAGAATTGTAATTTACAACGGGCATGTTTTTAATTTAATCATACCTTTAATTGCAAGAAAAACGAATTGTAATGATCGAATTGCATTCGGAAATGAATTATTGCACACAATTGTGACATCATGATCATCATTATATTCGGTTTAATGTGGTGTTTCATGAACGGCTTTACGAAATATACTTCTGAAAAACCTATTGTGACAATTTCGGGATAATATTGTCGTCGTTTAGAATATGTACAGAGTTCCAGTATGGCAGAAGTAAAACACTTTTACGTAGGTTAAAAGACAAAGGCCACTAAACTACTTCAAGTCGCTCGTGCATCATGGTCTAGGTAGTGGCGAGTAAATACACTAGTATATAAAATGGTAAGTTAAGAATAATCGGAAGTGAACGTTCAGTCAGGTTCACCCTGATGTACGAAATGATATAATTACGAGACTGTGGTAATTAATTGAAACCAATATAATGTCAGATTGCTCAAGAAAAGAGTGACACACATAGAGAGAACAAGAACGAGTGAAAGACAGATTCAAAAGTGTGCTCCTTGGAAGTACGCAACGCGTGGACATGGAAAAACGTTGATCAATTAAAAGAATATAATTAAACAGACATTGTCGACCTCCCTCTGTTTATCCCACCCAAGTGTTCAGTGATTTGGTACGAAGGGCATGTTGAATAAATGTATTATGTTTTCGATCAATTATAGGCCGATATAGTACTTTTTAAAAGTGTAAATAAGAAAGTTTGGTGTCAGGCGGGAAACACTCATTCAAGAAGAATTCAACGACGGTGCGCATAAGAACAATCAGCTAACAAGGCATGGATATAATTTTGAACCTTCCTGCGTTTTTATACTAATAGCGGACATTTTGTTTAATGCATGTATTCCACAAAGTTGAAAGGCAACAGCGTCAAACCAGGATATAATTTAACGATGCACACCGTTATATGTGTCTTAATGAAAATAAATAAACGAATAGTACTTCATAAAGAAGCACAAAGTATGTATTACACAACAAAAACACTCGAATATTACAATGCCAACCTGTTTTAAAGAGTAAAAAAGGTTTACATCCGAATAATGACGGCGAAGGAAGCATACAAGGAAGAGGGGAGGAAAACGAAAACACTAGAGGAGTGTCGACAAGAACAATAGAAAGTGTGTAATTACACAGCTATTTTACTTTTAGAACGGACACACAAAAGAGATGATGTATGTTTCAATACAAGACTATGCTCAACACTAATAAAGTATGAAGCAGAAAATAGAAATAAATATATCTTTTTTTAACTGGCAATAAGACAGATTTGCTTTTTAGTATTTTCCACTGCTTAAGGAATAAGAAGAATATTGCATTGAGTCGCCCGTAACGGCACGTGTGATGATTTGTATTTAATATATATATATATATATATATATATATATATATATATATATATATATATATATATATATATATGTATATATATATATATATATATATATACATGTATATATTCATTTTGTTATCCCACAAAAAACGCAAAGCATAATCCAGCTGAAGCCTAATTGAATACTATTGGAGGAGTGATATTTAAGAGGGTAGAAGGTTCATTGGTTAGGTGATTGGCCATAAGATGTTTGTTCACATGGGGGATGCAATGTTTGATATTGGGCAACTAAACCCACAAGTCTATAAAACGGTTACTTGAGATACACAATAAAGTTCATATGAGGTGTACTTTCCCAACTAAAGGTCGGGATAACTACACTATGGAAATTAATAGAAACGCATAAGACGTAAAATGTCCTTGGAAGAATGCAACGTATGAACATGAGAAATTTAGATGGGCTCACGAATATTATTAAACAGTGATTATTGACCTCCTTATGTCCTTTTCCGCCTGGTCAGTTATATATAACAAAAAATCAAGTTGAATAAACATCGTCTCTATTCCATTAGTTTTGGGTCAAATTGGTATTTTTCTAATTTGTAAATAATCAGATTTGATTTCAGGCGGCCAGGTCGCAGTCAAGAAGGATCACATGGAGGCAAACAAGAACATGCAGCTAACAAGGTATTGATAATAATTGTTAAATTCAATGTGATTTTGCAATAATGACGGTAACTTTGTTTTCTGAATGTATGACACCGGGTTGACACGCAACACGGGGACGTATCAGCATCAATAGATGGGTGACTCCACACAAGACAAGTTCACGTCTCAGAAAAAAATATCTTTACGTGGATGTAAGCAGGAAATGTCCGTTGTTAAACCGACGGTAAAATGATTTGATAGCCATAAATAATGGATATCTCAAATAATATTCTTAAGTTGATGTAAGCTGGAAGGGTTGGCTGTTTACCCGACACTTAAACTGATTTGCCAGTTGTTTACAGTTAAACTGATTTGAGATTTGGATATCTCAAAAAAATCATTCTTGTGTGGATGTAAGCAGGAAGGTTTAGTTGTTCAACTGGCGGTAAAAAAGTCATTTTAAAGCCATAAATAATGGGTATCACAAAATAAGTATTCTTACGTATGAGTAAGCGGGAAAGGTTAATTGTGTAACAACCGGTAAAAATAGATTCGATAGCCATAAACAATGGATGTCTAAAGAAAATTATTTTCGTGGAGGTAAGCAAGAAGGCTCAGTTGTTTAACAGGCGGTAAAATATTGATTTTGTAGGAATAAATAATTGATATCTCAAAACAATATCCGCATGTGGATATAAGCAGGAAGCGACAGTTGTTTAACGTGCAGTAAAAACGGAATAGATAGCTATGAAAAATAGATAAGGCAGTCGGATACAATCAAATGTGCAACTAACTGAAAATAAAAACTATTGCAACACGTACTACGGCGGTTAATGTGTCGTAAACAAAATTGATGAATATATTGATAAACAATATTTTAATTATAAATATGCGTATCCATAATTATGCTGCAATTAATGTTTAATATTTAATTATCCCGAACATAACGTGTGTTTAATCAACTCTAAATAATCGGGTTCAGAGATAATTAATACTTTCGAGATTTCAGTCTCGTATAAAAATAAAACTGGTAAAAATTCTATTTCTTAGAAAGTTTTTTTCCAATCCCCTATTACAATTAGTAACTAAGCACTGAAGCTTACCCAAGTAAATTTAACCCCGTTTTTTCGCAAATATAAGCAGATAATTAAGCAATATGTGAATGGCTCATCTATAAACAACAGTCTACGTTTGTCGAATCCAAATGCCCCTTTCCTTCAATAAACAACCCACTCAACTGCACTACATAAACATACGATTTCATATATATATATATATATATATATATATATATATATATATATATATATATATATATATATATATATATATATTTCTGATCCAACATAGATTGCCGAGATAAACATAATGTGGTTAGTAGTTCCATTCTGAAGGGGTGAATAAATATTGAAAGATAGCGCGATATTACAAGTAGAATGCAAAGAAAAAAACTCTTATGTTACGTGACAATTCTATTTGGTGTACTTATAATATAAGTCATAATAACTATCATTCGTTCTTTACTGGAAAAACTAAAAATTAAATTAGATAATCGCACAGATGTGAGAGTCATTTTTAAATATAGTTCACACCAATTCTTAAAGACAATGGAAACTTTTTCAAAACATGAGTTTTCTTAATCTCATGTTAAGTATCTTTTTGTAGAAATAAATTATTTTGACACAACTCAGGAATACGTATATTTTAAAAACAACACACACAATATATATATATATATATATATATATATATATATATATATATATATATATATATATATATATATAAGTGCGTAGTTTGTTAATGTGTGTGTATATATATATATATATATATATATATATATATATATATATACATATATATATATAAATATATTCAAATATCTTGAAAGAAAAACGATACATCTGGGTACGTATCGTACTTTATTTAAAGGTATTCACAAACATATGCATATGCGTCTCCCTCATCTCCATTTCTCCTCCCCTCTCTCGCTCATTCTCTCTCTCTCTCTCTGTCTCTCTCTCTTTCTATATATATATATATATATGTGTGTGTATATATATATATATATACATATATATATGTGGGTATATGTGTGTGTAAACCTGTAATTTATTTTCTGATTGTAATTAGCAAGTAAAACAACACATTACTTTTTAAATAAAAGGGAATTAGTTCATGTGTACATACTTATGTGATATATATATATATATATATATAAGTGCTGTGTGTGTGTGTATATATATATATATATAGTCTCAGGAAGCTTTGATTTATTTTAAACAAAAAGATTAAAAAAAGTAAAATGCAGTTTAAATTCCCACAGAAACTTACTAAATCCAAAATAGTGCAGACTTAACATTCGTTGGAACATTCATAAATAAATAAAATATATAATAGTAAGTAAATAAAATAAAAAAAGGGATTAAGTATCTAACAGTGAAACAAAAACAGGAGACCTTAACGTAAGCATCTAATATTAACACGGGGATCATCAGCTGTTTACCATGTAACTGTTTCGGAGATTTAAAAACAGGACAGTTTTATGCATGGCTCTCCAATGGTACAGATGAAACTACCATTTACCCAATCAAGTGTCGAAATAATTCAGCTTAAAATGTTACTTATATATAAATAAATAATAATAATAATAATCAAAATAATAATAATAATATACTACTCTTAAGACTACGGTGCGATATGGTAATTTGCATATCAAATAAAATTCTTTATAACAATAGTAATACTAGTTATAATAATAATAATAATAATAATAATAATAATAATAATAATAATAATAATAATAATAATAATAATAATAAAATGCTATTTAAACCCTACACGCAAGAACCATTCTGCGATATGGTCGCTAGAAATAAAATTATATAGGAATTGAAGTTGCATTAAAAAAAAAAAGCTTTAGTACCTTAGGTACCAGAAAGGCAAATACATAAGAGGAAAGAAACCTAGCCATATAGATCTAAATACCCAATATATATATATATATATATATATATATATATATATATATATATATATATATATATATATATATATATATGTAAAAATAAAAATGGAATAAAAGATAAGCAATTCAACAACTAGCCGAAATAAACTCAAAAATACATTTTTTATAGTTCTCCGAAATATTTCAGTCGTCTATAATACGACCATTTTCAATCGGTTGGTGAACTTTAATTAAAAACGGAAAAGTGTTCAAATTCATACAAAGAATGGGTTGTTGAATTGCTTATCCTTTATTCAATTTTTATTTTTACATTCAGTCCGAAACATTGTTTCTTTTTGCCTAATATATATATATATACATATATATATATATATATATATATATATATATATATATAGAAAGAGAGAGAGAGAGAGAGAGATAGAGAGAGAGAGAGAGACATACAGACAGACAGACAGACAGAGTAAGAGGGAATAAAAAAGGGAAAGCCAACAACAATACTATTCAGGCATTTATCAACGTTTCGTCTTAAATTTTAGACTTCTCTCAGGATGAAGTAAAATGCAGAAAGAATAATCATACAGTCATTAGTTTTGATCTCCACGAGAGCGGCGAGCCTCGATCGAACTATGAGTGATAACATCAGAAACTGAAGAAAGAGTTGGTAGCTTGTAGCAGCAGTTCGATGGAGTATTTAGAAGGGGAATAGATCAGTTGGTTTTCATCAGAACTTTGCATTTCAAAAAATGTTCACGCATTTACATTAACATAGAATTTTTTTTTTTTTCTCTGTCATTTTTAATTCAAAACGTGGAATTGAGTTAAGACTTCAGCTCTCCTCTCAACCAGCGCCCACTACGCTCCTTATAAAACAATGACCCAGACAATGTATTTCTTTCAAGGCTAAAGATACTAAATCCACACCCTAACCAAATCATTCCACTCCAGTAGGACATATGCTAAACGCTACTAATAATTTAAAATCCTACACAGAACAAACAACCAAATATATGAAGAATATACGCGTTCACAAGCGTAAATATTGCCCCACACAAGCTTTAACAAACAACAAGCAAGAAGTAGCATTTTAAACACACGGTATATCTTTAACAGGGAATGGACTCAGATTAACACCGTCAAAGTTTGTCAGAAGATCTAGTCTTAAAGTTTTTTTTTAATTCTTAATACAAAAGGGGTCTTAACAATTTTTTTCTGCGATGACAAGCCGAATTCTTCCTAAATCTACGATGACCAGATTGACGGGAATACGCAACAGGTTGCATGTTTAACTTCACACAGATGTTTTTAAATAATACGGAGCTTTTTTAAAAATGGGTATAGTCGATGTATTATTTCAGTCAAATTAATATATAAAGTTTCCTGAATGTTTTTGTTAAATATTTATCAACTTTTTCGCGGGTACTCCTGATTTTATTCATCAAAACATCAAGTGAATAAGTTTTAGTGTGTTTACCTGTATTGTATTTTACACTTCAATTTGAAACAACTACTACTTACAGGTTTAAAGTGAACGTCAATTTTGATGAAATGTTGCAATGAAATGCGTACACATGAATCAAACTATAAATATATGTGTATCTATCTATCTTTCTCTCTGTCTCTTTCTGTCTCTTTCTGTCTGTCTGTCTCTCTGTCTCTCTCTCTCTCTCTCTCTCTCTCTATATATATATATATATATATATATATGTATACAGAGGGTGATATATATAGATGTATACATATATATATATATACATATATGTATATATATATATATATATATATATATGTATGTATACAAATATATATATATATATATATATATATATATAGAGAGAGAGAGAGAGAGAGAGAGAGAAAGAGAGAGAGAGACCGGTAGGAGAGAGAGAGGCGAGAGGCAAATACTATAAGTACCTCATAGTGTCTGATTTTTAATGTTTCTGACATATTCTGGTGGACCAAAAACGGTTTCATGTATCTTAGCCTTAGATGCTAACATATTCAAGCTTTGGCATGTTTTTATTTTATTGTATACGTTCATCCATATGTCTACCTATCTATCTATCTATCTATCTATCTATCTATCTATCTATCTATCAATCCAGTTATATATATATATATATATATATATATATATATATATATATATATATATATTATACGGAAAGAGAGAGAGAGGGGGAGGGGCAGACGAGACACAGAGAATATAAGTAACGCATACTGTGAGATTTTTAATGTTTCTCTTTTTTATCAAAATAATTCATAAAATATATTATCTGTTTTTTTTGTAACTAATATCAGAAAATATTAACATATAAATATCGATGAAAATGAGTGATACAGAAGATATTACACATTCACTGGCTGGGTAGTTGCTTTATATATTCATAGAACTATACCCTTTTTCACTTTTCAGAATGAAATTGCGACAGAGCGACTCTTGTGTCGAACCATTTACCCTTTAAACTAATACACTACCAAAAAATGTTTTTTCCAAACATGTCACATGTTCAGGTGGACCGAAAACGGTCCCATGTATCTTACCTTTAGTCTCTAACATATTTAAGCTCGGGCTTATACGTGTTAGTTCATACGTGTATTGTATCATGTAACCGATCACGTTTCTGGCTGTTATAAAGGTACATTTTACTAGAGTAAAATCGAGAAAACTTACATTATCAGCTTACAGTGAAACAATGTGTTGCATTAAAGCGGCAAATACTTTACTCAAATTACATTTGAATTCTAAGAAAATAGCAGTATGTTTTCTATTGACCCGAATTGACAAAGATTAAATCGAAACAGTGATAGCTGCTTCAGGATACTAGTTGAAAAAAGTTGTCTACCGAGCGTAAAAGTTTATAAATATCATCGAAAAAAAATTACAAAACATTCATTTCTTTCATGACTTCACTCAATCATTGTATAGATAAACTAGATGACACTTTATCCTTAAGGTTATCGCGTCTACATATAAAATAGTTATTTTTCTTTTTCTCTCTAGCTTTTCGCCCTTTCCTTCACTTCTCACCGTCTATCACCTTTATTTTTCTCTACTACCCTCTTTCACTCTTCCAGTCAACTTTCTATCTTACCTTTCAACTTCTCTCTCTTCGTATTGTATCACTCTTCCTTCTTTTTCTCTATGTTGTAATTATTCATGCCATCGTTTCCCCCCTCATTTTTGCTCCTATAAGTAACTCGTTAAGTCGCTGTAACATCATCAATCGTGAGCAACGTTTTTCGGACGTAATCCACTGTACAAGGATACACACAACCACGAAGCCAAGCGATCAAAAAAGCATGTTTTATATATATATATATATATATATATATATATATATATATATAATAAACGATCATTAGCACTTTACAACAGTGTTTATGTATCACGAGTACTAGAAAGTGACCCTTATTAAAATCAATCGAAACATACACTCAAGACAATAGCAAATAGTCATACACGTGGTGGCGTGTTTCGCCTTATTTTCATATATACTAGTGCAAGTACTCACTAGATAACGAATGCAATTGTTTTCTTTCGATTTTCTTAAATATTTCATATGATGTATACAGCATAATCATGTTGACACTAAAGTTAAGCGATTTTGAATCTGATCAGTAATTAAATGGGTGAATATTATAATAATACCAGGTATGTCCTGTCCCTTTATCTCGGCATTGTTACCAGTCGTCCTGGACTTCTTGAAACTGAGCTCATACAGTTCTCACTTAGGACGTGTGGTTGTGGTTGCCCAACCCTTGATTAACATTTACACGCGCAGACGGTTTGCAAGGGTATATCATTCTCTAACGAAAACAGAACGAAAGGCATTGAATAGTATTTGACATATTAGTTTAATATTAGTTATTGATAGAATATTGATATTATAATTATAGGCTACATTTAACTGTTGTTTTAACATTATTAGATTGGGTTAATTTTAACGTGCATTGTAGAAACCTACAATATTATCCGTCATTGATAAATTTATTTTCTAGAATATAAGGTAAAGTCGTAAAGTCTGTGTGGCAATCTAACGTGAAAAAATTACACGGAACCTATTTTCTACCGCCAGTTTGTATAATTTTCCTTTTTTTCTCTATGCATCTAAAACAAATCGAAATTTGTATGACTAACGTTTCTTTCCAAGAACTCTTCATCGGTCAAAAACATAACAGGATTGCTTCCATGCATAATACAATGTAGTTGTATCAAGTACAATGCGAGAAATACCTGTCGATCTGTACTCGAAATTATAATCTATATTATAAGTTATATGTAATGCAATGTTGTCCATTCCATTCATCGTGTTCAATCATTCCACTGACAAGTACTTCTATCTTTATTCCCAAGTGCATTTTCGCAGTAATTCACTTGTATAAAAATGCAGACTTATATCATGGGATTAATAATGAACTAGACATCCTAATAATAATCTATAGTACACTATCTATGTTGTAGTATTCATAGAAGCAACAATGTATTAATGTGGAGAGTCTATGGAACGATTCGCTATTCCAGTAAATTCTATTTTCTGTAAGTTCTTGTGTCATCACGAACTATATTAGTGAATGATAGGGTTAACAGAAACTATATTTTTTTTACTTCTAACTGATTGTTGTCACAACACAACACTAAATTTATGTCAAACAGCTAGTCAGCTTTTATATTGAAGCGTTTTCTAATGAAAATAGAAAGGAGAGGGCAAGGGAGTATGAGGAGACAATAGATGAAGGAGATAGAGAGACATTTTAGAATTAATATATTTAGCACACATATTGTTATTATTGTTATCCATGCACCCGTACAACGCTTGTTAGCCCTGCTAGGCATGTGTAACTGATTATCGAAAATTCAATTGAACATGTAAATATAATAAGATTATACAAGATACTACATACTCTGTTTACGATATAAAAACGCATTTAAAACCATAGTCAAATGCAAGCAAACTATCGTCTGTCATACGATGTAGGATTGTTTTTCAGAAACAATCAAATAATGTATTTGTCTAATACATCGCAACTCAAAGATAAGTTCTTCAAAAAAGAAAATTCGTTCTAAAAAATGCTACCCTGTTACGTATACATATGTGTGTATGTCTTTCTAGAGTCACATAATACATTAATTAAATAATTTTTTCCAAGACAAAGTAAAAACAAAAAAATATCCAAACTAAAAAAACATTCAGTTGTTTCAGTCAATAAGTTTTTTCTTCTGTATATTTTATTTCCCATCTCCAAAAAAAAATAACTTTGGTACAGTTGAAACAAAAGAATTGTTTTTTTTTACTTTCTAATTTATTTAATTATAAAATTGAAACGGAATTGTGATATAGACTCTAACGGATCGCCGTGGAGTTGGGAAAAATAACAAGATGTCGGGAATTGGAGATAGATCTTGTATTTCCGAAGAGACCAGTGCTTTTTTTCTAGACTATTGTATTAGAATTATTCGAAGATCGATAAGATACAATCACTGGGGAAATATGCCTCTATCCGTTCAACTCTTGCCTGAATAGAAATATGTGTTTGGTAACTATTGCCGATGCACAATCACTGCATTCATATCCCCCTCTCTCTCTCTCTCTCTTTCTCTCTCTCTCTCTCTCTCTCTCGATATATATATATATATATATATATATATATATATGCATATTTCGGCAGCAAGTCGTTTATTAGACATGTGTCATTGAAGACCACGGAGTTCTCCCTCTTTATGATCTTTCTGGTCAGTTTCTCGACTCGGCGAGCGATTCGTCGGGTTTCTGGTATCAAGTCATGGATCATGGCGCCTAATGTTGTGTCTTGGGCCATTTCACTAGCGTTTTCGGTCTCGTGCCCGTCTTCAGGAGGTTGTGTGTTGTTGTTGTTGTTTGTAAAGAGCCGTATTTATGGTTTTATTATATATATATGATAATATAAAAAAAAGAGTTATTTAATATAGCTCATATCAAGTCTATTGGAAATACAATTACAAAGTAAAGAAAAGCTCAATATACAAACATTTAAATAAGTATTTAAATGTATAATAGATCTAAATGAAAATTAATTGGCAGATAAAAGTGTTATTATGATGTGCGTTAATGTCAGTTTCAAGGCCAAAAAGCTAACATGTCCTATGGGAATTTAAAACATTCCTGAATGAAATTCAGGAAATTAACAGAAAAAAATCTCGTCATAAAAGAGTGTTGTAAAAAAAAACCGTACACCATCAAAGCGAAACTTCATGCAAAAAGTCATTCAAGCCTACAAAACCAATCGCGAAATTGAAAGTGACACACTGCAAAAATATTCCAAGTCACACAAAACTCAGATCTGAATGTTAAGATAAATATCGTTCTCACACCGAAAAGTATATTGGCTAGACAATTAAAATTCAACATAAGAAATAGCTAGGATCACTGAGAAAACATATAGAAATAGACATTAAAGAACCCACAATTCGTTCTTCTATTCGGATGAGTTTTCAAATCGAAATAATTCAAAAGTCATTGCCAGATAATGTATATATATATATATATATATATATTTGTATTTCATGTATCCACATAACATTTTATAAGGCGATATACTTTTTTATGTATCAATTTTCAGTATTTACTTCAACAGGTCTCGATACGTAAGTAGAGCTTAGTAGTAAGCTATGAAAATATATGTATGACAATTAAGCTACACAAAGGCACCCGCGTTTAATCCCCGGAGGGAATCTTCAGACTAAAATGTATGTACCTATGTATATATATATATATATATATATATATATATATATATATATATATATATATATATAGAGAGAGAGAGAGAGAGAGAGAGAGAGAGAGAGAGAGAGAAAGAGAGAGAATGATAGCTAGATATAGGTAAGCAAGCAAAATATGTGAATAAAGATTGTAAATATACAATGTCTATTTCGTCCTCCGTTGCTCAGGGCAAGGACATTTAAAATAAAATAGATTGAGTTTTCTTCCTTATGCCATGGTTTTTCAAAGAATGTAATCTTATTATCAGAGCAATACAAGAGATAAGTATGTAGGGGCATTACAAATACTCATAATTTACAAAGATATAAATATAATATAAGATACATACAAATAGAAAAAGTATAGAAATGTCCAATGCAAAGAAGAGAGGTTAAAAGTATATCAAAAGGTTCATCTTTGAAAGTGTCATGAAAATTGTAGCAGCATGTTAAAAACGGTAAATCCAGATCAAATTAGCGACTTAAAATTGTAAAATCCGTTGAATTATGGAGAAGTCAAACTATGACAAACCCAATTGATCCGGTTTAAGGCAGTTACAATGTAATAGTTTATGATATAAGTTGTGTATTAAAATATATTTGAAGCATTCCCATCGAATTATTAGACGCAAATTAATAAAGATTTCACTGAGTGCAATTGCTAACGCGTTTTAATCTCAAGCCACTAATTTTGACATTTTTTCAGAAATTCTGATAATTTAAAAAAGATTGATCAATTTGAAATAAGTAAACTAGATATAAGGTAAACTAGCATATATATGTTCTTTCAATATTTGTAAGAAGATTAAATTCGTGAAAAAGTACTACGTTCGGTAATTAGGTTGCTTATATAATGTCAAGTTATCCGTCTAATGACGTTAATTCTGCTTATATTGGGGCGTATAAAAAGTGTGTTCGCGTTTTTAATGCCATTATTCCGACTCACTAAAAATGATTTTATACTCCTATTCGTTAAATCCTGTATTTGCTGAAGCGAATATTGTAATGTCAGTGTTCACTAAGCCTCTAAAAACAGTAAAGTTATTACATTTTTGATTGGATTTCAAGCCTTGAAATAAAGTTCAAGCAGAGCACTACTGACACTTGATGCTTTTTTTAAAGCAACATAAACCTGCATAAAGTTGTGTCATATGTATGAGGATAATTGTGTCATGGAACAGGTGTTTCAGAGATGCTCTTTGCTCTGGCCGGCCAAAGATTATTGAGAGCGACTAAGTGAAACCGTTGTTTAACAAGATTGCCATTTGACTACGAGACACATCGCTGACATTCTAAAGATGTTCAAATCAAGCGTTGAAAACGAATTGCATAAACTGTGTTGTGTTTCTAAACTTTGTGTTTGAGTTCCCTGTAATCTTACAGAAGCAAAACTCGAACGAACATTTGGCCAACAAGAATATAACATTAATGCAGGATGAGATGAACGCATATGTTCATTTATTGAAGAGAGAACGGTTTTCTTTCCTATAAAAGCAAAGTCAACATGTCTGTTATTTAACGATGGTTCAATTTTAATTAATTTGTCATAGACAGGTATAATTTTATGATATTATTAAAACACCTAACATTTTACAAGCTTTTCTTTGTCTATAAGGCTATATTTTACTTGTCAAATATTAAATAATGAACTATCTGTAGCCTATAAACACATTATATATATTTATATATATATATATATATATATATATATATATATATATTGATTATACAATCACATTAACGATTAAGAACACGGGTTTAACAACGACTGCACAATCACAGACTGCAAGTAACGTATCTAAGTGCAAATCTGTTAGTCTCCCGACGCGTGAAACTACAATAGAAATATCAAAATCATTCCATTATGCAACGATAACAGGGCCAACTATTTTTATCTAGGTATAATACTTTAGTATTCTTATATATATATATATATATATATATATATATTGCTATATTGCTTTATTATATAACCACTGCAATATTTGTCAAGTTTATGATTAGTAGTATGTATTTTTATTATGTAAATAATAAATGAATGATGTTAATTATGAAATAATTGAGTAATAATACACATTGTAATAGTAGTAATAATGATACACAAATAATAATTATTATATACTCACTTGAAGTTCTCACAACATTCATCGTTGGTGATTTCTAACTTATAAGAACTGGTGGTGTACTAAAGTCTGTGTGACAAAAAGCCTTTCCAGATTTCTAGTGCGCTCCTCTTCTTTTCGATAACCATTACAAATTACTTGGCGGTATCGGAATAGCTGCTTACCCTTGATGTCTCGCTGGTAACGACCATTGGGTTTCTCTAAAAAATCGGTGGCAATAATCCTCGTAAAAGTTCCAGTACTCTCCGCATTCTTCCAATGGAGGTCAGGTTAGTGCTCTTCCTCTTCCGTCTTCCCATGCTGCTTGAACCTGCACAACTATTTTGTGAGGTATCAACCAAAGCTGGTGCCATCATTTTTTTAGGGTGGGGGGGTCAGTTTATAAAGTGTCTTGCAGTATCTGTTCGTAGGGTTCATTTGGTGGTGTTCTCAATTTGGTTTAGTTTTCTTCCTGTTGTAACATCCAGGTAACTGGTTATCGTTCCTAGCTTATTCGGGTTTGTTTCCTCATTCGAAGATTTTTCTTACGATTGCAGCTGTTTTCATCATTGGCGTGTGTCGCAGTGTTCCGTTCGATTCAAATTTTTCCCAGTCTGTTTTCAACGGTTTTGGACGGTTCTTAGTGCTTCTTCGATTATTGTTATCATAATGAATTTGTTTATGCTCCAGATCTTTTTTTAGTTCTCTAGTGAATTATGCGTATTTCTTTTCGTTTTACGTCTCTTCAATCTCACTATGTGATCTACTAGAACAGTACAACTTACACATCTAGGTGCCAGTGTTCTGCTTTCCCCACGAACTCGTGTCTGTTCTTGCATTCATTTCTGACCAGTTTACTGCATTTACTTATAATGTGATTTATTGTTCGTCTATTTGTACACACAATCTGTATTTATTGTGTTCCTGTGTGTTAACTATTTTAGCTTAAATGTAGTAGTCTTGATCGCAGTGTTCTGTGCCGCTGTCACTTGAGATTCCGTTTCTCTGTTCAAGTGTCCGTTTCATTAGCCATTCCCAAGACTATTTTTAGGGTTCTTCTCTTGTCATTCTTACGAAACGCCTATGTAGCAGTTTTTCTTCCCACGTTTCTTTTCTTGTATGTTTGTTTCTGGTTTCAGTGCTTTCTGATGTGTTCGTTCGGATGGTGTCTGTTTTGGCAGTGATCGGCCTTTCGGTGTGCTATGGAATGTACTTTTCCATTTCCTTTTTGTATCTTCTACACAATTTTCTATTATTATTATTATTATTATTATTATTATTATTATTATTATTATTATTATTATTATTATTATTATTATTATTATTATTATTATTATTAGTTGTTCTCACTAGGAGTTACGACACAGGTCATCGTCAGCAATTGCTCAGCGACAACAACTTATGCTCTTCCCTGAAGTCTGAGTTGCAACAAGCGCTCCCAGGTTTCCAGTGGTCTCTACCTATTTTCGAAATACACCGCAAATGGTATTGCCGTATCTCAACAGTCGTTTACGAATGATTTCTCACTGGCAGCGACCATTGATCTCCTGTGGGATTAGGTTGGCAATAAGCGTCTCCAAGGTCCCAGTACTCCTTATACTCTTTCAGTGAAGGTCTGGTTAGTGGTCTACCTCCTCAACCCTAGCATCCTCTTTGACACTTCACGACCATTTTTGTGGTATCAGCCGAACCTTGTGCTATCATTTTTTAAAGGGGGACAGTTCATGATATTCCTTTGCAGCCTTTAGTCCTTGGTTTTTGCGGTGGTGTTCGCCTGTCGTTTGGCGTTCTTCCTATTGAACTTCCATCTGTTTGGTTACCCTTCGGAACTTATACGGGTTGGTTTTCGCATTCCACAATTTTCTTAAAGATTGAAACTGGTTTGATTATCGCTGTCCTTTGTATTGTCTCGGTTATTCCTTTTGATTCCAATTTCTTCAAGCCTTTTCTCCAGATGTTAGGGGGCTGTTTCTAGTGCTCCAACGATTATTGGTATTTTTGTTACTTTTTTCATGTTCCATATTCCTTAAAGTTATCTGGCAAGTTCCGTGTATTTTATTTCGTTTTTCCGCCTCCTTGACCCCCACCCTGTGGTCTTCTGGTACGGCGAAGTCTACAATTTGGCCGGATTTTTCCTCTTTGTCAATTATTATGACATTTGGTATGTTTGCTTGTATGAGTTTATCTCTATGTGCACCGATGTCTAAAATGCTGTTGTGTTTTTCGTTTACTAATACTGTATCTGGTGTATATTCATGCCATTTTTCTGCGCGTCCAAAATGCAATCATTTGCACAATGCTAGTGGTACGTCTTCCTCCACACATTCATGTATGTTCTTGTATTATTTTTTGCTTGTTTGTTGCATTAACTTATATGATTTCCGGTGTCGTCTCTTTGTTCACACAAACTGCATTAAGTGTTTTTGCTGGGTGTTATCTACTTAAGCTGTGATGCAGTTCGTCCTAAACGCGTTGTTCTGTGCAGCCGTGAGTTAAGATTCCGTTACCCTGCTTAAGTGTCCTTTTCTTAGTCATGTCCATATATTATCGTTGGATTCTTCTTTTGTAAGTCTTATGTAGCGTCTATGTAGTTGTTTTTCTTCCCACTTTTCTTTTCTTTTCTTTTCTTTTTGTTTCCGGTGTCCATTCTTTCCGAGTTGTTCGTTCGGACGGTGTCACTTGCTGCGGGGGTAAGCCTTTCCTTGTTCTGTTTTATGTGTGATCCAGCTCTTTTTTGTATCTTCCACACAATCCTCTATACTTACCAGTCTTATTCCACCTTCGTTATTTCCATGTAGAGTATGCCCGTATACTATTTTGGTTGTAGTTCGGTGTGCATGGTCATCTGTTTTCTAGTCCTCTGATCAATGTGGCTGAGGTCTTCTTTTGTCCAGCCTATGAATAGTCCAGAGTATGTTATTAGTGATACTGACAAGGTGTTTGTAAATTGTATTATGTTTCTGCTATATAATTTCGTTCTTTAAAGTGTTCTTGTTCTCCCTAAATATTATTTTCCAATCTTCTCTTTTATTTCTGTGGATTTAATTGTGTCTTCTACCAGAACTCCCAAATATCTATAGCTAAACTGTTCGCCTTGCGCTTTCACTTCATCTTGGTTGGGGAGTTTAATTTCCCCTGTCGTTTTCTTCTTTTAATCTCAAGCAGTGCACATTTTTCTATTGCAAATTCTATTTGAATGTCCAGACTAGAGGTTCTAGTCGCATTTTTCAACTTTTTCTAGTTTTTGTTTGCTTTTTGCAAATAGTTTCAGGTCGTCTATGTATACCAAGTGGTTTATTATTTGTTTTGTGTCTGTAAACATGTATCCGGCTTCACATTTACTGAGTTTGTAGTTACGTGACATCATTCCTATTTTTATTATTATAATCATTATTATTAGTATTAGTATTAGTATTATCATTATTATCATCATTATTACCATTATTATTATTTTTGTTAGTATTATTATCATCATTACTATTATTATTATCATTATTATTATCATTATTATTATTATTATTATTATTATTATTATTATTATTATTATTATAATTGGTATTATTATTTTTATTTTTAGTGTTATCATTATTATTATTCTTCTTATTATTATTTGTATCATTATTATTATTATTATTGCAATTATCATTATTATTATTATTATTATTATTATTATTATTATTATTATTATTATTATTATTGTAATTGTTTGATAGTAGTCTCAACTTTTGGATGTTTTTAGTTGGAGTTTTCTTTAATGACATTCAAGTCAATTCCGTTGATTTCAGACATTCGGGCTGTACCTTAACACCTTCGCTGTTTCTAACAGGCAAGTATTTACATACTTAGAAGTTAGATTGTCTCGTTAATTTGTTTAAGTCATTCATGGAGGCTTTTCGTTATGGTTCCAAGTGTTCTAATTACAGCGGAATAACCTTATCTTCTTTACATTTCCATAACCTAACTGATTCCTATTTTATAATTTGATATTGGTGAGGTGGTTTGTCTATCTCATGCACCGTTGTATGAAAATGACCGGCTCTAACAATTATTTAGCAAGATCGCTTGTTATTTTATAAAGATGAAGTCGGGTTTGGAATGTTCAAGAACCTTATCAGTTTGTATGCGCACGCTCAACAGGAGTTTGACATTGACGTACTCCTGTACCATTTCTGGGCTTGTCTCATACCACATTGTTGTCTAATTCATAAAGTTTACATATATTCTAGTGTAGTACCTGAGCGACTTCGTCGTTTCTCTTTTTTATATTTATGTTGCGCTATCATAGAGCATTCAGATACAATATGTGCTAAAGTGTATTCCCTTTAATTACACAATCGGCACATCTGCAGTTTATATATATATATATATATATATATATATATATATATATATATATATATATATATATATATGTATATATATATATCTTGCAACCTTTGATTTTTTAACTCCAGTTTTTATATTTCGTTTCATTGAAACTGGTATAAGATAGATTCAATTTATTTTTATAGAAGAACAAATAAACTAATAAATATGTACGATGGACTGCGTCCGGAGAATGACACTGACACTCTCTATGTAAAATGAACAGAAATAATAAGAATGGCCAGTAGTATTGAGGCTTGTATAGTCCAAAAATCAAACAAAATAAACAGATACATGAAAGAAAATATAGAAATGCTGATTCCCGCCGTCATATATAATACTGATTCTATTGATTGTGCAATGACCCTGTTGGTTGGATAGAGGATACCTATGTTTAATATGGGGTCTGCTTCACCAGAAATAGCATCTGGATAGAATAAATAAAACCTACTTGATAAAACACACAGCTGGACGGAAGAAACAAACCAGGTTTCTTCACACGAGACAAAGGTGTGCAGAAAAATAAATATCGTCTAATTTATGCAAATATACTTGCGAAGATCATTTGCAAATTGCATCTTCAGACGGAAATATACCTGTCGCTTAATAAACAATAACATATATGTAAGTTTCGTTTCGTAGACAGCGTAACTACATATACTACAGTAGGCGAATTTCTAGGATGGACCGTTAAATACGGAAGTGGGGGTATCGAAAATATTACATAAACAAGCTCTACTTTAGTGAAAACCTACTAGATACAAACACTAACCTATCATGTAGAAATAACACCCGGTGTATTGACTCGGAGACATAGCTGACCGGAAAATAAATATCTGATAATTCTCTGAGAAAATGCCTTCGAAGATCGTCTACAAATGGGATCTACATGTGTAAATAAAACTTTTCGATTAATAAACAATGAACCCCATGTAGAAGGTTTAATTCACAACGAACATAACATTTTTAGATAGACGTTTATGTATTGGTTCCAAAATGTTATATGGATAAGACAAAGTTATGTAAAATAGAGCCTTACATAAGCATGCCAGATTAGTAAATAAAATGGTTTATATTGTATATCCTTACCTATTGCTTAATTGTATACGTGACGTAATTGTGAGAGGTTTCGACTACATGCCAGCAACTCCATCAGCAAGATGGTCTCATTGTTCTATCTTTGTAGTCAATTGCTCACGTGCATATCCATCGGAATGTACATATGTCTTTCCTTAACTTTTCGCGTAACGCTCTATTTATATAATGCACAGCCGTTTCCCCTGAGATTTCTACAACCTCTAAAGTGATGTACAAAGAAGCAATGTCGATTTTAGAAACTGGCATTTCTCTTTTTGGGAGTGGCATTGTCTTTCTCATCTGAAGTCACTAACGATTACTATAGGAAACGCTATGTACAGACGTCAGCCGAAATAGACAGTAACTTGGATAACTGTATATTCAATATCTAAAGTGCTTTTAAATCCACAATGCTTGATAATGTCATTTCTAAGAATATTCTCAGTATGAGAGATTTACATACTGCTAGAATTTGAAATAAAAGATTTAATCACTGCATGTTTTGCGAAGACAAAATCCAATCAATTACGAAAACTAACAAGGTAAGTATAGTAACATAGAAATAGTATAATCTATAAAGTAATATCATCATCGCAATGAATTTATTTGCCTCAAATGTGTTATGAACTAATAAAGACTGCGATATTTATTTCCGTGACATTAACATATTTAGACTTTGTTGAATAAGAAATATATATCTCTATCTACATAATTTAGATATGCGTATATGTTTATATATTTCTATGTACAGGATTTACTTGAAAAATAATTATCCGTCATTATAAATTTTG
This sequence comes from Sepiola atlantica, assembly GCA_963556195.1. Classification (NCBI taxonomy): domain Eukaryota; kingdom Metazoa; phylum Mollusca; class Cephalopoda; order Sepiida; family Sepiolidae; genus Sepiola; species Sepiola atlantica. Next base: position 132,116,820 of record OY744517.1, read on the forward strand.
AAACACAGCTGCCAAAAGTAATGGGTGATTTTGTGAGTTATACTTGGTTTAATTTAATGTTCAGATAATAAAACATGTATCAAAATCACTTCGTAGCAAATTAAGATGTCTCCGATTTTTGTGAAATTTAAACAATTGGCATGCAACACTCATAAATATTCACCAGATTTTAGTTTCGTTAATGTATTTTTAAATACTATTCGTGGGCAAAAACTAGTGACAATCTGTCATTGGAAAATGTAATATTTACGATGTGCATTGAATGTTTTCCATTGTGATTATACTCCAAGTTAGCAAGAGCGCGTGAATTTTAATTTCTTTTGAAATCCTTAAGTCTTGAATGTTAAACCTTTTTCCAGAATCCAAATCATTCAATGGATTTTGATGGAAATTAGAATTAGGATACTAGATAGAATATTTAGTAATATTGTATCTTCATTTTTGTATGATATCTGCTCTGGTAGTGTTCTAGTATATATATATATATATATATATATATATATATATATATATATATATATATATATATATATATATGTCAGTTCATATTATATTCCAATAACTATGGTTTTATTTTATTATTTTTATTTTTCGCATTTCTAAAAAATATAAAATTTATGTGAGATATATTTTTACGGTCCGTTTCATTTGTCTTGTGCCAAACAACATTTTTATGTCAATATCGTCTCTGCAACACTACAACATCATCAGAAGAAAAATCACAAATAGTAAAAGTTCTTGGATTAAACTGTCTTGAAAAAACCTACACTATACAGTAGTTCATTTTAGGGTGAAAACAAACAAAAAACAAACAAAAAGCGAGAGCAAAAACTCACACGTGGGAGAGCCCACTAATACGCCATTTTGAATTGTTCGTTCAAACTAGTACATCATAAAAGTTGTGAAAACAATTATGAATTTTAATTCAGTAATATTTCCTAAAATAGTTAATAAGTTCTATAATTTATTTATAAAAATTCTAATTCACTTGAAGATAATTTTATTCCTTACTAAAGTAACCTCCATGTTTATTTTGGTCATTTGGGTACGAAATTCATTTAAGTTCAACATTTTACAGCTAGTTTCATAATGTCAGCCGTCCATTTAAGCAATTGTTAAAATTGTTATACTTCGGTGTTTTTGTGAAGATATATAGTATTTACTAATAAATCTTTTCCATCAACATTAAGATAAGCTTAATTTTCAGAATTCTTCACTCAAGTAGTAATTTTTCTAATTAAATGCGAAACTAAGGGGGATTTTTTTCACTCACGACGAATATATCTTTCAATTACCTAGACATGGTTCTATAATACCGAAAGGGGCCATTAAATATTTATTTATTTATTTATTTTTTAAAAAGTAGTTTGTTACTGGCATCTATACCTAACGTTAATATTGACTACGTTTTAAATCGAATTCGATTTATCGTGTGAATATTTATTTACTCCTCTCCAGGAGTTAGGCACAAGGCCAGTTTTATCTTACTCCCACAAGTAAGATGTGGCCTACGGTGGGTCGGGAAAGTTGGGTTTGAAAAGCCAGCGCTCGAGAGGTGAGCACTCTGGCCATTAAAAATTGCCTGGGCAGCCTCGTCGGCATTCCCCGGTAGAGGACCCTCAGGCAATAAGCAAGAACCTTGCTCCTCCCCAAAGAGTGGAGGAGATTCCTGGGAAGGTGGCCCTCTTAGAACTGCACAGGACAGACCCATAGACCGGCGTAAATAAAGCCCCGAAGGCCAAGACAATACCAGTCTATGGGGGGCAGTATCCATCGGAACAGATACTACACTTTGAATAGCTACAATCACGAATGTAAATACTAGGTTTCACTCTAATTTAATGTTTATATTTAATATTAGGTCGCGTGCATTCTATTATTCTTTTATTAATATGTCTATTAATATACATATACAAAGATGTTTAGTATCTATTAATAAATCGTTTACATATATATATATATATATATATATATATATATATATATATATATATATATATATATATGTATATTACAGAAGATAAAGACAACATTAGTATTGTCAATTTCAAATCCAAACTTAATGGATATATAATTGGCTTCTTTACTGGTCTTTCATCAGTCTGAGTTTATGTCGGCCTCCCCCAAAATAGGTGTGCGCTCGTTGTGTAGCTTTTTGATCATGTCTCGATCCTCTGTTTGAATTTTATTTTTTTTATTTTTACTAATACAGTATTTTCACTAGCAAATGTTGCCCATATTTGCGTAGTCTGCATATAAGAACCGTTCTTTTTATCTGTGAGTTTAGATAGAGGTAAGGATGGCATCCAATCACCGCCTCTTTACTTTCTGTGTCAGGGAATGAAATATTAGAATTTAAAACAAAAAAATATTAAAATAAAGAAAAAATTAAAATCTACGCTCTCAGCCAATAGAGAAGTGAACAGGGAGGAACCCCACAACTGGAATTAATAATCAGTTTCAATAGCCTACGATCAATCATGGGAAACCATTTAAAAAAACTCAACAAAGTAAACAAAACAAAGTCAGGATAAGTATTCTCTTTTAAAATATGTGTAGGGTGTAAAAGCATAACTGTTCAACTACAGGATTTGAAAAAAAGAGAACTATAAATGGTATCATTATCCTTAATAACTCGAACAATAAAATTAACATATGATGAATGCAATAAATTAATAGACCTAATTGAATGTAAGTGAATATGTGTACTTACAATTTAATATAAAAGAGTTTTAAATTTTAAAATAAATTAATAATAAGCATAACACTAACCATATTTAAACTAATAATCACATTATAATAAATTTAATAACAAATGTTATAAATGTATGAATATCAAAATAGTGAAAATCAAAACTAAAAATATAATCAAAATGAAAAAGTGTCCAAATGTTAAACATTTAAAATTTTTTAAATATTTTAAATACATTAAATTACATTCATAAACACCTAAAGGAAAGCGACATCTAAAACAAGGTAAAGCTCCTGCTGTTAATTGGAGATGCTGAAGGAGACCTGATGAAGTGGATTCAATGTAAAAACGCACGAGAAGCATGGTTGGGTAGAGAATTTAACCCAATAAACTGGGGTCGAAACTATACGGCACATTTGGTCAACTTATGTACCCTTTTCCATTGTAATTTCTGAAACAAAACAACCAATTACGAAAAGAAAACATCCCTATAGCAAAATGTTTGTCATAGAAGCATTAAGCTATTTTCTTTGTTCTAATTTATAAATATCACGCCTGAAATATTTGCCTGTATTTCTCAAATCCCAGAGGATTGTATGAGTTTCATTTTCCACCATTTCTCCAGTTGCTGTCTCTACCATTTGTTTCTATTTTCTAAAGTCATGAATTTGTGGAATTAACATATTTCTGATTTATAATGTTTCCTGGCATTCAGTTATTATATTATCCCGTTATATTTATCGTTTTGTCTGCTTTTCTACAAAGTCTACACATACTATTTCCTTTGTCTTGGCTACCTTCCCTTTTGTGCTATTTGTACTGATCGCGTTGTATATTTCATTACAGATACCGGTGTTCTTTTTAAGTGTATTTTCTGTCGTCATAGTAATATGTTTTCGAGCGTTGTTTATTTGGTCAGCTTTTTTAATCGGTAAATGAGTTGATTTTCTTCTCATGTTTATGCTCCTATTTAACTGCTCTCCGTATGGTTTACATTTGTGGTATTTTTCGCTGTGGTAATCAGATTTTCTGTATCTTGTCTTATGTACTTTATAGTCATTTAATAGGATCGTTCACGAAATCCACTAGTCCTTTTCTACGTTTTTTTTCTTTCTTTTCATTAAGTATTTAGTTTAATCATTTGTTTTATTTATGCATTTAGTAAATTTTCTCGTTGATGATGTTTTTTTCCAGGACCTTCTTTAGTTATCTTGAAATATTCTGTCTTAACCCTTTTTCTCTATTCAGTTGATGGTGTTCTATTCCAGAATACATAGGTATTTATTGATGCCCTGTTGTATTAAAAGCGCTGATTCACATCTAAACTAAATTAGTGTATGCCATCTAGTACTTTCAGTCCTCCTTTCTTCATTTCAAGCGGTAAACATATTTCTATTAAATATGACATATCTAGTTGTATTGATAAGTGTTTGTAATTCATTTGCTATTGTTTGCCAGTAGTTTCAGATCAGACGTTTACATGAGGGGTTTAAGTTTGTGTTTTCTCTGTAAATATCTATCGTGCATTGATGAATGGTAAACAGTGATCGGGATAGACAGTGCACCTGGTAAATGCTTCTCTATATACCTAACTATGCCATATGTAGTATCCCAGCTGTCAGTTACACTCGCTATGTTTCAATTGTTCTCTCATCATGAAGTACTAAATCCCTGGGGGAAATTGTCGTAGCCTTTTTTCTAATCGATGCCTACAATGGATATATTCGTTTTCAAAAACTTTTTTCAAGCCCATTGCCGACGTCTGTTCCTATCGTATCTTTCTGCGACCTTACACACCTCGGTGAATATACACGGTTATTAAATAAGTTGTAGATCAATCCACGCAATAATCTACTTAATCCGTAGACAGGTTATCATTATGTAGTTGCCTGTGATCGATATTTTATCGTTGTATATTTAATAAATGTAAAACTTCCTCTGTCCATCTACTCCGGTATGTCTGCTTTGCGTATGTATCTTAGGTTTTGTGATAGTCTGTCATATAAGCAGGTGCTCTTAATTAGTATCATAATTATTATGACTATCAAAGCTATATAAAGTAATATAAAAAGGAATGCTACCACATGTCCTAAAATATGTGTTGATATACTATTTTGATTGAATATATGAAAAACATATTTAGATGAAAAAATACACCCAAAGCGCTCAATTATCGGTTATACAAAAGCAAAAAGAAAGTATATTATGAAACACTATACATTATAGGCTATGTTTATTGTACCATGGGCTTAATAGATCTGACCATGCCTAGTCTGGGGTAGAAGAAGACATATAGTGGAGGACCAAATTTTCAGCACTGTTTAGTAGAGGGAGACTTCCAGATAATATAGAAAATAAGACAAAACGACTACTGAACGCTGAAAAGAATCACACTGCCACTATAAGCCAGCTCCGGATAGATCAAATTGACGAATCTGCGGTACATCCACCAAACAGTGTAATGTATAGTCTTTAAAAATACTATGTATATATATATATATATATATATATATATATATATATATATATATATATATATATATATATATATATAAATTGTGTGGATAGTATTTACACAGGCTTTCACCACTATAAACACATCTTTTGTGTGGGTTTCTTGACAACTTAAGTTTATACCAAAGTCCTTCACAAAAAAAAGTCCACAGGTGATAGGGTAAGGCGACGGGAACAGGTAAAGGATATTACTAGAAGTTCTTAGCTCGATCTCTACACTTTGGCGACCGGTGGGTGATGGCCGTTCTGCCCAAACATTTGAGCAATTGTGCAGTCCGTGTCCTCTATCGGTGACAAAGCAGCCCTGTTTAGGGATAGCACTGCTTTCCCTATACTGGGGAGGGAGCGATAAAAAGGGGCCCTAAACATATGCTTGCTCATCATTACCCTTGTCAGCCAACTGCAGCTGTCTGGGTATCCAACATGCAGCCCCAATAACAGAAGAAGTAACAACTTTTATTTTGGATCTTGGAATGTCCGTACTATACTTGACAATGATACTCAGCCAGAACGTAAGACGGCTCTTGTCGCACTTGAGCTTAAAAGGTTTGACATTGATATTGCCGCCCTTAGTGAAACTCGCCTGGCTGGAAATTCACAACTGACAGAAGAAAAGGGTGGTTATAACTTTTTTCTGGAGTGGCAAAGGCCCAGAGGAGCCTCGACATTCTGGAGTAGGATTTGCTATCAAGTCCAATCTTGCAAAGTCATTGCCGACCCCTCCAAAGGGGTTTTCGGATCGCTTGAGTACATTAACCCTTTATTTTGAATGTGATACCCGTGCTATTTTAATTAGTTGTTATGCTCCC
>OY744517.1:132127834-132145334 GCA_963556195.1 Sepiola atlantica
GTGGTTTCGTATTTACAGGTGCATGAACTGAGTCAGGTGTGAAATGAAGTCAGTTGGGTGTTGCGCAGTGATCCGGTGTTTTGTATTTGAAAAAACGCACACACAAGGAGAGTCCAGGTTAGATGGTATAATTATATGGAAACTAGTCGGATTTGTATGGTATGAGAGGCATTAAATGGTATTGGAAGCCATCAGTGTTGTATGGTATGGAAGGTGACAGAGTCGTATAGAAAAAAGTCATATGGTATTGGAACGAGTCGGATTGTATTGGCATGGGTCGGATCGCATGAAAAGTCGTCCGAGTCGAATGGTATAGGAAATAATTCAGAGATTTTGGAAGGGCGCAATAAATTAAGAATTGCCTGTGATCATTTGTTCTACAAGGCATTGCCCTGGATAAAAATGATACGGTTACATCGTTACTTTCGGTAACTGGTATGTATTAAATCACTTCTGACTATTGTATTTATAAGAATACTTTATCCTCATATTAATTTGAAATTGAGGGAGCGTGACAAAAAATTAGAACTTTCGATGGGGGCATCTGTTATACTAAGCGTTGTTCGAGATCAAACAATCGAAGATTGTAGTATTACTTTTGATAACTTGCATATATTAACTCTGTTCGGTCCGTTGACTTCATAAACATTTTTTTAATATGTTGAAATTGAGGTTGTCTAGAAATTAAACATTGAGCATTAAAATAAGAGAAAGCAATGGGCTGGGCGAAGGAGAAAGAGGGGATTCGGGAACAGGATAGAAAATTGGGGAGAAGGAAAGAGAGAAATATAAAGAGACTGCTAGAGAAAAATTTGCACACACTACTTAGTGTCTTCTATTTGTATGGCCGCGGTCAACGCCAGGTAGTCCTGCTAGTCTTTTATATAAAACGCAGTTGTCTGTTTGTGGGTATGTTTGTATGTTTCGAAAAGGCTCTAAAACATACTCGACAATCTCGTAAAGTGTAAAGTTTCTGAATCGCCCAACTTCCGACCGCATAATATCTCAGAATTATATATTTTTAAAAATTTTAATTTGATTGTCAAATGTACTAGTTTCTCGTAATTATCAAACAAACAATGATATTATGTACTAATTTGTAAAAAAAAACTTCAAATCATTCTCGGAAACTTCAACCGGAAATTACATTAGAGGGAAAATGCGGGAGGGATTTGGAGGAAATTCAAAATCAATAGACGATAATTCTGGGGAAATATCCTAACCGTCCTTGATTCTATAAGTCAAGTTCTAGGAGTAGGGAGGTCAACTCTCCCAGGATTTACCTTGATACCCGTGTCATTCCTGCGACTAATACGGAAATGACGTCATAGGGAGGTTAAAAGGGGCGGTGAGAAAACAGTACTTAGCTTAATTTTACTAAACTAACAATCTCTCGAATGGGTGAATGCACAGGCCTGGGGGTGGCGGAGGTGGGGGGTTCACCTTATAGGATTGTTTTCTTTCTTTCCTTTTTTCCTTCCTATTTCCACATCTTCTTTTTTATCTTCCTCCTAGTCCCACGTCTTCTCTCTACCGTGGTGTAATTTTTTTCTTATTTACCTCCTACTCCCACGTCATATTTTGTTCGTTCTGCTCTCCTTCCCACTCATACGTCCTCTTTCTTTTTTCTTTATTATCTCCTACTCCAACGTGTTCGTTTTTTTAATATTTCCCCCCTCACGTTTTCTTTCTTTCTGTCTTTTTTCTTTCCCTACTACTCCAACGTGTTCATTCTTTTTTTAATTTGTCCTCCTACTCCCACGTGTTCTTTATTTCGTTCATATTTTCCTCCTAACAGGGTTTCTATTTTCTCTTTGTTTCTTCTTCTCCTCCTACTCCTACGTTTTATTTCTTTATTTCTTCTTTCCATCTTACTTCCACATCTTCTTCCTTTCTTTGCTCTTTCTATCTCACCCCCACGTCTTATTTCTTGATTTCTGATTTTCCTCCTACTCCAACGTTTTCTGTCTGTCTTTCTTCTTTCTCTTCTAATCCCACGTTTTCTTTGTTCTTTCCTTTTTCTTTCCCTCCTACTTCCACGTTGTTCTTCTTTCTCTCTTGTGTTCCTCCTACTCCCACTTTATATTTTGTGCACAATAGAAGCGCGGCCGTCAACTTTCGATTTTTTTGTAAAATAGAGGTGCGACTAAAACTTTCGATTGTTGTGTATATCAGAGGCGCGGGCGAAAATGTTTATTCTATTGTACAATAGAGGTGCGGCCGTAAACTTTCGATTCTTTTGTACAATAGAAGCGCAGCCGTTATCCTTTGATTGTTTTGGTATAACCAAAGCGCGGCTGTAAAATGTGGATTCTTTTGTACAAAATAAGCGCGGCCGTAAAATGTTTGCTATTTTGTACATCAGAGGCGCGTCCGTAAATTTTAATTTTTTGTCACCGGCCGTAATCATTCGATTATTTTCTACAATAGAATCGTGCCCGTACACTTTTTTGTACATCTATGTATACTTTTGATAGTTTTTGTACAGTGGAGGCGCGGCTGTAACCTTTTGATTATTTTGTATGATAGACGCGCGGCTTACACTTTTGATTCTTTTATCACACCTAAGACGCGGCCGTAAACTTTCGATTTCTTTGGAGAATAAGGGTGCCGCCATAAATCTTTGATTATTTAGTACAATAGAAAGCCAACTATAAACTGTTGATTCTTTCGTACAATAGGGGCGGGGGCCATAAACATTTGATGTTGTATACACCAGAGGCGCAGCCGTAAACTGTTTATTTTTTTTACAATAGAGGCGCGGCCGTAAAATGTATTCTTTTGTACAACAGTAGCGCAGCCGTAAACTTTAGATTATTTTCTACACCAGACGCGCAGCCCTAAACTTTCGATTCATGTGGATACATGAGGTGTAGCCGTAAGCTTTCTGTTGTTTTGTAAACAAAGGTGCGGCAGAACACGTTTGATGTTTTTTTACACCAGAGGCGCAACCGTAAACATTTGATATTTTGTATACCAAAGGCACGGAGGTTGGATCTTCATTTGAATAAACTAATTACCTCTGGAAGGGTGAAGTTATAGGTGCTTATACTCATTAGAACCTACCCTATGAACAACGTTTTAGAGGCCTTCTTCACATTAATCCCCCCTAGAGAAAACGTGTTTCCGGGCTTCTACGAATGAGTAGACCGACACTCTATGGAAAATGCTTTTCTGTGGCTTATGCACATAAGCCATGTTGTGGAAAACGCTTTTCTTGGGGGAAGGGGGTTCTACACATTAGGTTCTTATGGAAAACGCTTTTCGGGTACTTGTACACATTAGCCACCTATAAAACCCTTTTATGGGGCTTCTGCACATTACCGCACTTATAGTAAACGTTTTTGGGGAGCTTCTAAATATTAGTCCCATATGGAAAACGGTTTACGGGGGTTAAACATATTAGAACCCCCTATTAAAAACGTTTTTCGATGGGTTTTACGCCTTAGACCCCTCCCCCCAAAGTAAACGTGTTTCGGGTGCTTTTGCATATCAGCTCTACATATAAAAAAAAACATTTCAGAGTGCGTCTCGCAGTTATTGCTCTATGAAAAAATATAGAGGTTTCTGCACCTTAGGTAACATATGAAAAACGCTGTTCAGATGCTTCTACACTTTAGGTCACTTATGAAAAATGATTTCATGACTAATGGCGTATAACAACATAATCTATATACAGGAACGATGGATATGTGGGTGGGTGTATGTGTGTATATGAGTAGTTGGGTATGTCTTTAAAAAGATCTGAAGATACTCGACAAAACGCCATTATTTGTCATTTTCTTAATCGCCCGTTTTTCAGACGGTGAATATTGAAAACTTGAAAAAAAAAACGTCGATCCTTTTGTGCCGAACTGATACGAAACTCTAAAACTGATTTTCGTTTTCTAGTCATATGTACGTGTTGCGCATGTGCGATTTGCCAGAAAAAAACACACCGTTAAAGTGACCAATTTGTCTATAGATTGTTTTTCTGCGTCGGTAGCTTCACAGTTACGAATAAAAATGACAGCCAGGATGTCGAGCGCTAGAATGCAACTGCCCCATAAGGATTTTTGTTTACGATAACTTAAATATACAACGAAGGGTGATTAGGACGAAGTCAAAGATTGTACTTTTAATAGAAATAATTTAGACTTTTGCTCAGGTCAACGGGGAGAGAGATCGTGATTGAGAGGAGGGCGGGGAAGAGACGGCTTTTTTCTCCGAGCAACAGGGGAGAGGGCAGATGTGAGGGGGGAGACCGGAGAAAACACAGCTTTCGCCACAAGCAACGGAGAGATGTGACAGCGAGGAGAGGGGCAACGGGAGGAGGGGGCGGAGAGTAGGGGAAACGGTGAGAGGGGGCGGTAAGAGGAGGCAAACAGGGAAGATAGGGTCGTTAGCAGCGCCGTGTACCTATGTTTTTTTAAGATAAAAAACACTTCCCCCCTCACTAGACACGTGGAATTCTGAAAAAAAATCGTAGACTTATATTTCTTCCGAGGAAATAGTGTTATGATAATTTCTTCGATTGTCATATATTGGCTTTTGTGTTTCCTATGAATTATTACGAGATTCATACTAATGAAAATGGGTAAACATGAGTAAGACTTTGTATTTTTTGATCGACTGTGGCTTGATATTTACAAAGAAAAATACTTATGCAGTACGGGTTCTACTTTGGCTTTAATATCTACTAAGAAAATAATATCTACAGCGTATGGATGCCCCTTTAGCTTAAATATATATAAGTAAAATGCATATACACCGCACGGATACTTATTTGTCTTTTATATCTACACAGTAAATAATATCTACACCATACAGGTGCTACTCTGGCTTGATATCTACAAGAAAAAATGTGTACACTATACGTGGGCTACGTTGGCTTTATGACGATAAGGAAATAATATCTACACCGTACGAAGACCACTTTGGCTACATATCTATAAGGAAAGCATAGTTATACTTTACGGCTGCTATTTTGGGTGTAATATCTGCAGAGTACAGATACCTACACTGTACGGGTGCTACTTTAGATTGTTATCTACACAGATAAATATCTAAACTGTACGAATGCTACTTTGGTTTAATATAGATCAAAAATAGTGCATACACTGTACGGGCGCTATTTTTTCTCAATATCGATAATATTATATGTTGATCGCATAACAAAGTAGATTTCTGAGACGTATATTGTAATAAAAGTGTAGATATCATACCAAACTGAATGCCTGATATATAGATAACAAACAAAGTTGCACTGGATATTTGTGTACCTTTTCATTCATTTCAATGGAATTTGTCAAACGTTATTATTATGCTTTATTCATGAAATAAAATACAACGATTCAAATGCGACTATTTTACTTACTTTGTGCATCCTAAAATATTGAAATTGGCATCGTTAGGATTGCACACTGGATAACATTGTTTACTTATTGACTAAAGTGAGAAATATTTAAAATGTGAGTTGTTCACATTTCCTCAATATTTTTTATGTGTCTTCTACATCAAAGGTACAGCACACGACAAGAAATATCGTATTAGATCATATCGGTCTCTCTGACTTCCAATCTTTTTCTGTTTATTCTTCATCCACCCCCTCTCTCTGTCGCTCTCTTTATCTCCGGTTTTGCTTATGAAATCGATGCTATGTAATCCTCGATTGTCTCCGAGACTAAAAAGAACCTATAATTCAATGCCCATGACATCGCGAGACTATAATGTCTTTTTTTTTCAAATAAAGTTCGTAGAGGTATTAATTAATATATATTCGGTGTATTTATAGTTCAAATAAAAGATTGGTCGATACACACAAACCTTTTCGGTGGCATAGTTATGAAACGAGCATAAAGAGAGTGTAAGCGCTTATTTTAATGCACTACTACTCTTATTTTATAAGCGCTCAATTTCTGTCGCTTACTGAAGTTAAGTTCATTTTTTTCATTTTGTAACCGACGCGTAATCTATTTCTCCGTTTACTTTAACATTCTTCCTCACTTCTTTCTTATTATCCTCCCCTGCTCGTCACTTCACGTATTAACGAAAGGAGAATGGTTGTAATAACATATTAATTCTGCGCGGGTGAAGTAAAGAAAAAATAAGGGAACTACAATAGTGATGGAGAGAGACGAATGGAGAGATATAGTCAGTAGAACATAGCTAGTTTTAGATTTCGTATTTCAAACTCACTTTAAATAATAATTATTTGATCAAACCTACCGAGGAGGTGTACTATCCAATGCATTACTTCCTCCTATTATAGGTGGATGAGTTTATTGCTTATCGCTTAAATCTTTCTACCAAAGAATGCTGAGTAGTTCTAGGGCTCTGTTTACGGTTATGCAAGAGAGCTGGATTACACACACTTTAAACTGACTTCATGTCTTAACTTGCTGCAAATAAGAGATATGGAAACATGTAATTCAGCAATATAGAAACCGATAAGTAGAAAGCAGGTAAATACTTTTTAAGCAAGAAGTATTAATACTTCTATTTAAATCGTACAACGATTTGGGGCGTTTTGTTTTTTGTTCGTACATCAAAGCTGTATTTTATTTTATAATAGCAGGACTACGCGGCTTTTCTCGGGGTAAAAGTGTAACATATTTCTATTAAAACTTCCATCTCTTTTTATCCGTCTTTGTATCTTTTTCTTTTCCCCTTCTCTTCCAGTTCGCGATGCCTAACCCCTATCCCACTATCCACTTTCTCCCCTGCTCGACTCATTCCATTCTCTGGACATAGACACACACACCCACACACAAACACACCCCCACCCACACCGACGACTGTTTTTTTCTATATAAATTCTTTGCGGAATTAGTCGGCGCAGAGAAAGTAACTCCTTGATGAAAAATAAGAGTTCTATCTCTTTAGTATAAAACCCTTAAACGTAAACACCGAGTCTCCCCATGGCGAAATCTGCACCAGATAACGGGTCAAATAATAAAGCATTATTTCAAAAGTTTAAATATAATTAACTTAGGGCAACGCTAATCAAGAATACATCAACTGCATGACCGTCATTTCTGTAGTTTTCTTTTTTGAGCTGGACATACAGACATACACACAGACAGCTGTTTTTATAGAATAGACTAGCAGTTTTATCAGGCGTCTACGGAGTATATGAAAAACAATATACAAGAAGTTAAATAGTGTGCGTAATATTTTCATATATAAACTTCTATCTCTCTGCCTCTCTGTATCTAGCCGTCTCTTTATTTTTCTCTGTTTTCCTCTCCCCACTTTTCTGTCCCTCTCCCTAATCCCCTCTTTCTCTTGCACCCATTACACCTTTATTTTTATGTGTTGAAAAAAATTAATAATCATGTAATTCATATATCGGAGCTATCCATTTTAATTGTAATTCTGTATCCTTACATCCATTGTTCCTGGACAAAACCGAATAGAAGAAAACACAATGACAGTCTTGATGCCGGGTAATTCCGTTTTCCCTTACTCGCTTTTTCCAACAATATGAAGAGAATAAGTGTTGATAATAAAGTGGTGTAAATATAATACTGTAACTTAGCTCCTGTGAAACTCAAAGTATACCAAAGATAGTGTTAGCCCCCCACTTACCAAATATAATATACTAATGTAAATGATAGCAACTTTGTTGCTCTCAGACAACGCAACGTAAAACGAAGGTGTATGTTCCCCCACCGCTTCACTTACTCAATATTCTATTGTAATGTTAGTAAGGGTGTTTCACAGCACTGATAAATATATGGATATAATAAAAATATGAAGAGAAATGATGTTGATAATGACAATGTTATTGCTCCCGGACAATGCCAAGATAACAAAGTTAATGTTACACCCCCTCATTTAACTATTATCCTATTGTAATATAAGTAATAATACATTCACACCACTGTCAAAAGTACGGTTAAAATTAAAGTAGGCGGAGAAATTATATTGATAATGATTATTGATGCCGAACAACGCCAATTCGAACAAATTCGGGACAGCCATATTTTGTCCGGAGTGTTGTACATATAATAGCATAGAATTCGATGATAATGTTACACTTTCTTCACCAAGAGTGGATACACTATCATATACTCCTCTGACCCATAGTTCTTTTTTTCACCTACTGACTAATCCATTCGGCCGCCGATGTTAATTTATAAAATGATTTATTGAAATAAGACGAACAGTCGCAGAAAAAAATGAGAGAGGAATTACTTTCGTACGAATGTAAGAACTTTTTCTATTCAAACAAAAGGTTGCGAATGGTAAGAATAATTATTATTACAATTCTACAAGTGTAAGTAATTTAAAAAAAGATACAGTCACTTTTGGCATAGCTTCATATATCTTTTAGCATAGCTATATATATATATATATATATATATATCTATATATAGTCTGACGATTCCAAAGAAGGATTTAACGCGGGAGCCTCTGTGTAGCTTAATTGCAATAAATATATGTTCATAATCACTACCTAGCTCTACTCACGTATTGAGCACTGTTGCAGTAAATACTGAGAGTTGATACATAAAAGAGTATATCTCTTCATAACATTCATATTGATACATGAAATAATTATATATATATATATATATATATATATATATAAGTTAATATATATAACGTTTATTTAAGTATATCTATATACATGTATGTGTGATCTGTCACGTTCACGCTCACACACAATGCTTGGAATTGTGGTGAATCATATATTTCCGACGTCTATTCATTTCCCCACAATAAGACATATGAAAAAAAGTTCCATATCGTTAATTGACTAACGTCTGGTATAAACGCGGTTCATTGGGCAATTTGAACGCTCTCGCGAGAAAGGCCAAACAAGTCAGGCGGATTCATTCTTTCGTTGTCATATGATGTTGGATAGTTTTTGCTTATGCGAGATAAGAGCAAAGTGTTTTTACGTTTGTTTTCCTTTCAATGTTATTTCTTTATTTACAAATTAGGAAACAAAAAGTGTTGTTTCGATTCAGCCGTCGAAGATACGTTATATTTTTAAGAGACGACTATTATAAATCAGTCTGTACTAGCGGCACATCTCGTACAACAATGGCTTCATGATGTTGATGGAACTTTAATAACAGCTAAAGTTTTTAGTGTAGGAAACGAATGTGATAAAACATGGAGATCTTGTGAAAAGATTACGTTTTAAACATCACTGGAAATTTAATAATATACCAGGAATCCCCAACCGGTGCCCACAAAAAAGTATTCATTTATTGTGTTGTGGCAACAAAGAGGATGTGTGAACGTATGACTGTGTGCATTCACTGCACACGCTGCCATCGTCCACTTATTATCTTTGTCTGAAGTCGGGAATCGATTCTGACATCGGTCGCAGTTTCAATCATAGCTAAACAGACCAATTATCTGTCTAAACAAAACCACACCTCCAGTTAAAAATAAGTAGAAAAAGTGCTTTTTTGCGAGACGTTACACTGATACTTGTTTTTACTCTACATAAAACAGGCCTGAAAACCAAGACGAACCTCTCCTCCAACCAAGCACAATTCATTATCTTAAAGACCAAGAGCCTATCAGTTTGTGAGAATCATAGAAACCCAACTCCACAAATTTGCCTTCATGCTGGAATACATCTAGATATTTCTTGTTATTTGACGTATACATCCCAACAAAGCCACTAGATAATCATAGACTGTTTATATATGGGCGTTTGAAACTACTGCCAATGGAGTTCCGTAGTTGGACGGACATTACTTTTTTCCAGTAATTTAAGTTGTTTCATCTCCCGGCATGAACCCATTTCCAAAGACCAATAACTATTCTAAGAATAGTAATCGAATTTTACGTGGCCACACCCACACCAAGGTGATATAGGTCAAACTCCTTTGCTGATCCCTCTTCACTTAGTTGAATACATTTCCCACAACAGGCCTGTCCTCTGCATGCGTTGCAACTATAAAACCAACTACACATTCAGCATCGTTTCCTGATTCACGTGTGTCGAATTCTTTCAGAATTATATTTTATATGTTAAATCTCTTGTTAGTTCTTATTAACAATAGACACGAATATGTTGGAAATTATTTATGCATATATCGAGGTCCACTGATAATAACATACATCTCAGTGGGTCAACAAGTAAAATCAAGTTGGCAACGCCTAGGCTACGAAAACAATGTCACACCAGTGTTCTGCCTGTTTGTTAGCGCATACGTAAGACAGCCTGTAAACCTAACAAAAACTGTACAGACCCATGCTGTTGTATTCATTTACTTGATATTTATAGAATGTGACAATCCTGAGTCGTTTTCAGTTATTTATTGCTAAGAAATGATGAAAAAATATATTGGGTTATCTAAAAAGTAAGTTCATTTTATTAGGAAGGAAGAACCCAAACCTCAACTTTTGAAACATAATCGAGTTTATGCAATTTATTTTCCACGCTCGATTTTTAAATCTGGAGAATGTCTAAGATTTGTCTGGTTGTCAAACAGCAATCTTGTGTTCATCTACGGATATTACGTTGTCACTGTCGATCATGTTTGTCCGGCCAGAGTTTTGAGCATACCCTACTGTACAATTTAATTTTCGCAATCGAGTAAACCATTTCTGGTACACCCGTTCTGTAACAGCATTACCCCCATACACATGCCATATCTTTATGCAGTGTTATGTAGATATTTTATTTTCAAAAATCGCATCAGGTGCTGGCAGTGCTCTGTTTGATCTTCTATTTCATATACTCAAATACAAGCAACATTTTAATAACTCCTTTACTTGGAGGCTTATTACACACTGACGTCAATATACTCGCTACAACAAATACATGATTTGAAGAATAGAAATAAATGTAATACGATCTTTAGTAGGCCGTGCAGATGACATTCAAAAGATAACATAACGTTTTGGCCAATCACATAATCAGATCAGTTACGCAATATACAATTAAATTGTAATTTTGAATAATTATTGAACTGGTTTTGAAGGATAGAATCGATGGGCATTTAAAACGAAGAAAGATTGGTAACTTGAGTATAAAGATAAACACTGTTTTCTACATTTTAAATCAGTGTTATTCATACATCTTTTAACCGACAAACAACAAGAGACTGTAAACAGGTTTAAGTTACAAGCTAACAACATCTCATGGCGCCCGGAGTCTGACGAACGTGCGTACATCTGCCTTAGTTAAGTCTTAGATCCCACTATTCCGCGCATTTCAAACGTGCACTAGACTTTACGTCTTTGGTTCGACTGGGGCGCGTACATCGCACGTCTGTTCAGTTCGACGTTTGAAATCCAACTGCTGAACAGCGGGAAACTGTGTACAAACAATTCAGCGGAAGTACCTACTATCAATCACGCAATGTGCTTGCGCAAAAGAAAATAGTGTGTTTACGTATCACCGAAATAGATTAAATTATTATTAGGCAAAACGATTTATTTTTATTTATGGCAAAACATTGTAAATCTTCAAAATCAATTCAATAGTAAAACTATCGGACGTGATCAGACCGGGTGTCAACCTGGGTGGATTTTAAAGCAATGAGGTTTCCTTAAGTTAGGCGCCCATTCTTGTAGCGCTACAAGGGACTCCAAGAACTGCATAAAAATGTTAATAACATTTAAATTGCTCAATTTTATATGTCTATTTGTGTCATTTATCGATTGATTTTGATACCGGAATATATTCTTTCTTCTAGTAGTATGTATGTTTTTTTTTACTTCGTGTATTATTGTGAAGTACACATTTTATTTTTCCAACTGTAAATCCAACTACTGATTCGGTATTTTTCTTTCTCTTTTGACAACACCAATGTTTTATCGACGATAAGCTCACACACGAAATGGTGTACTAATACTAAGCTAAGATGCAGCGTAATTAAGTTCAATATAATCAATAGTCTATTATAGTACTCGTTTTGTCACGGGCATACTTATACCAGAAAAACACCAGCATACCTCAAAGCAATGAGAAACACATTGTAATTGTGGGAAATGTGATATTAGAAAGAATTCACAAAGTTCTGCTTACATTTTGAATATAAGTGTAATGGTATGACTGATAAAATGGTTGAAATATTAGTAAAATAAGAGGTTAAGCATTTCCTAACAGTTCATAATGTTCCAGCGCATCCTGAACAAATTGAAACAGTTGAACTGCAAAGTACTTCAAATCAACCGAAAACATTATACTATCTAAAACAGTTGTGGGTATGGAGTGTATAAAAGTGAAGCCATTTTCTTTAGAAACGAGTAAGTATATGAATGTAGGTCGAATTTGATCATGAAGGAATCGACATATTTCCCAATTTTAGAATTGAAGTATATTTAAAGAGACGTAACCCATACTAATATCATAATAGTTACAACTGTTACAACCTCATACATTGTTTAAACATGTTTTAATATTTAACGAAGCATATTTCCATATATCAAGAGCCATACTATTTTCTGCCTATGTGTCTGCTCCTTGAAATATACGATATACAGTTTTAAAGTTTCTTTTGGACAACAATTCAACCAATGGTGTATTTGTACAAAATCTTCGAACTGTCTTTTTACATAGCTTGCTGCACTTTGCTAATAAACTTGATTTGTTTATCAGTGGTTAGCTATTTTCAGATTTGATAAATAAGGCTGTACTACATGAATTGAATAACAACGCGAACTGACAATATTGGTGTGTAAGGCACGATCTTCATTAGTGGATGTTAGCACACATCTTGTTATACCCGCTGTAAATACTCGATTTTAGAAATAATCGGGGAAGCCAATGCCTACATCAAAGTCAAACAAGTTAAAAATCTCGTATCTTACTGATTTACATTGCATTAATTTTACTAGAATGGTTAACCATGCAGAACATATAATCGACCAGCTGATTTAAATCGCCAAGCTTTTAACACGCAAAAAGTTGTTAACACGCTGAAAGTTATAATATATAATTTCCACTCTCACAATGAGCAAAGTATCATATATATGGTCGTTTGAACAGTTCGTGCCAAATTGCAGTAATTCTTATTTGGCACGTTAGAATATGTGAACTAATTCACAGATACAGTATACTAACATTTCCAGTTAGAGCATACTCTAAGCTGTAAGCTTGTGTTTATTTTAAGCCCTTTTAAAATAAATGATCGTAATACCAATTTTCTATTTCTATAAAGGCTAACATGGCTCGCTAAGAACAAGACACATATATGTACTGTACAGTGGATATGCTGTAGCTGACAACATTTTCTCCGGAAGTGTTTTGAAAAGTTTTCAGATGGATATGTTAGTCTTAATGATAAAACACACTCAGACGGAGGGCTATCTACGGATGACAACCAAATAATTACATTATTTTCAAATACCCACAGTACAAGCATGAGGGACATACAGCACGAACTTTCCAGGTGACCTCATAGTTTGCAATAGCTATTTACTTGTTCCGAACGTTTTCAAATGTAAAAGGAAAAAGAAAAAAGAAAAAGCAATTATTTTTTACCGTTTCTCTTTTTTGTTTCGGAAATATTATTTTTCAAAATATTCTTCCACATAAATACTTTTATCATCTTCAATCATTCTATTTTTCAGAGGACGCTTTCTTTGATACATATACATTCTATCTGGCAACACTATAGTCGTGAGTATCTTGAAAGCATTAATAATACTCCACAGTCATGTCTTATTAATATAGAGGTATTCGATGTGTTTATTACTTAATGCTTTAATATTGATAAAGCGGAACACTAGATCGCTAACTGAACCGTCAAGCATTAAGAGGTTGGCCAGCTGTGAGCTTTCATTTGATTATATGTTACTGTGACGTCACGGGCGAAAGTATAAGTAGGCTCACCCTCTCTTTTCCACCTTTGCCTTCAGGCGATCATGAGATGTTAAAAGATAAAACATATGTACAATAGTTAATAAAAATTAAAGATAGGAAGCGTAGATTTATTTGCGGTTATTGAATCCCAAACGGACATCTGCCGTTTTTTATGAGTTGCAGGGTTAGATGTGAACATGGGTTTGTTGCTGCCAAGAAACTGTATGTTATTTTTTTATGCAGCAGTTAAGAGGCAAGTTAATAGAAGCGTATTTAATAATAATGTTTTAAATGTGCTGAATTTTTTAACAAGTTATTTCAAGGTGCGGATGGAGCGAGGAAAGGAACAGTTCTTATTTTAGAGAGAGCGCAGGATAAGGTCCAAAGCTGATGATGATGGCAGTATTTCAATAGGAAATAAATTGCCTTAATGGGGCTACACAATGTAACTAGATATAGCGAGCCGAGATATCCGTCTCTCTCAGACGCGTAAAGTAATTCGTCACTTTAATATGTTTACTGTGGCTGCCTCTCGTTTTTAAATAAACCGTTATTTTTTTATACATCAACATCGACGTATCTGCAGACAAGCCAAAACCTGTGTTCACGACAGTGACAAAGGTGTATCATGGTTAGTACACTCATCGCTAAATGAAAATGTAACATTAAAACGGATCGGAAAAATTTCATTAAATATTTTACATCTTTACAGAAGGCATAGGGGCACATAGCAGATAAGCTGATTTTTCTCGTGTTTCAATATCACCAAGAAGAGCGGTTGTATTTTGGACAGCTCCCCTCCCCCCAAAGGGCGAGAGTAAGAAGGAGAACCACGGTGCACTATGTGTTTTGTTAGAGAACTGGTGTATTTTATATCTTTCGGCCTTCCAATTACATGTTGCAATTCTTTTATTGAAGACAGCGCTAACATGTCGATGCACGTCGCATCTAATATCAACGACTTACAGGTTAAAGAGGAAAAAGCCATCAGGTTTTTGGATGTGTCGAGGTGGGCAGGCTAAAAGAACAAGGGATACCTGACCGAGGACGGCATTTATGGCGCTGTGCCTAGATAATGTGCCGGATTAAATAGTTTGGCCTGTGTCATCAAAGCTCACATGTGTAAGTCAACTGTTATTTATATCGATCTTTATATCGATCATTGCAGACACATGTGAAACAGACAAGAGTATCCATCCTCATTACGCGTGATTAGATTTGATATCTTCAGATCCGCATTAATTTGCTACCATCGATCGTAGTGTGGTAATGTTTTTTAAGGCAATAGTAATTATTTTCAGCTCTGATGCATCATTAATCAGGTAACCCCTTTCTAATTGATTCACATATTTGTGAACATGTAAACGCAAACATTTTAATATACGCTTACAGCTGAGCACTGAGTCTGAAATGGGTATATTTGCTGATGACAATACGCTTTATTCTAGACATGTGGGTAAAACAGACGCGCACATATCCAAGGACAGGGCTAAATCCTTAGAAAAAAACAGTCTGTAGTTGACTAGAGATATACATGGATGGTAACATTAAATGCAACTAAAAGAAAGTCTATTTCCTTTAACAACTACAAGAACACCTTTCAACCACTGATTACTATGGATAATAACACCTTACCAGAGAGTCCAACGTTAAAAATCATCGGCTTAACATCCGCAAGTAACATGAATTGGAATAAATACTTATAATACATTGCCGAGTCTGCTGCAAAGAAAGTTGGCTCGTTCTACCCTGCTGAAAAAAACAGGTCTCACACCTGACAGTATTCTATATCTCTAAAAAGCCACCATCCGCTCATGCATGTAGTATTGTTGTCACATCTGGGCTGGTGCACCATCCACTAGTCCATCCCTTCTAGACAGAGTCCTGAAAAGATTCGCTAATCAAATAGGTCCGTTTCTATCCACCAAGCTCAGCCCCTTTTCCCATTTTCGCAATGGTGAATCCTTGTGCTTTTTTACAAGTAAGTCAATGGAATGTGCCCAGATGAACTGGATGCTCTGGTGCTTCCGTCAACGTAAATACACTCGACCAACTCGACAACCATTTAAATCTCATCTCTTCGCTTTGAAGATCCAATGATGCCGGAGAGTTTGTTACACTAATCGCTTCTTTTCTTAAGCTGCCAACCTTTAGAACTCCCCCAGCTCCCTGTGTCCTTAACCCTGCCGATATGCAAAAATGGAAGTGTAATGTGAACAACTATATTTGTGCATAACTTCGCACTTTGGATGCTTCTTTTAAATTCCACACCCTAATCAACAGTAGCCCCTTACATCTAAGTGACAATATTCCTTGTCTGCGGTCAACTCAAGTTTGTTTTTTTTAATTGATAAATAACTGTCATTCACTTAGTACATATTAACATGTACTTATTTTCGTTGACACGGAGTAACACTGTTGCATGAAACAAAAGTACGTCTTTCTAATGAGGTAGACCATTGATCATGACTGGTTTATGTCTGGTTATCGGAAAAGCTAGAACTGCTACAATGAAATAAATGGCAGATGTTTATTTAGCTGTTATAATCAGGTCTGAATAATTGTTTTTACTTCATTCCACAGTGTTACACTTATTGTTACTTATATTCTCTTTTAATGAAGCACATTGTCCCTGAGACGTCGTTAGGAGGCAGATTTACATGGGCCAAATAGATAATTGTAAAGTAAAGCAGTTCGAGGAATGAAGCTATTTGATATAATGATTTGCAAAATTTGGGGGCATCTACACCGAAGTGGTAAGATTTTGCTGATTGAACGGTTTGCGTTTATTGGGCATACATGCAGCAGGTTTTCAGAGGACATCCCATTGAAGTGTTTATAAAAAAACACAACAATGAAAAATGCAGCAATGGAGCAGGGGCTAGAGCTTCATAGACAGTGTGGGGCTTAGCTTAAATAAAAGTAGTGTATTTTTACTTCTTCAGCGTAAAATGTTTACAAAATCTCAGCCATAACAAAAGGTTTTTTTAGAAAGGGTTAACATAGTGTTATTATACCATTTACCGTTATAAACTTCCTTGTCGTCAACCTTGAAAATCTATCGAGTTAGAATAAATAAATAGAAAACAATCAATTCGCTTCTTTTCCAAACAGAAATTGTCATATTTTGTAGCAACCGATTAAAAGTAAGCATGTTAGTATGTTGTAAAGAAGAAAATAACCTATCTCTATCAGTTTCTTTCTCACTTTCACTCCGTTACCACTTCATTACCCCTTCGTCTGGTGTCAATCTCATTAAACTTGACGAAGAAAGGCAACAAGCATATATGAATAGCAATATTATTAAACTCGGAGATAGGCGTATAGCCAAACCTAGGAGACTTCATTTGGCTTTGAATACTATGTTATTTTGTATATTTCGTCAGAGTGACCTTGTAGGGTGAAACATCCTTATGTCAAGTTTTCCTGGCAAACCCTTTTACAGAAAGACCGAAGACACTCGAGAATGTGTCTTGTAAGTAAGCTAAACTATGTGTGCCCAAAAATCTTACACATATTCCTAACAAATAAGTGCGCAGTGTCACCATGATCAATTGGTTTCATACGAAATGCTCGTGAAAGGTCAACCAAGATAGAAAGTTCGATGGGGTATACCACTACCATCCGGACCTCCATGTAAAATTCAGGGTGGGTCTTGGAATTCTGAGTAGGCTTATTGCCACTCGCATAGGGCAGAACATCAATAATCTTTGTCAGCGATAAATACATAGTCAGATA
>OY744517.1:132150334-132175334 GCA_963556195.1 Sepiola atlantica
ATCTACTAAAAGTGTTTACTTTGGTTTATATTTGATCTTACTATATATATATATATATATATATATATATATATATATATATATTAAAAGAATTGTTGTTACCAACCAACGCTAGTAAAAAAAACTTTTTCAATAATTATTTATTATCTTATCATTTAAACACTTTAAGTTTTTTTTAAAATATAGTTTCATAACGTTTATCCATTATGCTCTCTTCAGATGTATATTCCATTTGATAAAAGTGTTTCATTTGAGAACACATTTCATTTTTCTTTCATTTAAAAGTGTCTGTTGCATTTGACAGTAAAATGTTTGTTCCATTTGACAGAAAAAATGTTATCTTGTTGAGATAAAAATATATTCCGTTTGGCAAGTGTTTGGTCATTTGAGTACATTTGTGTATTAGGTTTTATTACTTTAATTGCTTTTATGGTGCCGGTCGAATCTATATGGTATGTTTGTGGGTGGTCATTCCCGGTCATCCATGACGGTGTCCCTGGTGGGTTCACACATAAATGCGGATGTGTGGGTGGTTGGGGGTGATGATGTGTGCTTGGGGTTGGAGAGATAGATAGATAGAGAGAGAGAGAAAGAGAGAGAGATGAATAGAAAAGAGGATGGGTGAGTAGATAGATAGGTAGGGAGGGAGAAAAAGGAAGAGAGGGGGGAAGGAAGATTGAGGGTAGATAGAAATATAGATAGAATTATAGAAAGATATATATATATATAGATAGAAAGATAGATAGATAGATACACACATGCATATTATTTTCTGCATGTATGCATGAATACACTCACATGGGGTATGTATTCGTTCCATGTGTGAGGGTGTGCAAATGCACACGTGTCCGAGTGCAGATGGGTTCCTGTTTTTACATGTGTTCGTACTTGTTTTTATATGTCTGTGGTGTGATTTGTCTTATGATTTATTTAATGTTGGGTTGAATTTGGATTTGAATATTTGTTCTTGTGTTAGGAGGTATGAATAGTCTTGAGTTTAGAAAATGGGTATTATCTGGAATGTTCCACTGCTGCATGAGTGTACATGTTTGGAGACAGGCAATTTTCTTTTTCCTTGAATTTTAATATTGCTCTTATTGAGGGCCACTCTATTATGAATGTTTTTGTGGCATCTATATAGTATGTTTTACATGTTATGCCTTCAAGTACATATATGACATTTTTAGAGGTGCAGTTTAGATCCTTCTTTATTTTGAAGGTTTGTGTTCGATTTTTGAATGTGTATGTGTTACCCTCATCTTATTATGTCGCAAACTCCACATCTTTCTTTGTTGCATTTTGTGACACCTTGTGATACGTGGTGGTTGAATTTTGATGAGGTTAGAATTTGTTTGAGGTTTTTCGGTTGGCGTTTGCGTATGTGTCTTAGTTGCTATTTTCACAAACCAAAAACAGGTAAGTAACATCTCTACTTCATTGTATAATAAGAACTCAGAACACACACAGGAAACAAGAATGAAGAGAACAAACATAAATCTATAGTGAGAAATGGACCACAAAAGAGAATAGACTGGTAATAGAATGCTACTACAGAAACCGTCACTTAACAGAAAGAGGCTCTCGGAAACGAATACACATCCATAAGTAATTACTATTGATCGCCATACAACGGACCAAAGGATAGAAAATCAAGAAAGACAGATTTTCATGAGAATGTTGTTCTCGGAGCTGTAATTAATAGAAAACTAAACAAAAGATAAATTACTTGTCAAAAAGTCACAGGTAGACGACTGGTTAAATGTAATAATTGAAACTAAAAAGGCCGAAGTATACACGAACACACTGCGAAAGTTGCGAGGGAATTAGAAAAAATAAAACGGTTCATTAGCGAGACAAAAATAAAATACCCATCCCAAAGGAACAAAGATTGGAAAAAAATAAAATTAAAAACATGGAAAATAAAAATAATCCTCGCGTACGTCACAACATATACTATCACAAACTGAAAAAAAAAGTTGATATATCTTGGGACAGAATCAATAAGCATAAAACTAAAAACGAGTACAAAAGACTGGCAACAAGAATGGACCGACAAAACCTGGATGTGTAATAAGCCTGGAAACCCAGATCACCAAACTTCTAAAAGAAGCTGCATCTTAAACTGAACGAGAAAATAAAACGTTTCGCCAAATACAATTCGACCGTTGAATTATTATTTCGTAACTTCTGTTGTTTACGAAAAATTGAATAATCTATCCAAAAATAATGCGACCCTGGAATGATTTTTTCCTCGCTTCTGCGTTCTACGAACAAGAAAAAATAATATAAAAAAATAATGCGGCACTTTGACTTTCTCTTTTGTCCACTCTCTCCGACCGACACATCTGCCAAAATACCGTTTGTCCTGTTTTTATATGTCCGAAATCTAACTTATGCTGAAGAGCCGTGTGCAAAATAAGCAACGCCCGCTGCCGTTCACCTTCGAAAAGAACATTCTTTGTAAGTAGGCGTTTCCGGGTTGGTGCCGGCAGCTCTCCTTTGCACCAGCAGCAATGTAAACGTCATCGCTTGGATCGACGCAACCAAATGGCTTCGTTTACGGCAGTTGGCTGCTCCTCTAGCTTTCCGCTACCCGCCCACTTGATCTCATGATCACAAACGTGGCTACCCGGTGCAGACCCTTTTTGCCTGATGCTTCTACGCGATGACACGGTTTCGAATTCTTCCTCAAATAACTCGTCTGCAGAAGGAGCATCCGATGCATATGCACCAGGCCTGGAACTATCCGTCCATCTCTGCAGCACTGCGACCACAACTTCTTACTTGGATGACCTGTCTGCGGAAGAATCATCCGAGACATCGGTACGAGATATGGGGCTATTCGCCACACTCATAGTGCACTCTTAGTTGACGGTTGCTGTCACTTTATTTTCCGACGTAGTTGGGCATACAAGAAGACGTACGCTAATCATGTGCCGAGGCATCCCATCTAAACACGGCCGTAACGTGCCCAACTGCGTAAGTGGATTTACACCGTCTATTCGGGATGCTTGTCCAAACACGATTTACTACCTTGTAACCTAGGTGTCGCTGTTTGGTTGCATACGGGGCAACATATCGATGTCCTTCAGTTATACCTTGTGTTTATAGATAATGTTGGCGGGGGCAGTCAGTCGTGACACATCGGGGTGACATTATACCAATAAACTCCCTCCATTTCTGAGCACAGTTTTCTTGCAGACATCCGCTTATCACATCGATGACACCGTTCCGTGATACTATTACCTGATGGTATATGTGCACAACGAAATCGGAGGCGAACTCCCCACTAATTTATAATCGTTCTTACTGTCTTACTGCAAAATGCTGGGTCATTGTAAGTGATTATCTCAGTTGGTGTCGGGTCTTGTAAAATGTAACTTCCGATTAGTCGGCGATCCCTGCTGCGCCTTGACGCGCAGCAGAAAACCGTGTGGGTTCACAGTCAAAGAGCGACATATGGTGATTTCCGTTGTAGTGAGTTATGTATACCCCTACTCGATATCAAGTGTCACCGATGTCTAAGTTGCCTTTCGTCCAGAGCATAGACAACTGATCAATCGACTGGCACTCTTTGCACTCTCTGAATACTGTGGTCACGTATACCTTACAAATCGTAAGGTCGAAACGCCTTGTAACTTACCACGTCCTTTTCATGCTAGGGTTACAACTTCGGCGATGGATGGGTATTATTTAGTTTGATTATGGTCTGCCTGTTTATGTGACACATGCATATCTCTGAGATTCAGCTGTCCTTCTAATTAAATCAAGCAATCGTTCAGGTTCCTTGCTCACCAGTCGAAAGTTGGGCAGATGCAGTCTAACTTTAGCTGCAGACATTATATTTTATCTATAAAAACATCAAAGATATATGCTAATGTTGCCCGTTGAATAGCGTCGTCTGTAGACAATGCAGCATCTACGATGGCCCACATAATCGGTCGTGCCACATTTGGCCCAGATCCCATGCGCGTCAAGCAGTAATTT
Source organism: Sepiola atlantica (assembly GCA_963556195.1). Classification (NCBI taxonomy): domain Eukaryota; kingdom Metazoa; phylum Mollusca; class Cephalopoda; order Sepiida; family Sepiolidae; genus Sepiola; species Sepiola atlantica. Next base: position 132,154,322 of record OY744517.1, read on the forward strand.
TCCCTACATTATGACAGTCTGGCATAACCACAATGAATGATACACATGCAACTTTTAAGTAAGCCCTCCGAAGATCGAGCACTGGTACACTGGAGACATTTCTTTGCCACCCTCAGCTTGTGTGCACAAACGTCTGCATGCGCCATATAGACATCGACGTGTCCATTCAGTTCGCAAAAATCTATAACTGGGTGCGCCTTATATTTGTTCTGGTAAAACACTGTCATTACCGGAATTAGGCCGTTTGTGGGCCCTAGTTTTTTTCTTCAGGATATTAAAATAGCCATCCATTATCATGCCACGTCCTTAGCTCAAATCTACAGTCATGCCGGATTTGAGCATGCACCGAGTATTCAGGCAGCCTATTGTTAAGTTTACCAGGTAGATGATCGTCTGACCAATTATACGATGCCGTCCAGAGTTTTACCTGTTCGTCAAACACGGCGCAAAAATCTGGTTCCTCTATCTTGATCGCAGCGCAAGCACGTGATTTTGTTTTGTAGAAGATGGCTTCACCAAACTTGTTAATGCTGACTCCACCCAGAATTTGGATAACATCCATCCGAAGTAGCATGTCGAAACCTAATAGTCAACTGTCCACGACGATAACATCGAGATTTATAGAGCATATATTGGTTATTGCGTAAAGTATGGTTCCAACGCCATGACTGTTGATAAGTTCGCCGCCAGCGGTCATTATGTTCGATTCATGACGACTCCGAGGATGAACTATTGATCGCATTGTCAGAGACCGGGAACATGCAAAACAAACCAGTGCGCTGCGTTTCTTACAATCGATCCACACTTTAACTGTAAGGAAATCCTCTCTTGAATTACCCGATGGGAGATTGGCGCTGATATTTCGCCTCCATTTTTGTTTCCCAGACACTCATATGCAATTTAGTTTCTCTTCTGGCATCTGTAGCACTGCAGCTTTAGTTGCGATTTGTACCTGAGGCCATTACACCCTTCACCATTCTGATATTGGCAGTTTCTTGTGAAGTGCTTTGGTCCAGATAATTTATAGCATATAATGCTACTACAAGACGTAACAGTGGGGAAAGTCAGATTGGTATTTAACATTACTGGTTGTATAGCTGCCGCAACTAATTAATTTTCGTCTGCCATGATAGTTCGTACTCTATTATAAATACTAGCAAATATATGCTCCATCCGGTCGCATATTTTAGCTAGGCTGCCGCATCAGAAATGAACGCGCACGCGTAAACCGATGGTGCCCCAGTCATATTTTTGTGGTGGTTAGACATTGATTTTCTGTGTTTATGACCAAGATTATTTTTAGTTGAAAATAAAGGAAAAAAAATTCGATCCTACCCCGATTTTTGTTGTACCCTCGCCCATAAATAGAAAGAAAAACATTTTTTTGTACCCCCCTCAATTTTTTTATATTACTAGTCATAGAAATATTTTTTAGTTGAGAAAAAAAAAAAAAATTTTGACCGCCTTCCCCCAATTTTTTATCCTCCCCCCCTATACATGTAAATATTTTTAATTAAAAAGGAAAAAAACAACTTAACCCTAACTGTAACGATGGGGTCAAAGTTAGCGTGGGTCCTAAAATGAAAAAGCACCAAAAAATCAAATGCAGTGAACACAGTGTGTGTGTGGGGGGATGTTTGTTTAATGACCTTTTTTTAATTAAACAATTTGATTCTACAATCAGTTGTATAGTTTTCTAGTACAATGTGTTAGTTTATTTTGTTGACATTAAAGAAAAAAAAACACATCTTTTTTTTTAATAAATAAAACATGAAATCATAAATTATGTTGAGGTCGTGAAAAAATGATAATATTGGATATGAAAGTATTAAGAAATCAAATACAGTAAACACGAAAAGTTTTTTGATTCTCGGAAAGAAAAAGTTTACCTGAACTGTGTGTGCGTGTGTGCGTGTGTGCGTGCGCGCGCGCGTTTTTATATAGTAATTTTTAAATCAATTTTTATTTTAATTAAACAATTTGATTTAATAAATTTGTGTTTTAAAAAATAATGGCTAAGAATAAACAAACTTAGGACGGTTTTAAAAATGGAAAACTGAGCACGGTGTTTGCGAGCGTTGTTGTTTACATATTTAACGTCCCACATTAATGTCGGCTGCTTAATCAGATCGCCATATTTAATTACCGGAGGGAGGGAGGACACCACTGATTAAACACCCAATCGGCTGCTTAATCAGATCGCCATATTTAATTACCGGAGGGAGGGATGACACGACTGATTAAACAGCTAATCGGCTGCTTAATCAGATCGCCATATTTAATTACCGGAGGGAGGGAGGACACCACTTATTAAACAGCTAATGACTTTGCAATTTTAACAGTACTCGCGTTGAAATGGTTTAGAAAAGACGCCGGTTATGATGAAAATGGCTTTAATTAATTGTATGAATAATGTTTATTAATATAACCTTATCGGGAAATATTGTAAATACATATGTAAATGGGATAATAGCAGTTATAAGTGTATATTTGTAAATATGAATTTAATTAAAGGTTTAAAGGAATGACTTATGGTAATGGCAACACCCATCTGGTGTCTGAACGACTTTTGATGACAGTATATAAAGAATTTCAAAAAGATTAGTTTCAGTAAAATAGTCATACTGGAGTTTCGGCTTCAACCAGACAGACAGATACATAAACATTATTATTAATAGATGCCATGGGTCCATGTAATCCATTCCCGACGACGTCCAAGGATGTTGCCTTACGTGTCTTGGTAGTCCTGCTTCAAAGGCGCACACTATCGATGTGTCTGAAGGTATCTCCCTAAATAGGAGGGCGATTCTTCAAAGCTGAGACAAATACTCACTTACAACCTCGCCGGGTTGTAGCAATCGCCTCGTGAAGTCCTCATATGCTACAGATAAATCGGTTGCGGACGCAGTTATCAGTGCCTGCTTTACATGATTTATATATGCCTTCTGTTCCTTGCCAAGTTGTCTATACACAGCCCGAGCGCATAAGAATTAGGGTTAGATTAAGGGTTGGTAAAATTCGCACAATAAAAACGAGGTCTATTCTATTATCGTGGAAAAAAAAGGACAGTCCCACTAACTCTAAAATCAATCGAATATGGAACTGCTTAATGTTTATGTTGAAGTCGAAATAGCTTGAACGAGTAAATAACATATTGAGCAAGAAACAATTCGGCCCTGGAATAATTCTTTCCTCACTTCTGCTATTTACGAACATTAAATAAAGTATATTACAATTATAATACGACACCTGAATTATTATTTCGTCAACTTTTGCGTTTTACTAACAATAACAAGTATATGATAACATAATGCGGCACTTTGCCTCTTTCCTTCATTCACTTTTTCCGACACACTCATCTGCCAAAATCACGTTTGTTATTTTTGTCATATGGGCGAAATCATACTTATGCTAATGAGCCGTGTGTGACATATGGCAACGTCCGCTGTCGTTCACTTTCGAAAATTACATTTTCGTAAGTAGGCGTTTCCAGGTTCGCGCCGGCAGCTCTCTTCTGCACAGGAAGCAAAACACACGTCGTCTCTTTGATCGACGCAGACAAGTGTCTTCGTTCAGGGTAGTCGTCTGGTTCACCTGTTCTCAGCTACATAATCATAATAATAGAGAATCAGAAACGATGGAATAGCGAATATTTGACTAGCGAGGAAAAACTAAATAAGAAATATAAATAAATAAAATAAAAGATAGCAGCAAAAGAAAGAGGACTGAGACGATACAGATACAGATACAGATAGGAACAGCATTGAAAGAAACAATGAAATCCAGTTTAACAAAAACGTTAAATGAAAAAGACAACAATGGAAAAACTGGACCCGTGAAAGACAAAACACTTTTGGAGCAAGATATGTGAAAAGCTAAACTAAACACAACCACAATGCAACATTACTTAACAAAAATGAAAGATGAACCAACAGGAAATTGTAAAAGAACAGAAACAAAAATTAACGAAGAAACGATTAAGACAACACCAGGCTACAATAGAATACACGCATACTGGTTTTAAAAATGAACAAGCTTACATTATAAGTTAGCGCAGAAACTGAGAGGATGATTTCACAAAACAAACGTACAGAGTTGATAACAAATGGAAGGGTAACGCTGATAAAAAGACGCGAAAAAGGGAACGATTCCAAGCAACTACAGACCGATAACCAGTTTACCAACACTATGGACAATTCTAACGGCACAACTGAGGGAATAAATAGTTTAATCCCTGAACAATTGTGAACTTCTCCTGAGGAATAAAAATGATACTGGAAAGGGAAAAGTAGAACACATTATCTGCTATACATTGATCAAAAGATCATGAAGGAGCTGAAAAGACGAAAAAAGAAAATATCCTTGAGATTGATGACTACAAGGAAACAAACGACGTAATCCTTCAACCATTGCTAATTAATGCTTAAGAATGTGTACGATAGCCGACAGAATTATTATTCTCATTAAAATAGCAATTGAAACATCCCGACTCGAACTGACAGATAGAACACAACACTTGACTGAGAAAAAATACAGAGAGGCATCTCCCAAGAAAACTCACTACCACCATTACTGTTTACCATATCCATAATGCTACTAAACAACATACTCAGGATATCTAACGCCGGATGCAAGTTTAAAAACATGGAACAAAGAATACATCACGTCATGTGCATGGACAACCTTAAAGTATTTGCAAAAAACAAAAAAGTACTTGAACAGCTGATAAATACGACCGGAACCTCTATCTAGAACATTTAAATAGGATATGGAATAGAAAAGTTGCACTGCTAAGGATTGAAAGGGGGAAACTGGAGACAATAGAGGGCATGGGACTTCCCCACACAGATGGGATGAGGGCGCTAAGCGAACAGGATAGCTTTAAATATTTGGGATTTCTGATACCATCAAATCTACAGATATTAAAGAGAAGTTGTGAAAGGAATGCCTGAGAAGTACAAGGAAACTCGTACAAACGACATTATACAGAAGACACCTCATCAAAGAAATAAACACCTAGACAATATCACTAACAATATACTCTGGACCATTCATAAGCTGGACTAAAATAGAACTCAGCCACATTGGCCAAAAGACTGGAGAATTAATAACTATGCATAACGTATTACACCCAAAAGATGATATGGGCAGACTATACGTGAAAATAAACGAAGGGGGGAGTGGACCGCATGGTATAGAATACTGTTTGGAAGACACAAAAAAGATGTACATAACCAAGAACACGGAAAGTCTGATCACCGCAGCTAGAGACACCGTACTAATGATCAAATCGAAAGCACCGAAATGTAAAACGAAAACACAAGAAAACAAAAGTGGGAAGAAAAACAGCTACATGGACGCTTCATAAGAATGACAAGAGAATAGACTCACAAACAATCCTAGAGATGGCCAAGAAAAATACACTTAAACAGCGTCACGCAATAACGTTTAGCCGAGCATTTCGATTATGGCAAACTACATTTAAGCTAAAATTCATGAAACCAAGGAACACCGTAAAAGTCAGAGTGTGTGTACAATGAGATCTAACAGTAAACCACATAATAAGTAAATACATCAAACCAACCAAAAATGTATACAAGAAAGCAGTGCACTGGTAACTATGCACATGACTAGATTTCTAACACTCGGTGAAATGGTACACACATAAACCAGAGACAGTAGTAGAAAAGGAAAATCATTAAATCATCTTGGGTATGGAAGTTCACACAGATAAACTCATAAGTAGAATAGATATCATAATAGTCAATAAGAAGGAAAAATCCTGTTTAGTTATAGATTTCGTCGTTCCAGTAGGCCACATATGAAGATTAAGGAAACAGATAAACGAAGCAAATACATGGAACTTGTCAGAAAATTGAAAGGGATATAGAGCATATAAAAGACAATATAATAATCATAATCGTAGGAGCAGTAGGAACAGTCCCAATTCTTAAAAAAAAAAAAATTGGGATAAATTGGAATCGAAGGAATCACTAAGACTATACAACGGGCGGACATGATTTAAAAAGCTGTTATCTTTGCGGAAATCCTCGAATGCTGAAACCAACCCGCATCACCTGCAAACGGTCACATGTATGTTACAAAAATAGAAAACAAAACCAGAGGAAGAATACAACCACATGAACCCATGCAACATAAATTGCAAGGATTTTCATGAACTGCCCTCCACTAAAAAGTGATGGCACAAACCGCGGGGGTTATTTCGACAGAAATCTCAGAGAAAACAAATGGTCGTTATAAAAGAGAAATCAATGTTGAGCGGTTGCGACCATACCGCAAATAGATTTGAAATGATAATCGAAAATAGTGTTGTCCCAATAACAAGTGCATATTTTTGTTAAAGCGTATTTCTTATATTAAAAGTCGATATTGTGTCTTAATCTCTACCTTTAGGTAAGGAAGTAAATTGGGAGTCGTTGAAGGAGAATGTGTATCGCTAGCAGAATTTACAGTTTTAACGTTATGAGAGATGTACGTGAAACTATCAACTACTTTTAACTGTGTATCGTACAGAGAATATTGTACTCATCTGCTGCGCTTGTCTGGAACACCTTACGTTGGTTCTTATTCAGGCTCCACGTGCGCTCCCGTCTTATCGATAAGACTAGAGCGAATTTAATCATTTTGTGTCGAATATGACAAGCAAAATCCGGCTGTTGCAAACATTGGTAACAATCAGATAGGACTCCTAACATACGGATCACAGTTATTGGAATCACATGGTGTATTCAGTTTCCCTTTTTTCTGACACGAGATACGCACAATCAAAATAAATAAATGCGAACGTTTATTTCTATCGATCCTTACTATATGAACATTAAACACAGCTTATGCTTATTCTAATGATACAAGAATTTTTTTAAATATAGTAAACAAATATAGTAAACAACTTCCTCATTTGCATATTTCTTTTTAAAATAGTTCTAATAAATCAATATTCCATAATGAAAATTTTATAATTTGTATTGACATATTTTCGTTTTTATATGCAGTACTTTTGTTTATAGCAATATAATAATAATAATAATAATAATAATAATAATAATAATAATAATAATAATAATAATAATAATAATAATAATATACACTTATATGGTATAGTGCTACTGGGAAAAATACAATGTAAATTTGTAAGTAGATATACTGTAATTTTTATTTATAAAGATTGTTACAAATCTTCATATATATATATAAATATATATATATATATATATATATATATATATATATATCCGCATTAATATTATAGTACTTGAAATAGTACAGTTATGTATAGAAACTGGCGTAGATTCTCGTGACAAAATTACTATGACCGTCACCAAAACTTATTTAGAAAGCATATGATTTTACAACGAAATGCTTTTGACAAAATATATTTTGTAATACCATATTTTCTGTTTTTTTATACTGAACGGCTTTCAAGACTAATTATATATATATATATATATATATATATAGTTTTTTCTTGTTGATGGAAAACCTCCCACCGTACACACGCAAACCCCAAACACCGATGAAGACTGAAGGATCAGTCGAAAATTTTGTTCTCCACACCATCAACAAGAAAAAACTATTTTTCTTTACAGAACAACTTATATTCCTACACGTCACAAAATAAATAAATAGAAAAATAAATAATAAAAATATATATATATATATATATATATATATATATATATATATATATACATGTGTGTGTGCGTGTGTATAAATATATATTTTAATCTATGAGTAATTGTTTGATTAACAAAACAGAGTCACGTTAGAGCTAAAAAGTTCAATAATATAGCTGTCAATAAATTTAAAAGTCATACAAATCTTAGTTAATTGAGAGAACAAATGTCTATAAGTTCATGTGAAACACTATTTATTGGCCTATTAGATAAAATGCGTTTACGAACAATTGTCGATATTTTAAAACACTTTTGCATCTTTCTATACCAGAAATGTGCATGTGTTTTATGGTTCATGAAAGAAAATTAAAGTATAACCTATCGATTAGATTAATCTGCTTATTTGAATCTGACTTATGTATTATGAATAAAAGAATATTCGATATAATAATCTCTAATTTAAAAGAAAAAAATCATGTTCCCTTAATAATCATCCGTTTAAGTAAATAATATGTTACTAAACCTTAGAGAGAAGTCGGATTTTCCTCTATATAGACAATTATTATCAATCCATCTCCCTAACTATCCTTAACAAATAACTAATTTTGTCTCAGATCTAGATATTAGACTAATAATGCTAGCCAGGAGATCTCTAGTGGACTTCGATATTACATTTTGAACAGGAAAATAGACACCTAACAACTTCGATGTTACTATGGGGTTATCGGATCTCCCCTATGTAACTGACCTTGTAAGTCTATACTTATTACGAGAACTGAAGTTCGAACTGGGTCATCTGAAGGGTTGGTAATACAATGATTCACTTATTGTGTTTAGGAGGAGACTTTTGCAATAGAATAGCACTGTTAAAAAATCTACACCCCTATATTTCAACACTTTGAACTGACTATTACTGTGAACCCGAGAAAGGGAACATCTACGTTCCTTGAACTAGCGTAAGACCTGCATTTTGAAACCTTTAGCCCTGACCATGAACAAAACATAACGCTTTTCTACGTGAATAAGATATCTAACAACCTAAACCAGTCATTAACCCAATAATCCCTTCAGTCTCTAATAAACTATGTGAACGATTTGCTAATACATATTTATTCGAAAAAAAAACCCACCAATTTCACAATAACGCACTTCTTAATTCGAATTAAAATAAAAATAGAAAAATTATCCCCATCCGGGAAAATAAACTATCAACTATAATTACACATAACGTGGTAGAAAATGATATGAACCAAAAGAATCCATCGACACATAAGAATAACAACACTTGTATGAATAAGTCCATACAAACTAATGCCAATGGCAAACTAACTGGCTCCCAAGAACATAGACCAAATAATAGACGAAGATAAAGAATAAAAGTTACTTTTACTCACCCTACTATTGTGATGTTTAAAACTAACATCCCTAAAGAATTCTTCAAAATTATAGATAATTTTTTCAAACATCCACATTGATATAGCGCGAATTTAAATAAAAACTACATCATCAATAACTCTACAATGCCTAACATAGCGAAACAAATAATCACATTTAATAAGAATAACATTAAATGTGCCTATTCGTCAGTACTCATAATACCCACTGTTCACAACTGTAAGTGCCAAACACCCAGGGGATGTCCATTAAACAACAACTACATACAAAGTTACGTCATATACGCATGCACTGTGAAACTATTCCCCAAAATTGCTAATATACGAAGTTACACCAATACAAAAATCCCCTCTACACCTCATAATGCAACCCCTTCTCAACCATTATTACTACACGACACCTAAAATAATACAATTGACACACCCTGTATTTCCGCTAACTAACAATAATTCTGAGTAAACAGCTCTAACAAATTGGCCTTTGTTTCGAACAATTCCTTTCCACCTTGAGTCTGAGTTTTAACATTCCAACTCAGGCGACTCTGGTTACTACAAATAAGGTGCATAATGCAATAACAACCCCATATAAAATACACGCTTACATTGGGGCTAGTGGTTCTTTCATAAAAACACGAATATCTTACAATATGTACTCCTTCTAAAGCAATAACGACCATGGCACTTGTACCTCCCTTTCTAATTTAATCACACATCTTAAACGTAAGAACACTCCCTACATTTGTCAACATTGAAATAATCTAGGTCATTTACTTCAGGAGCTGAATTTTTCCAAATATGCACCTTACAAATAGTCATGAGAGTTACAGCTGCGAGCAGTAGAACTGTTATAAATTTTTAAAACGAATTTCGTTTCAGACATGCAAGAAAATTAACGCATTTGTTTCGTTGACTCCTCCGATACCCACAGCAAAAACTTACCGTCCCTGTAGTGACAAGACACACACTTTATAACTAATCACCCCAATAACATAGCACTTTCCGTGCATCTAATTACCTATTTTACCTATATTCCTAACCGCATATTGAGAACTAATATAAGCATTTAATTCACCCTTTAACTTGTAATCCCCCTCCGCAAGGACTTTAAATAATTAGCAAACCTCCCTTTACACATTATTAACCACCTCTCGTTGCTCTTGCCTTTTGAACACACTCTACTGACTTCGTTGAGACAACGCTTACTATCGATACTCTAATCCTCATAGCTTGCTCATAGTGTTATTCTTTAAACCGCATTGCCCGGTCACCTCTGTAATTACCTATTCGGTCCTTATCAATCAATCTGCATTCAAAGTACTCCATGTTATATTATTCACGTATAATCAGACTAATCTCACCCCTGAACTCTGCACCTTGATTCCCCTTACGTAAGTATACACATTTCGTACCCTATTATAAGATTAGTATTATAGTGATGCGCTTTACTTGGCAATTCCCCTTCACCATCTTAAACTAAGCTCCTAATCGATTAAATTCGATATAGATGAGACTTTAATAATATTTCGGCTTCTAAAGCTTGAGTATATCTTAACTTATGTAATTCACTATGAACCCTTGATACCACTAGAGCTAGAAAATAATGGTTTAATGATTCTACTTGAACATGTAACCCCCATTTACTTAAGCCCCCGATCTTTAACTAACTGTGGAGTCTTTAAACTCTTTAACATGTTCATATACAAAAGATGTCTGAACAGTACAACTTAAACGCGTAAACTTCCAAATCTCTAATCACTTGAGTTTTAATCAACTATTAACGCTCTGAACCTTTTGAATTATATGAATCTAGTTTTAACGGTATTGCTTAAACGTGTTATCCCTGATCTGTTTACACTTTTAAATGTACGCCCATCGTCACCATATTTAAACTCTAAGTTTAATTTGCAATTTAATATGACTTATTATCTCTGCATTCTCACGAGAGGTTAACCAAATTTCTGTACGAGTTTTTGAGCACTCACCTCTTACTATTTACTGATATTCCGCCCTGCTTTGCCCAATATCTTATAATAGCAGTTGTTATTTGTTTACTCCTCCACGATGAACTGTATCCCAACAAGCTCTCCATCTTATTTGAACTTACTCGCCAGTCAGCATATCCCTCATTCGACCCTTCTTTTCAACATCTCTCCCTAAACTATTCCTAACTGTCACCGACTTTGAATTTCTAGTTTTTACGTAACGATCTCATTCACTCTCCTGAAGCTGTTAAATACACATTTACACATGCACGAACCTGTTTTATTTTGGAAACTACTACATTTCTACTCTATTTTTGACTAACATCCTTAAAACATTCTTTGCGAAGGGCTATAAAATAACTGAAGATGAGATTAATTCTCCAGCCTATATCCTAATAAATCTCTTTCTACAGCAGAACCATTTATTATTCAGGTGGATATCCCAGATCCACAGTGTATGAACACCCTGATGTTTTCTTAACGAGCCTTCTAACGGTGACTTCTTGTCTTCCCATTATGAACCTTTTTCCACTTGAAGCTTTTCGCATTTTTTGATACCCTTCTTACACACTTACATCAACATTGTATAACTTTTTCAAATTATGACTTTAGGTGTATTCCTTGGAAACTTATCTATCTATTAACATTTGTCTGACGATAAGCCGCCATTTTTAGAAAAGCCTAACCTAAGGAAAGAACAAATGTTTTTTTTATTGAATATACCTTGTTTTAAATAACTGAAGATATAAGTCTCCAAATTGGATGTTGTGCCCGCGTGTCGGTGCGTGTGTACGCGCACGTGTGTGGTCAGTTCTGAATCTTGTGCATAGGTGAGCGACACATATATCCACACACGCACACACATACACACACGCACACACATATATGTGCGCGCACATACAGGCGCATTGTTAGATAGATTGAAAGAGAGAGGTAAATAAAGGTTGATAGAAGTGTGGTTCGTATTGTGTGTAGCTTGAGTTATTATCTGTTCAATACTAGATTGAATTAAAAAATAAAGTGTTTTTCTTGTGTTAGTAGGTAGGTGTAATCTTGGCTTTGGAAAATTGGCATTATTTAAATTTCCCTCCGTTGCATAAGTGCACATGTTGGAAGACAAATAATTTACGGTTTTCTTTGATTTTAATGTTGCTTTTATGTATAGATACTCTATTATTAAATGTTTTGGTCGCACCTATATAAGATTAGTTACATATTGTACACTCCAGCATATATACAACGTTCTTGGAGGTGAAGTTAAGGTATTTTTTTTATTGTGAATGTGGAGACTGGTCAATCAAAAGTAATACATTTCAAACATAAATTTACGCACCCGAAGAAATTGAGATGACCGATAAAATAAAGGTCAAAATAACACGTACTAAATAAACAGACACGACTTTTACCAAGAGAAGCAGGAAAAAAGGAAAAATAAAATATAAAAGATATACAATTATTAAAACACGTACACATACACCCGCAAACCCACACATGCGCAAAAACGCCACCCAATAACACATTTTCTCAAGGAAACAGCACTGTTTCAATCGACATATATATATATATATATATATATATATATATATATATATATATATATATATATATATATATATATATATATATATATATATATATATATATATATATAATGGTAATAATTCGGGAAATAAATATCCACAGGGTGGTAATCCAGAAAATGTTAACCGGGTTTATAAAAAGTGCTCAATATCAAAATAGAGCTTTATACATGAAAAGTTTATTTACACAAATATGTACAAAATCTGCGACACTGGCATGTCGATGTTATCGATCAACAGTTACTATAAACTGAGATCTCATCAGGCAGAGTTAGAATCCGATCTTAACCTCAGATCATATTTGGAGAAAATGAAATTGAGAGATAAAGAAAGAGACGAAGGAAATAAATTTAACATTTCAAAAATTGGGGCCGTTAAAAAAAAAAACCTACACCTACCCATCAACTGCTAATTTTGTCAACACAACTATCATCTTATACCTTTTATTATTATTATTATTATTATTATTATTATTATTATTATTATTATTATTATTATTATTATTATTATTATTATTATCATACTCCCAGCGATTAATATTAATTGCCATCTTCTGTATTTTTCTTTACCCTTAAATATTCCCTCATATTTTTATCCATTTATTAATATTTTTATATTTTTTGATTATTTTTAGATTATCATTATCAATTATTATTACCATTATAAATATTTTAAACTTAATTATTTGACATTGAATAATTTTTCATTTCTGTACTGTTATCAAGAGTATTATTGTTGTTAGTGGTGGTATCATGTCTGCGGTTACTGTCATAGTTATAATTATTTGCGGCAGTGAACTTAACAGTATTACTATTATTAATAATATTGAAATTGCCATGTTTTACCGTTACCTGACTTTTGCTTCCACTATCATTAATGATAATGTAATCATCTATGACCTTATTATTTTATTTCAATTTTTATTGTTACCATTATTATTATTATAATTATTATTATTATTATTATTATTATTATTATTATTATTATTATTATTATTATTATTATTATTATTATTACTGTTTTCATCTTTATTGCTATTATTATCATCATTATAACTACTACTACTATTTGTACTGTTTTATTATTGTTTATTAATTTTTCACTATAATTATGACTATTGTTAAAATTACTGGGATTACCACTCTGATTACTGCTATCGGTAAAACCACTATTATTACTATTTTTATATGATCAGCATTATTGCAACCATTAACCCATATCACAATATCGGCGAACATTATCTGATTATTTACTATTATTATGATTATCACTACCTCCTTGTATTTCTAATATTTCTTATTTATTCTATTTATTTCCTGAACTATTATTGTTTTTATCAATTCTTAAATATTATTGACCACCATTATCGTTGTTGCCGTCGCTGTTATTATTATTACTATTATTATTATTATTATTATTATTATTATTATTATTATTATTATTATTATTATTATTATTATTATTATTATTAATAATAATAATAATAATAATTAATAACGCCGACATTTTCTAGTTATTCTTAAGTTATATTTTTAGTACTTTTTAATTAAATTAAACTATTATTATTATTTTTATTATCATTCATTATTATTTTCATTATTTCATCTAAATTATTATGGGTGTTTATTATTATTACTATTATTATTACTCCTACTAACCATGTTATACTTAACGAATATATTTATTCGATGTATTAATGGTAAGCTAATAAACTCTAGACAAAATATAAAGATAATATAAATTCAGAATTAGCGAAACATTTGATTACCACCCCACCACCACACCAATTACACCCGTCTGATCGGTTTGCCAGCACGCACGCATACACACATATACACAATGTTATAGTTCACTTGAAAAATACATTTATCCGCTCAGCTTGAAAATAACTGTCGTTTTTGTTTTTACACTTGAATCGTGCATGTCCACCATCCCTCCTATTTTCTATTTCCTATCTCTTCTCTCTCGGTCTGAATCAACAGAGTTTTTTTTTCTTTTTTCTTCTCTTTCTTTTCCTTTATGTGTCTACCTTCCTATCACTTTTCCCTTCATTATATGCCTCTCTTTCCACCTTATTTTTTTATTTATTAATTAATTAATTAATTTATTTATTTGTCCTGTTTGTTTCAGATTTTAGATTTTAGATTTTAGATTTTTTGTTTTTTGTTTTTAGATATTTAAGTTTTTTAGATTTTTAATTCATTTAGATTTTTAACGGCCCCATTTTTTAAATGTTAAATTTATTTTCTTCTTCTTCTCTTTCTTTATCTCTCCATTTCATTCTCTCCAAATATGATCTGAGGTTAAGATCGGATTCTAACTCTGCCTGATGAGATCTCAGTTTATAGAAACTGTTGATCGATAACATCGACATGCCAGTGTCGCAGATTTTGTACATGTCTGTGTAAATAAAATTATCATATATATATATATATATATATATATATATATATATATATATATATATATATATATATATTAGTAAAATACCCGCTACAAGACCGGTAAAAAATAAATATTGTATTAGTTTTAAATTTTCATGTTGTTTCATTGTTTGTTGGGTATAGTGACATTTCGCTGGCACCCTAGTAAATTGTAAAATGTACTAAAAAACAAACTCTGTGCCTACGTTACTCACCCTGTGGCCTAGAACACATGTTGCATAATTTTTACTAGTAAGTTAAACGGTTTCGTATGTCTATAAGACGTAGTTTTTATTGGCGCTCATGCGAACGCACTGATCTTAAAAAAATAATTACTTATCATAGCTAACATTATTTTGTCTATTAAATATTTTGTATCTAACTAATTTAAGATGTTTCTGAGATAAGTGTGAGTGTTTTGTGGTGAAGTTAACACATAAAAAAAGGTGTTAATGTTGCTCACTAGGTTGCTGAGAATATATATTCTTACATTCATAATTTTCGGAAGTTTATCTCATACAACGAAATATCTTACCTAACTGTATATGAATCCACCTATAAATATTAAAATGGTCCCAACAAAAATTCTACGTTACGATTCGTGATTTTTTAGAAGAGTATCCTGTATATATATGTATATATATATATATATATATATATATATATATATATATATATATATATATAGAGAGAGAGAGAGAGAGAGAGAGAGAGATAGATAGATAGATAGATAGATAGATAGATAGATAGATTGATAGATATACACTTAACTTTATCTATCTCTCTTTCTCTTTCTATCTCTTTATATATAGATATATAGATATATTCATATATAATGTCAGTATATTTACGTTTTGAGAATCAGTAACAGTTAAAATAATTGTGAATATGTAAATCACATTAAATGTTAACATGTCTTTAGTATATTCTGCGACCATATGTAATATAAACGTTCAAATATTTTTGATCAAGTTTGATAGTTGTGCTTTTTACTCTACATATTACAACGGTAGAATTTGAACGACATCACACTACTGTGTAATTACCTCAAGTGTATGTCGTTTATTATGACTTAGTATATGTATTTATGTTCAACGTCAGAAATTGATGCTAATAAGTTACAATTTCAACACCTAATAAACCCCTCTTAAAAGCTGAACTGCCATCGTGTAAAATGCAGGATGAAGATAATATCGATTAATGATCATTTCAGAGAAAGTTTGCACAGTGTTAATGTTGCGATTCAAGCTTAGATGATGGAATTTTCTTGGGAAGACCGTTAATGTTGGCTAACGACCATTTAGAAGATAAGTATTGTAGCAAAAAGAAAGAAAAACATGATTTATAATCTTTGGGAAATATAACTTATGACGTTTGCAGTAAGTTAAAATAATAACTTACTGCAAATGAGTGTAAATAGAATAGTTATTCTCATCTCCATATTTTGGAAATTACCAAGTTATCAGTAGAGTTTGTGACGAGGCATGTTTCGACAGGTGAGATAATGCCAGATATAGACATTGACGAATATGGTATACTTGCAATTCCCGTAAAAGAATACTACAAAGCATCTCTTCAGGAAGAAAGTTTAAAAGTGTTGAACTTTCTTAATTTAGGATACATTTTTCAAATAAAAGGTTGTAGACATTTTCTGCTTTTTATTTCCATAAATACAACAATGCCTCGCAAGCAATAAAAGGATATGTGCAGTGCATTATGAATATGGCATACCTGGAAGAACTGTACGGATATGGTTTGTAACATTTTGAACTGGTCATTTTAACTTTTAAGATGAAGAACGCTTAGGCAGACAACCCTAACGACATAGCGATTTAATTAAGACATTACTTGAAAATAATGCGCATTACACAACCTAAGAACAAGCAGAAATGCTGAAAATATCACGATCAAAAATTCATTAGCATTTAATCAAAGATATAATTGCGGATATAGTTTTTTTAATTTTGTAATTTCGTAACAAAATCGGCAACCTGACTATAAGAATTGTTTAAATAGTCGAATGTTCGATGTTCTTTTGTCGTTGTCATCGCATTCGTTTTAACCATAATTTAGTTCGCCTCGTTATTAACAATAACATTCCGTAGAACTTATAAATATACGGGTGTAAAAGAAGGAGACAGAAAATAGATAAAAGTGTTTTATTTACCTAACTTAACCGGAAAAACGGGTCGGCTTGTTGTGGCATAACTTACTGGTATTTTACACGTCAAATTTCTCTCTAACCGTGGAGGAAAAACCGTTCTTCAAAGGATTAGCTTCTGTCTCGTGCTTCCCGCCTAGTGGACTATTTTGAAGTTTTTATCATGACTAAAGACATCCCTTTCCCGAAAACGATGTGATCTCACTAAACCAATGCAAACCTTTGTTATATAACGCGATTTATTATCTTACACCAATACTTAGGACAAGTTAAAATAAACTGATAGTATACAATTATAGAATCCATTGTTATCCAATGCATAAAACAAGTAGAACCATAAGATTGTGGTCTACACAGATAAACCTTGCAAACGTATCAGATATAGGTAATGTGTTTTATGAGGAGGAATATAGAGGGATAGTTCTGATTTTTATCATGTATTTATTTGTTGACTCCATTACCCTGGAGTTTATCAACAAGCCGTGATTAAGTAGTCCACCCATGTATTAAAATGTGTACTATAATTACTTAAATTTGTTTGTAAATATAGATCCCGTATTAAATCAAAACCACGTGTTTTCCTGCATATTATGAACGAATAGATAGGATAGTACAATAACATCGTCATTCGAATATATAGCAAGGAGGTAATTTCAAACGGGAGCAGTCCGAGGAAAGAACCTATCAGATTAGAACATTTTCTGTCATCTAGCGATCTTTATGATAAAAATGCGGGATTTTGCTGCGTGTCTGTTGGGTCTGGAGTATTAATGTTATGTGGTACAAGTACAGTGAGTTCATCGCACACAATACCTTGGAAGTACTTGTAAAAAATGGTCTACCTTATTCAAATATAGCCTCATTGTCTAAACAAAATAGTGCTCTACATAATTAAGTGGGCTGATATAATACATATATCACATTTGGCTTGTGACGTTACTTAGTTTGCGGCTACATATATATTTTACAGTTTATAGACAATAAAGAAGTAATAAATGTAGCAGGTGTCGTAGGTTAGTGTACGAACAGTGGCTAATTGGTAAAAGACGCGGACTAAAAACGTGGATGTGACGTGTTCGAATCCAGCTCGTTCTACAGAAGCACTTTCACCAAAACCTACACTTGACTCAGACATACTCATGTTTAAGTCTAAATATATATGATAGGAAACTGCACTTCCCTGGTGTCTGCTATTAAGTAACAAGTTTTTTTTGTCTCCACTTGTTCCATATGAATTTCAACTTACACTGTATTCTCGCACTTGCTGTCTATAATTGACTTGGTACTGATAACAGTTATTTTCCTTAGAAGTGTTGTTATAATCATCATACTTATTACTGTTATTTTAATTAACTATTCTTGCATTTCTTAACATCATTTCTGTTGATAATTTGAGTGTATGCTAGTGTTTAGTATGTATCTTTCTTATTTAGTATTGCTTTAAAATTAAGTTTTTATTTATAATTGGTGTACAGTAATTGGTCTGCTATCTTTATTAAGATCGCTCCCGATCTAGAAGTTGATTTCATATATTTACCTTCCATTAGATTATACATATGCGAGGAAATCCAAGTTAACACTTTTCCTCTTTAAAATTTATAAAATTAATCATAGTAAAATGAAGCAAAAACTTTGTAAATTCTATTACAATCTCAGATAATTGGTACTTAACTAAAGATTTAGTCGTGTCAATTGGAGAAAAATCATTAAGAAAAATGGCGTTTCCCTGCAAACCCAATTGCGTACCCATACGACAAACTATTTAAATATTCTTGACTATTTGTTATGCTGTGAATAAACATCGGGCTTGTGAATTGATAAGATATATCCCATCCTGTTGGAAGATGGCAGTATTCACACTCGGTCGGTGAGCGTAAATAAGGCTGATTAGAAAACATTCTTTCAATGTTCGCAGCACCACCGATATGGATGTTTACTCAACTCTAGTCGCTTTAAAAGGTGTTTAATGATGTAGTGCTTTTCTAATCTTAGCCTTCATAAAAACCTGTTCTATTTCTCGACCTTCCCCGCAATACATTTGAAAAGTTGTACTTTTGTGAACATGTTGTGCAATTCCCGTAAGTCCGACGAACTTTATTGAAAATATTTGGTTTCTATTTCAACGAGGAAACCCAACAATTAAAATCTGACCAGCAAAGTCTATGAACTGTTGGAGACTAGATTGTTCTCTGTCAGTCTGAAGTATAACCCTGTTAAGTTCTAGGCAGTCTACCTCCCTGCGATCTACCTTCTCACTCTTTGAGAAGAGGTTTGTGTATTAGTAATCACCTGAGGCGCCCCTACGGGGAATGCAAACGGGGCTGTCTATGTCATTGTTGTTTGGCTAGAGAACTTTTCCTCTATTGTGCTGGCCTTTTTAATTCTGCTTTCCTGACATTGTGTCTAATCATCTAGACGTTGAAAGAAATATAAATAACAACTCAGATTTTGTCTATTAGGATGTATACATATATATATATATATATATATATATATATATAGAGAGAGAGAGAGAGAGAGAGAGAGAGAGAGAAAGAAAGAGAGAGAGAGAAAGAGAGAGAGAAATGTACATATTATTATTAGTAGCAGTAGTAGTATTATTAGTCGTATTAGTATTAGTATTAGTATCATCATTATCATCAGCATCATCATCATCATCATCATCATCATCATCGTAGGGATTATTTTTAAACAGTAGAATTTGTTGACTGATTACATAGTTTGGGAAGGCATTATTTACTAGATTTTTTTAAATATAGTTAAGTACATGTTGGAAAATGGGAGAGGAGGAGGCAATTTGTTTTGCTCGAGTTTTTAAGTTTTTAATAAGGGCTATTTTATATCTAAGGAACTTAAAGGTGCATCAGTTTTTGTTAGTGGGTTTTAGATTGGTAGATGTAAATAATTTATTGTGATTAGTGTATATTAAATGTTTTAATGTTTAATTCGTAGGTGAAATCAAAAGCATAGTTATTTTGGAACGTGCTTTTTAATATATTAATTTTGTTTATAGTATTTGTAAGTATCTAGATGCCATCTACGTATCGTAAATGTATTGTTGGTGTATTGATAGGGTTCAATACTTGTATTTCTAAATTGGACATGTAGTAATTGCTAATGGTTGACCCAAGCACGAACGCCATAGCGTCGGCATCTTTTTGGATATAAACGGTGCCGCGATGATCGTAAAAAGGAAATTCAGTAGGGCAAGCCAACCGAATTCTGCAGAAGCTCTTAGGTTTTATTTTGAGGGGATAGTTGTTTGAGTTATTATGAATAGTGTTAATGATTATGTTAATAGTTTCTTCAACAGGTACATTAGTAAAGAGGTTTTCTATATCTAGGGAGGCAATAACGCCATGTTCGGGTTGTTTACTTCTAAGAGTTTCTATTAGTTGATTTGTGGATTTAATACTAAGTTGGTTGGGGATAGATGTGGATATTAAATTGTTGATTGACGTTGATAATTTGAATGTGGGTGTAGGTATTTGAGAAATAATTGGATGAAAAGGAAAGTTCAGCTTATGCGTTTTTACTGTTCCATTAATGTATCTAGGTTTGAAGTCGCCTATAATTTTGGGTAGTGTTCCTTCTCAACAACGGCGTTGTTGGCAGTGATTAACTTATTCATTTTAGTTTTGAGAAGGGGGGTTGTGGAATTATAGTTTATGTTTTTGAATTTGTTAAGATCTTCGGGACTGCTTTCTAGTTTTGCGTAGTAGTCATATTTATTAAGTATAACATACATATTACTTTTTTTCTGCTTTTTTATTATGATGTCTAGATGATTACGCAGTTGGTGAGCGGATACTTTTAAATGTTTTGTTAATAAAGATGTA
>OY744517.1:132180334-132325334 GCA_963556195.1 Sepiola atlantica
TTCGTAATTGTTCTAATGGAATGTGTTCTGCTAGTTCTATACCTTTATGTATTATTTGTAGCGGGTATCCTCTTCTTTTTAAAGTTTTCCGTAGTTCCTCCAGTCGGACAATCCGGAGGTCTTTGTCACTGACTATAGTACAGATCCTGCGTGCTAGGGAGTAGGGTATAGATTTTAGGCAGCTTTTGGGGTGATGGCTTCTAAAATGGAGATATTGTTGCGTGTCTGTGGGTTTGTGGTAGATGTCTGTGATTATGTGAGTGTTTTTAATTTTAATCAATACATCTAAGAAAGGTAGTTCTGTTTGACTGTGTTCAATGGTGAATTTAATCTTGGGGTGTAGGTTCTGTAGTATGCTGTGTAATTTATTGATGTCCCCCCATGTGGGTTCCCAGAGGATAAAACAATCATCCAGGTATCTTTTCCAAGATTTTATGAAGAGAGTTTGAATATTCTGTCCATATATTTCTTCTATCTTTTCATATAAGATCTTCTCTAGGTAGGCTAGTGTTAGGGTGGCATATGTTGGTGCCATTTTGGTTCCCATTGCTGTACCTAGAATCTGGATGTAGTTTTTGTTATTAAACTCAAAGGAGTTGTTGTTGAGAATAATGTCTATGCTGTCGAGGATGAATTGTTTGGTGAATCTGTGGTGTAGTATTTGTGGGTGTTTGTCCATCCAGTGTGATATTGCGTGTTTACCTAAGTCATGGGGAATGTTGCTATATAAGCTGCTGACGTCAAATGTAACTAATTTAGTCCCGGGATTTACTATTTGTGGTAAGGAGCCTAGGAAGTGTATGTCGTCTCTTATGTAGCTTTTGACTTGATCGGTGAATGGTTGTAGTAATATGTCAATTAAGTTACTCAGTCTGCTTGTTGGGCATGATGGTCCTGCTACTATGGGTCTCAATGTAAGGTCACTGGGACTCGGGACACTAATATATTCTGATGCCTGTGTGTTGATGGCATTCCTTATCTCATTTGATTTATGTATCTTAGGTAGTCCGTAGAAGTTGTTTGTTTTAATCATGAAGTTTGTTAGGAAATCTTTTTCTTTTTTTGTTAGTATATTATTGTATGTTGTGCAAAGTTTTGTGATTTTTGAAATGGTGTTGTTATCAATGTTGGTGCTAATTGATTTGTAGTAATCATTGTTTTCTAGTACCTCTGTAATTTTCGATTTATAGTAATGTTTGTCGATGATGACTACCGCACTGCCTTTGTCAGCTTCTTTTATAATTATGTTATTATTATTTAGGATGTTATCTAGTGCTTGGTTTTGTTTAGATGTTAGGTTACTAGTAGGTTTAGTTTTACTCTGAGGGTTGATGTTCCATAGGTTTTCAAAGTAGGTGTTTAGTTCTTTCGTATTGTTGTGTTTGTTAGGGAAATATGTTGATTTGTTTCTCACTAATGACTGATCTGTTTTGTTATCTTTATTGTTTAGTGTTTCTATTAGTCTAAATTTGCGTTCAAATTCTTTAAGGTCCTTCCTCAGTTCCGTGATATTACTTTTGGGAGTAGGGCAGAATTTGAGGCCTAATTTTAGTATTTCTATTTCCTCCTTTGTAAATGTGTATGTGGATAGATTGATAATTTTGGGTTTTAAATTGTCTAATCTGGGATTGTTGTCCGGGGAGGGGTTTCTAAAAAATGAGGATGAGTGTTGTTTGTTTCGTTGATTTGAGGAGTTGTTGAAGAGTGATTGCTTTCTATATATTGTGTGTGTTTTAGAGGATTGTGTTGGTTTCTGGCAAAATTGGTGTCGTGCGTGTTGATATAATTGGCGTTGTGTCTGTTGTTATAAGGGTTTATTTTGGTATATTTGAATGTGTTATTATTGTGAGTTAGTTGTTTCGGGTTGGGGTATCTTGGTAGAGGTTCTTGATGGTGGACGTAGTTGTGGGGTCTGTATTGTTGTGTAAGTTTATGTCTGTAGGAATTGTTATATGGTTGTTTTGTTTGATGATGTGGGTAGTGTTTGGAGTATTTCGATTGTATCCATTGGTGTGTTTGGTTGTTGTAGGGTCTGTTTTGTTGTGTGTGGTAGGGTGGGAGGTTGTTGTATGAAGGTTTCATCTGTTGGTGTGGTGGGTGTGGGTAATTGTTGTAAGGTTTACTTGGGTGATTTTGGTAGGGTTTGTTGAGTAAGGGTATTTTGTGGTGGTTTGTTGGTGTGGTGTAGGGTGTATGATAGGTTTTTTTTTATTGTATTGGTTGGTGTGGGTGAAAGTATTTAGGTTTGTATTGTGTTGGCCCGTATTCGTAAGGGTTAGTGTATGGTTGAGGTGTATGTGTGTTTATGTTGTATTTGTTGTGTGTATGTGTATGAGTGTGGTTGCGGGGTGAGTTTAATGAAGATTTGGATTGAAACTGTTGAGAGGGGTGGGTAAGTGATGTGGGTATATTTATGTTGTTTCCTTGTGAGTAACTGGATCTGTTGTGTAAGTATGTTTGTGTGTGGTATGTGTTTTTCTTCTTACCTCTGTTTTGTGTTATCCACTGGTTTTGTGTATGTCGTGTGTGGGTGTTTTCCATTGGGTCTTGTTCTGGGTTGTTGTTTTGGTTCATGTATAATGTTTGTTCTGTCTTTTCTTTATCGGGTAGGCTTCTTAGCCAGGATATTTTTCTTTGGACAATATTCCTGGAGTTTTCTTCCTCCTCTTTGCATACGGATTCCCAAAGTTCTGATAGGAATTGATGAGTTTCCGTGGGGCATGTTTCTTTGATTTGAGTGGAAATTTTGTTGTCTATTTCCGTGTATTTTTGTGTGAAGTGTATTTTGTTGTCTTCTTGTATGTCGATTTGGGCTTGTAGTTTGGATATATTTAGGGCTTTTTTTATTCTTTTTTGTTCTTCCGTGTCCTGTGGGTTTACTTTTTCTCGGAATTTTTTGGGGATGAATTGTTCCTCCATCTCCAGAAATGTTTTATATGTGGATGCGGTATCACTACTTTTTATTGTATGTATGTATGTATGTATGTGTATATAATTCAACCTTTATCTCCCTCTTTGTCACTATAACCACACGCCTGTGTGTGCGCGCGCATGGGTGTGTGTGCGTATTTATGTGTGTGTATGTGTATGTGTCGCTCACCTATTCACAAGACTCAAGGTTAGACCACACGCATACGGACACGCGCGCGCGCGCACGCAGACACCACTTCATTTTTGGAGACGATAAAAAGCAATAAAAAGTATTACATTTCAAAAGAAATTCTCGCACCCTGGGAGGCTGGGATGACCGATGGATCACGGATGGGTAACACGCACTTGACCAAGAGAAGCAGGAAAAATGACAAATAAAAAATAAAAATAAAAATCAAAGATACCCACACACCCGCAAACCCACGCATGCGCAAAAACAATAACAAATTCCTCAAATGAAACAACATTTGCTCGAATCGAAAGACATTTCTTCAAATGGATTTTCATATCTGATGAAAGCGGGCCACCGCTTGAAACGCGTTATATATAAAATCATAAAATGGTAAAACAACAAAATAATAAATAAATGTTGAAAAAAACAACAAAATAATAAATAAATGTTGAAAAAAACATTCTACAAATGTTGGTAGCCTTACTCCTTTACATATATACTTTTCTCTCGTTGTAACTGCACTAATACTGCACTACCCTCTTTTCTATATATATATATATATATATATATATATATATATATATATATATATATATATATATATATATATATATATATATATATATATATATATAGAGAGAGAGAGAGAGAGAGAGAGAGATTAATTATTTTGTCGGGTATTTTGTATATTTTAAAACATTGAATTATCTCTGCTTGATGGATTTTATTGTAAGCTTTTTCGTAGTCAATCAATAGCATGGATATCTTTTTCTTCTGTGTAGTCCTCCTTCAGAATCGTGTGATCGAGGTATAGCAGGTAATGCGTTTTTATTTTCTCCTTACAGAATCGTTTTTTGTTCTTCGGGGGGTAGTTCACGTGTGGTCATGGATTTGTAGAGTAGTACTATCACTTGTGCTGTCAGGATTTTCTGGATTGTTGGTAAACCGGTTATTGGTCTGTAGTTGCTTGGTGTCGTTCCTTTTATCCCATCTTTTTGTACAATCGTTGTAATTGCTTTAGTAATCACCTCTGGTATGTCTATTTTTAGGATACATCTTCTACATTGTTGGTGCTAGGCTTTCATGCAGTGGCGTTATATTTTTAAAACCAATAGGCATGTATTCCATCGTGGCTTAGTGATTTTTAGTTTGTCATTCTCCTTAGTGTTTCCTTAATGGTTTCATCATTAATTTTAGTTTCTGTTCGTTCTTCAATTTCCTGCAGTTCATTTTTCGTGCTTTAGAACTACTTGCAATTTTTGTTTTATTTTTGATGCGTTTCCTATATATTACTCCAGAAGTGGTTTGTCTATGTCGAGTCCGGTTGTTCTGTTGTTATCTGTTCTCCGTTTACGATTCTGAAAAAAAAATGGGTGTCATTGTTTTCAAAAGTCTTGTTCGGTTTTTGCTGTTCAGATTTTTTTTTATCTATATTGTCTCAGTATTTCCCTTATTGCTGCTAGGTTGGCTTTAATTCTTTATGTTTCTCATTCAGTGTTTCCCTTTTCAACCAGATATCTGCTCTTCCATTGTGTCCTATTTTCTTTCATCCTGTTCACGGTGTTGGTAATTTGGTTTTCCAGACTGATTTCCTATCCAGGCTTTGTCAGTCCATTCTTTACGTTAGTTTTTTTCTCTTTTTAGGTTCATATTTACTGATTTTGCCCCCGCACATAGTAAGTTGTTTATGTCTGTTATAGTGTCTGGTGGAATGTACGCGATTACTTTGTTCACTGTCTCTGTTTCAACTTTTAACTTCTTCCAATCTTCGTTCTTTAGAGATAAGATATTTGTTGTGTTCTCGGACATGTACCGTTTGATGTTTTCCACTTCTCTTGCTTCTTCCTCCGTGAGTTCTACTTCACAAAGTGATGTGATTTCGTAGTCTTCGACCCCCTCCGTTACAGCGTTTCCGTTTCGTCCGTCTTTTTCCTGGGGGTGTTGTTGTACTTGATCTGTTACGCTCTTTTGTTTGATTTCCGTCAGTTTAATCTCCGAGAACCATCCTCTCTTGAGGATCTGTTTTGCTTGATCTGCTATACTTTGTTCCGTGATTATTAGTATTATTATTATTAGTAGTAGTAGTAGTAGTAGAATTAGTAGCAGTTGTAGTAGTACGAATATGAGAGAAGGATTTGGGGTAGTATGAGTACAAGTTTGGGAATGTAAACCGAATTAAGCATCAAGCATCTCAAGGGTATTTATGCTTAATATTGTGTAATTCTGACAAATAGTTTCGAAACGTATACGTGTTTATTGTGTTTGCTATTATCTTTTGCAGTAGTATAGGTAGTGACATTGTGCACCCCTCCCCTTACAGTCCACTTTTACAACATAGATTCAGTTTAAATTAGGTGCAAATTATCGAGTGATTTCAGAGCCTATATATAACGATGAGACATGTTTAATATATATAATGATTGTACGATAAACATCCAAGCGATCATGTCTCTACCATTCATTATATCAGTAGCTATATAATACAAATAAATTAGTATGGCTATCTTATCTGTACTGTCTTACGGATTGATTTTTGACATTTGTTAAACTGTCGAGAATCTGTTCAGATATGCAAAACAATCGATTTCTGCATGACCGTTAAAGTTTAAAGAAACTCACATCAGAATTTAAAGTTATTTTGCTTGATTAAGTAAATGAGTGTTTCACATTTTTGTGTCCACACATCACATAACAGTAATAAAAAGTGCATTTTACATTCAACCCGAAATTGACTTCTGCCGTGCAGATGCATATTTAAAAAGAAACTGTTCGTAGTAAAAAGTATATGGTAAATTGTATTTATTTATTTGAGGTTGGTAACAGCGATTTCTCTTAAACTTGTGCAAAGATTGCAACTGATACTATTGCCTTTTATAAGTTACATCTGACAGAATAGTTAGAGTGTACGCTAATGGGCCAAGCGACTAGGGTTCACTCATAGGTCGAGGCATACCAAAGATATAAAAGGGTACTTGATATCTCTTACTCAGTACTCAGTTTTATAATGTGAGGATCAAGGGTACGTTGAGTAATTCTGGAGAAAATAGTGTCCCCATTTGCTACATGTCGGTGTAGTCGTTAATGAAAAGGGAGCCCTTACTATGGTCGACAACTTTACTTTTTTAAAAAAACGTTGTATTATCTTTTAAGAATTTATTTCAAACTAGAAATACTGAATTGTGAAATAAAACATATTAACGTTAATTTTCTAGACTTACTGGTTTCACCTTGTATCTCAGAAACTTGAAAGTATTCAATTGCTATCTAGGGAATCTTAATAGAAGTTATTGAAATGTATGATGCAATCTTAGTTTTGTCAGCGTAGATGTCTTCCCATGCCCATTTGATATTTCTGTGTTGGCGAGGAACTAACATTTGGCTGGTTAGGACGGGTGCGCCAAAGAAGATATTGCAAATTCACAACCAGTTCTAAGTTTAATGTACACTTTGCTCAGACTACATTATTTTAACGAATATAGTTTTTGCATGATTTTGCAAAGAGGTAGCGCCGTACATTCATATTCAGTGCGTGATTTAGAAAAACCTTCAGCGGTCATAGTTAACCTTTCTGAAGATCAGTAATATAACGATAATCGGTATGTCAGCGTAATTACGCTCTTTAAAAAGCGGCCGAGAAGATTTGGCAAAAATTACTCAATTACGACTCCCCTAAGAGTCATGTAGGACAGCATATATGATGTGAAACCCGTCAGGTTCGCACCTACACTTCTCTTTTGAGTTATACTATTGGTGTGAGTTAACTGTTCATTTCGTAACGACACAAATATAAACAGATGAAAAAGCAGCAACCGTTAGAACGTAACCGTCCGAACCTAAAAGAATAATCTTTTTTCAGGGAATATATTTTCGCACTAATCGACGTGTTCACAAATCCTCAGTATGTACTCTTTGTATATTACTTTTTATTACTTGCCTAAGAAAAGTTTATCAATTTATATACACGAGTTGTATTTCTTTTCCTTGAAAAGCTGTCGCACTTGTTCACTTACGGTGCATATCTTCAAGTATAATTCGTTATTTCACTGATTCAATAAGTCAATTTTCTCGCAGATACACGTCTTTATGAAGTCAGTATGGAATTTGATGACTATGGCTTCCATGTTTTTCTAAGTACATCGACCAACTGAAAATACTTATACAAGGCGTTACTGCAAGAATTAATATGTTACTTACAGTTAAGGTTAGATATTAATGTATTCCCATGTCCGTGTTAAGAGATGAAAATAGAACCGACTGGATTTGAACTGAGCTTGCTCTATACTATAACAAACCCATATATCTATCACAGCAAAATTACTCTAAATATTACACTAAAATAAAGGTAGAGAGATAAAGATGTGCGGATGACAAATCTATTTCCTCTTTGATTGTTCAATACAAAGAGTACTCGATAAAAACATGATTATTTTTCTTCTCTTATCTCAGGCTTTTTAAGGATAATAATCTTATCATCAGAGGAATTACATAGATGAATAATTCGGTAAGGAAATATCTAAAATTCAAAATTTGAAGTTGTTTAAGAAACAATATAAAGTAATGGAAAGTAAGAGAGGTTTGTAAAAATGTTATAAAAATATAGTCCGACCACTTGGTGAATGTCCGTTGACAAAGTGCCCGATGACGAAAGATTTAAAGACAGGGGTGGGGGTTGGTAAAGACTGAGTTAAAGATGTTCAAAATATAATGATGCGCAGTTCAACCGTAGATAAAGAACTTATTGCAATGTAATTTTGAGAATTAGGGTTATTTTAAAATACATCTAGTGACCGCGAATGAAAAAGCTTATTTAACGAGTTGAGTGTAAAATATTTTATAAATTTCAAGCAGTCAATGAAAAGTGTAAGTAGTTACTTCGATTGGATCTAAGGAGCCAGAGAGAATTTTCTGGTCGAAGTCTAATCAAGTATAACGTATAGAAGAGGTGTAGCATTAAGGAAGTGGAGGAGGATGTTAAGTGGATGGAGATATGGCCGATGCTAGGAGTAGGGTAAGGGTGATAATTTAGTTACATCTAGTACGTAACAATATGATGCCAGATCTGGACTGGCTTCAGAAAAGGGTTAGACGTTAAATAAGATAATATAGTAACGTTTCTGAGCAGTTAGTAAACAGTCTGGGGAGGGGGGAGGGTCTTCGTATATAAACGGATTTTGTAGACAAAATTATATATATACTTTAGAAAGTTTAAAAGAATTCAAATTGGAGATTATGGCTTAAACGATTGGAAATCTAGAAATGTAAGTGTTTAAGATGTAATTATCCGGATAATTATTGTATTTCAGAGTGTAATGTTTAAAGAATTTATACATTTCCTAGTTAGTTATATATAATATACGTGACTAAATGAGACACATATTACTGAAGTTAAAATTGGGAACAGCGTCAATACATTTGCAACTAGTAAGTTCTAGTATAAGGATTATGGGGTGGGAGTGGGTTAAATTATGTACCCAAAGTGATGAGATGGAGTATTGAAAGTACAAATAGATTAAACAAGGAAGCAAATGATCCATTATAGTAGTGAACGGGAAGAGCGATTTAAATGGGAGAGATCTGGAATATTTAAGAAAATGATTGCTGGTCCACAGAGTAGATGGAGTGTATGTAAATGAGAGATAAGAGAGGCAATGGATAAGTATGTAAGTGAAATTAGCTTGTACTTGAATAAGGGAATGAGAATAAGAGTAGTAGAGTAGAGTAGATTAAGGATTAGTGGAGTGGAGAAGAATAATGTTTGTTCTCAATTTACATTAAGTATTACATGTTAATAAAGTTATTTAGTGGACAGGGGAGAATACGCTATGTTATTGGGAAAGGTTGAAAAGTGAAGAGTTAAAAAGTTAACAAATCATGAAATTTAAGAATTAGACAAATGTTATAGGAGGTTGTTGGCTGGAGGGTGAGGTGTCAGAAGGAGTAATGAATATGATGTATTTTAATTTTCGCATTTGTCTGAAAATTGAGATAACTTTGTTTTTAGAGTTAATTATAGTTTTGCTTTTAGCTGCTGTAGCTATCATAAATGTTTCTAATGTACATAGTTGACAGAAAGCGGATATGAGAGTGTAGGATTTAGCCCTTTTTAATATTGACAAATGTAAGGATTATGGAGTGTTTTTACGGATTAAAGTTGTTTATTAAATTGGATAGAGAGGTGCCAATCGAATTGATGTTATTGTGTTTGAATGAGTAGATATGGTTTCAGATTCGGGTATTGATGGGACATGCACTAGGCCCAATGTAAGTGTGTATTTTGTATGGAGTAGTTATTATAGTATGTGTGTTATTTATAGTATCAACCGTAGTTTGGGTGGGTATGCTCAAGCTCTGGGCCAAATTTAAGTTTGAATTATTAGGTTGAGAAGATAAGAGAATTTGAAGGTTGAGATCAAGGTTATTGTTAGCGGGGGTTGTTTGTTTGTGCAAGGGGGTTATTTAGTGTGCTGTTTAGTACAGGGAGTTGGGAAGTGGAAGGCTATAAGGTGAGGGGAGAGTTTGCATGTTTATGTTAGTCTGCATAATGGTATTGGGGGGGATTTGTTTTACAGTACAAGCGTATATGACGTTACTTTGTATTCAGTTTCTATTTAACAAGCATTCTCGAAATTTCTGGCAATTACAATTATTAGTAGGGCGTATAATAAGTGATGGTTGCTGGGCAAATTATTATTTTGCTATTAGATGTGATGATGGTTTGCGCTATATTGAGTGGTTGGATTTTTATAGTGTTGTTGTATTTCCTCGATCTCTTTCTTCATACAAAAACTGTATCGTCTCTGTATAGCCTACCGTGTAAATGCCCAAAGTCAGATGTTAATTATCTTAATAATGTCACACCTTTTCTTAACTTTTTACTGGCTTAGACTTCGACCAGAAAATTATACCTCACCCTTTATATTCGATCGAAGTACTTACATACACATTTCATTGACTGCTGGAAATATATACAATATTTTAAACTCAACTCTTTAAAACATTTTTCATTTTCTGTCTACGGAAGTATTTAAAAATGGCCCTACTTCTCAAAATTACATCCGAATAGTTATTTATTTATGTTGAACTGAACATCATTGTATTGGATTAACCACATTTTTGCATATTTTTAACTCAGTATCCACAAATCACCCCCCCCCCCCGCCATTCAATCTTTCGTCAACGGACATTTTGTCAACAGACATTCAGCAACGGGGCAGACTCTATATTTTGATAACCTTTTTACACAGACACTCTTACTTTCCATTACTTTATATTGTTTTTTAAGCTTTTTAATTTTAAAATGTTGCATTTTTCTTAGTTAACCTATCCACATAAGTAATTCCTCTGATGATACGATTTTAATCTTTTAAACGAGTGGCTTAAGGAAAGAAAAATAAACATGTTTTAATCGAGTATACCTTGTATTGAACAATCGAAGATGAAATAGATTTGAATATTTTCAACTCAGTATCCACAAATCCCTTCCACACGTCATTCAATCTTTCGTCAACGGACCTAAGATGAAATAGATTTGTCATCCACCCATCTTTATCTCTCTTCCTTTATTTATCTTAATAATTGCTCAATCTTGTAAAATTAGATTAAACTATTTTATTATAGATTCAATTCTCTTAAAGTATACTTTTAATCTCATACTTTTATATATATATATATATATATATATATATATATATATATATATATATATATATATATATATATGAATAAATTCCAACTAAGATTCCAATAACCATGTCTTTATTCATTTCTTAAAATATCCATTTTTATATAACCGTTAACTTTTCCTTCCACATACAAGCTACAAATACACATTTTTCAGTGAAATCTGTTTTGAACACAATCTGTTGGGATTTGTCCTGATTAGTTACAAACATAGACAAACCAATATATGTATATATATATATATATATATATATATATATATATATATATATATATATATATATATATATATAAATATTCCTTCGTTTTTTTCTGAGTGTAAAAAAAGAGTCGTCAATTACTTGTTAGATGTTTTATTTCATAACCAGTATCGTTGGATGTAGAAATTGAGTAGTTTATAAGGTTGTATAAATAGCGAAGGCATGGTAGAAGATAGAATGGGCTGAGACAGATGAGTTACACGATAGTAATGGAGGATATCTAATGGTGATCTTTTTTGTACTACCCGGTACCGGTTCTATTTTACGAATAGATTAAAAGAGTAAGCAGGTACTTTTGAAGTATAATTACATGCGTTTTTTACAACATAGTGCACCCCAAACAAGGCAAGTTACTTCTGTTGACGTAACAGGGCTACTGAGAATTAGTGTGACATTTAGGGGGCATCCTAAATTCGGAGCAGTGCAGCGAGATGTCTGGTTATATTAGTTTTAAATTGATGCATGTCGGAACTATCGGGAAACAGGGAGAACGGAGGGAGTTCCAAAAACCGACAGGACGAGAGAAAAGTACTAATTTGATTAGAATAATCTGCGGATCTCCACTGTGAATGGATAAGGTTAGCTGATGTCGGGTTGGTCGAGTGTATTTACGTCGAGTCTGGCAGAGCAGCATGTTCATTAGAAAACATTCAATTGAAATAATTGCAAAACAAGTACAAGAATGGTAACATTGCGGCGATGGGGCAAGGGCATGAGTTTGGTAGATAGTGAGATACCTATTTGATTAGCGACTCGTTTTTAGACCTGTCTAAGGAGGAGAGACTAGTGGATGGGGAATTAGCGCAGATGTGATAACAATACGTCATGCTTAGATGACTTTGTAGAGATATAGGACACTGTCAGATCTGAGACGTTTTCCTGTTCGGAAGAAATATCCCTGAAGCTTTGCAATGTCTTCTGTGTGTGTGTTCTAATTCATGTTATCTGTGAATGTTAGGCCGAGGAGTTTGAACGTTGGATACTAAGGTAAGGTGTTATTTTCCATGGACATCTCTGGTTGAAGAGTTTTTTGTTATTTTTGAAAGAAAGGAGTTTTGTCATAGCAGCAATAAAAGTTACCATCCATTTATGACCGCATTCTACTAGAGGTCTTTTTTCTAAGGATTCTAACCATTGTCTCAGATATATGGGCGGCCCACATAACGAGAGTAGAGCAAATATACCCATATCAGGCACAATGTAATCAAGGAACGTCGTTTATGAAGATTAATAACAATATAGGTGCAAACATCGACCTCTGAGTACACCTGTATTTATGTCATGTTGTTTTGATGACAACCTGGATATTTTTCAGGTTAGGAAGGATCTAATTATATTAAATATTTATCCAGTAATACCGTATGACTTCATATGTATAAGACATTTATTCGAGACATTTATAAGGTTTGGATATATCAAATGCTACCGCCCTTGCTTCGCCTGTCTTGTCCAGTTTACGTTATCTGTGCTCGGAGATGACCGTTAGGATAAACACACTAGACTCTGCTGGCCTAAATCAATACTGACGGATAGAAAGAAGGTTAGCATGTATGAGGTTCTGGGTTATCGGTAGATTGATTAAGGATTCTAATGTTTAAGGTGAGAGCTGTAGTAGACTGGTGTGGAGGGTCAATTCCAACTCCAGAATTTGTGAAGACTGGTAACACAGCAGACATTTTCCAGCTACTAGGGAAGCCATCATTGACAAGGCATTTGTTGTATCGTTTTGTAGAGGGCGGGAAAGTTCAGCTTCATAGTATTACTGGTATAACATCAGACCCACATCGTTTGGAAGTGTCGAGGTTTTTTTTATATTGTCCCGGATATTATATGGAATGATGACCAAGTAATTGTGAGTGGCTTCAGTCCGCAATGGCAAATTTGGAAGAAAGTTATTTGCGGAGTCTAAATTAGAGTTTAAAAGGAAACAATGGACAAGTCGTTCATCATTGTCAGTCGCTGTACAAACGACATCGTTGTAGTTTGATAGGGCGTTGTTGATTAGCCATTGTTCACCACATTATTGATAATTTTCCAGTAATAACGAGTACCCAGTTTCTGCGACTGTATGCGTTTCTGGTTATCTCTTTAGACTAACTCTATGCTCTACCATATGTCTGTCAATTCTGGCTTTTACTCATTCGGTTACCTCGTTTGCATACTGATGAGAAAGAAGAGAAAAAGATTCACTACATGGAGCGTCTCTGATGTGATGTCTGATAGAATAAAAACACGCCTGCTTCTAGTATCTCGTTGTTTTACGCCACGGCTCATTAAGTTTGGGGCGATATTTCAGGATTATATAACTCATTACGAAATGTTCATTCCAAACGGGTATTCGCCACACAAGTCTCAGTCAGTAGAGTCAACAATAGGTCTTAGAGTGATGCTAGCTAGTCTACACGATCAGAAGAAACGATACCTAGAGTTACCAGCTGCATCTCTATAGCTAGACAACTATTTCCAGTCACGGTGATGTGCATTACAATCCCCAAATACATGTATATGGGCACTCGAGTATTGTGCGCGTGTTGTATCCATGATTTCAGAGACAAGATTAAGCAGGGTAGAGTCCTGGCTCTAAGTAAAACGCTATAAGAAAATAAGTAACTAACACTGTGCTGTAAGTTTAATGTAAAGCACATGTAAGCTTGATCATTTCAGTCTAAACATGAACTTCTTGCCCGTGCATATGTTTGTTAGAGTTTTTACGATAGAGTGGGAGGTATTAAGTGATCTCAAAATGGTGTGAAGAGTTTCAGGTGTGTAGCTTAGTTTCACTTAGTTCTAGGATATCATGGAAGTTCACTAGAGGGAATGGTTTCTACGTCATCGATATTGGTTCTAAGACCCCGGATATTGTTTAATGCTAGCCTCGGGGACGGACGTGAATATATTTTTAGTGGGTGTCTGGTTAAGGCTTGTTACTCTTTGTCTGTATTGTCATTTTTCTTTGTACTGACATTTTGGTTTTAGATAGAGTAGGGAGGCCAGAGCTGGTGATTGTTTTCTGCTAATAAGCTCACACAACAAGACCATTAGTCGAGTATTGGTCCATGGGGCTGTTGCATCTGGAAAGCCCATCTGACAAAGTGTAGGGTCTCTTTCAATGGGCGAGATGACACGTAGAGTTACCCACGATATTATACAACTGTTGATAGTAAATCAGTTCTTATAGCTAACTCCTGTATTATCAGTCGGAAAGAGGAGCTAGACAAGATGTACCATGTACCCTCAAGATGTAGGAGCAAAAGCAACCTAGTATTGTTATGTGAGATTTAGTGGCCAAAAATATCCCCAGCTTTCTTAGATGAAGAGAAAAAGACACTGCGTTCATGGGTCTATTAAAGTAGACTACTGAGTCCATTTGAGGTGTCCTTGTGCAAGTACTCCGGCGCCTGGCAAATAGACAAAAAAGAAATGCAGAGACAGGGCGATAAAAAGTGCACATTTACTATCTATGCTATTTTAGGTTTGCAAACCAGATATTTTGTTCGAGACTCCAGCTCAAGGAAGGTTATCGATCAGGACTAATGAGACCTCCCTCTCTTAAGGTTTTTTTTCTGCAAAGACGTAAATTGTCAGTAGCACAGTTTCTTAATCTGAGTGCTCCTTCTCGTAGATGCATGACCTGAAAGGCCTACGGGTCAATCACACTGAGAAGGGTAACCATGCGCCCGTATACTAGTAAGGTATTTTGGAGCCCCCGTAGGCATTAACATAAATTCCCATATATATATATATATATATATATATATATATATATATATATATATATATATATATATATATATATAATAAGTTTAAATGACACCTCTCATAGATAAAAGAAAATTGAGGATGGGTTTCCCTACATAGGTAAGAGGAGGGGGTAATGGGCTCTCGTTTATATTCAGACCTTTCTTAGGACCCAGTTTTGTTTCATGTAAAATATCAAGCAGCTTATGTCTTATAAGCGTGTCTACACGTCCAAGAATACGTACATTTTCTTTACTTCGGATACGAAATAAAAAAACAAGGGAAATAAAAAATAAAAGACACCATCATTTATATCAATATGATAACATGCAAAAAAACTATAAATGGAGATACATATATAAAACAAAGTTACTTAACAATGTTGGGGGACGGCCAGATTCTGCCCTGTAACTTGTTGACTCTACAATCGTCAAATATCATAAGTTGCGGTTTCTAAGATTAAATTAAAGGTCATACTCAGAAAAAAATGATGTGTCAGGATAAGATATACGAACTTGAAATTATCTCACAATAATATCATATCTATATAGAATGTTATAACGGTATAACATGTCTTCTTTTTCTCATAAAACGTAGATTGCTGTTTAATCTAGCACTTGTTTAATCTTCTATTTCAGTTATGCCTTTGGGATAAATACTTCACATCAACTAAGAGGCGGTTTAGATATTATGTGTACTGGGTGTATCCTTTTCAATTTTTATTCAAGAGAAAATGTATAGTTTGTGGCAATATTCTTACACATAAATGAAGTATGTTGGATTTATAGGTACGAAGAGCGACGCCCCAGGAAGAAGAACGATTTAAGAGTCGTGATCTAATAAAAGTATTAATGGAGACACTTGTATTGTTAGCATAGCATTAAGCTCTACGAATAATATGTACGCTCGCGTATAACACTACGTATGTGTATCTCATCTATTATGTCTATATCTATTATATATATATATATATATATATATATATATATATAGAGAGAGAGAGAGAGAGAGAGAGAGAGAGATAGAGAGAGAGAGGGGGGAGAGAGACCGTGAGTGAGAGATATAGATATGGAGAGAGAGAAAGAAGAGAGACACCTATATAGACATAAGTAACACAATTTAAAAAATAAGCAATAATCAAAATGACAGACTTTTTGTAACAAACATAAATTAACGCAAACTCATTAGTTGTTGCAACCTGTCGAACCGAGATGAACTACGCCTTATATATCGAACAAGACCCTTGCCCACCGTGCTCTCACGATTGTTACTGAAATCAAACTAGCGGTTGAAATTAAATAAGCTCGCTTACACTTTTACTAAGAATGGTGTTCTAGAGGGCAAAGTTTAATACTTGCGCATATTTTGGTCCACCAAAGTGTCCGGTCTATTTGAAATTCCCCTTCATTTTTACCATTAGCAAGGTATTTCCAAGGTTGTTATGCAGTACATCCCCGTTTGGTGTTGGGCTCCATATGTGGTTTCCTTTCTTTCACAAAAACGTACTTTCCACACTACAAAAAGTGTAATGATATATAAATGTAAATGTCAGTTCGAGGCTGACTATGTGGATCGTACTCTGCAGCGATTCGATGTCACAGTGGCAGAACATGTTTCTGCCTGCTTTCGTAAGTCACATTTAAGGAAATCAAATTTATCAACGGACACCCGGTACTTACAGAGGACACCCAGTCGTTTACAGAGCGCATCAGGACGATCTCAAATTCACAGATCGTCCATTGACCAACCCTTATACGACAATAAAGTGTGCGGTGATGTTTATTATGATAGTTTCTTCCGCATTGTGCATATGTCTCGTCCCAACCACCATCTTAATGTGTTAGGGGTGGTTAGCATAACTATGCGAAATCCCTCGCTCTTTATGGAGGAAGAGTTATCACATTAGTTGGATTTGTTTTGCGTACTCTAAAAGGGAAAATATATGCTTAATGTTTTTCCGTTGTCATAATACCTGCTTATATATCATTCTACTTTTGCAGGAATCGTTTCCCCATTCATCAAATCTATCAAAAACTGTCAATCAATTGTATTACTGATTATGTTCGTCTTGCTTCATTCATGCGCGAACTGGAATGTAACCTCAACACAAACTGTTTGTGGTCCTTAGACATTACCAGTTTATTTACAAATGTACCCCTCAAGGAGACCTTTCAAATATGTTCCGATATGCTTTATTGTAGCACATTAATCCCTTCCGTTTTCCAAGATGCTTTAAAATGTAGTGACTTCTTGCATAATTCACATTATTGATTGTGGGGTGTTTAGTTTTCAAGTAGTTGGGTTCAGGAATTTTTATTTTTATGATGTATGTATCGCGGTGTATTATTTTAATATTATGGACGATAATATTTTCATATTGAGAATGGGGTGCAGCAATGATTTTTTATGTGTTGGCAGATGGAGGTCAGAGAGATGTAAAGTGAGTTTTTAGAAAAGTGTTGTGTAACAATAACCGATGTAATAATTAGTTGTGTTACTATTCTCGGAGATATATTATCCCATGGTGAACTGAAACTGATATATTACATTGATTCTTATTGATATTTTGGGTCTGAGAAGTTTTACTTTTCACTACATGGGGTGATGTTAAAATTTTCAATAATTAATGATGAACTTTATTTTACTATTTAAGTTAATGAAAAATATGTAGCGATGTATTATTTTGAAGAGATGTTTCAAAGAATTTAAATTTCAGATCAATTTGCTTACAGTAAAATAAATTCATGCAGTACGAACTATTTAAATGATTACGATTAGTATTTTATAAGTTCTGAATCATTAATTTCATTCGTCCTTCAACACTATTATTTGGTAATCGGTTATTAATTAGAACATGATTTATGTTTTTTATTTCGTTAACTTATAGATTTGTATATATATATATATATATATATATATATATATATATATATATATATAAATGTATGTATATGTAAATATATATATATATATATACATATATATACATGCATATATATATATATATATATATATATATATATATATACATATGTAAATATATTCTTGCACACTCCTCATTACACTATTTTACAGATTTGTATATATATATATATATATATATATATATAAATGTATGTATATGTAAATATATATATATATACATATATATACATGCATATATATATACATATATATACATGCATATATATATATATATATATATATATACATATGTAAATATATTCTTGCACACTCTTCATTACACTATTGAAATTGTTGTTGTATATTGGACCTAAATATAAGCTAGCAACCTTGCCGGAAGAAACATAGCACAGTTGATTTTTTCTCATTCCAGCTGCAAAAGTTTACCTTTATTCAAAAAGGTTAAGTGCAGCCCCTTGCTAAATATACGACGTATGGCATGGCTACATTGACAACGAAACCGTAATCAAAGAACTTGCTTTTCCATAAATATGGTTGGAGCACAGTTGAGAAATACTTTACCTTCTGAAGAAAGGGCTTATTGTCGAGATGAAACTGGCGTTCAGACGTTTCTATAAAGACACCCTAATGGCTACGTGAATCAAGTTCAGCGTCCCTAGCGTGGATATGGGCACATGTGTATATATTCAATAGACAGAAATGTCGGAAGTATATATATACCAACACAAAGATCATTGTAATTCTTATTTCAAGCCTAAATGCAATATAACCTTTTTTACTGTGTTTTATACCATATTCTTAATAGCCGTATATGGCCATGAAAGAAAATCGTTATATTTTCCAATTTTGAGCGAGGTCGTATTACGATAGCGATGTATTCAAAGTAAAATATCAAAAGCGTTTCAATTCAATTATTATATGGATCATTCGAACTACTGTTAATGTCTCAGATGTTGTTTCTACAACGTTTCGGCCGATGTAACCTACAACTTTCTTCGGGTGTATCTTGTTGAAATTAAGAATCTGCAGAATTTCGAACGAAACTCTTTATTTATTCCACGGGAGTAGCTTGCGCTCGTACCGTCAGCCATGACCGGGTAGAAGTCTTAAGTAATTCGTAATTGCATTCTTGAGGATGGAACCGTCAACTTCCAGAAAGCTTTTCACTTAGAAGTGATGATTACTTACGCCACCATTTTTTTATATATGTTATTTACTGTTTCTACATTTTAAAACAAATTGATGAAAACCAAAACTACCTTCAAATAAACTAAAACAAAATAACTTTACCTTTCGTAAATTAAAATGCAGGTGATATTGCTTGATTAGTTACTAATCATTATGGTTAAAATTTAATGCAAATCGGAAATATTTACATTTACAATGTTATTTCTGCTAAATTTCTTTTAAACTGCTCAGGACAAACTGCAATGTATGAACTATATATATAGAGAGAGATTAAGGGGGAATACCTGGTTTTAAAACAATAACAACGCTCAGAGGTGATTTAACCTTCATCAAAGTGTTCTACCGGTTATTAGACATATTGCATGAAACAAACGTGAACTATATTTAATACAGCTAATTAAAACTTTACTATATTCAATCGTACTTGTTCGTAATATAAACAAACAAAAACAAGAAGAATCCGTCTTACTCATTTCCTCGACCTTGTGTTACGGTAAAACATCAAGGAAAAAGAAACAAAACAACACTTTGCTCTGACAAGGAAAAGTTTACTTTTCAAAAACTCAGATTAAAATAAAGTATGTTTATTTTAAAAATACACATTGTTTTGATTTTCTGAAAAGAAAACTATTACGAAACAATGGTTAAAAATATGTCTTCATCCGTACTGATATATATATATATATATATATATATATATATATATATATATATATATATATATATATATATATATATATATATGTGAGTGTATATATATATATATATATATATATGTGTGTGTGTCCGTGTATATATGTATATACATATATAAATATATATATAGATTTAGATTTTTCACTTATAAAATAGATCATTCAGTGAAGACCGGGGTTGTTCCGTTAAGACTTTTCTAGGACTTTCTTTTTTTATCATTGTTCTTCATTGTTTTTTAATTTTAACTTTTATTTATTTATTTATTTATTTTTCCTCTTCTCTTCTTAAGTGACCTCAACTATTGCAACGCCACA
Organism: Sepiola atlantica; assembly: GCA_963556195.1. NCBI lineage: Eukaryota > Metazoa > Mollusca > Cephalopoda > Sepiida > Sepiolidae > Sepiola > Sepiola atlantica. Next base: position 132,200,239 of record OY744517.1, read on the forward strand.
TTGTGTATTGTCGGCAGTTGAAACCAGTATTCCAGACATTTAATTTCCCTGATGATCTGCCAAGCAAGAAACTGCTTGGTAGTGAAACACGTGTAGGAAACACATTTAATTTGAATAAATAATATTTGTAAGAAAAATATCTTTAATTGTGATCATTGGTGTCCTGAAAAGAAATGCTTTGGTAAGCCTTCATAAAATCTCACATATATATATATATATATATATATATATATATATATATATATATATATATATATATATATATAAATACATGTGGGTATATATATATATATATATATATATATATATATATATATTGTGTGTATTTAGGCAGCATATTTTCATTTAGGCAAACATTATTAAATAACACGGAGTGGTTTTATTTGATGCGACTTTTTTATATTCGGAAAATTGAAAAAATCAAAAAAAATCGCATCAAACAAAACCACTCCGTGTTATTTAATAATGTTTGCCTAAATATATATATATATATATATATATATATATATATATATAAAAATACATGTGGGTATATATATATATATATATATATATATATATATATATATATATATATATATATATATAAATACATGTGGGTATATATATATATATATATATATATATATATATATATATATATATAAACGATCAGGTGAATTCTTTCATATCTGACATTATTTTTTTCATGTACCGACCACCTCCCTCTCCTACTTTCCCCAATATATTTTTAGTACACTAGACGGAGCACATGTCTAAAAACCCGTAAAGACTAATACATATATGTTCTTCTTACTTTCACACACACACACACACACACACACACACACACACACACACACACACATACAGACACACACACAGGTATATATATATATATATATATATATATATATATATATCATTTAATGAAACGTTGTTAAATTTAGCAGAACACTTTGTTTAGTTATAAGCTTTTGTTTTCTTTTAGTATTCTTATTTATATTCCTGGGACACCAATTAAATAATACCAATTAGGTAAGATTAACAATAGCCACAGCTTTTTCATTAGAAAACAACAATTTACAATAAATAACATTACGTATGAAACCAGTAAACACATTTTAAAATGTTTAACGTAATACCATTCATCCCGTTAGGCTTATTCTGGCGTCGCTTGATTTTTACGTTAAACGTTTCTTCTGAAACAGCAATAGTTCGTTTTGTCATCATTTAACTAACGTTACGTGTGCCTTTTAAAATTCCCAACCGTTATCAAGCTTTTTTGTTGACTTGGTTTTTTACTTGAAGATGATTCGACGAAGAATCGAAAACGTCAGTGATACTAATGGAAAATAAAATAATATTTTTGACTTTGACACAAAAAGTCACTGGAAAATTTTTAAATATACTACAATTATCCATGTCACCTAGTGTGCCGTTGTGTCATTTGAATATTTAGTTGTTTGCACATTTTTAACTTGAAATAGAAAACTACTATTGTATTCTTCAATTAAACGTGAGGTAGCACCGTGCTAATATTTATTTTATGTAAGTATCGTTTTATATCAACTGTCGTCAACGCCGTATTAATTAATATTTTAAATTCATTTTTTCAAAAACGTTATTTTACACACAAAAACATAGTACACTAATAATAAATAAAAATTGGCTCATCAGAAACATAGTTTGATCAGTTAACTTTACTGATGTTTCAGTATGACTTTAAAAATAAGACAACGTTATTGTATAAATAACTATAGATTATCTATTTTGCCAATTGATTTTTACAATCAAAGTTTCATAGATTATTTTCCGGTGTGGTAATGTGGTAATGTCTATTTTTTTTAAAGGCCCTCTACAATAGAAACTTACTTTTGCTAACGTATCATTTTCTTTCTATTCATGATCGAAATGTATTTTTGAATTGATATTGACTTCGACATATAAGTCTGAAATTGAAATGCAGAATCCCGGTACTCTAGTTTATTTTTCTTTCGAGAAAACATCTATAAACGATTTTCCAGAGTTATTAATCTTGACGTTGTTGAAATATTTTCACTGAAATTGTCTCGTGTCGATTAAGTGATATTAGAATTCAATTTGATTGAATATGATCTTTGGCTATATGAGTATTGCCATTCATGTAAGGAAAGCCAAGGACTATTTTCAAACTGAAGATGTAATGTTACATACGCATCAGCGAGTATGTAAACATTCCCAATCGGTATTTTAAAAAGAATGCTTAGTTTCAATTGAATGTGGATGACAGACCTTCGATGGCAGAATAAAACAATTATCATGGCGATATCTTTCAAAATATGCATCCTTACTGGTGAAGTGGTTTACTTTGGGTGTATTATCTTTTTCGTCGCGGCAGTGATAGGGGCTACATAATTGAATTTGCGATCGGTGTCGGAATTGATAACCGCATTCATACGACAAGTGGCCAGTCAAAACTTATACAGTGTATGCACAGAGATGCAAGTTAACAGATGTATGTTACTTGGCTGTTTTGCCAGTTGGCATACTCTTATAGAATAATCTGTGACTGCGCGAAGAAGTATGGTCTCCTTCATTTCTAGAAGGTTCACTCTCTTAAGCTTTACTTTCTTTCTTAGAGTGGACTTTGTTTTTGCCAATCGAGCTGTGTACGCTAGACGGGGCTGCTCATGCTATTTATTTGAGGCCAAATTACACACCATTGGGTGCGCTTGTTTTCTTATATCCGAACTTACAGTTTTGTGCCAAATATTTCTGCGCTAGGAGGGAATTAAATACCGAGATCCAATCTTTGTCAACTTGAACAACTATGACATGATTTGTCGTAATAAAGTATGCTCGAGCTGGGTACTAAGACGGGTAACATTTCAGGCATATCACTTTTTGGGGCTATATTGTGGGTTTTTGTCGGTAGTAATAAAAGTTAGACATAACTGTAGAAAGTAAAATAACGTGCGCACGCAGGCGATAGAGAGAGAGAGAGTAAGAGAGAGAGAGAGAGGGGGTAGATAGAGGCTGAAAAGAAGATAGGGTGATATAGAAAGCAGACTCAGACTAATTTTTCATTTTCTCTTTTTATTTTCATATTTATCTAACTTTGGAAACCCACATTTTCCTGATTCACGCCATTTCACTTGGGCTCAATGGGTGACTTAGCGGGTCATATATTTTTCAAGTAGACATTATATCTCACTGGCTGTACGATGTATTGCGAGGAACGATATTACTTCATAAAGTAATATATTGCCGTATGTCTTATTGAAGTTCATGCTATGATTGATGTATCAGATTCAATGTCGTGTTCATCATTATTAGTGGAAATATACACTCAGTGTCCAATCTAGCAGCTACTTCGCCTCGTGGGAAAACGATCAAAAATGACATTTGATACTTACTTAGTGTTTGTAAATATTGATATCGTTGTTTTTCTATTGGTTTTTTTAAGTCTGCCGAACAAACTATACACAAAAACTCATCATTCATACTCGTCTCTCTACGCGGAAGGCGAGACTGATGATATATCAGTAACACAATACAACTATTACCTATTTAAACCATACGCATATTTATCTACGCCAATCATGTTTTTAGTTATGGATGGTTATACTAAACTATACTATTGTACATTTCCCTTTCAATCTCAGCTATCAGCCCAGTTTCTAAAATGTTTAGGAAAATTCATATATTCTTTATAATAGTCTTTTCACGTTATCAACAAAATCGGAGAGTTGATATTCTTATTTTAATGTGACATATTATTAAGGAGTTTGACAGAAGAACACTTTTCTAAAGTAACATTACGCTTATTCATTTAATATTGATGTTCTTCAATGAATATGTTTCTGCACTGTTGTAAAATGCAGAAGAGTTCTCGCCACGTAAACAAATATAAGCGATGCATGTCAACAAGTGTCGTCACACCATGACGTAAACTGTTTGGCTCATCGTAAAAGGAGTTGTAGAATCCAAATTCCTTTGACAGTAGTAAGTAATGTATAGCAGTCTTTGCATACGTGTTTACATAAAGTATATAATAACAACACAGTATACTTTTAGATTTAATATTTTTCTTGATTTATTTTCTGTATACATTCCTTTGTAAAGGATTATGACTATTTACTGAACACAGTCCTTGGAAAACACGTCTGCCTCATCCCGCATTTAAAACCAAATAAGACTGGTAGTGTCTTTCTTTGCCACTTATTTCGATTTTGTGACACTACCGGAAAACGACATCCACTTTTTTCTAAGCCATGTCGCTCGCTCCAATTACATTACTCTGTGTCTATCTTCAATGCTTCTCTATTGACTTGTTTTGTCAGGCACTGTTTCTATTTCATCTCTTTTATCTAATGCAGTCTTAAATGCCTTTGTGAAATCCAGTAATTAAAATGCATTCTGATATTCTATGCAAAAGTCCCATTGCTATTGCTGGTTAAGTATCATTAGACTGTGAAAATATTATTTATGTTATCCATAATAAAACACATCTTATTTTCATTGTTGTTGAAATGCTTCTTCATCTTCTTTTTATTCTTATTCTCTTTTTTCTTCTTTTTCTTCTTTTTCTTCTTCTTCTTCTTCTTCTTCTTCTTATTATTATTATTATTATTATTATTAGTATTATTATTATGTGTACTCACAAAATGTTCTGACACATGTGATCATCAGTGATTGCTTACGTATACTAACTAGTGGTGTTCCCTCAAGTCTGAGTTACAACACGCCTCCTTAGACTTCCAATACTCTCCATCTTTTTCGATAACCATTGCAACTGACTTTGCGACATGGCAACAACCGCTTAATATTGAGTTTTCGCTGACAATGCCCATTAGTCTCGTCTGGGATTTGGGTGGCAATAAGCCTTCACAATGTCTTAGCACTATCCACACTCTTACAGTGGATGTTTGGTTATTGCTCTCTATCTCTCCTCTCTCTCTCTCCTCGGTCTTCCCACACTCCGTAGCCCTTCACGATTATTTTCTGTGGTGTCAGTCGAGGCAGGTGGCATTACTCTTGTTAGGGGGAGTTGTTTATGAAATTTCTTTAAGTTTGTGTTGCTTGGTACGTGTCGTGGTGTTCTTCCTGTGGTTTGTATTCCTATTGTAATATCCATGTGACTGGTCATCGTTGGTAGTTATGAGAGTTGCTTCTGCATTCGAGGAGTTTCTTTACGATTGCAGCTGTGTTGATCATTGCCGTATTTGTATAGTCGCAGTGATCTCTTTGATTTACATTCATCACAATCTTTTCACTAACTATGTTAGGGCAGTTCCTATTGCTCCTACGATTAATGGTATTCTGTTGGCTTTCTTCATGCTCCATATCCTATTCAGTTCCGTAACAATTTCCGTTTTTGTTTCGTTTTTTCGGTCTCCTTGGTATGTAATCTGTTAGCTGCTGGAATGGCATAATCTAATAGTTGGCAGGATGTTCTCCTTCTTAGGGGCTATCATTAAATGCGGACTCCTTGCTTGTAGGATATTATGTGTGTACCTCAATGTCCCGAATGATTTTGAAATTTTCATTTGTTAAGTCAATATCCTGCCTTCACATTATTAAAAGTCAATGATTTTGAGATCAAACTAAGTACAAAAAGCAAAGGTGATCAATATTTGCCCATGAAAATCCCTTTCCTGATTTACATTTAACTTAATGTACCACCTCTTGAAGTTAAATCGGTTGCCTATTTCGTCATACTATTTTTAAGCTGTTTCAATGTAGGGCAGTTCAGAAAATGTTCAGGCATTTGTAAATCTATGAATAAAGGACCATGTCAAATTATTAGATTGGTCAGCATTAGGTATAACGTCATTCCCTCTTTCAATTTCGTTCTAGATGTTTAAAAAGAAGTTACTGGTTATTATTAAACAGTCTGTGTTGTCGACACTGCTCAATTCTGTCGGTATAACGTTTAACTTTGTCAGGCCTTGCTAGGGCACGCTATTTCAGTTCTTCAATTACACACTTGAAAAATGTCCGTTGTATGTAAAACTTACAGTTTAGCCTTTCACAAGCGCTCTGACTATTGAGTTCGGCATTTCCGACAGCTTGCACGTTACTTAAATCCTTTCTAAATTATTTTAGCTGACCATGTAAACGTTTCCTCTACCAGGACTTGTTCGTTATTCATTTTTTTAATTTTTTCCTACTCCGAGTAAAGTTGATACAGTATTGAGAGCAGCTTTAATAACTTTATTATACTGACAAAAAGTACTTACTAATTAAAATGCTAATACATGCTTCTACTTTTGTCGTGACAGCTTTTAGTCTTTTCCTATTGACAAATCTCACGTTCGGTTGCTTCTAAATTGGCAGCTCTTTGCTTCTGGTCTAAAATTTCGAAAATATTTATATATTCTTCTTTAATCCTATGTTCTATTATATGTTTTACTATTGCATCTGTGGAAACAGCCGGAATACCATTAGTTACAATATTTTCGCATTCAGAGTTTGTTGTTGTTTTTACCATAGGATTTTACTAAATTACATGGAGTTCATTTATCTCCCCAGGCTCGTGTAAGTCTTCTCTTTTAATTATTTTATTTAGTTCTTCAATTTTAATAGCAGATAACCATTCATGTGTTCTTAATCACCCGGGTTTGTCCTGCAAGTTTTTGTTCTGATAATCCAAACAGTATTAGCACATTCCAGCTTTGGTGCATTTGCTGTCTATATCGTCGCTTAGGAGAATCACCCTTCAAGTAACATTTCATCATAATTCTATTTAATGCTTTAGTCCAATTAGGCTTAGTTTTAGTGTCAGTATTTCGAGGGTTTCTCTGGATAACGACTTGGGAAGCCTCGTTCGCCCCCCCCCCCCGCCGGACGTGGGGCTTGTACTTGACAATCAGGACCCCCACACGTCGTTTTCGGTTTAGTAAATAAGAACAATCATATTGAATCTAAATGAAAAATTGTTAATGTAATGTTTTCCATTCTCTAGTATTTTTTATTTAGATACCCTTTCAGGGAGAGTTACGATCTAAGGCTTACAACCCAATTCTGATCATGACACGCAGTTAAACCCCGCCAGATGTCAACCTGATATTTACAACTGCCTTTGCATTCGATCAGGTATTTGCTATACTTAGAGATGTTGCGGTCGCTATGGCTAACTAAAGATCCTCAACCTACTTTGCCAGTTGATTCGCGGCTGGGATAATTGTTATTATTATCATTATCACCATCACCATTACTATGACTATAGCTATTCCTACTACAACTATTATTACATTCTATTTTTTAATAAACGATATTTGCAATTAAATCAAATAGCTTACCAGCTTTAACAATTTCAACAGTGAGCGATCAACTCTAAACTACAAGTCGCCAAATAACTTGGTGTATACAGACATCCGCGTGGGGATTAATAATCATCTTCACTGAAAGGTCTTTTTCAATATATTATTTTTTTTGTTATGTAATCGAGGTTTGTTTGTTTACACGGAAACTAATAAGAATAATCTTCAATGAAGGGTCTCTTTTTTTAAATACATATTATTTGTTCGTTATTGTAATCGACGTTAGTTCGTTCGCACGTCGCTAAATAACTTTGTTTATACAGTAATCCACGTGGGAATGAATAATCATCTTCACTGAAGGGTCTCTTTTTAAATATATTATTATTTTTTGTTGTTATTGTAATCGACGTTTTTTTTTTCACAGGTCGCTAAATAACCATTGATATCATCATCATTATTATTATTATTGATTTTTTTTTTCTATTGATATTTTTTCAAATTAATAGTTTCATTATATGCACTCACTAACATTTCTCGCACATGTCATCAACAGTGATTGCCTACTAACTGGTGGGTTTTCCTATATTATTATTATTATTATTATTGTTATTGTTATTGTTATTGTTATTGTTATTGTTATTGTTATTGTTATTGTTATTATTATTATTATTATTATTATTATTATTATTATTATTATTATTATTATTATTATTATTATTATTATTATTATTATTATTATTATTATTATTATTATTATTATTATTATTATTATTATTATTATTATTATTATTATTATTATTATTATTATTATTATTATTATTATTATTATTATTATTATTATTATTATTATTATTATTATTATTATTATTATTATTATTATTATTATTATTATTATTATTATTATTATTATTATTATTATTATTATTATTATTATTATTATTATTATTATTATTATTATTATTATTATTATTATTATTATTATTATTATTATTATTATTATTATTATTATTATTATTATTATTATTATTATTATTATTATTATTATTATTATTATTATTATTATTATTATTATTATTATTATTATTATTATTATTATTATTATTATTATTATTATTATTATTATTATTATTATTATTATTATTATTATTATTATTATTATTATTATTATTATTATTATTATTATTATTATTATTATTATTATTATTATTATTATTATTATTATTATTATTATTATTATTATTATTATTATTATTATTATTATTATTATTATTATTATTATTATTATTATTATTATTATTATTATTATTATTATTATTATTATTATTATTATTATTATTATTATTATTATTATTATTATTATTATTATTATTATTATTATTATTATTATTATTATTATTATTATTATTATTATTATTATTATTATTATTATTATTATTATTATTATTATTATTATTATTATTATTATTATTATTATTATTATTATTATTATTATTATTATTATTATTATTATTATTATTATTATTATTATTATTATTATTATTATTATTATTATTATTATTATTATTATTATTATTATTATTATTATTATTATTATTATTATTATTATTATTATTATTATTATTATTATTATTATTATTATTATTATTATTATTATTATTATTATTATTATTATTATTATTATTATTATTATTATTATTATTATTATTATTATTATTATTATTATTATTATTATTATTATTATTATTATTATTATTATTATTATTATTATTATTATTATTATTATTATTATTATTATTATTATTATTATTATTATTATTATTATTATTATTATTATTATTATTATTATTATTATTATTATTATTATTATTATTATTATTATTATTATTATTATTATTATTATTATTATTATTATTATTATTATTATTATTATTATTATTATTATTATTATTATTATTATTATTATTATTATTATTATTATTATTATTATTATTATTATTATTATTATTATTATTATTATTATTATTATTATTATTATTATTATTATTATTATTATTATTATTATTATTATTATTATTATTATTATTATTATTATTATTATTATTATTATTATTATTATTATTATTATTATTATTATTATTATTATTATTATTATTATTATTATTATTATTATTATTATTATTATTATTATTATTATTATTATTATTATTATTATTATTATTATTATTATTATTATTATTATTATTATTATTATTATTATTATTATTATTATTATTATTATTATTATTATTATTATTATTATTATTATTATTATTATTATTATTATTATTATTATTATTATTATTATTATTATTATTATTATTATTATTATTATTATTATTATTATTATTATTATTATTATTATTATTATTATTATTATTATTATTATTATTATTATTATTATTATTATTATTATTATTATTATTATTATTATTATTATTATTATTATTATTATTATTATTATTATTATTATTATTATTATTATTATTATTATTATTATTATTATTATTATTATTATTATTATTATTATTATTATTATTATTATTATTATTATTATTATTATTATTATTATTATTATTATTATTATTATTATTATTATTATTATTATTATTATTATTATTATTATTATTATTATTATTATTATTATTATTATTATTATTATTATTATTATTATTATTATTATTATTATTATTATTATTATTATTATTATTATTATTATTATTATTATTATTATTATTATTATTATTATTATTATTATTATTATTATTATTATTATTATTATTATTATTATTATTATTATTATTATTATTATTATTATTATTATTATTATTATTATTATTATTATTATTATTATTATTATTATTATTATTATTATTATTATTATTATTATTATTATTATTATTATTATTATTATTATTATTATTATTATTATTATTATTATTATTATTATTATTATTATTATTATTATTATTATTATTATTATTATTATTATTATTATTATTATTATTATTATTATTATTATTATTATTATTATTATTATTATTATTATTATTATTATTATTATTATTATTATTATTATTATTATTATTATTATTATTATTATTATTATTATTATTATTATTATTATTATTATTATTATTATTATTATTATTATTATTATTATTATTATTATTATTATTATTATTATTATTATTATTATTATTATTATTATTATTATTATTATTATTATTATTATTATTATTATTATTATTATTATTATTATTATTATTATTATTATTATTATTATTATTATTATTATTATTATTATTATTATTATTATTATTATTATTATTATTATTATTATTATTATTATTATTATTATTATTATTATTATTATTATTATTATTATTATTATTATTATTATTATTATTATTATTATTATTATTATTATTATTATTATTATTATTATTATTATTATTATTATTATTATTATTATTATTATTATTATTATTATTATTATTATTATTATTATTATTATTATTATTATTATTATTATTATTATTATTATTATTATTATTATTATTATTATTATTATTATTATTATTATTATTATTATTATTATTATTATTATTATTATTATTATTATTATTATTATTATTATTATTATTATTATTATTATTATTATTATTATTATTATTATTATTATTATTATTATTATTATTATTATTATTATTATTATTATTATTATTATTATTATTATTATTATTATTATTATTATTATTATTATTATTATTATTATTATTATTATTATTATTATTATTATTATTATTATTATTATTATTATTATTATTATTATTATTATTATTATTATTATTATTATTATTATTATTATTATTATTATTATTATTATTATTATTATTATTATTATTATTATTATTATTATTATTATTATTATTATTATTATTATTATTATTATTATTATTATTATTATTATTATTATTATTATTATTATTATTATTATTATTATTATTATTATTATTATTATTATTATTATTATTATTATTATTATTATTATTATTATTATTATTATTATTATTATTATTATTATTATTATTATTATTATTATTATTATTATTATTATTATTATTATTATTATTATTATTATTATTATTATTATTATTATTATTATTATTATTATTATTATTATTATTATTATTATTATTATTATTATTATTATTATTATTATTATTATTATTATTATTATTATTATTATTATTATTATTATTATTATTATTATTATTATTATTATTATTATTATTATTATTATTATTATTATTATTATTATTATTATTATTATTATTATTATTATTATTATTATTATTATTATTATTATTATTATTATTATTATTATTATTATTATTATTATTATTATTATTATTATTATTATTATTATTATTATTATTATTATTATTATTATTATTATTATTATTATTATTATTATTATTATTATTATTATTATTATTATTATTATTATTATTATTATTATTATTATTATTATTATTATTATTATTATTATTATTATTATTATTATTATTATTATTATTATTATTATTATTATTATTATTATTATTATTATTATTATTATTATTATTATTATTATTATTATTATTATTATTATTATTATTATTATTATTATTATTATTATTATTATTATTATTATTATTATTATTATTATTATTATTATTATTATTATTATTATTATTATTATTATTATTATTATTATTATTATTATTATTATTATTATTATTATTATTATTATTATTATTATTATTATTATTATTATTATTATTATTATTATTATTATTATTATTATTATTATTATTATTATTATTATTATTATTATTATTATTATTATTATTATTATTATTATTATTATTATTATTATTATTATTATTATTATTATTATTATTATTATTATTATTATTATTATTATTATTATTATTATTATTATTATTATTATTATTATTATTATTATTATTATTATTATTATTATTATTATTATTATTATTATTATTATTATTATTATTATTATTATTATTATTATTATTATTATTATTATTATTATTATTATTATTATTATTATTATTATTATTATTATTATTATTATTATTATTATTATTATTATTATTATTATTATTATTATTATTATTATTATTATTTACCCACTAGGAGTTATCACACTGGTCATCGTCAGTGATCGCCCACTGCCAAAAACCTGTGGTATTCCCTGGAGTCTAAGTGACAACAAGTCTCATCAGACTTCCAGTATGCTCCACCTCTTTTCGTTCATCACCGCTGATGACCTTGCGGTATCGCAACAGCCACCTACCACCGATTTCACGGTGATAAGGGCCATTGGTCTCCTCTGGGGCCCGGGTGGCAACTAGCTTCCCCACGGTCCCAGAGCTGTCCGCGCTCTTCCAGTAGAGGTCTGGTTTGCGCTTTCCCTCCTCGACCCTCTGTCCATAATTTTCGTGTGGTCAGCCTATGCTTGGCCTCTCTCTCGCGGTTGTATTTTCCCCGGTTCTGTTGTCTTGTTCTTCCATGTGTTTGTTCTCCATTCGTTGCTTATGTGGGCTGGTTTCCGCATTCGAGGACATTTCTCAGGATTGTAGCTGTTTTGATCATTACTGTCCTTTGTATGGTCTCAGTTATCCTTTTGATTCCTATTTCTCCTAGTCTTTTCTCCATGTTTTTGGGGACTGTTCCTAGTGCTCCTATGATTATTGGTGTTATACTGACTTTCTTCATGTTCCATATTCCTTTCAATTCTCTGGCAAGTTCAGTATATTTGCTTCTTTTTTCCGTCTCTTTGATCTTCACTCTGTGGTCCGCTGGAACGGAACCTCTACGATTTTGCAGGATTTTTCTTGCTTGTTGATTATTATCATATCCGGTCTCCTTGCTGTTTTGGGGTTGTCTGTTTGTACATTCATATCCCATATGATTTAGTGTTTTTCGTTTTCTAGTACAGTTTCTGGTTTGTGTTTGTACCGTTTTTTTTTTGCATATTCGAGATTCAGTTGTTAACACATTTATCGGTGTACTTCTTTCCCCACACTGTCATGTCTGTTCTTGTATTCCTTTTGGGCTAGCTTGCTGCATTCACTTATTATATGATTTATCGTTTCGTTTATTTGTCTACACAATCGGCATTTGCTTTTTTCCTGGGTTTTATCTATATTTGCTTTAATAAAGTTTGTCCTAATCGCATTGTTCTGTGCGGCCGTCAGCAGAGATTCCGTTTCTCTGTTAAAGTGTCCTTTTCTTAGCCATACCCCGCTGTTCTCATTGTCTTCATCTCTTGTGAGTCTTATAAAGCGTCCATGTAGTCGTTTTTCTACCCACTTTTCCTTTCTTGTTTTTTTGTTTCTGGTTTCAGTGCTTCCGGGGTTGTTTGTTGGGCTGGTGTCTCTTGCCGTGGTGATCAGTCTTTCCGTGTCCTTGGTTACATATTTCTCCAGCTCTTTTTTGGTGTCTTCCACACAGTCTTCTATACTTACCAGTCCTCTACCTCCTTCATTTCTTTTCATGTAGAGTCTGTCCGTAATTATTATTATTATTATTATTATTATTATTATTATTATTATTATTATTATTATTATTATTATTATTATTATTATTATTTTTTGTATTGATTTTTTTAAACGTATTATTTTCATTATATGCACTCACTAACAGTTCTCGCACATGTCATCATCAGTGATTGCCTACTGACTGGTGGTGTTCCCTAGAGTCTGAGTGACAACACGTCTATCAAGATGTTCAGTACTCTCTACCTCTTTCGATAACTATTGCAAATGACGTTGCGTTATCACAACAGGCGCTTACTATCGATTTATCGCAAGCAGCGACCATTTGTTTTCTAGGGGATTTGAGTGGAAATAAGTCTCCCCAATGTCCCAGTACTCTCTGGACACTTCCAGTGGAAGCCTGGTTAGTTCTCTCCCACCCCGGTCTTCTAATACTCATTGATTATTATTTGTATCATAATAATAATAATTATTATTATTGGTAGTAGTAGTAGTAGTAGTAGTAGTAGTGGTAGCAGTAGCAGTAGTAGTAGCAGTAGTAGTAGTAGTACTAGTAGAAGTAGTAGTAGTAGTAGTATTACACTAGGAACTATTATGTTACGTGGGCCTAATGATAGCAGATTACTTAAAAGCGACGAAAAGCTGTAAGGACAACAAATATTACTTAGATAACCATCAGTTGATAGCTGACGTCAGTTCCGCTTCAGAGCGTGGTGGTTACTTGTCAGCCAGACATGAAACGGAGTAGGGGTGATACTACAGCATCTCTTAAACCCTTATTGAGTGACGCAGAGCGAGTGTTCGAACAGTTTAGAATTGGTGGCTAATGCATCTCTCTTCATCCAACTCCAGATCTCTGCCTTAGACAACGTTGTTACGATGTCGCTGGTACTTGTAATTTTCAAAATAATACAACGTGGAAGAAACGATTGTAAGAGCGATAGCCGCAGTGAAATGTCGGTATAACGACATGACGAGAACACGCATAGTGTATTGCGATTTCTGGAAAATTCACAATAGTGTGGTGAACAATGGGTAGTCAACAATTGTCCTACTATCCAGCAACCATAATATCGGTTACACAACAACGGATGAGGCTGAACTGCTAGTCCAGCTATACGCTTTAATCTCCACCTTGGGTCCTCAAAACACTCCCTCCCATAGTTCTTAAATCATGTAGGTTTGATCTTATCGCTGCTATATTAATAATAAAAACAACTATGCTAGGATGACCCCGCAGTCTCTAAACTCTATAAAAAATGTCTAGCTTAATCTTTCTTCCCTACTAGCTCGAAAAATGCGTATGTAGTAACAATTATCAAGGACTCTGGTAGAAGAAGTAACCCACGAAATTATCGCAGTTATCTTGCTCTTCGCTAAAACTAAGAAATCATTAATCAATCTAGTGATAGTCCATGACCGGGAAAATGCTGAAGTTATTACTGACTAACAGTATTTATTTTGACAATCCCATTTGACTGCACATATACTTACGGGCATCTATAAACACATATACGATACACAGGATACACCATGTAAAGCTAACGCGGTAGCGGTTGATATATCAAAAGTCTTTGACCAGGTCTGGCATGAATTTCTTCTCAGAAATAACTATTCGTACGTTATTACTGGATCAATACGAAATATAATAAGATCTATTTAAGCTAAAGTAAAGATCATGTCATCCTTGATGGCCGTACATCTAAACTACATAACTCTGATGTAGGTATGCCCGTTTGATCTCTATTATTACTAGTTTTCATATACGAGATCCTTGATGCAATCACATCCTAAATGTGTGTATCAGCTGATAAGCCCAAACCTTATTCTCGACATGCGGGCAAGTCGAAAGCACACATATATCCAATGCAATAGCTGTATCGTAATGAAATAAAACCCAGTTGTTAGAGGAATGAGACCACAAATGTATGAGTACATTTAATGCCACAAAGGCAATGCCTTTTTTCATTAACAGTTATACGAATCCGATCAAACCACCAAATACTATGGCTGGTAAGACGATGCCCGTGAGTTTCACATTCGAATTCCTTTTTGCAAGTAAATACGTAGCAGATATTGTCAAATCCGATGCAATGAATGTGGAATCTTCCTACCAGGCTCGAAAAATGCTCTCACTTGTCAGTATCGTATATATCTACAAAGTAACCATTCGTCCATGTATGGAATATTGTTGCCACATCACCAACTACTATTCTTTCCCTGTTATAGGGAATCCAAAAATGCTTCTAACCATAATAGGTTCCACACTATCAACCAAGCAATATCCATTTTCTAATCACTGCCGCAGTTCAACGAAATTTCCCCGACAAACTGGACACACTTGCACACCCTTAACGTAAAGCCCCCAGCCAGCCTGATAAGCGGAAAACTTTACTCTTTCATGGACATGATCTTAGATACAGCAATACTTTTTTCATCGAAACGCTTGCCTCTGGAATACTCTCATTGTTTCATCTTCCCTCAACTGTACCACCATGCAGAAATGTAAATGTAATGTGAAAAAGGTATATCGTTGCACAGCTCTCAACTAAATATGTTCCTAAAACTAGTGCCCCTATTTTAGCGTAGTCTCTTTTACCTCTCAGTGGGAATGTGTTCGGGGGGAATAACAGTTGTAAAAATTGAAAAATATATAAACAAATGTTGATATAGGCGTCGATAATTTCATGCGAATAAATTATCGATAAAATAGAAGTCCTGTATGTTCCTGTAAACCAATCGAGGGTACAAGCGACATCACGTCTAGCCCCCAACAACAAGTGTGTATGGTAGTATACACACCTCACGATCACACGTAAATACAATAAGGAGATATTGAAAATCTTATAGTTTATTTAGGGCATTAGTAATATATAATTGTGATGTATGGATTAGTATGAGACTGAGTTCGTCTCCAGGATACGTAGACCCATTGATAGTTACATTCTGCAGTCCGTTACTAAATGATATCGAAGGTTGTTATTAGGTAAAACCGAGCATTTACTTCATTATGAACAAAAGCTAACTGGATTATAAACTTGGACACAAATATATAATATATATATACTTTAATGTTTTAAAAAGCGTAGCGTGTTCATTGCTTCCAATGGTCTATCGGAATGACAATATTTTCTCACATAGCCAATAAAAATATATATCCGAAAAAAAAATGTTATTTCTACTTCAAACGTAGATTTATTCTTAAAATAATTCGTTAAAATAAGAAATACATGTCTCACGGTTAAAATATTTAAGATGGTAAAAACGAGCCTCCAAAGAATAAGAACCTATAAACGTGACATCTTAAGACACTATTATTTGGATTTCATCGTATTCTCAATTTTGTAAGTGCTCGCTTATGAATAACGTAACTGTAATACAATTCTGAAGCCTGATTCGTTATTTTAAAATGTTATTTTTCTATATGTCAGTTTTTGTTCTTCACGTTTCATCTGAACGTCTTCTGGGTAAGTATTGATTTATCTGAGAATATTCTCCTTTTTCATCACCCCCACATATTATATCAAATGTCAATCTATATACATTATGGAAATAAGGGTCAGACTTGCAAAATACATCAATCTATTGACGCTCTTATAAAACTTGATACGTTCACAAACCACGCTTTTTGTCTGCATATTATTATGTTACCAGAAGAAGACCGGTCTTAGGAAAGGTAAAATAATTCAGCCAACCGGTTTGCAACATGCCTATGTCCTTTTACGAAGATAACACTTACAATATAATTATATGAAACTTGATGTCTACAAACTATATTCTACTTTTTATCAATATCCATTACAGTATATTCATTTTAGAAACACTAAAAAATTAAATTAAACTGATATCCGGGGAATCATCCTTTATTAGTGTATAATGAAAATGGATGCAAATATAATATATTTGAATTTTCAAATTGAGGTTGTGCATATATTTTGCTCCGTTAAAATACTTGAAATAAACTGAAATAAGAGAACATTTGTTAATTGATTTCTGATAACTGTGTGTAATACTAAAAAAAATCGGAGGTGCCGGAATTTTCACAAATGGATTTTACTCGCTTTTTATCCCCTTGAATAACACAATATTACATAAAAAAGAGCATTAATTTAATCTCTCTGCGTATAAAATCTGTGTGCCGAAACGATAAGCTGCGGTTAATAAGTTTAGTAGTGTATCTTGTACACACAAACATATACATATATCGAAATTTATATAGATATAGATTTTTAGTAACTAAAATCCATGACAAGTCACTCATTCATTAAAGCTAAAAGAACCAATCGAACTTAACCAGTAAACAGTGTGGTCTGTACAGAGCAATTCCGAACTGGTTGTTGTTTACTGTATTTCTAGGTGCCTTATAGATGTCTAGACATCAGGATTAGGTTTAGTAGGTTGGCATTGCTTTCGAGGCAATTGAAAAGCAGCTAGCTGCAAATAATGAAGATATATCATATCATTTTCGAATGTTATGTAGTGCGCAATGCTAATAAGTAGTGGGTAGATGTTTAGAGAAAAGATTAACATCGCCGTAAGTGAGTTGATATTCAGATGAAACATGTAGATTATGTATTAGTGAAAAAGTACATATTTTAAAGTTTAAAAGCATAAACAATTGTTAAACTGAATAAACGAGATAACTATAATCAGTAGATACAGTGACAAATTCTTAGAATAGTTACCTGTGTAAAATAATTCACTTGTTATATATATTTTTAACAGTGACAAAAAAGACAGAAGTTTAAAATATGGCAAGGCTGACAAGAGAGAGTGTCATATACTGACTAGTTAATGAAATAATAACTTTAATGACGAGTATTATGTAAGAAAATTAGCTGCTCATTCAGGTACACAAGAATGCACAATCTGCTGACTTGGACATTAGCGAACTTAAATACAATTAGTTAGATCCTAGGTATTAAGTACTTTTGAAATACATATTACAACACATGTACACATATAATATTCTATGTCACAATGTAAGTATATATTATAGTAACATCTCTATCTTAATCAACTTAAGTGAGTATATATGTTTATATCTGTGTATGTACAATATTCACGCATAAACTATTTAAGTGATCATTAGGAATATTTAAACAAATCTGATGAACGTAAGGACCAACATATAGGCTATTTTTTTTTACAAGTGGCATTCAAAAGGGGTAAACACGTAGCGTATATTGTTCGTCAACATTTAGAAACCTTTAATTTTTCTACAATTTCAAAAATAAGTGTGAGGCATCAATTAATGAACATTCCCCAAATTTCAGTTTCTTCGGAAATTGTTTAAAAGTGAAATAGGTGCCTAATCTCCTTTTTCACAATTCTAATACATCATATTTTTATTTAATTTGATGCTTTGTCATTGGACACCAATAGGCAAGAGTTATTAAAAGTATATTTCTTCAAAAGACGCCTTAAGCTTAAGCTTTTCATTTTAGACATTTTCTAAATCATCAAGTGATGTAAAAGAACGTGATCAACGGTTAGAATAATGATTATAGACATAATATTTCGTATCATTGTATCTCATTTTAATATGCATGAGGGGCATACAAGCTGTAAAACAATTTTCCGTTTGGGAAATGCAATTAACCCGTCTACGTACTGATATATCTCAAGTATATATATATATATATATATATATATATATATATTGTTTTATTTTTCTTATGTTGAAGTTCTACGAATCAAGGGCCTCTTCCTGGGGCAAACACTTGATCTTTTTTTATAGATATTCGAATACTCAATTGATTTTCTCCTCAGGTCAAAATTGAGTTAATAAATAAGGTAGGAATATTAATATGCCCCTTCAATTGACCCGTGTACAATAGTATAGTGTATCTTTCTTGTGATCTCTTGGTCTTACTCGATTCCAGCACAAGACTTCTTCTAGTCTGGTGGAGTATTTATCTAAGTGGTATTACTTGAGGTAATGTTACTTTGAAAAGATGTACTATTCTTTGTATGAGTCAGGGTATACCCGTGTCCAAGGGAACTTATTTGGTCTTTGAATACTATGTTATTTTGAATATTTTGTTACGGTAAACTAGTAGGGTGAAGTATCCTCATGTCAGATTATCCAGAATAACCTTTCCACTCGAGGATGGTGTCTAGTAGGTAGTTACATTTTACATTCTTACAGACTACTACAAACATACGTTACTGTTAAAACTGTCTCCTCATACTCTGACTAAGCTAGATGTCGAGGGAACTGATTAGTAAAATCAGCAAACTAAAAATATTTACAAAATCGGTTTTGATTTGATTTTATTAATAAATATCGTATCTATATATATATATATATATATATATATATATATATATATATATATATAGGTATTTGTATGTGAAAAACAGAAACGGAAAAACAAATTAAATACAGGAATAAATCATCAAGAACTAATAGATTTTACCGGTTTAGTTCGGATCAATAAGAACGCAGAACGGTATGTTATTGGCATGAGTTTAACTATTTACAAGCGTTAGATTAAAGAGACACGTGCGGCAGTGGCGTTAATATGGGAATAGGGGTGGCAAAGAAAAAAATATGCAAATATGAATGAAACGTAATAAAGTTACTTCAACCGCGATCGCAGAAATTTAAGTAGTGGCGGGTAACATTGCATCGCTTCATTGCGTTTTTGTTAGATGTTTATTTAAGGAATCACTATCGTACGTAAACCTCATACTGGAATCTTATTCCTTAATACTATTTTTCTTATGGATTCACCGTTATGGAATGAATGTTAAATCTTTACTTTTTTAGAAGACGTTCGTTTAAGCGAACGAAACGGTTTTATATCCTCGTTTCTTGATTATGTATTTCTGCATTTAATTTGTTTTATTTCGCGTGTCTTTGGCATACATGCTGTCTTTCACAACATATACTTTCATGATATTTCCTAGATGTTAACTTAATATATATATATATATATATATATATATATATATATATATATATATATATATATATATATAGAGAGAGAGAGAGAGAGAGAGAGAGAGAGAGAGATCCACCCCGGCAAGACCACACTCATTTAAAAACCGTTAAATGTTTTAAAAATACCTTGTGAACTGTCTTCAATAAGAACTAGAAACTTCCTCCTAAATCAGTGCCCAATACGTTAGTAGAGCTCGGTAGTAAATTATGAAAATATATTTATGGCAATTTAGCTACACAGAGGCTTCCCTGTTGTATTATCGTATGGCATCGTAAGGCTTAAATGGCTGACGTCTCCGTACGCAGATAAAAATGCAAAAGACCCTGTGTAGCTTAATTGACATGAATATATATATATATATATATATATATATATATATATATATATATATATACGCAGCATCATCTCTTGCAGGCAAGTATTGTTGAATACAAGCGAAAACTTGTGTTTGTAAATCTGTTGGTTGATCCTATCAATAGTCCGAAACATCACTTTACGTTCGGAGGGTAATCGACCGATGAATTTGCCATTGTTTTGATTTGTGTCGCAATTACTTTCAGACCAATCCGGGTCCAATCTTCAGAGGAATAAGTATATATATATATATATA
This sequence comes from Sepiola atlantica, assembly GCA_963556195.1. Lineage (NCBI taxonomy): Eukaryota > Metazoa > Mollusca > Cephalopoda > Sepiida > Sepiolidae > Sepiola > Sepiola atlantica. The sequence continues at coordinate 132,221,633 of OY744517.1, forward strand.
TATATATATATATATATATATATATATATATATATGCATAAAATGGTAGAGTAGTAGTGTTAGTAATATTTAAATTCGATGTTTTTATGACATTTGCAATGACACAATAATACTTATGTCAAATTCACCGCAATTATTTCGAGTACTTTTAAAGCTTATATATATCGAACAAACAGACATATAACATTGCTTGATTATAACATATATTCACGCGGTATTCATAATTATTTTCATTTTTAATAGTATATTAATTCGCCAATGTATTAAATATACAGATTTAACCACAGGCCAATGATTTATAAAATGCCAACGGGCGTGCTATTATTTCTGTGCCATCAATCGTAAAGCTTAACGTTTTTCATTATTTGCTTCGACAGTTCATGTCCTGTATTCAAATCATTCAATTTTTGCTTATTTGAAAAATTCAGATCTTTATATTTGCCTTCATTATAATTCTTTAAAAAAATGTTCCTATTTTTGGTTGCTTTTTTTCTTGGCTTTCAATTTCGGTCGACAAGTCCTAAACAGATGGTCTTGGCATCTGAATTTTCTTCCGAACAGCGAATCGGTTAAGTGGAAGATGTGGGTGCCTACATGTGTGACATCATGTCGATTTTTGATTTCCTCAATCTTCCAATATCTGGGATACAGAAAAAAGTCAGTAATATGAATGATTCAATGGCTATCGCCATCTTTGACAAATCAAAAGAGATATTGATTAGTGGTCGGTTCATAGACATCAGATAAAAATGAAAGAAAGTTGTATATTAGAGAAATACATTTCATGTTTTGGTTTGACTTTCCGAATGCCATGATGATTGTCCGGATATTCAAATGAAAGTAGGGGGCTCATACCAACATCAAACAAGACTTTCATCAGTTAAAATGTTACACATCATTAAATGATGTGATTATATTGTATATTAATAAATAAGCCTGGTTTAGAATGATATAAGGTTGGAAAGAAAGTAATGTCGTTTAGTCCAAGATATTTATTCCATCTGAAACGTTCACATTATAGCATTTTTAATCTTTACAATAATTTCCCTCATTTCTTATGATTTCTGTTCAACGATCAACTAGCTTATTGATGCCTTCTTCAAGAAATTCCTCCGATTTTTTAGAGAATAACACATTTAGGTTGTTTTTGAGTTGCTCGTCATTTTCATGAATTTTATTGTTTAAGTGATGCTGCAACGACCGAAAAAGATAGTTGTCAGATGGAGCAATCGCAGGTGAATAAGGCGGATAAGACAAAACTTCCTAATTGAATCTCATGACTTTTTCTTGAGTTAGTTGTGCTGTTTGAATTCTCGCGTTATCATGCTGAAGCACTATTCCTTTCTATTGAGTAATGTTGGTCGTTTTTTTGATAGAGAAATTCGTAAGTCATCCAGCTGCGAACAATATTTTACTGCTGTAATTGTTTCATTAGGCCTTTGTAACTAATCATAAATCAGTCCTCTTATGTGCCACCATAAAAGGAGCATAATCTTCTTGTGTGTAGTCCTTGTTTTGGAATAGACCGAGGACTTTGGTTTTGGTCTAACCCTTGTCTTTTGCATTGGGTATTCTTGTAAAGAACCTATGTTAGCTCTAGTCACAATTCTTTGCAAAACTTGTTCTCGATGATTCCTGGAAAGCAAAGATGTTCAAACAGTCAATATTTGATGTCGTTGAGCGTCGATCAAATCGTGAGGAAATCAGAGTCCAGGTTTTGAAACTTTTCCTCTCTCGTGAAGGCATGAAATAATTGTAATATGGGTTGTATTGAATTGTTTAGCAAATTATCTGCTGGTTAACATTGGATTTGCTTTTTCAGCGTCTTTAATGGCGTCTTTATCAAGTGAGTGTTACCTTCCCCAACATCGCCGATCAGACAGGTTAAAGTCTTCAGAAGAACATTTTGCATACCAGCGTTGGCATTTCTGATCATTCAAAACATTAATCTCATAGACGGCTCCAATATTCCTTGTATCTTCCCCAGCTGAGTTTCCTTTTTTGAATTCATGAAGCATGTATTTTTTCAGATGCTCCTCACTAATATCCATTTTTTTAGGCAGCGGGGACAGTTACACTTAATATCTTCCAACTAATAACTATATCTGAAAGGCTAAGCAATGTATTAAAACCCAATTCACCAACAAATCTAGAACTGTGTACAATTTACGAGGCTGCATAGTGATGAACTAGAAAATACGGCATTACTTTTTTCCAATCTGATATTATTGCCTCTCAGATTTTTGCAAAACTTCGATTAAACACCAATTCCTGACAATAAAATTGATATTATTTAGATCAATATGAAAATGCTAATATAGGATTTAGGGTTGGGAGCTAAGCTACAAAGATATTCCCATTCATGACGGAGGATATATATATATACATATATATATATATATGTGTATATATAAATATATATATATATATATATATATATATATATATATAAATATATATATATATATATATATATATATATATATATTTATATATATATATATATATATATATGTATAGGATAGTCTTCTGAATTTATGAACAGACCATTATGAATGTTAGAATATATATTCTAAATGATACTGAAATGTTATTCTAGTAGAATGTTAATATTTGTAGGGTATATATATATATATATATATATAAATATATGTATATATATGTGTATATGTGTATATGCTTATGTATGTATATATATATATGTATATATATATATATACATATATATATATATATATATATATATATAAATACTTATTTTTAATTTTGTATGAACCGATCATCATGAATTTTGGTATATATATATATTATCGGAAATCCGGTGTGTAACAGTAGCATATTATTATTTGTGTACACTTTATCATTTAGACAACACGCTTACCCAAACTCGCACCCTTCCTAAAGAACACTTTAAAATCAGATAAGAACTGCTCTACATCTAATTATTAGTTATATTTAATAATATATGTTAAGAGGGGCGCTGCAGTGGCTTAACGCTAATAATATGTTCCTACATAGTAAAATCCTCAACTATTGTACTTATTATTACGAATTATAACATTGCTTGAGTCTCCTTTGTGATATGACTACTCTAAGAAATATAGATGTTTATTATTGAATCGGCTAACCCAAATTTAAATCAAGTTCAATATATGAGAACTTCTCAGTTTTTGTTCATCTTCTTGTCACGTTATCTTGAATTCCTACTCTTTAATTTCTAGGGATAATTTTCGTTTACATACTTACTGTAACATCATGGAAAATATTCCGTTTTTACAAATCGATGAGAACATATTTCAACAATTATTATGCTCTTTTTTGTCATGAAACAATATCTATGGACCTTTCATTTTTCAGGGTAAATCTTCTTCAACAAATGTTGACCATGTCGCTGGTCTTAGTCAATTGCGTATCAAACAAATGATCCTTTAAGATAAAGTTGATCGCTTGACTAGTATGAAATAATTCAGACAAATATGATTATGCAACACAAACCAAACATACCCATGTCACCAGTATTTAAAGTGATTGAGAATGTCTGATAGTTGATATATTTTTTTATCTTTTTTATTCATGAGTCTCTCTATTATAAGTGTTTACGAACAAATGTTGAATTAATGAGAGCATTGAAAACGACTATTTCTTATGAAGAAGGTTTATGATAAGCATACGGTTACAATAGATTTGAAGACGACTATGCTGACTAATGTAGGGAAGCAGTACCGTTGTAATATGTTTGAAAGATCATATCTTCTTCGAAAGACACTCTCTTAATAGACGATCCGCATGGCGCTAGGCACACAGAGGAAGAAGAGAGATTACTTTTAATTGTCTTTAGAAGTGAATGTTTTACAAAAAAAGAATCAGAGATTGAAGCTCAGTCGAGTAGCTTGCCCCAAAATAATGATAGATTAGAGAAAGACTAGCTACGTATCTTCTGTGAGAAATGGGGTTGTGTCAAAGCAATAAAAAGTGCTATGAGTAGCACATCCACAGATGTAGCAGCATAACTCCATCTCCACACGGATTGAACGACCAGAACATTGATTACAAATATCCACTTGATGAATGGAAATAATTCTTGTTTATAATTTATATATTCCCCATAGTTAGTCTAGTGTATTGCTCCCTTTCAGAGTAGTATAACTTCGTATGTGAAGGCAATATACTAAGAGAGGAGTTATTGTTAATCTTACATTACACCGCATTTCGCTGAAGGCAAAGCGTGGTGCGTATTCTGATGTTGCACCTCGTTTTTACTGTGCTCGGCGAGTGTACGTGAACTCCTTCTAGACTTAGGAAAATTTTATTTTTAAGAAAATCTATAGTGTTCCTGTTTGAAGGGCTGTCATTTCCAAACATTAAATACGACCTTGTGTCTTACTGCCGTTGCAGTGAAGCAATTAAATTCGGACAACACTCACCCCTAAGTATAATTTATATTTTAAATTTAATGTTGATGAATATTACAAGAGTTTTGAAATAATTTTATCCTTTTTAGTTGGGCAACGAGTAAATTGTAGCGACTGTTCAGATACTAAACTTTATATTTGTTGTCATCCTTCTAGGCTGAGGTATTTTTAAAAAAATGTGTACCAGCCCAGATTGCTCTTTGTGCTGATCTCTGCCTTCGTGGGGAGGCAAGTAAATATGTACTCTGGGAAATATGTTGTTCAAAACATAATAAATAGTACTGACTGTTTTGAAGCGTTTCTGAATTACAGTAAGGTGTTCTATAAGCAGAAGTGAGCGACCTCAGTTTTTAGAAAAGATACACTACAGTAATACATAAAACACGAAGTTACACACATTTGTAATTTAGTAGGACATAGATACGCGTCCAAGGATTCACTTGAATCCCTATTTCCAACATACGAAAATACAGTTCTATTATATGTGTACCTCGCTGCAGAAATACACTATCAAAACAATATATTTTATTGAGTAAGTGTGAAGCATTGTTATGATTATACTAAAGCTGGGACAATTAACTTTTTTACTCACAAAAACGCACGTTTAATATTTCATACATTTTTGTATTGTTAAAAAATACTTATTAATCGAACATTCTTAGGTTCTATTTATCACAGCCACCTTCTCTCAAAATAATTTATTTCAGGTTATTAACATTTGATCTTCATAAAAAAGAAAAAAAAACTATTGCATTAGTACATTAAAAACAAAACGAAAACATCGCTAGAGTAGTAATATTAACCCGTAACTGTAGATAGATATAGAGAAAGAGAGGGATAAAGTGAGGTGGATATAACAAGCAGAAAAATACTAATTTTTAGAATTGGTCTTGCTATTTTTATAAGTAACTGTTTGCAAACTATTTTTCTCTGATTGAAACATTCTAATTCGAGTTCAATCGGTGGCACATCGGGTAACACTTTTGAGTTATGAAATAAGCATCAGTCAAAAGATGATTTCATATCAAGTGATGTTTTAGTTTTGTTTAATAAGTAAAACTTACTTTTTAATATATCTTGTGTTTCACAAGCGGTTGAATGTTTATTGTATTAAGCCTTTATTTGTCTATTGTAGGTTTCTGTGATTTTATTCGAGAGCGATTGGAATTACTTGGTAGATAACCACAAGAAATGTGCCGCTTGACTAAATCCCAGCTGAGTTAGCTGAGCCGGTTCCCCTTGAAATCAGAAGATTGTTGTGGGGATTAAATTGTGTTTCAGACGTCGATGGTGTTTTTGTTTACAGAAAAGCAAGTCAGGAATTCTATACGTAAATGACACCGGCCGAAGTTAGTCATCTAAAAGACAGGATTTAATGCAAGACTGGTTAGATGTGAGAATGTATGGCGCGATTGTTATTCCGGACTTAACAAAATCTTTGAAATCTTGTGATTTGTTGATAAAAAAAACACATAACTTTTGAAATTAATGATGAAATAAACGTTAGTTTTATAAACTTCTGGCAGCAAATTGGTGTTCAACGTTTCTTTTTTACGCAGGCCATAACAACACAAGTAAGTTGAATTCTTACTTGTTTAAATAGACACTATTAAGCTTTTTTATTAAGAATGAATAACCACATATCAAGGCCAAACCCCACTCGTGGATAAATGTTAATGAGATGTGGGGGATTGTCGGTTTAATTATAAAGAAAATTACGAGGGGACGAAAAATGATTACTTGAATGATAAAAGTGCCATTAAAAATCGTAACTGTGCATGACACATATTTGTTAACGTTGATGGCGGTCATGTTGTATTTTGTAAAGAATAAGTCTCGGAGCAATATGTTTAATAGACGGGAAGTTCTTTTAAAACAATCTGTTCATGGAGATGACGACTGACACTCGGCACGCGGTACTTTCCAGCACTGTAAAATGATCCAAAAATGTTTCTAGCTCCATTTACCACACAGCGAATGTGTGTCTTAAATTTTTGATCTGGAGTGAAAGCTAGTCCTATGAGCACTGGAAGGATTCAAGGATATAACTCTTTGTTTTGATGAGAGTAAAACAAAGTGTTAGTATACTACATATATGTGGGTCTTATACGTCCCAAAATGGATTACCCCTGTCACCCTTGGGGATGAGCCGCTCATCAGAGTAACATCTATTGCTCCGTTTGTGTTAACATCGACTTCGCATTGTAATTCTCTCTTCTGTCACGGGTAAGTTGAGCTTGTCAATCTTTAGAAAGCAGTCCTCTTAGGAGAAAGTAAAACCATGATTTCTAACCTCTTGATTTTTGACATGCCGCCACTTGGTAAAGGCTTAAAGAGTGAATTTCGATGAAAAATTTAAAGTGGAGTCTTTAAAGTAGTTCGATGTAAATTACAGATTTGTTCTAGCAGTTTCTCCGACTGTGTTGATGCTAAACTATAACATACTTGCAGTTCTATTGGGTCGATCAACGTGAGAAAGGGAGAGTGCTACATTGACCACAGCCTATCGCTCATATCAAACCGCCCAGCCTAGCATCTAACAACACTCAACCAACTAAACCTTCAACCTACAGGTTACAGCCTGGAGAGGACATTCCAGACAGCCTGGATAACTAGGCAGCTAATCCATCACGCATAGTCGACTCTGATTTACGTAGGCCTACTAATATCTCTCGTCTGCTTTTACTTGACTTATTCTCACGAAACGTTGTTACTTTTCCTGATCTATTCTATCTGTATTACTATTATTAAAGAGATCCGCTCAGCTCAAACCTCTGGTTAATCTTTGCGAAAATTTCTCACCGATAACTTTTCTTGTTAACACTAATTATAACGCAACCCTAAAATCAAACAGAATTTCAGTGAACATATTTTCTGTTCAAGGATTACTCATGTGTGGAACATGTTGCGCAATAAGTACTTCTCTGGGGACTATAATATGGTCTTCAAATTTAATGTCAATAAACCGCCACCATAGATCCTTTCATGATATTCATCACCATTCAACTGTCAATTTCTTCATCTAATTAACTATTATACTTGAGTAGTGTTTCACCTTTTTAACTAGAGAGTCATCACTAAAAACTAAAATACAAAGCTTCATTATAACAGTGTAATCTCAAATACTACACGCTTATCACACGTTGATAAGATGCGGTTTAGTGTATCTCTGTAACAGCAAACCAACACGTTTTGTTTTATGAAGAAATATTATAGTAATGTTAGACGTTCCATTATAGATAACTGATTCAACGCAATTATATATATATATATATATATATATATATATATATATATATATATATATATATATATATATATATGGGAAGAGAAGGATGAAGGTAATCCGACGTGATGGGAAAATGAAAAAGGAAAACCAAAAAATGGATGTTTTTTATGTGTACATCAACGTTTCGTCTTTATTTATAATACTTCATCAGGATGATAAAATAGAGAAAAAATGTCATGCAAGTACAGATACATGTAGGGTAGACATATTGGGAGGAAAAATAAAATGAAATAATGGCCACTATTGGGTGGACGTCCGTACTTGTTGAGAAATAGAAATGAATGTTGAAGAAAATGAGTGGGGAAAAAATGGAAGGATGGGGTGAGCAAGGACTACTGTGGCTGGTGGTAAGAGAAAGAGGTGGGGGATGAGCCGGGGTAAAGTGGATGGCAGAGAGGGAGTGGAGGCAAGAGGAGGGAGGGAGGTGTTTGACCAGATGGCTGCGGTCAAGATTGAAGGGGAAAAGTAAGTTGGAATGTTTGTGTATGGGGGTGTATGCAGGGAAAGGAGGATGGGTAGAGAGGAAGGGGGGCTGTGATTTTGGTGGATGGGTGAAAGTTATGGTCTTAGAGAGTGTTTTGAGAAAATGAGGGAATTTAAGAAGGGGTATGGGAGAAAATAGTTGAGAGGGGGAGAAGGAGGATTTGTTGTGATAGGGTGTGAAATATTTGAAATATTTGGAAAATTATAGCAATGAGTGAGGGATTGGAGGGGTGGAGGAGTGCGGTGACTGAAAGGGTGGGTATGGAATATTTGAAATATTTGGAATATGAGAAAGTTTATTTGGACTGCAGTATTAAAAATGTGAGAGAAAAAACGGAAAAAAGTAAGGAGAAAATGAAAGTCCAAGGAGAAAAAGGAAGTGAGTGAGTAAATGGAAGAGTGTCATAAAGGTTGGAGATGAAAATAAAGGTTAACTATGATCAGGCAAGAGTCTTTGTTCTGTGATGATGATCTTGCTTATTAAGGGTGATAGGTTAAAGAAACCATTTCCTTGCTTGATGGTGGTGGAGGCTGTGATGAGGGCAGTTTCCAATAATCTTCGCCGAGATTTATTGTGGATGTATTTAGTGATTTTGGCTTGTTCAAATTTGAATGCATGACCATGTTCTAGTGCATGGGAGAAAAGTGCACTAAGAAGGTTGTTGTTTTTATGTCCCTTTTGTGTTCATTTAATCGTTTCTTTAATTCACGTTGTGTTTCTCCCACGTAAAATTGATGGCAATCATTGCAAGGGACAGTATATAAGCCGGCATGGGATGTGGGTGTTTTTTGGAAATGTCTGGATGTGTTTAAAGTTTGTTTTATGGATTGAGATGTGGTTTGTACTGTAGGAATGCCTAGTTTGTTAAGCGTGTTGCATATGGATGTGTTATTGGAATGCGTGGGTAGGAGAAGGGGTCTGTCTATGAGAGAGGTGTTAGGAGTTTGATTTTTTTGTGTGGTGTTTCTGGAGAATATTTGGAAGGCTTTTTTCTTGGCATTTAATATAAAATGTGTGGGGTATTGCAATGTTGTTAGGGAATTAAAAATGTACTTTATTTCTTCATCTATGTGAACAAGCCAAAATCACTAAATACATCCACAACAAATCTCGGCGAAGATTATTGGAAACTGCCCTCATCACAGCCTCCACCACCATCAAGCAACGAAATGGTTTCGTTAACCTATCACCCTTAATAAGCAAGATCATCCTCACAGAACAAAGACTCTTGCCTGATCATAGTTAACTTTTATTTTCATCTCCAACCTTTATGACACTCTTCCATTTACTCACTCCCTTCCTTTTTCTCCTTGAATCTTAATTTTCTCCTTACTTTTTCCGTTTTTTTCCCTCACATTTTTAATACTGCAGTCCAAATAAACTTTCTCATATTCCAAATATTTCAAATATTCCATACCCACCCTTTCAATCACCGCCCTCGTCCACCCCTCCAATCCGTCACTCATTGCTATCATTTTCCAAATATTTCAAATATTTCACACCCTATCACAACAAATCCTCCCTTTCCCCCTCTCAACTATTTTCTCCCGTACCCCTTTATAAATTCCCTCATGTTCTCAAAACACTCTCTAAGACCATAACTTTCGCCCATCCACCAAAATCACAGCCCCTCTCCCTCTCTACCCATCCTCCTTTCCCTGCATACACCCCCCCATACACAAACATTCGAACTTACTTTTCCCCTTCAATCTTGACCGCAGCCATCTGGTCAAACACCTCCCTCCCCCCTCTTGCCTCCACTCCCTCTCTGCCATCCACTTTACCCCGGCTCATCCCCCACCGTTTTCTCTTACCACCAGCCACAGTAGTCCTTGCTCACCCCATCCTTCCATTGTTTCCCCACTCATTTTCTTCAACATTCATTTCTATTTCTCCAACAAGTACGGACGTCCACCCAATAGTGGCCATTATTTCATTTTATTTTTCCTCCCAATATGTCTACCCTACATGTATCTGTACTTGCATGACATTTTTTCTCTATTTTATCATCCTGATGAAGTCTTATGAATAAAGACGAAACGTTGATGTACACATAAACAACATCCATTTTTTGGTTTTCCTTTTTCATTTTCCCATATATATATATATATATATATATATATATATATATATATATATATATATATATATATATTAAACAAAGTGTTACAACAACATCCGTGCGTGGAATATACGTAGTCAGTTATGGAAATGTTTCAGATCAAAACAACAGCGACGCTGTACATAGCATAAGCAAGACATTAAATGGGAATAACGTTAACAGTGGGACAGATGGGAAACTAGCAGGTTTAAATTGTAACGTGCGTGGAATTATGTAGCCCGTTATAGAAAGGACTACAATTTAACTAATAGAGACTCTATATATGTTATTGAAAGTAAATTGAGATAACGTTAAAAATAAAAATAAAATTAATATTAAGTAAAAAATTATATTGTAATAATATGTTAATGTAATAATATATTACTAAAAATATTAAATAATAAATCATTAAAATTAAACTCATAATTAAATAAATTGCAATCACACCATTTATAAATTTATAAAGTCCTAAGGGTACTAATCCAAATTTTTTTTACTAATAATAAAAAGGGGGGGAATAAAGAAAGATGAAAAAGAATGATGAAGGAAAATAAAGAAAAATGAAGAAAAATAAAGTTGAAATAAATACACTGTTAGATAAAATAAAGGATAACATAAAATTGTGTAAAAAAAAAAAGATAAAATGCAAGAGAAGGAAAAATGAGGATATGGGGTACTCCACATTAGAAATTTTAAATGCAAAAAAAAATGTGGAATTTGTGCTGTGGAGGGAAGTGTCTATCTAATAATTGTAGGAACTAAGGTAGGTCAAACCTTCCTCAAATTATTAGATAGACACTTGCCACCACAGCACAAATTCCACAATTTTTTTAACAGGAACTCTATAAAAACGAGTTACTCATGCTTCCCATCTATAAAGAAAATTATAACAGCCGAACCTAAACCAATAGAGGATACAGTCTGCTCCTGTACAACCAGATATCAATGCCCCTTGGATGGGAACTGCAAAGTAACATCAATAGTATATGAGGCGAGCATTTCTAGACAACCAACGAACAAGAAGGAGATATACATTGGTATGACAAAGAGCATGTTTAAGCAAAGACTATTTGCCCACAGGCATACCTTCAAATATAGAGATAAAGTAAATACAGTTTAGGGGCTCGTATATGGGAACTAAAGGATGAGGGAACACCTTTTACCATAAGTTGGAAATTAATTGAAAGGCGAAAACCATATTCCCCAATATCTGGCCGCTGTACACTTTGCGATGCTGAAAAATATAACATTTTGCGAACCATCAATGACCCAAACATTATATGCCTGAACAAAAAAAGGGAGATATATAAGGACTGTATTCACAGGAGAAAGGCACTTCTGATAAATTGGGCAGAACAAAATGCATAGGTCATAACCGCAGAGTACCCAGAAAATGGACTTTTAGGATTTTGGATTTCACGATGATGGATTCGGCTTTCGAATTTCGGATTGAACTGTATGGTATCCCGACTGTGGCCCTAAACTAGAATTTTATTATTGCATGTTTTAATTATGGAGTGTTTTTTTATATTTATGTATATAACTGTTTTAAAATTTTAAATTCTAATTTAAAATTTCTGATGTGGAGTACCCCATATCCCCATTTTTCCTTCTCTTGCTTTTCATCTTTTATTTTTATTTTTACACAATGTTATGCTATCCTTTATTTTATCTAACAGTGTATTTATTTCATCTTTATTTTTCTTCATTTCTCTTTATTTTCCTTCATCATTCTTTTTCATCTTTCTTTATCCCCCCCCTTTTTATTATTAGTAAAAAAATTATGATTAGTACCATTAAGACGTTATAAATTTATAAATGGTGTTATTGAAATTTATTTAATTATGAGTTTTATTTTAATGATTTATTATTTAATATTGTTAGTAATATATTATTACATTAACATATTATTTCAATATAATTTTTAACTTAATATTAATTTTATTTTTATTTTAAACGTAATATCCATATACTTTCGATAACATATATAGCGTCTCTATATTAGTTTAAATTTGAATCCTTTCCATAACGGGCTACGTAATTCCACGCACGTGACAATTTAAACCTGCTAGTTTCCCATCTGTCCAACTGTTAACGTTATTCCCATTTAATTTTCTGCTTTTTCTATGTACAGCTTTGCTGTTGTTTTGATCTGAAACATTTCCATAACTGACTACGTATATTCCACGCACGTGACAATTTTAAATCTGAAAGTGTTCCATCTTTCCAACGGACAATATTTTGAAATTCCTGGCGGTTGTTCTCACTCATTAAGCTATACGACTCCGCTGATGAAGGTCCGATTTTCTCGGATCTGAAACCTTGGTCCGGATGTTGTTGTAACACTTTGTTTAATATTAATAAATATCATGCTCTTATTAATTATCTCGTTAATTTTACTTTTGCATCAATAATTGAGCACTCTGCTGGGAAACTCACCCAATTAAGGAATACGGTATATATATATATATATATATATATATATATATATATATATATATTTGAACTGTATGTAAGGAATTGTAGTGTATAACTTTCTCTAGTTGATTAGTTAATTACATTTAAACTGAATTTACTGATAATTCCTATTAACTATCCAGCTTTTCCGATCAACCCGGGTTAAATTTAATGCACTTTATGTCAATCACTCAGATCTATGTGTTAATAACATTGTAATACACTTAGTGTTGAACGTTATTATTAACAGCGAGATTACGCATCTCTGAGATCGTTTCGAGTAATTTTACGTCCTAAGAGTTTCCAATAATCCTGAAGCGAAACCGTAGGCTACTTGATGATGAAGGTTAATGAGATTCTAAGTTGGACGATGATTGATATAACAGGAAAATTGAGGAAAAAAGAGATTAGCTTGGCATTATATTATTATTAAAGGGAATTCGTTAACACATATGTGTTACCATAAGACTTGAAGACGACCCTGCGTAAAGTAGTTGGAAATCAGCCTTTATAATTTTATTCTCAGATAAAATGTTCTAAGAAAATAAAATGTCTTTAAAAGAAGTTTCGCCTGTTTTTGGAGTACAGAGTGAGGGGATAGAAATGTGCTTTGGTGTGGTTGTTGCTAGGCGAGTTCTTTTTAAAATCTAGCAAATGGAACAAGTGATGTATTTTAGTCAATACTTATTATAGATATACCGACATAGTAGAAAGAGTCTACCAACATCTGTGTTTTGGGAAATAAGTATTGAGGAAAGAGGAAAATTAATCGCCCACTTTATTGCCAAGTAAGTGTAATACTCTTCCAATGCTACAACATACGAATAGGGGGTGACGGTGGCTAACTGGATAACGACACGGACTGACGACCTGAATGTGCCAAGTTCGATTCCAGTTGATTGCATAATACCATTCTGACTTAGGGATGTTGACAACCACTACCTGGTTCCCCTGCAAGAATGCTGCCAACAGAATCATGTGGAATTAAAGTTCATATGAATTTACTTACTTAATGCAAGAAATAGTACTCTAAGTAGCACCTCTCAAGATTTAAGTAGCATTATATAATGCTACTTAAATCTTGAGAGGTGCTACTAAATAATAAAAAGTATTTAAAAATATGATTCTTGCATGAATCTATTTAAATATTCTATTTCTGAACTAATCGTTTCAAATACTTCTAATTTGATTTAAGAAAACCCGAATGTTAATATTTCTGCACTTGAATATCAGATATATGTAGTTATAATTCTCTTGCGAATAAATGTATAACCTTATATTTTCATTTGAGTTTTTGGTACTTCATCAATATAGCTTCATAAATGAAAATAAATAGCCAAGTTACACACGAATGGTAATGCATATTCGGAATCCAATGAAAATAATTATAATTGTTTTGAACTACAGTTTTTACAGGTATCTTCAGAGTTTTCAAATGAGTGTTCACTCCTTATTCATGGTTTTGATTTATGGCAACCTTCATAACTATGATATACTCTCTAATTAAGTTCATGTTCCTAACTACATTTACCTGAAGGTAGTTAGTATACATGCGTATACAGGAAGACAAACACACATATCTAATATTAGTATAGGTGCATATGGTCTTGTTGAACATACACATTACAATGCTATTTGGGGACATGTATACAGGTATGGCGACGAGATTACACAGACAAATATAATATATATATATATATATATATATATAATATTTATAAATAAATATTAATTATTTTAATACCTACAGACATCGATGTTCCATGCTTACGCAGTCTTCAGTGGAGGAAGCTAATTCTCAACGGTCGCCATTTGATTTGCAGTCAAGAGTCTTAACCCCTCGGCCATAGGGAATTAGTTAATAATTAGAGAGGAATTTAACTTTGTAAATAGCGAATCGGCGGCTAAATTTACACAAGCAGTTTAAAGTGATCAACAAACGTATTTGGATCGTGCATGCAGCTATTAGTACTGCTTGTTATTAAAGTCACTCAGAATGTTTAGTTAATTATACATTACTTAAAGTAACGCTATCAACATTATACAGTAAAGTAGAGGAAACGAAGAAGATCAAGATGAATCATTAATAAAAATAGGACTTAGGAAAATTCAGTGGTATGGTAAGTGACATGTAGGGACTAATAGTTTGTATCAATTTAGAAAACTTCGTTGGTCGGCACATAATTTACTAATGATGATGATCAATTATCAGTTTCTCGGTACTGATAACGCATCTATTACGCGCAATTAATAAGCTGCTTAAATATTAGAGCAATCAAGCCATTGTAAAGAATTTCAGAAACGAATCTCCTTAGTGGTATGCACTACGCATTTCGTGCTGCAAGCTCAATTGATGCTGTGTAAACTTTAATATCGCATAGGATCAGCTAATAGTTGATGGCGGCTGAGTTTCTATAGCAATATCCCTTGATATATAAGACGCCTTCAGTATAGTTTTGCAAAGAAAAGCTTACTTCACATAGCTGTTAGCTATAGAATAACGGGCAACGTCTTCGAAATCACTGCATTTTTCTCAAAAATAAGTTCATAAAATGTATTGTTGATGGGCAGAAGTCGGAATCGCATAGAATCAACAGCAACGGGCTACACAAATATATTATCGGGCCAATAATTTTCGTGATCCTGATTAATTATCTGTTTAAATGTCCGCAGAAGTCAACTGTTTATGGCTGCAAATTTAAGACGACGCTGATTCCTTTTTTTTCTCGGCGTGGAACATGTAGTGCACTAGAGAAAAGTTGTTGGCTACTTTTAACACCTCTTGAACTAAGCTTGCCTTCCTACACCACAAACGCTCGGACCTCTGATTAGGGTTAGTCGAAATTAATGGCTCTCTTCTCAAAGAATACTCTCCTTTACGACTGAATAGAAGATGTGTATCAAGCCGTTGCTAAATTCTCTAGAGCAATCGTTGAATCATCTACTGCTCTAGAAAGCACCTGCCGCCAGATGGAATCGTCTACCTATGTAAGAGTCAGATAGTGCGAAGATTGAATAATGATGCTACATCTGCATAGCACAGGACATTTATTCTGGCCGTTACAGAGCCAAATATTGAATTCGAAATGTCATGAGAAATATTCTCTTCTCGTTTTTACAACCCCTTTCATTGCTTTAATCTATCTGTATTGCTGTTGTTTCCTGCTTGCAAGATATTTAAAGACAGAACTCGACTTCCTACCACAACGAAAAAAGACTTTCCTTTTTCACTTAATGTGCAAAGAGTCAAGCGGAATTTCCATGAACATAGTTTCTTTTCAGGGTATACCTATATGTGGAACTTATTACCGCCGAATTCCCCTCTAAGAACTTGGTCGTCTTTAAATCCAATTTAAAACATTCATGTCATTAACTATACTGTAGATAATCCAACCCAGTTCATTCGGCAATAATGTTTGCATATTTTGTCTGACAATCATTTACCCCGCATTAACCCTTGTCCTCGAGTGGCTCTTGGCTTTGAAGTGAGGAACCAATATTAAAATAAATAGAATGTTAACATCCAATATACGCATGAAAGTAGTTAAAATGAAACAATATACAAAATAAGCTTTTTCAGCTTCTCATGTCTATTGTGTTTGATTCTTTTTCAAATCTGTAATTATGTAAGAATTAAAAAGTCGTTCGACTAATAAAAACTGAACATTACCAACTAAATACATTTCAGGTTATTGTATTTTATTTGTGTCATTTAATACACATTATTTTTCTTAAAGTAAACACTTCCTTTAATCTCTGGGGAACAATGAATACCTTAGTTAAGGTTGTCAGCAGTGGAAGTATATAGTGAAGCAGGGGTTGCACAATTTCATCAGCATTATTTTTAACCAGCCTTGTTTGAGTCTAGTGATAAGCATTCAAAGACTATGGGAACACATACCGGAGTTAACAGATCAAGCCTGTCATCATTTCAGAGTTTTCCTTCTCCTAGAATAGTTGCAAAGAAGAGCTCAGTCTACCTTACTATATAAGATGAAGAGCTATGTATCCATACCTTTCTCAAGTATATTAGTAAATGGTACACAGTAGTGCACACATGATATTTATTATCACTACAGGTGAATTATCTTAATATCAAGTATAAAAATTTAACTATTATATTAGTTTAGAAGAGATGTAACAATCAGTTTATCAACATTATTACATTGAAAAACAAAATATGCACAGTTTAAGAACTGATCTATTACCTCCACCGAAGCGTGCATTCTGGTTTCGCTCGAGTTAGTTTGTCATTATGTCAGTTTGATGTTTTTGTACAAACTTGCATTCAGCTCGCGTAACCAAATGTTACCAAACTCGGTAAAATATCTACTATAGTACATAGTATACCTGCTTTATTTTTGGGATATCTAATTCAATCATTGAAGCCAATTTCAAGGTCACAGAAAAGGTCAAAGTCACCATTTTTGTTTACTCGGTGCTGTTCATCGCAGAGCCTCACTACTTGGCCCATTACTTTACATTACATTACATTACCTTGATATCCACCATTTATTCATTTGGAAAAAAATCAAACATAGTCTAAATTTCTACGGACTTTAAACTGCAAGTGGTAGTGTATGAAAGGTTGTGTTAACCAATTTGGTTTGTCAGTTGGAATCATTCTGACAACAGAGGGTCACTTGGACAATCAAAATAAAAGGTATTTTCTCGGAATGTTATATAATTTAGATTTGTCCCAGCAGGTGCTACCTTCCTCTTTTTATGGCGAGTTATTGCCGATCACAGAAGGCATTCCTACTGAGAAAGTCAGACGAATCTGTTCTCGGCGATCCTCAGATCCAACCAGAATGCGCACATCGAATGAGCTTTTTTCCTGCAGCGTGTAGCTATGGTTGGAAGCAAGTTAATGCACAGTTATGGATAAATGTACACAGTTATGTTTGAAAGTATTAAAACCAAATTTTTTCTAGATCTTAACCTCTTCGCGTTTTTTGGGTATTGTATTCTTACATTTTATGAGCCATTCAAATTAATGTTGTAATAATGTATTTCAATCGGGATGTCGTATTCATGAAGAAATGATGTAAAATATAACCACCTAATCTGTGTTAATAGAGTTGCAATTATAAATGTAATATGTAAAAAAAAGTACTCCTACTAGGCTTTTCAAATTAAGAAAACTGCACTCTTGTGTAATGTTGTATCGACCCTTGATTCTGTGTTGCATGCAACGGTGTCACGTGTGCGTATCGCTCAACCTTTATATGTCGTGTCGCTTGGTCGAGAATATGTAAATATAACACAATAATGAAAGTTCAAAGATTGATATTAAGCAAAATACGTGTTTTGATGTACTGACGTTTTTATTTTACTGCCAACCTTTGGATGGGGTGGGTAGACATCCTACTAATGTTACTAACGAGAACCGTTTTTAGAGTAGACAGTTTCAGTGATACCTAAAGGTTAGAGGTTTCTCTAGAACAATAGTAACTGAAACCACGTGATTCCTGCAACGATAATCTCTCTCTTAGATTGTGAGACTTCAAGCAAGAAAGGCGTACCCAATAATCGGACCGGCGCGAACAATGTAACATGATGTAGACGGACGAGTTATTCGTTTATTTATCTATTTGTCTTCCTTTCGTACACGTACGAAAGTTACTTGTCTCTCTGATGTTGTCTATGTTACCGTTATCTCGTCGTCAAAAACATTATTAATAACTAAACACTGGCGTGCGAGTGTGTGTATCCATATACAAGCAAGTACCACTGGTAAACGAAAATATAACACTAAGAAACGAGGATCGGATGTTTACAACATCGTTATCTATGGTTGGTTTGTTTTTACGTTGTGTCCACTTACTTAAAACGTTTCCTGAAACAATGTTAGAGTCACTGTTATCAGTAACAACATAGAAAGTATTTTTCCTGCATAGTTTTGCTAATAATTCTTTTTCACTATTCTTACATGTGCGCCAATACGGAATCGTTTAATCTGTCACGAAAGGCGTTCGTGTTGTCCACATGTAAACATAATAACACAATAATTACACTTCAAAGCGTTGACCGGCGTCGGACAACACTATTTCCGTGAGGCAACTCACGAGATCTTGCCTATCCATTTTCTCTGATTAGCCAAAACCAATATGAACACCAAATATTTGTTCTGTTCAAGTAATTAACTCTGAATTCTGAATTCATTATTTACTCATTTCTAATCATCATTTTAAATTCATTTAATATTGACGGGGAAATATGCTTCAGAAGTGGTCGCACTAATATTTATATGTATATAAAATAACAGCTCAATTTGTGAAGTTTAAAAAAGAAACAAAAAAGAAAGTAAATGTTTCAAATTTAGAAGTTTAATAAAAAAAAAAACAAGAAATAGTACAACGGACTATTTGGCTTAGAAAATAGAAATAAAAGAAAAAGTCTTATTATTGAAATAGAGTAAAGGATGTTTTTCGAATTTATTTCAGACGGCGTGGGTTGACTTGCTATTAGATTTATCCGTTATGTAATGTCTGACACTATAGTAACATTGTTCGTGTGTTTGTATTTGGTACCAACATACAAAACTAAAATAACGAAGAAGGAACGGCAATTATGCTATTGCTAACATCTAGGTGTAAAGTTGCTCACTTTACACCTAGACGTTACTACGATTTGAACCAACTACTCACAACGTATAAATGAGTCAGATAAGTGTTTTCTGTCATATTAATTGTTGGGTCAAAAGAGCCACTCATTGCATGTTACAAATAGCTTATTATGAGAATGGATCGTTACCTCTCAACATTGCACTGGAATAACTTTATTGTAAAACTTTTAGTTCCTAAAGAAGCAAATTTCTTTAATTTATGAAAAAGATAACTGTTAGCAAATTCTTAAAGCAAATAACTCAGAACTTCAAAAAGTATTATTTGTATCTTACTTGTTTTTTAAATCAGATAACGATGTTTACAGTTCGTCGTTCTCACGTGGTTTTATTGTATTCAGTAAATTTGATTTTATGCAAGTGTTGTCAAATTTTGCCAAATATGTTTACATGCTCTTATTTCATCATTCCGTAGCGTAAACCGAAATAGAAAATTGCGATATTCATGGCAGAACATGTAACTATTTTCATTAAAAATTCTGATGACATATTTAAGAGAATCTGATATGTTTATTTCTATTATGTCATAAGATATTGCAGATAATTACATATAGACGATACATTCATATACATGTGTATCTATATATATAAATATATATATATATATATATATATATATATATTTATGAATATATATATATATATATATATATATATATATATATATATATATATATATGTGTGTGTATGTGTGTGTGCGTGTGTGTGTATACTTATGTTGGTGGGAGTGTGCTGATTTTTTTATTTTTTTATTTGAATTTGAAATGGAATGTAAATTGCTATGCAGTAAGTCCAAATAAGCATAACAATAAATACATACTATTACAAAAAATCGCGTTTGAAAGTTTTCGCGGGGATTCTATTCGCATGCAAGGAAATTAATATTAAAATGGAAGCCAATGATGAGATGTTTACATTCCTCTCAAAATCGCTTTATAATATCCTAAACCGGAGAGACGAAGTAATATCACGGCTGGTTTAAATATTCGTGTGCTTTTAAGACACCTTCAAATTTGTTAGAGCGTATGTCGCGTAAAAGCGGAATATGTTCGTTAACACTTAAACAAGCAAATGTGGATTGTATATGTATTCCAATGCATTGTTCCCCGTTGTCTAATAAATAACTCAGCAGACAAACGTGTTATAACGAAAGAAACTGAATTGTAAAGAAGAACGGTTAATAATGAGATGTGTCCATTCAATTTCATTGCGATCCATAATAACACCATACACTTTGGGGCAAGCGCGTGTCGGGGTTCAAGACATCGCGACGTGGGTTTACTTTTGGAAAAGACGCCATTTTGAAAAACCGTAGCAGCAGCAAGAGTCGCAATTCTTTTTTCAATGACTTGCAAAAAGTAAGAACAAACGCCATTTTTTTATAGAAAATCAGCAGCAGCTGTAGTCACCATTTTTTGTGCAATGATTTTGCGAAAAAAACTGGCCGGCTTATATTTTCCTTTTTTTCCTTTGAGGAATACAAATGCGATTCGTCGACTATAGAAATAATCTTACTTATATATTCAAGGCACCTTCCAACTATGTTGTACGGAAAGAGAGATCTCCGGAAATTATTTGTCGAAATTTATTTTTTCTACAAGACCGGCAACGGTGACTTAACACACATTCTATGAAATCTCCCGGGTTTTACTGAAAAAAAACAACAATTCAACCCGGGGTTTGGAGACCTCCCAGAAAACGCCTGCGCAGCCAGAGACGCGGATCAGCAGCAGCAGCAAAGATACAAACAGCCCTTCTCAGGGCTACTATGATGATGCGATTTACTCTCTTTGCTGTCTGCCTCCTGGGAAGGCAACACTTACCTCAGCCTGCATCTCCAGTTTCTGCTCCAGCTCTCTCCTGCACCAGCACCCTGCAGCCCTTATTAATACACTAGCACTCTCCTGCTTTAACTGCACCAGCATCCTGCAGTCCTGGCTCTTGCACCAGCGGCTCCAACCCCTTTCCTTTTTTCAAACAGCCCTTATCAGGGCTAACCAACAGTCTTTATCAGGGCTATCTACACAACTACTGCGATATCGTTTCCATTTTTTAAACACCCCTTATCAGGTTTAACCAACAGCCTTCATCAGGGTGCTCACACAACTACTGCGATATTTTTTTTCCTATTTTTTAAACAGCTCTTATCAGGGCTAACCAAGAACCCTTATCAGGGCTACTCAGACAACTACTTCAAGATTCTTTCTCTTTTTTCTCGCCATCAACAGCAAGGGAACATTCCCAACATCCATCGACAGCTACCCAGCCTTTTCTCTCGTCCAGTTTGCTGTCACAGAGACACCACTCCCGTCTGTCCGTGATCTCCTGTTCCAGTGACGTCATCTCAATTCCCATCACTTGCTGTTATTACCATGTTTCTAATGGTAAATAAACATACTCAGTTTTAAACTGTTCATCTGTGTGTGTCCTTTCTTCATTGGCATTGCCGTTTTGACATATGCTTGCCTGTGTCTCCTTTCTTAGTTGCGAGGCCGATCAACCCCAACGGTCATCCCAGCAACACGAGACAAGCTGAAAAGTCAGGTTGTCAATAATGAATAATAACTCCTTATGAATAGATTTTAAAACTTTGTGTATTAAAAAAATAAGTAACGCGAATTATGATGAAATAAAAGTTTATTCAATATTAAGTAAAACAACAAGAATTACTTCAAAATGAATTGTGAATTTTATTAATTGCGATAGCAGTGAATTCATCCTAATATGCTTATAATGTTAATACTAATACTGTTCTAATACTGCAAGCAATCACACGGTTCCTGCGAAACCCATATCTAAACTTTCAAATATACATGTTTTATGCTCGCTACTCACCCCTGAAGATGGTTCCGGAAGGGACCAAATAAAGCAGCGTAAAATGTATTGTCCAGCTCCAGTCTGAAATCAGGAATGAGGAAAAGAATCAAGGAAAATATGCAGACACATAGCATTCCTGATATTTATTAAAATATTTATTCAAAGGTAAATGCCCTCCCCTTCTCTCTCTCTCTCTCTCTCTCTCTCTCTCTCTCTCTCTCTCTCTGTATATATATATATATATGTATTTGATAAAAAAACGGGACGAGAGATGTTAGAATTTCTTCGTGAAAATTCAAATATATTCATTAAAATGTAAGTTTATCGGTGTCATCTTAACGGTTTTATGAGCATTATATGTTGCTAAGAATTAAAAATATTTATTAAAATATTATTGCATTGGCATGTAAAATCAATTTCTGTAATACTATTAATAAATAGTTATTTAACAAATATCGTTATTGCCCCCTACACAAGAACTGAGCATCTACGAAAATGTAATAATTAGCAGTGATAATAGGATTAATGCTATGTGAAAATCCTCTGTTACTGCTGAAAACTGTTAGACTTGCTTACTATGGGTGTCCGCTGATCTGACATTTATAGAGTTTAAATTATCTTTATTTCTATGTTATTTGGTTTTAGTCGAGGTGTAGAAAATAAGACTGCAAGTAAGAGGTTACTCGTAACTGGGTTCGATCCATCCGACCGGCAAGAATTTACATATTAAACACTGAAGATTGCATAAGCATAAAACATCGATGTCCGTAGGTAATATTAATAAATATTTATTCAAAATAAATATTGTGTAAATATATATATATATATATATATATATATGAATGTTCTTTCCACGGTTGCAAATGATCCATCGTATTAATTTTTGTTCTCTGAATCCTTTGTTATCTTGTTCTACATACATACGGCTATTCCATACAATTTGAGAAATGTTGTTAACATCTTCCTCTGCTGTTAACCTATATCTCGTCTTCTCAGTGGAAGCCTGTTCTTTTTGTCTTACTTTGTTTCATCGATTTCTTACAGCTGTATTTGCTGAACAATGTTTCAATTAAAAATGTCACTTCGATTCCGACATAACTCTGATTATATCTGTTCGTTCGACCGAACTTTTCCACGCTACTCGAGACTAAATTATCAGGAGAGATCAGACGCCTCTTTCTCACATACAAATCTTCACCGGGGTGCGCATTTTAGATAACGATAAGAATTTACCTATGACATCCTCTTTTATAAATGTCAGATTTCCATTGATTTCGGATCAGTGCAAATCAAATATATTGTATTAGCCTACAT
The DNA here is from genome assembly GCA_963556195.1 of Sepiola atlantica. NCBI lineage: Eukaryota > Metazoa > Mollusca > Cephalopoda > Sepiida > Sepiolidae > Sepiola > Sepiola atlantica. The sequence goes on from OY744517.1 coordinate 132,245,132, forward strand.
TATGTATCCACAGACAATGGGCATAGTTTCTTGTGAACAAGACTTAGAAAAACCGCCCGGATGTTCAAGCGTATATCCATAACTATCAGCCGAGACTACGCTATGTCTATTATGATGCCACCCCGTTATGTCTAAGTCCTGATAAAAAATAAATGTCACCCTCGTGTGCAGGTAAATAAATAGAGTCTAATGAATATTTTTTGTTTAATATATTCTCATTATGAATCTATCTTTGACTAAATAAATTTCTCGCACTAAACAGTTACAATAAAACATATTTTTTACATACAAAATACAAGAACCTCAGATTGTATATATATTGAGAATAACTACACAAAAATAATCTAATCTGGCTCTGTTTTATTCGACATTGATAGGGAATATTTTTCTTTTACTGTCGAATCATTTCGCTTCTTGTTGTTAATATATTGCAATATTTCTTTTACAAACATATTAGTATTTAAATCTATTTGGGTTCGCTTACGAAACTTTTTTTAAAAACCAGATCATTATAATATTGTTTAATGTTTCGGGCGTATTTTAAAATTCTCTTTCTATAGAAATGGTGGAATGATTCACCCCTCAAGCCAAGTAAATATGTCAAAAAATTCAGAGTTTACTCACTTGTTCTTAAAGAGGGTTACTCGAGAACACGAAAATAAGAAATAGATAATGTATTTTTGAAAGAACTGAAACGAATTACAATTTCTGTTTCTCAATAAAACATAGTTGTATTTTATGGTTTAACTTGTCGGTGACAAAAGTCGAGAATACAACATGATACATTATATATTAAATTGTAGTAAGATATCTTCGAGGATACTCGGACATAGTAGGATAATCGGGTAAAAATTGGTTATATTTGGAAGTTTTTTGTTTCTTGAAATAACTAGCTTGAGAATGCAAGAAAGAGAATCATTTCAGTGTTTTCGGGAGCAAGAAACTTTCTTCGTTATTGTTCTCATAAATGAGTTCACGAGTAAACTATGATCGCCGACTTTAACATACTATTATACTGATTTATGTTTGAGGCGTGAAGGTGAATAGGTAGTGTGGCTAGTCATAGTGTGCTTAATTCAAATATTAAAAGTGTTTTACGCTATCATAGTTTATGTGGATACATGAAATAGTAATATTATACATATATATATATACATATATATATGTATATATATATATATATATATATATATATATGTGTGTGTGTGTGTGTGTGTGTGTGTGTGTGTGTGTGTAACCAGTCGATAGAAAAACATACGTACACAAGTGGGTCAATAAATAAAAAAGTAATAAATAAATAAATAAATGTGGAAGTGAATTTTTATCGCTCCAAGTGCTTCGTACTATATTAGAATGAATATAAATCCGATTTTGCGTTTCTTTTGCGTAAAGATATTCAAAAAAGTAATTTTCAGAAACCCTTTTCTTCCTCAATCCTTGAATGAAATGTAAACTGTTTTTTTTTTAATAGTAAACTCAATGATGTTTTTTCTATTTGCACAGTCGTTCACAATGATGTATATTTTTGAGTACGAAATGAAAATTAATATTCTCCATAATTCCAGTGTAAATGCCTTCCTACTTCCCTTCAACTTTACTTTGCAATCGCATTGTGTGGTCTGCGTTCGCACCGGACCACCATAATAAGAAAATAATGCAACTGTGAAAAGTTTGGAATATGGAATATCTTGAGTTCATATATCTTGCCAGCCAACGCCGAGGAGACAGTTAACCTATTTAAAAATACACACACACATATATATATATATATATATATATATATATATATATATATATATATATATATATATATATATATATATATAATATTTGTTTCATACGTAAGTCTTTTATCCAGGTATAGTTAATTTATTATTCGCTTGTCCTTGAATACATTAATCGATTGCTGGATATTTCATGGACCAGCTTACTATCCACAATCAATTACTATTCACCAGATCAATACTATATGTAAAATCTGCCGTTGGATCCACGAGAAATGTCCTTGTCATCTGCTTTAGTTTAGCATAATATTACGTCCATACCTTTGATCAACTTGTCGCTACATCGCTTTAATGTATTTGATCAGTATAATATCTAAGAACTTGACATGTGTCAAGGTGTTGCCTTACGGCTCTCAGTTTCGATCCATATATTATGAACGTGTTGACCCTGGATTAATATTTCTTTCAATGTTATATGTCCGCTATGCTTAAAAGATAAGTGCCTGCCTCATACTTGTGGTCTTGGTTCTATGCCATAAAACGCGTTGTTCTTCTTACGGACTTCATTAGTATCATGTGTTATGTTTGCTATAAATATGTATAAATTTAGAAGATGTAACACTTGGTCCAAATATTCGTTAACTCGCTGGATCCTGTGAAAATTCCACGGTGTTTCATACATACATCTCTATAATTTGCTTTTATTAATAATCTCGGCAAAGATCTATACTATTAAAAAAATCTGTTATTTTATTTCGAAAAAAATAATTAGCATTCTAAGGCAAATCTTCTTTAACTAAACGTTACTTATATTTCTCTTCAATACATTTTTGTTATTTCTTAAACATTATAGACATTTAAATAATTTATAATTTATCTTTTCAAAAGTAAGTAATGTTCTTCTTACCGTAAAAATAATTGTTAAGTCAATATATAAATAGTTTAACAATTCAAGGTTTATTTATTTAAAATCATACAGTTTTATAGCCGTCACAGAATAATACAATTTTGGTAAAATGTATTGATTAAATTACCTTCACATTAAGGATACATTCATCTTAACGGCATCACATTTGTCAAAATCCTAACCAGGATATCATTTTTTAATGGGTGTGAAAGTTTATATAGATAAATGTTATATAAAAATAAACGGGGTTAGCGTATTAATATATTGATAATAATGTTTATTATCTCCGTTTTAATATGTTCGAATTTATTTTAAGTTTTTTATTTGAAATATTTCCATTAAAACAGGATATGTTCTCAGTTTCAAAATAAATAATGTTTATTGTAAGACACTCCACTGCAGGCGTGGAGCTTTTTTATATCTCTTATATTGTCAACAATATAATCGGAATGATGTAGGAGTTTAACATCTATTAAAACGGTGTTTTTCTTACAGAAGGTCACTTTCCGGTGAGTAATTGTTTGTATAACTATCTTCCATTTTTTTCTGAGTAATCTTACGAAAACAAATTATCGTCATATTTATTCTCCTATAAAAGTTTATACATAATATATACACACACACACATATATATATATATATATATATATATATATATATATATGTATGTATACATATATATATGTATATATATATGTCTGTATATATACAATATATATACATATATAATTTATCATATATATATATATATATATACAAATAAATATATATATACATACATATATTTATATATATATATATATATATATATATATATATATATATATATAATGTTATCCAGGTAACGTATATCTTAATAGTTTTAAATTCTGAGAATTGTTACTGTTGTGATATAATAATGCTATATAATAAATAAAGCTCATGATATTGTATAATAGTTTGTTTGATACAAACATATGACTACACATCTAGACAAGTTTCAACCGCAGCTTTAATAAGCTCGGTTTCTTCAGGCCGACAAATGTATAGTATTTACGTGTTTACAGTAAAGAAAAGATCGAAATTTGAATATGTAGGTATCACATGACCAAATTCCAAGTAATAGCTTTGAATATACGAACAGTAAAGTTATCTAAGAGGAAGAGGTTGTAAACTCTAAAGTAAATTATTTTATTCGATTGGGTATAGAAAACTCTACGGTTTGCATGTTTACAATTAATCACAGATTGTAAAGTTTGTAGCTGCATGTTCGTGTAAATAAACTTTTAATGATGTTCATATAAGTTAGGTAGTTGTGTATGCTGATATATTTCAATGTACAGGGTACACCCTAACACAAATGAACCGATTATTAGACATATAGAATATATACTCGAAGCAAAACGATAAGTAATTTCGATGCATTGTTTATTTCTTAACATAAATGAGTCTTCCTTAATCCTTGCATTCTGCAAAAGGTTGATATATATATATATATATATATATATATATATATATATATATATATATATATATATATATATATAGTAATCCAGGTAGGGTAAAAATCCACAGGGTAGAAATCCAAAGGGAATCAAACCGGGTTTATAAAAGAGTGCTCAATAAAAATATAGAGCTGTATTGTGAATGCTTTTATTCAAACATGTATAGGGTCTGCTACACTGGCATGTCGATGTTATCGATCTACAGCTCTCAAGAGCTGAGGTCTCATCAGGCAGAAAATTGTTTTTTGATTCAACTGGTTGCTGAATTCTCCCTGGAATTCAGCAACCAGTTGAATCAAAAAACAATTTTCTGCCTGATGAGACCTCAGCTCTTGAGAGCTGTAGATCGATAACATCGACATGCCAGTGTAGCAGACCCTATACATGTTTGAATAAAAGCATTCACTATATATATATATATACATATATATAGTTGTTTATCTACATGACATAATTTATTAAAAGTTAATTAATAAATATATATGATAAATGATAATTTATGATACGCACGATTAAAAGCGACTAAATGCAGAACTCTGTATATTATAAACCGTTACAGAGCGGATACATACTAAATAAACACACCGCTGTTCAAACGCTAATAATAAACAATAACAGAGCTGCGTGCATATACATACATAGCTCACTATATGTAATAGAGCAATCAATTCTAGAGATGAAAGATGAGAATAAAAAATTGTAAAGATACAATAGTTATTAGAACATCAAAAGTTCAGGGCAAGGAGCTTCATATCGTGATCATAATCTTTCCTCGCTCTCTCTCCCCCCCCTCTCTCTCTCTCTCTCTCTCTCTCTATATATATATATATATATATATATATATATATATATATATAGTATGATATAGTTAAGATATAAAAACATTATTATATATTTCATTTTTCAATTCCTTTTTAAATAAAAAAAAGCATTGTTTTTTGCTCGGATCTGACTGCGCATTTCTACTTCATAATTTTCTCTATATACGACAAACCAAAAACTTATGAGTTACAACATTTCTACTATCACTTCCTAAGAACCCTTAATTAGACATTATAATATTCAATACCGAGTGAGTCTTCTGAACCTTTTGTATGATTTTGCTTTTTCTATAGTTTCCTTATTAATTAACATACACCCTGAATACACTCTTTGTTGTCATCTAATAAATCGATAGCAAGCAAATTCCCCACCTGGATAACTTTTTCGTTTTTTTGGATTATCATTCACCACCTGGATTGTTTTTTATCGATTTCTTTGACATTTGTTTGACATTGTTTTAAACTTACTGACTTGAATAAACGTATAAATTTAACAAAACAGTGTGTTTTGGACAATATATTTGATGTTTTATATATATTTTCAAAGCCTAATTTGTATGTCATTGCAGTGATGGTCTTTTGGAGAGAAGAAGTGTGTTAAAGTCATGAGTTAAGGTCGTAGTTTCACTTCTTGTTTTTGAACTTGAAGAAAATCTAATTACTTAATATTATTATTATATACATTAATATCTATTGACTTTTAAAGTATTAATCTTATACCCAGAATAAAACAATACATTGCTGGTTTTCCTTTTTAGAATAAGTGTAATTTCTTTGAAAATCTATCGATTAAAGGCTAACCAAACTTTTCCTTTATCCAAAAATGAAACGTTCGTTATATTTAGAAAGAATAAACAACCCAATATTGTCGTTATAACATTAACCGTATGATTATGTATCAGATTTACTGACGCATAAATAGAGAAGTTAAAAAAAGATAACGAATACGTGTATGCAATTTATTTGTTGTCTGCATGTCCTCTCTCACTGTGCAGTTTGGACACATTTTATCAAGCCTTAGTATATACGTATTTAAATTTATATATATATATATATATATATATATATATATATATGTATATATATATTTTAATTAGTTTAATTATTTAATAGTAAATTTTACTTGCAATTATTAAAACACAGCAAATAACGCATGAGTTACCTTCTTTTCTAAGAATTACTACGTGAATAGTAAAAAAAGTAATTGTAAGTCAGCATGATACTGATTTTTACCAGCCCTTTGGTGTTGATGGGATTTATGTTCTCGTTTTTGTCCTCTATAATCAAATACTTACAGGAGGCAACATGTGAATCTTTCTAATAGCGATAATGAAACGTGGCAATGAAACAGACAAGTTTCAAACGCCACATTGGTATCCACTTCAAAATGGTCGATAATGTAAACAACCATTTACTAAAAACCTTTTGAAAAAATAACATTTTCTATTTTAGATATTTAGAAAAAGTTATATCTTATTGCAGTCATGAAATAGGCAACTGTTGCTCCATGTAAGCACCAATTATTCCTTATTTTGGAAAACTTGACGCAACAATTTTGGAAAATAATTCTTAGATATTATTTATTGAAATAATTCTTATTTTCCTTCTGGTAACTGTCACTTATAAAATAAATTTAAACGGGCATATTTTTACAAAAAACGCAGCGATTGGTAAAATGTATAGCTAATAGTAAATCATAACGTGGGAAATAAGAATATACTGTGTAATGGTCAAATATTTCGCTCTTACAAAATTTGCTCCCGGTTTTCATGAGTGATGGTTATAATTCATAATTATACGTGAATAAACAATACTTCAACATTTATTGAAACTCACTAAAAAACTAAAATATCGATCCTGGTGAGGTCTATAATCGAAACTATCGATTAGAAATGCGCTTATAAAAAAGCATATTTAGAATTTAACCAAATAAAAGTATGAGAAAAAACAGAAAACCTAAAAGAAAGGGCTAGTCAACTGGCTTTACTTCATATCATATGATTTTTTTGGTTATTTTCTGAAATGTTTGCACTCTGATAAACAAACTTATGTCTTTATTAGCACAATCATAATTTTGTGTTTCTGGCCGTATTATTTAATACAGTATTTGATAAGAAACTGCTGACTGTTTTTCAATTACAAAAACACTAAAAGACTAACGGAACAACAGACTGACAATATACAGAACGAAAACAAACTTGTAAGTCGTTTTCGATGTATGCCAGGTACCAAAAAGACAATAAAGAATTGAAATAAAATTTAAATAAGCAACATTTATCCCAAGTAAAATATTGCTGTTAGAATGACTAATACTGTATGATACATTTCTGAACTACTGGTGCAATATAAATGACTTATCTATGAGTGGTGTGACGTATTTGTTTAATAGCTTCGAATATTTTGATATTTGGCCTTTCAAGAGGTTCCCCAGCGATCAATTCTTCGTGATTCTGACGTAAACGGAAGCCGAGAATTGCTGGCCGAGGACCACCTACTGAATGGGCCGAGGGATTTTGAGATTAGCAATGGCGGTCCACGAATAAAAGAGAATGCCATTAAGCAGAGTAGACCACTATTAATAGGTTTTGAAGAAAGAATTGATGTCGGCATGATTTAAAACGTCAGGCTCTGGATTGATTTATGGGGAATAGTGACCCGAAGGAGACGTAACAATGTGCATCATTTATAGTCCAAGACTACATGTGTGTGTGCAAGAGCTGATGCACATTGCCGCGTTTCTTTGTCATGCAGGGTGTGGATAGTATATATGAATATATATATATATATATATATATATATATATATATATATATATATGTATATATATATATATATATATGTGTGTATTTATATGTATATATATATATATATATATCTAAGCTGATAATTCAGTTGCTAAAATGTACGATAACGTATGCTAAAGATACATACTATATGTACGTTAAAAGAAACAGGAGACAAGATAAAGTGAAAGGCGCGCGAAATAAAATATCAGGTAGTTCTATTAAAAATGTGTATAGAGTTTACTGTTTGCTGAAAACAAAAACCATAAGATATGTATTTTTATGATAGTACTAACACAATTAAATTACGCCGAACCATTTGTGTGTTTTTGCCGAAGGGAATCATCAGGCTACATAACGTGTACATGCAATAACTTTTACTCATGCATTCAGCAGTATTGAAGTACACACTGACATAATATAATACACGTAATACTATTTTTGTCATGATATAACAATATATATACACTCATGATCAAACATGTAACACCACTTAAAACTCCTTTAAAATAAACCTTTTTTAAGGATATATTCAAAGCCCCTCCCACTTAATGTTAACAATACTACAATCTAAAAGTTTGTGGAAACAAAAAGCGACATTCCAAATATTTTATTCAGAAATTTACATTTTTATGAAATGGGGCATTTTACACATAATCAAAATTATAAGACCAGAGACAAAGATTATACAAAATTGTACGAAAAGTGTATGAACACATTCAAAAACGTAATTTAATAATGAGTTTTTCCTCCACTGGTTTTGATGACTCACAAAATTATTTCGGGCATGCTATCAATATAGGTTTCCATTAAGCTGCGGGGGATGTTGCTCCAGCTGATGAAAGTGGCTTCACGAAGTACATTTTTTGTTCAATATTGTTTGCCATTTCGAAAGGTCAATGGTCCGTCGTGCAGTGGTGATTGCAGTATTATATTGTGTGAATAGCCATCCATACTTCCACACACAAACGATGCCCCTCCTTCATCAACGACGCTTTTAATAGCATGCTAACATGACCAGCCGTCGTCTGACGAACCTGCACCACCCGGAGCTTCATGACAACACTGTAAGAAAAGGAACCCCATACCATTAGAGCCCCTCAACGACTATGACGTGTAGAGAAAATTTCAGAAGCCATCAGGCTTATCTAGATTTATTTTTTTCTCATCAGAAAACAGTACTTTCTTCCACTTCTGAACATCTTATGTTTGGTATTTACAACCAAACCATAAGCGATCCACCTTGTGACGTGAAAATAGCCGAGGAATTATTGTACACTTTATATTTACCATGCTTTTTTGTCTTAAGTGTCGTCTGATGGTTACTGGACTGCAATCAGTATCTGTGACTGCCTTAATTTGACTAGAAGAAAGTCAACTGTCTTTCACAACAACTCGTCCTATTCTCCTACTCAATGCATGATAAATTGTTTTAGGCTTACCAGTAGATTTTGCTTTTCCATAATTCTCACTGTTCTTTAGAAAGTTGCAAATCACAGTTTTACCGCGATTTAACTTAGCTGCGATCGCCCGTTGCTTATGGAAATCTAGAATTGGAGCACGCTCAACTTCGGTAGGTTTGCTTGCTTTAGGCATGGTGACACCTTTACGCGATGATTGCTAATCTCTAACTGAAGGAATAACATTGAAATTACGCTAGATCTAACAATTCATACACTTGGTCTTATAATTCTGATCAAGTGTAAAAGCCATATTTTATAAAAATGTAAATTTCTGAATAAAATGTTAGGAATGTAGTTTTTTGTTTCCATAAACGTTTTAATTGTAGTATTAATAAACTAAAGTGTGAGAAGTTTAAAATCTATACTTATATATATAAAATAACTTCATATATATATAAAATAACTTCATATATATATATATATATATATATATATATATATATATATGCCCTATGATATATTTTTCATTTTACTTTAGTGTAAGTTGTTCAGATATAAACGGGAGCCTTCTTAGAGCTAACACGTAATAGATACCCGAGTGTTACATTAAAGTACGCCTTTAACTATAAAGTGTTGGATCGTTAAGAAGTAAAAAAAACATTAGATTTTATTTTTCCCGATTTACCGGTCAATTGTGCTTTTGTATGTCTTTCATGTGGGCTCTTGGTCTCCAGTATTTGAGGACAAGAATTAATATAGCATGTTGGGGTATCTAGCTTAGTGATGTTACTAGGTGTATCCTTATGCCAAAATGTATTGTAAAAGAAGACCATGTACAGAGAGATCTTGGACGGTTGAAGACAGTGGCCAGTAGGCATTTCAAATCTTCTCCCGTAGACATTCACATGCTGTCAAGATAGCATGCACCTTCTTGATAGTATACATTCAAATTCCCTCTATATCTATTTTTTCATTTTACTTCAGTAAGTTCTCAGAAATACAACGAGACCATTTGTGGGACTAACACTTGAGCTGTATATGAGATACATGCATATTCGAGTGTATAATCAAGATTCTCTTCAACCACCTAAAAGGTGGGACGGTAAATCAGTGAAGAACACAAATTTCCGTCTCCCCAATTTGTGCTGGAATCGAAGTAGTCAAAAACCAAGGGGCTAACATTTTTCCTCTATATTAGATACATATATATAATAATAGTCCATTGAAGTACTTTACGTCTCAAACGTTGAATAAGTAAAGAAGTAAACAACATGAATTTTCCTCTTACTAATTGACCAATGAACTATGTTATAGTATATCTTTTTTTTGGTATTTTTGTCTTACCGGATCAACAAATAGAAATTCGTCTAGTCTGATGGAGTATCTAGCTTAGTACTATTTCTATATTACTTCTATTGGAGAAGAGTCAAGATTTGTCGTTTAAGCTATTGTGAGGTCATCTGATTTAAGCTTCAAATGCTATTTCATTTCGGATAGTTGATCACAGTTTAATTGTAGGGGAAACTATCCTTGTACCAGATGTCCTGACAAACCCCTGTACAGTGAGAACTTAGACACTCGAATAGCCATTTAAATGTGATACTTAAAATGACACGACCCAAGATCTTTTGGCGAATGGGATCAGTGTCAGACTAGCGAATATGAATACATCGCTTAAGAAGTATGTTCGCTTCGCCTCTTACAATAGTCCTAATATCGAACTTTTCACTGCCAAGCCCCCCCCCCCCCCAAAATGGAAAACCAAGAAACTCTTCGACAATGTCACACGCCTAGTGTAGCTGGGGATTATCGGTTTCTAATCCGGACCAGTTACACAATGTGCAGCACAAATGGTGACTATCTGACAGAGTACCCTAAGTCCCTCGCTTCACGAAAACCAAGTTCCCCATAACTGTGATGGTGTGGGGGGTGTTTGTAATTCTTCATATATTCTAAAATGAGCTCAAACACAATTCATTTGGCTATATCTAATTTAGTCAAGCGTGGAAAATACTGTGTAGCGAAGCGAATGTCATACATCTAGAAGCAAGACTCAGTCCCGTGTTACACATCCGGGAAAACAAAGACATTGTTGTTCTAACTTCCACAAATTCAGAAGTCCCAACATTTGCACACACTCTCCAACTTATCTTATTGAAATCGCATCGGAAATTATGTTTGGAGTAAAGTTGCTTACTATAGCAACCTACCAACTGGCAGAACCAAGCACGAAATAATTGCCAATATATAATGTGGTTAGAGCCCACATGAAGACCGAGTGAAGACTAAAGGCGATTTCTACGAGTGAGCTGTATTCTGAAACATAGTCATATGCATTTGTTTGTATGAATTTTTCAATTATTGGACAAAATATTACGTTGTTTTTTTATTTTTTTAAAAAGTGCCTAATTAGTCTCGGAACCCCTCTTTCTATACATATATACATCTCTCTATCTCTCTCTCTCGCTCTCTCTCACTCTCTCTCTCTCTCTTTATATATATATATATATATATATATATATATATATATATATATATATATATATATATATATTTAAATATTTTCTTTGTCGTACAAAACTTTAAAATAGCATTGAAGAGACAATATTTATTATTCATAATGAATTTAAGAAATTAAAAATTTCTTAAATTCATTATGAATATATATATATATATATTGCATAGTCCCTCTCCTGCCTGGACCGCGGTAGTACGCGTTTCGTACACTCGTCCCTAAAAGGGCCGTGGCAGTTCCTGTTTACACACTCGTCATTTTTTTAAGCATAACCATATTATTTGGATACCTTCAAATGTCTCCCTCGTCGTGTAGAGGTTCGCCGTCTCGATGTCGTCTAGTGGTTTAATACTTTCTGCTTTCTTTCATGTCATGAACCACGTCGCTGCAACAATACTCCATGATCGGGTCGGAAGACACACGCTCTTTTTGTATGTCATTCTTTTTATTACAAGCGTTAGTTATTTAATCAGCTGGGAGAAATTCACTAACGTCGAGAGAGAGAATGCAAATTACTACTTTATCATAGTTACTTATCAAATAAGTCTTAACCATACGTGGAGGGAGGAGATATATTTCGCCTGTTTTTTCTCAGGGAAATATTTCCCTTCATCGGTTGTAAGCTACATGCTAAAAAGCATGTCTAATACGTTCGCCTTTGAAACCCAGACTATTAAAACTCGCTTCTCAGGAAGCACGAGTGATGCCACGGATCCCTCATTTTCCCATGTCAAGGCATGTTACGTGTCAGAGTCTCTCGCAGGTGCACAGTGACTATTGATCTGGGGTATCGTCACACGGTGACCTAGTCACGTCTGTGATTTCCGACTGTAAAAACAGGCCCGATTCTGCATTCGACTGCACGGGTCCGCCCTCGCGCTAATTCGCGCAAGTCAAACCAACGATGAAAACAGATACGTCCATTCCCATAGGGCCATTCACCAACATATATATATATATATATATATATATATATATATATATATATATATATATATATATATATATATATACACACATATATATATATATATATATATATATATATATATATATATACAATTAAATTAAATACCTTAACATATTTATGTCATAAAAATCGTACATATTTCCATGCAAGGCGTCATAACCTTAGACTGTTTACATAAACATCGACGGTTCGATCTTTGTCTTATTTAGTCATGCTGATGAAGCATGTGAGTCAAAAACACTTGTCCATAAATGGTGTTTATGTCCGTATAACATTAATAAATATATATATATATATATATATATATATATTAACGAAAAATCCGTCTCAAAATCTTATGGGCTACTAATAATGCATTTTCTGCATCTTAATCGCTTAGGAAGTTAAATAAGCGGAATAGTAGTTAGCAAAAGAAAGAAAAAACAACGAACGTTGCTATTACCAATAAAAAACAATTACATAAAAAGTAATTAAAATATTTATTTGATAAAAATCATACATATTTTTGGTAAGGCGTAATACCCTAGGGGTAAAATGCCAGACTATTGACGGCAACATCGATGGTTCGATCATTGTCTATGTTAGCCATGCTGATGAGGCTGTGAGCCAGAAACACGGGTCCATGTATTACTTTTATGTACGTATAAAATTAATAAATATTTATATATATATGATTAATAAATTAATATTATTTCTTTATATCTACAAACACAAGCGTGGCAAGCTTATTGCTCTCATCTGTGCGGGCTACATATTTACACGTTTAAGTATAAAATGCGTATTTGATATGTATACACCCATATCATAAGATTATATGATGTATTTATATAGATTCAGTGGTTGCTTTTTCAGTGCTAAATACGGGAGTAGAACTAAGTTGCATCATGAAGAAATTAAGTATGTCAATCAAACTACACAGATGCAGTCGTATTTCATTCCCAAATAAACAATGAAGCTAATTGCATAAATTTACATTCTGGGGTTGTTTATACTAATAAGTTCCCATTCTAACTTCTAACACATCAAAGGGTTTTTTTTCATTTTCTTATACCCTCGTAAGCTATTATATTCATTCAGTAAATAACGTTACTCATTTGTTGGAAAGTGAGTTGGGCGCTCGTCAATTAAGGTGGGTCAAACCACCTCTAATCTAGAACACTAAAATAATTTGGTTGTCGCATATTTTTATTATCAACTGTCGCATTCTTTGGGTTTAGTTAAGATTACTAATTAAGTATTAGACATCCATTTTTTAATTGGAGTTCGTTAGTTTTTTAGTAGTTATCGCAAAGTGAAATTTAATCTGTGTCTACAGTAAGTGGCTATTTTACTTCTATGGTTAGTGAGGTCGCAAGGTCTTCCATCTGGAACACGAAATATTCAGCTGGTTGCGATGGTTGCTATTTCATGGTGATACGTTGGTGTCGGTTGTAGACTATATTAATGGGCTTAATAAAAGCGACACCCGTAGTTTTTATGGCAGATGTATAGTCGGGTGTGGCACTAATGCTTTCAAATACTTTGGCCGATATGCTATTTATCAATGCATAGTCATCGGGTTGGATGCTTCCAGTTTCTGCTGTGCCGTTAACCGTACGCAGGTGATACATAGAAGTAAGCATCCGATGTGTGTATCTTTTCTGCGTTAAAGGCTGTAGACTCGGTGTCGATTTGTTCGGTATGAAATAGTCTGTTAATTTCGCGTTGTAATTAGAATGGTAGTAAGAAGGAGAATAAGAAAAGACCAGAATATTGTAGGTCAAGGTTTTAATTAGAAAATAAAATTACAACAAATAATACACATTAAAGTGGCATTTATATAGTCCTCGGTTTTATGTAATAAAGTCTGACGAACGAGTTGATCAAGTGGGAAGATGGGTAAATAATATAATTTACATTTAACATTTTCTAATTGTGGTCATTGATGAACATTCTTAAATTTTCATGGCAAGTGTATAACCGAGTAAAGTGATTTAATTGAATATTTTATAAAAGGGATTAGTGACGAGAACATGTGTACGAAAGGATTAAAGATTTTGTTTTATCTCGTGTACTTCTCATCATCTGGTTATACGACGGGGTAAACGAAATCACATTGCCCTTGCTTCTAGTTTCATTATAATTTTTGTATCATGTTTCCTGTCTTTAATTCCAATCATAATACCCACTGTTGTATTGTAAACGTCACTTGAAGTCTTGATATTTATTTCCTTTTCTTCCTCCTCATTTTGATGGTGGTATTAATCCCGAGGGGTCGAAAATACGTCGAGTTTTTTGAGACCTTAGAAGTTTAGTCTGGTTGATATTATGCGCAGATTGGCGCTATTTTTTTTAAGTAAATAGGTTAACATCTTTGAAGCACGGATTAGAATATATTAAATATTTTTCATTTATAAAAATATTGCACGATTGCTGATTTTCAAAAATAGTTAATACATTATAATTCGTGCTTCAAAGATGTTAACCTCCTTACTTTAAAAAATAGCGCCAATCTGCTCATGGCATCGACCAGACTAAACTTCTAACGTCTTAAAGGACTCGACGTATATTCGACCCCTCGGGATTGATACCACCATCAAAATGAGAAGGAAGAAAAGGAAAAAAACTATAGGAAAGTCTCGCTTGACAAGGTTGTATTTTACAACCAAAATTCGCGATGAAAAAATAAATAAATTTTTCATTTATAAAAATATTGCACGATTGTTGATTTTCAAAAATATTTAATACATTCTAATCCGTGCTTCAAAGATGTTAACCTCCTTACTTTAATATATATATATATATATATATATATATATATATATATATATATATATATATATATATATATATGTATATATATATACAGAGTAATCTCTTAAAGTAGCTATTAATTTTGACAATCTAATAAAAACATTGAAAGGAATGGGCATATTTGTTTTCGTAAATTTGACAACACCCGACCCTGTAAACATTTAAAATCCGAATGAAAGTAACTTCTTAATATGTATTACCAAATAAATATTCCAAAAATACCGTGATTTATTTTTTTCTGGTAAATGTTTAGATTCATGTAGTAAAGTTTGATTATCCATCTATCAGATCAGACTGGTTGCCCAGACCATACTGACCGACATCCTTTATTCTTTTTCCATTTTCGTCATTACTCCGTGAAGATCTTCGAGATGAGAACCAGTATCCTCGATCAACTGTTTTGTGTACGTCTTATAGGGTCGACGAACTTTAACTCTTCCGTGTGTTGACGTCTATAAAATCAGATCACTGATAGCCTATGATTTGCTTCTATAACAATGCCCAGCTTACCCCATTCTAATTTCTTTTATTTCTAATATTATTTTAAACAAGTTACCATACAACCGTTAATTAGATGTGTGCGTTTTCCAGTGCATGTTTAATACAGCACAGCACACCCCTTGTGTAAGTTCCATCTATTTTTGTTATAGTCTAAGCTGGTGATCCATATAGCAGTATGGATTCCACTATGGCTCTGAAAAATGTGTGTTTTATTTGTTCAGACAATGCTGATTTCAAAATACGTCTTAGCCGAGTAAGTGAAGTCCAATCTTTGGCTATTCTAACGACCACGTCTTCTCCTGTCGAGGCGATGTGGCTTCCCAGATATTCGAAGTCATTTAACTGCTTGAGAAGTGTCTTTTTCAGTGTGTCTATTAGGCCTGTTTGAAGATAGCAAATATATTTTGCTGTCATTGCCTTCGTACGCAGTCCAATCATAGCAGCTGCCCTTTCCAAAAGATAGAGTATTGATTTACTCCTCTCCAGCAGTTAGGCACAAGGCCAGTTTTTATCTTACTCCAACAAGTAAGATGTGACCAAAGGTCGTGTCAGGAAAGTGGGGTTTAACAATTGCCTGGGCAGCCCTGTCGGCATTCTCCGGTAGGGGCGCTTCAGGCAGTAAGCAATAAGCTTACTCCTTCCCAAAGAGGGGGGCTAAGCCAGGGAGGGGTTACCTCCTAGATCTGCACAGGGCAAACCCATAGACCGGTGTAAATCAAGCCCCGAAGGCCAATACAATTGCAATCTATGGGGGTGAAGTATCCATCGAAACAGATACTACACTTTGATCTTAGCCAAAAAGATAAAGTAGCCTTTAGGCATTAGCATTGTTATCAGTTAACAGTGCAAGATCATTGGCCAATCGGCATAGGTGACATTTTTTGCTGGATGCAGGTTGCGTCTTGCTGGCGTTAATGTTATGCCATATTCGCTATGTTGATCAATAAAGCACGTAGTCGAGACATATCACAAACAAGAACGGAGCCAGAGTACACTGGATTGAATTTCAAAGAAATCGGTGTCTCCGTCGGTAGAGTGTACTAAGGATTTAGTATTCTCGTGCATAATCATTGCGGCTACAACGATCTCTTCACGGATTCCATATGCTTATGAATTATTTTCCATTTTTTCTCTGTGAACTTAATCAAAAGCTTTGGAGAAGTCCACAGACAGTAATGTTGCGGGCGGTCGCCTTGCTTTTACACCCTCGATGATTCTACTCACCGTTCAGGTTTGACTAACTGTTGAGCGATGTATTTTAAACCCATGCTGATTTCTTCTCAGGATCTCTTAACTTTCTGGTTGGATTCGGTTGAATATCATCTCATTGTAAACTTTTGCTGATATCGGTGTTAGTGAAATGCCTCAATAATTATTGGTTTGACTGATATCTCCTTTCTCTGGGAAGGGTAGTATACAGCTTTCAGTCAAAGTCTGAATCGCATTCCCATTAAACACCTCATTACAGTAGAAAAGCAGGATATCATTGAACTTGCCGATTTTACAAACTTCAGTTGAACCGGTAGCTTTCTTGGATTTTTAGTTTATTTACAACTGGTACCAATTAATTTTCATTAAATGGTCCGGTTTTAATTGTTAACTTTTGCTCGGAATCGATTTTGATGACTCAGATATCATTGGTCACTTAGCAGATTTCGGAAATGGTACTCCCACTTCTGCAGTCGTTCGTCTTAGCCGTTTTGCTTTGATATTAGCCTTAGTAGTTATTTTCCTGCCTGTAATGTCCTTAACAGTGTTCTATACAGCGCTGATTGTTTATTCTCGGAAGCGTTTGTGAGTTTATTGATGTGTGACTGTATGTACTTCTGTTGTTCATCGTGATATATAGTCTCAAGTTCTGCTGTGCTTCTTTAAGTTGTTTTATGTTGATTCTGCTAGTGCTCATGTTTATTCTTTGTGCCAATTTGTTAAACTCTCTTCTTTTATCCTGAATTAGTTCATTTTCCCAAAGTAGATTTTGTTTCACTTACTTTTTTTTTGTTTTAAGACTTCCGTTTCCGTGTTCATTAAGATTATTGAAGGTTCGTGAAAAAAAAAGAAGAGAAGTGTTTGTGTATTTTAAATTCATATTTCTGAAAAAATCGTTCGGAACGGTTTCATATATTTTTTCGGTAACTCAATGAGTAACATAGGCACATTATTTTTTAGTAAACTTCTGCATTTCAATCAGATAAATAATTTTCGAAGCCAAAGTCGTATCCGGGGTGGATAACAAGAAGGAAGAAATTTACAGCGGAATAACTCAAGGAACTTTAAAACAAATGATTTACGCTCACAATAAAACGTTCAGATATCAAGAAAAAGACACGCCATCTTTCTAGCAACCAATATATATTCACTCAAGAAGTCCAACACTCTTTATAAAATAAAATGGAGGATCATTGATAAACAAAAAACTTACTCCCGAATAATTGCCTTCTTTTCACTAATGAAAAAATAGAATCCTACAAGCAATTAATGGACCTTCCATAATCTTAATGAGCAAGAAAATTGAAATCTTCAAACAATGCCCCCATAGAAGAAAATGTCTACTAGCCAAATGGACTGACAACGAAAATAGATAATTAACTAATAACCCTATAAAGTTGATGTACCACCCATGATATGAAAAATATATGTCCTTAATCCCCACTCCAATACTGTTAAAATAATTATCAAATTAATGTTTGTATATAATATAACAACCCCGTCGCCAAGTAAAATTACACATATCACCTCCACATCTCCCCTACAACATCAATATAACTTACACTCACGCACCCTTTACCCTGACCTATCACAAATATAACATAAATCAGTAGATACTCTATCAAATTCTATTTTAAATTATTAAACATGTTAAATACATTAATCTTAGTAGTTTAATGTCTACAAAGACAACTATCGAATACACATAAATCAAAATAATTATGTACGACCAATATGTTAACCTATCCGATCCAAACAGACCCTACGGTAGGCTTGTAAACGTTATGAAATACAACTTACATAATTAAGTATACACAAATATCGCTCAGGAATGCACATTACAATGATAGTAAACCAATGTTGTACCCCTGATAATGATGTTCCCTACTTCAACACCCAGTCGCCACATAGTTAATAACTTACAAATATAACAACAGCATTACACTCATAACTAAGCTCCAATGAATATATAAAAAAATAAAATTACTAAATAATAAAGAACTAAAACTAAAATAAAGAAATGCTATTAATATGAAACTGAAACCCATGATAATAGAGATAAATTCCTCACTGAATCTAACCCATTCACTGACCAATAGACTACACCGCACAATTGCCCTTAAACATAAATACACCATTAAAGCAGTGAAACATATGGCATCTGTTAGCAATAATTGAAGTATTCTAAATGAAAAATAATTAAGATTAAGACCCATATAAACATACAGTTAGCACCTATTGACTCGGTACTCTTTCCAAAAGGGAGGTTTGAGCAAATGCATCGGATTAATAAGCTTTTGAATTCCATTCTTCGTGTTATTTTTATTTCGTGAATTGCTGATGAGTTGAATGGACTATAACGACCTTTTAAATGGTAAAAGTGAGTCCATCTCGATAAAACCGCGGTCCGTTTCTAAAATATGTAACAAATATTTCTTTTATAAATAAGTTGTCTCATATCTACTGTTAAACTTTTACACTAAGCTGAATTATGTGAATTAGTCTGTAATATTTATAAGTAGTCTATTCATTTTTTGTGTTCTTTGCATACATCTAAATTTAACTAACTATAGCTAATACTACACACTGTTACGCTTAACCGCTGTTTTTCAAAATTCATAATAAGCAGGTCATTAGGTTAGGAGTTAATATACAATCATATACACATGCTTAACTTTATTCATATGCACCCTCTAAATGTAAATATTTACAAAAATAAATGTGTCTATGTAACTAAAATTTTTGGAACACTTCTGTTGATCAAACTAAAAATGTAATATTCTCCTATGAATAGGAGCGTGTTACGACTAAATTTATAAGGATTTAAAAAGTTACTATTACAAAAATGATGTCGAAATATTAATAACATTTTAAATGTAACAGAAGCACAACACACACTTTTTTTGTTTCAGTACATTAAAAGTCATCTACGTAACTATACACTTAAACTGTTACAATAACAAGAAAAGTTACACCGACTACAATTGCTCTTAAAACTTCTTTGAAAATCTCATTATTGTTACGCATGTACTCTTGAGAAAAATCCGCTCGAAATAGAATCTTTATAGAAACATAAGTAGTGTTTAATGTCTCCATTTTTTCCTTTGGCGATTATTTACACATTTCAACCGTTATTTTCAAATATTTGTACTAATATTTTACAATATTAAAGAAAACCTATAACAGGAAACAATATATCTCGTCTATACGCAATTTTCATCGCATAATGTTCCGGAGTTTAAACTACTTTTTGAGCATTTATCGCCTATATGCAGTTTTTATCGCATTATGTTTCGGAGTCTAAAGCACCTGTTAACCGAACTTATACTGGACTATAACCCCCACAAAAAGGAGTAAATCGTTGGGTGAATGGTACTCGACAATAGAACAAATACTTAATAACACCACACAATAAGAGAAGGGGCTCCCTTCAAAGATGATATTATGATGACAGAAGAAATACTACTACTACTCCCCTTAAACAGAAAGATGTGATGTTCTGACAACAGAACATATATTTAAAAATTTCACATTGAGCTTAGTCATTTTCTATAGTGGTTCAGGCATATAAAAGAACTGCTGATTCAACTTGTTTTTAAGTCAATGGATGATAGTTTACAATGCAAAAATTAAGTATGATCGTCTATT
Organism: Sepiola atlantica; assembly: GCA_963556195.1. NCBI lineage: Eukaryota > Metazoa > Mollusca > Cephalopoda > Sepiida > Sepiolidae > Sepiola > Sepiola atlantica. Next base: position 132,265,890 of record OY744517.1, read on the forward strand.
TGTGCGCTTAAACAACCAGCATACTCATTATCTACAGCGCCTCTGGCATATTAAATAACCCAGTTTAAAATTTAAGTAGCCAAGTATTTAATATTGTTTATGCTCTTAAAACAAAAACACTCATTTAAGTCAGTTAATTTTCCATATACTTGATGATTTGTCTATTAAGGCCAAATGATTCACGGTAAAGGGTCCACTTTATTTCTATGGAAGTTATTTTATAATTACGTAATTTAGATGATCTTTAGATTTTATTTCGGAAATATAACATCGTTTTCAATAGTTATGATGGTATAATAGAAGGTGTCTACTTGCCCATGCCCGTTTTATCTGTAATCAGATATTGCAAACCGGTATTATTCAAAAGACAGATCTTACAATATATTTAAGACCGGATTTTATTTTCACAAATAATAAATATATTCAATATTGTGTTTAAGGGTACAATATAATAAATACCCACTTGCACATGGCCGCCTTATCTGAAATCAGATATTGCAAATCAGTGTTAATCAAACTGGCTGGCTAAGGTGAGGAGCAGAAAATGGGAGAGAGGGAAAGAAAGACAGATAAATAGACGGCTAGAGAGAAATAGATGGGGAATATATTAATTTTAATAAAAATAGGTTACACATGCTATTAAACTACATCCATTTCGTTTTTTTTATCGCACCGGGCCATGTTGTCAATCTGAATAAAAGTTATCTTATCTCTTCTGTCCCCTGGGCTGTATGACCGTTGTGGCTGAATATGACCTGTCACCCAGTTTTCCTAAACCCTCATGACCGTCTGCCTTCGAGTGGTTTTCTACTCTGTGCCAGCCTTCTCCTCACGCATATGCTGTCCTCCGATGTAAGTCAGTGCCTATATCTCTTTTTTCTTCTTGTAACGTTTCATAAAAAATCCTGGCAGAATGAACGTACACACATACAGCTATATTACGGCATCAGAAGAAACCTATATTTTTAGTATTTATGCTGGGTTTTCAAACTATTTTACTATAAAAAGCAACAATTCTAAAACTACACAGACTTCTACGTACATATATATGTATATATGAGCATATATATATATATGTGTGTGTGTATATATAAAATTTAAATAAAATTAAATAAAATTCAGTTCAAATATTTTTAAAAAGTTAACAAAACCTATACTTTTCAAAAGTGCTCAGTATATATTAGAGCTATTTATATTAAAATTAAAACCCAAACTATGTTTATTTTAATATATATATATATATATATATATATATATATATATATATATATATATATATATATATGGGGTAAGTTACACGATAATTCATGAAAATGAAGTGTCGTGATGGACAAAATGTGCGAAAAGATGACAGACGGAAAACAAGTCTAAGTGCATGAGAAAAACAAAAACAAGAGATTTTTGGACCGGTTTCGTTCGTGGGGAACGTCTTCAGGACTTGTTTTCCGTCTGTCATCTTTTCACACACACACACACACACACACACACATATATATATATATATATATATATATATATATATATATATATATATATATATATACATGGATAGATAGATAAGGGAGAGAGAGAGAGATATAAAGAGAAATATACATTGGAGAGATAAATAAAAGGAAACATGTATATATATATATATATATATATAGATATATATATATTTATATACATATATATATATATATATATATATTAGTATTTGAATTCATCGGAAGAGAGTCAATCATTATAGAAAAGCGTTTTGATTACAGCTGTTATAAACTTAGATCTCATCATAAACTTTCGATGCGCGACGGACCATCATCAACTTATAAACGAAGCGTGACTTCGTTTATAAGTAGTCACTGTTTACAAATATAAGTATGTATTGTTGTACTAGTCAACAAAATGAAAACACCGCGAAGCAACTACAATAATAATAATAATAATAATAATAATAATAATAATAATAATAATAATAATAATAATAATAATAATAATAATAATAATAATAATAATACGTAACATGAGCTTAAAAGTACTATGGAACTATACGTATGGCTAGGAAGCTACACACTAGCGTTTATATTATTTCATGTTCTTGGTGAAATTATCAGACCTTATTATTTCCCCCGACAATTAAAAACAGATTTGTGTGCACCGTATTTGCCATATATATATATATATATATATATATATATATATATATATATATATATATATATATATATATATATATATATGTATATGTATATATATGTGTATATATATATAAATGTATATATATATATATATATATATATATATATATATATATATATATATATATTCCTACCGGGCTTATAAAAAGTACTCAATATCAAATAGAGCTTTTATATTTGTCATTATGTTTATTTCCACATACATGTAAACTAAGGCACACTGGCATGTCGGTGTTATCGATCAACAGCTGTGATAAACTTATATCTCAGCATAATCGGCGATAATTTTTTTAATCTTCCAAAATATGATCTATGGTTAAGATCAAATGTTAACTCTACCTCAGTTCGACATGTCAGAGTCGCAGATTTTGTACATGTCTGCTGATATAAAAATTATCATATATATATATATATATATATATATATATATATATATATATATATATATATATATATATGTATATATATATATATATTAGTGAATACATTAGCGAATATATACGTCACTCTCAATGAACTAGTACTACAAACTTAAACACATATACACAATTGGCAATGTGTCATAGAATAATTGCCTTTATTTAACTTAGGTGATAAGAACGTTATGTCTTTGTGAAGAAACCGCCACGGATTTAACGCCCAGTAATAAAGTACAGCTGAGTACAAATATATGAAAGAAATATATATTAATGTCCCAAGATTCTATATATACATTACAAAGAGGTAACAATAATTCTCACAGTTATGTCTGCAAACGATATTTTACAGTCTTAATCGATCTGTCTAAACCGTTCTGTTTATTTTACTTCCATTTTAAGACTTCGATTCTAGTGTTTTTAGTGAATCTTTTAATGATATCTATAAAAATATTCCCGGGGGAAAAAGGGGTGATAGAGAAAGGGATACCCTGGTGAGGGTTATACGTTGGGTCCATTATCATCCAACTTAGACAAAGTGAATTTGTCCGCGGGCTGCCGATTCGAATGGACACCATCAACTACTTCTTGCTGACCAAGCCAGTCAACTTCGTCTTAAGTGGTCATAAACACGTGGAAGGGGCAGCGTGGAATATGTGAGATTCACTCACTTTGTAAAATGTCTTAAAACGAGAGTTAAACACTTCCCGGGAAGATGGAAGGAGTTTTATTAACGTTTGTTTCGCTGAGAGTGACAATGCAACTCAGGGTTTCGACATTTAATGTTCAGTTTCAAGCAACGGGGTCGACCTCTAATAACACGGCATCTTATTGTTGAGAATTTGTCTTAGTTTTGATTACATGTCATATTCGATCTTTTTTTCAGTATGATTCGTCTGACTCTTTCAAACAGTTAACATCTAATTAAAAATTCTGGTATTTCTGCAAAACCTGCAGAGCAAAAACTCGTCTAGCTATGACCACTGTAAAAAATGTCTGTCTTTCTCTCTAGTTGAACTTAAACGAAACTTTGATGAGTAGAGCCCCGTCAATGTGGAACACACTACAATGAGGCTTATTCCTCGCTGATTACCGCATTTTCGTTTTCTAGTTCAATGTTAAAAATATTATTTTTGAGCCGTCCCATATAATCATGGTCTGCAATTCTCAATTGTTTGTCTCACACTCCACCTGACACACACCATTAAGCATTGTCCCCCAGTTACCTTTGGGCATTTATGAGCGGTGACTTGTTAGAAAAAAAGTAAAAAACGGTTTAATAGATCAAATAAAAGGTAGCGTAAAAGTAAACCTCGTAGATTGTCTACCTGGTAGTGACAAGTTCGAATCTAGTCGGCTCTATTGCACTACATTCACATATGGATGTCGGGAACCTTCACACGGTCATACCTAAACGTATGTGATTCTTGAAATAATTGAGAAAACCAATGCAACCAATTATTGAATGAAGTAGACCAGAAAGGTCGAACAATGCTGTTTATACTAATTTTCTTTAAAAATAGGTGTAACATTCACTCTCACTTCTTTCACAGTTATCGATGTATTCATCAAGGTACAGCCTACATAAACAAATATCAAATTAATGTAGACATTGTTTTATATAAAAGTCTAAAAGTTTAAAAGTCTACGGTACATTATCTACTGTGTTCTTTTTTTATTTTTTCTTATATTTTATCACACAAGAAATATGCTAATTAATTAATTAGTTTCTGGGATCAAGTTATGTCTTAACAATTTGCCATTTTAATCAAAGAAAATAAATGACAACTAAATAACGTTGTTCGAAACTTCGTACTATGTTGAAGTATACGAATTTACTAACAAATATAATGTCACCTCTCACATATTTTTATAGTTATTTACCTCATCATAAAAGCTACAAAAATTAATAACTATTTTTCTAATTCACTTGTTTTACATATTACTCGAAAAATACTTGCCATAAGGCAGGTTTAATTAATTTCCTTAACAGAACAGTTTTCATTGTAGAAAATGCCTAACATTTTAACTTAAGATAAATGCGTCTTAAGGAGAAATTTATTTTCAGGGAATCCTTAATTTACTTGTGTCTAATTACTATAGATAGTATTTAATGCAAAGCTGAAAGATTTAAATTTCCAAATAACAATTGGCTCCCAAATTATTTCCATATGTCTGCTTCAAAACGCTCAGTGCTCTTGGAAAACTGCGTTATTCATGGTTACGATTAGAGTCGAAGAACTCTCAATTGTTAGCAGGGAAATAATAGTACACTACACACTCTTTGAAACCATCTAGCAAACGTTTATAGGTGAATGTTGCTGGGGTATATAAACAGAAATATATATATATATATATATATATATATATATATATATATATATATATATATATATATATATATACCTATATATATCTATATCTATACCTATCTCTTTCCTTCTATCTCTCTCACTCTCTCTCTCTCTCTCTCTCTCTCTCTCTCTCTCTCTATATATATATATATATATATATATATATATATATATAGTGTGTGTGTGTGCATAGTACTTGTTAATCCAATTACACTCCTATGTATTTGTATAGACAATGCTTAATAAAACGAACAGCTGTATTACGGTGTATTTTAAAAAATATTTTTTTAGTATAAATTTTTTATTCATAGTAGGATTTGTATTTATTTTTTCTATATAGTTAGTTAAACTTTTCGCTATTTTATTTACTTATATAATTTTCTTATTATATAATAGTGTTTATTTTTAAAATTATTTAATATATTTTTTATATACTTTTAATTAATGTTTGTATAAATAAATACATTCGTACTATATATATAGAGATAGATGTATATATATATATATATATAAATATGTATACATATATATATATTTATATTTATTTTGGTACATAAAAATTAGTACAACATTCGTGCCGTCGGTTTCAAGCTCGGAAAGTCTTAGCCATCTGTCTCTCTTCAGCTTCTGTTGTCATCTGTTTTGGAAATGTGAAGTCACATGAAACTCTCGTTGGGACACGTTATTTGCTCAGTGTCTTATGTATGTTTGTTTGAATTTAATCTTAGTGTAATTAAACTGTTGAGATTAAAAACCGGAGGAGATTTGGAGAGATATAATAATATAATACTAAAGGGAATAAAAAATAAAAAATAAAAAATAAAATTGAAATAAAATTAAAATTAAAATTAAAATAAAATTTGAAAATAAAACATGAGAAATAAAAATAATAAAAATTAAAATTAAGAAAATAAAATGATTTAAAAAAAATAAAAAAATAAAAAAATAAAAAATAAAAATGGTTTCTATGTAATTTCCGTGAGCCAATGTGTTGAATTTGTATCAATAGCGGTTACTGTTTTGGAGTGTTAAGGTGTGCGTTTTGAAAGGAAAAACCGTTAGTTGATATCCTGTTAAAATTCGTTTAGACAGTTCGTGTAATTTTAATAAAGAAATTGCTGGATAAAGGGAGGTAACTAAGTTGGAAAATAAAGGTGTGATGTTGTTTAAATGGATTTGTTTGATTAGTCTAATAACTGATAAATAAATAATCTCGGTTTCAAAATCACCATTAATACAAATTTAGACCAAGTAAACTTCCTAGATACCACACTGATCCTTAAAACAATACACACACACACCTTTTCGCAAACCCAATGAAACAATCCAATACATACACAAGGGATCCTGCCACCCCCACCACCTTTTAAAATTTAGTCAATAATATTAGCCAAAGGATTTCAAACCTCTCATCCAGTCCTAAAATGTTCAACCAAGCAGCACCATATTACAACAAAGCATCCGCGACAGCGGGTTCAGAGAAGAGATCTCATACACCCCCACCCGAGAACACGGGGGACCCGCAAAAGAAGGATATCGGTGATCTGCTTTTATCCACCCCATTCCACCAATACCAAGACAAAGGTAGGCCAGCTTTCCTCAAATTACTCGACAAACACTTCTCACCCACAAGTGACCTATACAAACTTTTTAACAGAAAGTATGTTAAGGTCAGCTATTCCACTACCCCTTCAATAAGAAAACCTATCTCTGCGGAACCCAAAGCAATTACAAACGCAGGCTGCTCATGCCAAAACAGAAACAACTGCCCCCTAGAGGGAAATTGCAAAATCGATTCAATCATATATGAAGCAACTGTCACAAACCAGAATACCGGTAGTGCAGAAAAATATATTGGGATGACGAAGGGAAACTTCAAACAAAGATTATACGCAAACAGAAACACCTTCAGATACAAAAACAAGGCAAATATGGCACTCGCGACCCGAATATAGCAACTTAAAGAAGTAAATACACCCTTCACCATCAAATGGAAAGTAATTGAGAGAAACCCATTCTTCTCTCCAGCCATAAACAGATGTCATCTATGTGACGCTGAAAAATACCACATTTGAAGGGCATCATTGATCCGAATACAGCCTGTTTGAGTATCCGCGATGAAATATTTAAGGGATGTATCCACAAAAGAAAAGCACTACTCATAAACTAGACTGACCGATGCACATAATGTCTAGCTTCTCCCCCTCTACTTCCCACCATTACTAATATAAACAAATTAAAAAATACGAACAAACACGTAATCAGCCCATATCTACATATATTTCAAGAGCAAAAACTTCGACTTTCACAAAAATATTTATTTTATTCATCAGTTATTAGACTAATCTAACAAATCCATTTAAACAACCTCAAACCTTTATTTTCCAACTGTTACCTCCCTTAGATCCGGCAAGTTCTTTATTAAAATTACTCTGAACTGTCTAAAAGAATTTTAACACGATATCAACTAACGGTTTTTCCTTTCAGAACGCACACCTTTAAACCCCAAAACTGTAACGACTAATGATACAAATTCATAAAATTGGCTCACGGGAATAACATAGAAATCTTTTTATTTTTATTATTTTTAATTTTTTAATTTTTTTTTATTTTCTTGATTTTTATTTTTTATTCATTTTTTATTTCTTATGTTTAAATTTCAAATTTTATTTTAATTTTAATTTAATTTTAATTTTATTTTTTATTTTTTATTTTTTCTTTTCTTTTAATCTTATATTATTATATCTCTCCAAATCTCCTCCGGTTTTAAATCTCAACAGTTTAATTACACTAAATTTAAATTCAAGTAAACATACATAACACACTGAGCAAATAACGCGTCCCAATGAGAGTGTCATGTGACTTCACATTTCCAAAACAGATGACAACAGAAGTTGAAGAGAGCCGGATGCAAAGACTTTCCGAGCTTGAAACCGACGGTACCAATGTTGTACTAATTTTTCTGTACAAAAATAAATAAATATTATGCTCTTAATTTTTAACTTTAATTCTTAATTAATCGAGCACTCTGCTGGGATTTTTCCTACTATATTACAAAATGTTTATATATATATATATATATATATATATATATATATATATATATATATGTGTGTGTGTGTGTGTGTGTGTGTGTGTGTTTGTGTGTGTGCGTGTAAAGGAGTAAGGCTACCAACATTTTAAAACAGGTTGTTTCAACATTTATTTATTATTTCGTCATTTTATTATTTCATCATTTTATATAACGCGTTTCAAGCGGTGGTCCGCACTCATCAGATATGTAAATCCATTTGAAGAAATGTATTTCAATTTCAAATAGTGTATTTTCATTTGACTAACTGTGGTATTGTTTGGCCTGTTTGCGTATGTGTGAGTTTGTGGTGTGTGTGTATGGGTTTTAATATTGTTATTGTTTTATTTTTGATCTTTTATTATTTTCTGTTTCTCCTGGTCACTGTCGTGTGCGTTTATTAAGTACGTATGATTTTAACTTTTATTTTATCGTTCATCTCCATTTCTTGAAGTGTCTGGATGTTCTTTTGAAACCTATTATTTTTTATGTCCCTGTCGTCGCATTTTCTGTTGTTTCCGCGTGTATGTGTGTGCGTGCGGTTAGTTCTGAATCTTGTACATAAGTGAGCGACATACATACATACATACCTACATACCTACACACACATACACGCACACACATATATGTGCACACACAAGCGTATAATTAGATAGATAGAGATAAGCAGATAAGATCGATAAAAGCTCGGTCCGTATGGTGCGCAGCCTGAGCTACGATCCGTTCAATGCTGGACTGAACCCAAATACAAAGCTCCTCTCCAACGTTAGCAAGCATGTGAAATCTTTGCCTTAGAAACCTAGCACAACTACAACCCTCCTACGCCGTACAAGTGCACATGTTGGGAGACAAACAATTCACAGTTCTCTTTGACTCCAATGTTGCTCCCATGCAAATACACTACATCACCAAATGTTTTGGCGCCGCCCATGCAAGATTCGTTTCAAATTGCACATTCCAGACAACGTTTCCAGATGGGCAATCAAGATCCACCTTCAATGTCAATTTCTGTGTTTGGCTTCCAAACGTGTATAAGCTCACCTCCACTACCACGTCTTTTTTGTTGTGAGTGTTTGTGTTGGGTGTTGAATCTGTATGGACCCCCTGTTATTGTGTCGCAGAGCTCACATCTTTGCTTGTTGTATTTTGTGGCCCCTTGTGTTGTGTGTTGGTTGAGATTGGGGTTTGTTGGTGGATTTTTGGTTGGCGTTTGCTTTTTATTATTTTCGTTGTTTTTAGTATGTTGTTTGGTTTGTTGTTTTGGTTGAGTGGCGTAAATTTTCTTGTAGTTTCTGTGAGTGATTCTGGATTGTTTCTGTTGTGTGTGAAGATGCGTGCTGGTGTCTGTTCTTTGTGAATTAAACCAGTGATCCTTTTTTTCTTGGTTCAGTTTTACAATTATTTCTAAACTCAAACAATTTTCATTTAATGGGAATTTAATTTAGTGCCTACAGTAGTTGCATTGTTTTGTTCGGATGGATTATTCCTCATATTGGCTGCAGAGGTTATTATTTTATTTAGTATGGTTAGATCAATGTATGTAGTGGTTTTACTTTGTTAGTTAAACTATGATATATATATATATATATATATATATATATATATATATATATATCATAGTTATATTAATTATGCGATCTAGCTTATAGTTACTGAGAACATTTGATATCTATAAGTTAAATGCTTTCAGAATGTTAGTAAGTGTATGTTATATTTGTTAAGGGAGCAATCATATAAATCTCCTTCGTGTATTTAAATTGCCTCTATTCTAATGTTAGTGTTATTCACTCTTATGCCTTACATTGATTATATATGATGCTATTGTTATTGTTAAAATTATTCGGGCCTGATTGCTTAGAGCCCTGTCTGTTCTCTACTTTATAAGTGCATGCATGATTTACGCTTACATTGTAACTATTTCTCTTTTTACTTTTCTTATTCCATTGTCTAACCAATGCCATGATATTTGACATTATATGTTTAGCTATTTTTATTTACGATAATTGGACTAGTTATATTTTTTCATCAATTGATTTCACTCTGCCTGTACAATATACAAAATTAAAAAAAAAACATTTGTCAAAATTAATTATTTTTTTAAACAAGTTAAAATTGTTGTATTTCTTTTGTAATATGAACATCTAAGTGAAAGACCAGACTTTTCTGCCTCAGGAGATCTTAGTTGCTAATAACTAATAATCGATAACATCATCGACATGCGAGCGTCGCGACTTTCTGTACATGTCTTTATATATATATATATATATATATATATATATATATATATATATATATATATATATATATATATATATATATATACATGATTGATTTCCAACGCAGGTAAATATATTCATTCACAGACAATTCGATGGGAAATCGTAAGTAACGTCATATATCTCATTAAAATGGACACTTTCAAAACTAGAGACACCACGGATACATCAACCGTACTAAAACAGCCGATTCCTGAAGTTATCAAAATTCAGGAAAAAATAGCAACATATTTCCGCAAACATTCAAATACAGGAACTAGAAATAGACCTAGCCAAGTTCAAACCTTTATTACAATAAAACTCAAGGAACAGTCGAAACAATAACAGCAACCAATGCACAATGAGAAACCGCTTCATCAGACGAGTGTAGAGATTCAGCCCAGATAGGTAACTACTATATATATATATATATATATATATATATATATATATATATATATATATATATATATATATATATATATATATATATATATTACTTTGTAAAATATGTTATTTATATAGACAGTTTTAAAATGTACTATCAATCACGTGTTACCAACCTCCAAGGATGACGAATTTCTGAGTTCCTGGTGGAAGTTAACATTTCACAATTCAATATAACTTTACTAACAAATGATATCAAATGTCCTAGACGTTTATATTACCTCGGTACCGATACTATCTTAAATGTAATCATATACACTTCGAAATAAACCCTGTGTACTTCTTTTTTATTCCTAAAATGTTCATCGGCCCTTTGATTGAAAGCCGAAATGTAATAAAGTCAGTAATGTCTGATTTTCTTTATTATTATTATTATTATTAGTAGTAGTAGTAGTAGTAGTAGTAGAAGTAGTAGAAGTAGTAGTAGTAGTAGTAGTAGTAGTATCATTATCATTATCATTATTATTATTATTATTATTATTATTATAATTATTGTTATTATTTACTCACTAGGAGTTATCACACTGGTCATCGTCAGTGATCGCCCACTGCCAACAACCTGTGGTATTCCCTGGAGTCTGAGTGACAACAAGTCTTCTCAGACTTCCAGTATGCTCCACCTCTTGTCGTTCATCACCGCTGATGACCTTGCGGTATCGCAACAGCCACCTACCACCGATTTCCCGCTGATAAGGGCCATTATTCCCTTCTGGGGCCCGAGTGGCAACAAGCCTCCCCAAGGTCCCAGAGCTGTCCGCGCTCTTCCAGTGGAGGTCTGGTGTTCGATTTCCCTCCTCGACCCTCTGTCCATAATTTTCGTGGTGTCAGCCTATGCTTGCGGCTCTCTCGTGCGGTTGTATTTTCCCCGGTTCTGTTTTCTTGTGCTTCCATGTTTGTTATCCATTCGTTGCTTATGTGGGTTGGTTTCCGCATTCGAAGACATTTCTCAGGATCGTAGCTGTATTGATCATTACTGTCCTTTGTATGGTCTCAGTTATTCCTTTGATTCCTATTTCTTCAATTTTTTTCTCTATGTTTTTGGGGGCTGTTCCTAGTGCTCCTATGATTATTGGTGTTATACTGACTTTCTTCATGTTCCATATTCCTTTCAGTTCTCTGGCAAGTTCAGTATATTTGCTTCTTTTTTCCGTCTCTTTGATCTTCACTCTGTGGTCCGCTGGGACGGCACAGTCTACGATTTTGCAGGATTTTTCTTTTCTTTTCCTTGCTGTTATGGGTTTGTCTGTTTGTATATTCATATCCCATAGGATTTTGTGTTTTTTGTTTTCTAGTACAGTTTCTGGTTTGTGTTTGTACCGTTTTTTTGCATATTCGAGATTCAGTTGTTTGCACATTTCCATGTGTATTTCTTTCCTCACGCGGTCATGTCTGTTCTTGTATTCCTTTTGGGCTAGCTTGCTGCATTTACTTATTATATGATTTATCGTTTCGTCTTTTTGTCCACACAATCAGCATTTACTGTTTTCCTGGGTTTTATCTATCTTTGCTTTAATAAAGTTTGTCCTAATCGCATTGTTCTGTGCGGCTGTCAGCAGAGATTTCGTTTCTCTGTTCAAGTGTCCTTTTTCTTAGCCATGTCCAGCTGTTTTCATTGGCTTCATCGCTTGTGAGTCTTATAAAGCGTCCATGTAGTTGTTTTTCTTCCCACTTTTCCTTTCTTGTCTTTTTGTTTCTGGTTTCAGTGCTTCCGGAGTTGTTTCATGTAGAGCCTGTCCGTATCGTCTTTTGGGTACAATGCATTGTGCATAGTCATTAGTTTTCTAGGCCTCCGGTCAAAATACCTGAGTTCTTCTTTGGTCCAGCCTATGAATAGTCCAGAGTATCTTATTAGTGATACAGCCCATGTGTTTATCCCTTTTACAAGGTTTCTGCTATATAGTTTAGTTTCTAAGAGTTTCCTTGTTCTTCGTAGATATTCTTTTCCAATCTTCTCTTTCATTTCTGTATATTTGATTGTGTCTGCTTCCAGAACTCCCAGGTATTTATAACTATCTTGTTCTCCTAGCGCCCTCATCTCCTCTTGGTTGGGGAGTTCTATACCTTATGTATTAAAACTTAATTATGTCAATTAGGGGCCGGTTTTTATCCAGATGTTAGGGCAACAAATCTCTTTATTATTATTATTATTATTATTATTATTATTATTATTATTATTATTATTATTATTATTATTATTATTATTATTATTATTATTATTATTATTATTATTATTATTATTATTATTATTATTATTATTATTATTATTATTATTATTATCGGGTACTAAGTAGCGGTCGAGGGAGCTTTTAACAAAAACGAGGGGGCGGGGAATCAAAGATTTGCGGCCTATTAAGAGCCACGAGTTATTTATAGATTGATCGCTAAGAGATAGTTGAATACCAAAGTAAGGGAGAATAGAAGATAGAAAAAAAATGAATAAAAATAGATATTAAATAAGTAAAAGAAAAAGATACATAAATAAGAAAAAGAAAAGACAAATAAGAAATTAAAAAAAAAAAAATTTTTAAAGAAGAAAAAGCATTGGTTTACATGGTGAAAACACAAGTCTTATTGTTATTATTATTATTATTATTATTATTATTATTATTATTATTATTATTATTATTATTATTATTGTTATCATTATTGTTATTATTATTGTTATTCTTCTTATTATTATTATTATTGTTGTTATTATCATTGTTATTATAATTGTTATTATTATTATCATTGTTATTATTATCATCATCATCATAATTTTTAGAAAAAAGAAGACGAAGCAGAAGAAGAAGAAGCAGAAGAAGAAGATAAAGAAACGAAACTCAAATATAAATGTAAGTTTAAAGGAGATCCGGCGTCATTGATGGAAATATAAGATATATACGATAAACATGTTTAATTACTTTTGCCACTGCCTCTATATACACTTGATGAAAGAATATATACATCTAAAGTAAACCTTCCGCAAATAAGACGAATACATATTCTTCACCAGTTTTTGCACTCGTGATTTATTTAGATATATTAAGAAAATATTCATACAAAATCATAAAATTATATCAGACATTACTTTTTCATATACAGATTATTATTATTATTTCTGATAACATCAAGAAAATATCACTGACCGCTGATTTTTTTCTCATAGAGTTCGTGAGTTTTTCCGATTTTATATTCCCACTCGCGGGGGGATTATTACGTTGTTTTGAAGGAAAACTCTTGTGCCGAGAAGCAACTTCCGGCCAAATCTTATTCTTAGCTCTCTAAAGACAGACAGATTTTAAGCGCTGATTTGGCAAGACGTATATTCTTTTTTACTGCCTTTAACAATGATTTGGCAAGAGCGAGATGAAAAAACCCTACTCCATCGCGTGTGTATACAACATACACATTTACTGACTCAACATGTTTTCGTATTCTTGTCTACGCAACTCCTGCCGGGCTATGTTTGTTGTGTTCATGAAACTGTATGAATAAAATTAATTAAAATGGTAGACGTTTGTCCTTTTAACATACTATGGTAACTCGTTTTTAAACCCAACAAGGCCAGAAAGGTTGACATCTATGCATCAGCTCTCTCCTTCATACAACAAGCTTTACACCTCTATAGAGGTTCGATATTAGTTTATGGTCAAACTCGATAAAAGATATGGTCGAGTACGGTCGGAGTTACTGCATCATTTTAATAATACGTTTAGAAATGGTGTGAATCCAATGCGCTCCCTCAAACTATAGAGTAAATAGTAGTGTAGTTAGGAATTTGACTATAGTGTAAATATTCTAAGAGAAGAAACATCTGAGATAATATCAGTGTCTATATGTTTATCCATGCACTGTTTGGTGTCATCCCCGACATTTTGTTGACACTAAAAAGACGATACAGTTTAATGAGAGGTATGGATAGTTATTGCGCAACCGATGGCTTACTAGACTCCAGAAATGATATAAATCACTCACAAACACAATTCCTAATGATGTGAATATTCAAATTACATTTATGTGTGCACAATTGTATTACTGAACTATTAATAATTACGTCTTTGTTTTGAATTGATGAAGTACGCTAATCCGATTGTTTTGGTATAAAATTATCTGCAACACAAAAAATACCGCCTAGATTATTCGGAAGTGTAACGTTTTCTCCGAATAGTATAAACAATAAGTAATTGCACTGGAATAATAACATTTAATGTTTAATTTAATATTTTTGTGTATATTTAATCGCTGAAGTAGAATTTACTTAATGAATATTGAACTCCATGTTATCGTATTGTTTGTGTGTATGATTCTTAGCCAGAGTTGTATGTAAAATATTCAATAGATTAAACGCACTGTCCAATATGTGTTATTCTCATTATATTGAAACTTAACAATACTTTTATGAATGTTTAAATTCTTTCATCGGCTTTATTATGGTGTTTGCTATACTCATGATAAAATATTAAAATAATGATGATAAAAATAATACTGATTTTATTATCACTATTAGTTTCATGATTATTATTATGATATTATTATTATAAGATAATAATAATAATAATGATAATCATGATAATCATGATGATAATATTAATAATAATTATGATGATGATTATTATATTAAGGATAATAATAATAATAATAATAATAATAATAATAATAATAATAATAATAATAATAATAATAATAATAATAATAATAATAATAATAATAATTATAATTATAATAATAATTATTATATTTATATAGATAATAATAACAATAATGATGGTAATAATGGTAATAATAGTATTTACCGCTAAATTAGACAGATTGAAGAAATTAAATAAGATAATAATGATAGTAATTGGAATAATAATGATAATCACTTAAATAAATTGTATCATAATAAATAAATAATAATAATTATGATGATGATGATAATAATAATAATAAAAAATGATGATAATAATAATAATAGTATCAACAATAATAATGATAAAAATAATAATAATAATAATAGTTATAATTATAGTACTGATAATTATAATAGTGATACACATATTAAAAATAGTAAAAGTGTTAATATTAATTAAAATAATAAACATATTATAGTAATAATAGTTATTCCAATAGAAATAATGATACTAAATACGGATATTACGATTTCAATAATAGTAATAATAGTAGTAATAAGAATAATGATAATAAACATAGTTAAACTAATGATAATAGTAATAATAGTTATCAATGATGATGGAAAAACAATAATAATAAGAAGAAGAAAAAGAAGAAGTAGGAGAAGAATTATAATTACAATTATTATACATATATATATATACATGCATATATATATATATATATATATATATATATATATATATATATATATACTTGTTTTTGTTGGCACAAACTCGTATGTTGTTTCATAGTATACAGCACAACTAGAGATTATAATATAATGTAATAGTAATTATTGAGAAAATATTCCAAATCTGACTAACATAATCTGTCTCATATGACAATGCTTATTCCGAAAATATACATTTTCATAATAAAGCAAATATCATCAACACTTACAAAATGGCTCTATCAATGTACGTTTACCTCAATCAAGCTGAAAAAAAGTTAAAAAAAGCAAGCATTAATTTGATGAAAAATCGCTTTTTTAATGTTATTTTTTCACTTATTTTTTACAAGGGTAATTATTACTTCTCGCATTCACTTGTAGTTTAAAGTACAAGATATATTATGACGATCGAATGTTTAAACTTTTTTTTCAAAATTCTCATACTGGAGCAATAAAGAATAATACACTAAACTGTCAATAACAATGAATAATGAATATGAACCGACTTTAACGTTCCACATTAATCTATTTTCACTTTTTTTCTTCTTCTTTTCCTTCATTGTTTCTTTTTTTTGCTATGTGTTCCTTTCATCATAATTATACACTTTACTATATTTTTCTTTATGAAGATTCGACGTTCATGGTTGTTTTAAGAGAGCTGCAGTTTGTACTTCAGGAATATCTATTAATCTATATATACATATTGAAATAGAGACACATCGTTCATTATGTAATTATTAGAGCTGATAAGAAAGTAGTTCGCTATTATTTCTACTTTCAATTCCATATTGGTAATTTCTGGATATTCAAAAATAGGTATATCTAATAATTAGAGTGACACTAATTTTGAGCTAGATACAACATGTCTTGCGGAAAACGTTTTTATTGTAATTCAATTCCTCTTCCGTCGAATACGATTTGAATCTCATCACTTTTGTATGATATTTTTCAGAATAAATTATCTTCTCCAAGATGTCATTCAACCGCCTAATAACTTTTAGGCGGACAAAGTTTCGCAATATAAAATGACTACCTGGGTATTTCTTAATATGTAAATCAAAATTCCCGAATTGTACTAAATATAAACATACGTATCATATACGAAGTTTATGCAGTTGAATATCCAACAAAATGATCATATTTACTTTGAACTATTGAACATTAAATAACAAAATAGTATTGAGACTAATATATATATATATATATATATATATATATATATATAAATATATATTAAATTCCCGAAACAGTTTTTCATGGTAAACAACTGATGATCTCTTAAAATAGTGTTAGAAACTAACTAATATAATAACTGTAAAAAATAAATTGACTTACATGGGTGATTTTCCACTGGAAGACTTGAGACTATAAGTTTTTTTTATTTTTATTTATTTATTTATTTATTTTTTTTTTTTATATAGTTTTAATGGTTGAGAAACTTCCGAGACTATATATATATATATATATATATATATATATATATATATATATATATATATATATATATATATATATATATATGTATCTATATATAATATTTATATATATATATATATAATATTATTGTAATTTATAATTTATTATTTGTTTTTTATTTTTTTAATATTTTTATTTTTTTTATTTTTATTTTATTTTTATTTTTTATTTTTTTATATTTTATTATTTATTGTTATCTTATATTTTTATGTTTCATACTTTTATTTTATTTTTCCTTTTTATATTTTATATTATATTTAAACTTATTTTTATTTTTATTTCATTTTTATTTTATTTTTATAAGTTTATCATTTTTATAATGTGTTATTATCATTATTATCATTATAATTAATATTATCATGTTTATAATGTTTTATTATTATTATCATTTTATCTTGCTATTTTTATTTTATATTTGTAACTTATTCCTTTTTCTAATATTTGTCTCTGTGGCTCTTCCTGTACATAGATGTTCCTCTACAACGAGCTTGTTATTTTTTCCTTGAATTTCTGTAAGATGTGGTGCTGAATACGCTGATGAAGTGTCGTTTTGGAGTAACTTTGTTAATTTTTAAAAAATCAAGTATTTCCACAATGTTTTGGAAACGACCGTGCGCCATACTAGACTTGATGTTCTAATTCTTGGAACAAGTGTAATGTCCTAATAAGTGGGCGTGTCTAGGTACATATACATTTTAATTTCTCTTAATTACGTGACAGTTGATATAGCGACTGATATCGGATTCTAAGCTGACTCTGTGAACCGGGTTAACACCTCTAAACCGTCTGAAAGTGTTACTTTCTTGCACTGATGTGAGCAATACGCTTGAAACCCTGCCTTCTGTAGGTATAAATAATTTAATATGTATGTATACACATCATATATACTAGCCAAAATAGCATCTTTACAGTCGTAATTATTGGTAAACTGCCGCGGCCCAAATGAAACCGTAAACCGATGGCGCCCAAGTCATATTATTTCGGTGGTTAACACTTGATTTGTTTGTTTCGGACCAAAAATATTTTTAGTTAAAAAAAAAAAAGTTTCACCCCCCCCCTCAATGTTTCCCCTCCCCCACCCAAAGAAATATTTGAAGTTAAAAAAAAATATTCCCCCCCATCTCCCCAAATTGTTTACCATCCCCCACCCGAAGAAATAGTTTTAAATAGAAAAAACTGCCCACCCCGCAAAAAATGTTTACAACAAATATTTTTAGTCAAAAGAAAAAAATGTAACCCTCCTAATTTTTTTTTACTTTTTCCCACCCAATGAGATATTTTTTGTAAAAAGAAAGTCACCCCCCACCAAAATAAAATTATTCTCCCAACCTAAAGAAATATTTTTAGTTTAAGAAAAACAAAATTCACTCCCAGCAATTTTATTTTTAGTCTTTTCCACAAAAATAAATATTTTTGTTAAAATCCCCCCACTCAATTTTTTGTTTACTCTCAGGGGAAAATACTTTACGTAAATAAATATGTAATCCCCCACCCCACATTTTTTCTCTAACCCACCCAAAGAAATATTATTAGTTAAAAATTAAAAAAATGTAAAAACTACCTCCATTACTCCACACAACAAACTAAAAAGAAGGAGGTAATATCTGGGAGGAGATATCATAGTAAAAGAGCAGCTACTGCACTACCCTATGCCCTTCAATTTAGCATTTAAATATATTACATTAGTCTTAAATCATATATACTGTACTATTTCATAAGTACACTAGTCTTTAATAGTGTAGGTGTTGCTTCAGAAAGACAGATACATTCACTCAATTAGTAATATATAGAGATTTTTTTACTTATAAAATAGATCATTCAGTGAAGACCGGGGTTGTTCCAATAAAAACAAGCTCGATGATACTCGATTACAGAGTACAGAGAATTTATATGTGATTTTATGAAGGCTTACCAAAGCATTCCTTTCAGGACACCAATGATCACCATTAAATATATTTTTTCTTACAAATATTATTTATTCAAATTAAATGTTTTTCCTACACGTGTTTCACTACCAACCAGTTACTTGCTTGTCAGATCATCAGGAAAATTAAATGTCTGGAATACTGGTTTCAACTGCCGACAATACACAATGTGGCGTTGCAATAGTTGAGGTCACTTAAGAAAAGAGGAAAAAAATAAAAATAAAAGTTAAAATTAAAAAACAACGAAGAACAACGATAAAAAAAGAAAGTCCTAGAAACAGTTTTAGAAAAGTAGCTCGTGCATTATTTCTTCCACCAAGCCAACAAGCAAATAATCGGTCTCAAATACATTAAAAAAACCAAAAAAAACGGAACAATGTGCGATAATACACTTTCACGTCGGCCGGCACAATGATGAATAAATCCCCCCCCCCACAAAAAAAACAAAAGAACTAAATCATTCAAGTACCGCTCACAAGTTACCATTCCAATCCAATGATATTATGGAATTTTAAATCCAACTTCTCACAAAGAAAAATGAACATAAATGTTCGTCCGGGTTCGAAGAGCCTACTTTCAATGGCTGATTTCTTACTATTCGAAATAAACACACGACGAGTTGAACGTCAATCTCGCAGAAAACTCCTTTATATTAAGAAAAAATCTAAATTAGTAGATAGAAACTATTTATTCAAAATACTGTTTCTAAAAAAAAAATATTATGAAAGCTATTCTTTATAGAAATTAATTATCTAGTGTCTGGGACGTCATTTTACATTTTGGGAAAATATCCTTCATTTAATTAACTGCCGAATTATTATCGTGTTGTTGTTTAACGAAGCGAAAAAAACCTATCCCACAGAATTTGTTTTTAAAAGATTATTCATATATCAAAAATAAAATGTAATTATAAAAAAGTTTTCTACAAAAATCTAGTTATTATTTTAAATAATTTAAAATATTTCCTTAACGGCTGTGTCTATTTGCAACTCTCTGTGGAGAATATTATTCTATATTCCATAAATAAATATTACTACGGAATATCGTTATCAGAAATCTATTTTCTATTTTTAAAAAAACCTTTTTTAATGGACGGGGTTATTTTTTGCCAACTTTACGGGAAAATATCACTCTAACTCGTTAAATGACAGGAGACTTTGTTATTACTAATTTAAAATCCCGTACAAAATACTTTTTATAAAAATCCAATTGTTTCTATTTTTAGTAATTAAGCCCGTGTCGGCATGCATGTTTTTAAAATTATTTTTCCTCAATTATTTTTTCCCCATTCCTGCCACCCATTGTTTTATTTATTATTATAAACATAATTTTATTACCGAGTATACCTTGCATGTAACAATCAAAGTTGAAATAAATTTGTCATTCGTACATGTTTATCTATCTCCTTCATCTAGCTTTATATATATATATATATATATATATATGTATATATATATATATATATATATATATATATATATATGTATATATATATATATATGTATTTATTTATTTATTTATTTATTTGGTAAGACCTCATAATTATATATATACTAACTAATAGTTGATATATATATATATATATATAAAAACCGGTACACATAAATGACTATTAATAATAAGAACCTGACAAATACATAATACCAAAATAGCCCCACAAAATTCCATACCTACCTTTACATTTGCGCTTTCTACCCCGGAAAGTAATCCTCCAACGATCACCTCCTCTATATGTTAATATTTTAATACACCTATTACTATTAAAAAAGTTAAAACTAGTAAATTATACCACGAAAATATGAAACAAAAAATGGCAGTTATTAAAAAGAAAAAAAATCTGCTATGATACCTAACAGTTGACTTACAAATCCCCCAAACCGAAACAATCCATTACCCAAATCTCGTTCTTAACTATAGATCATTAGAGATGAATACATCATTAATTATTATTTTCGATAATAATTCGATATACCATTTAATGTGCATTTCAAAGTATACATCATATGAAAGGTTTAAATATTAAATAACAGAATCCCATAAGGTGTGTAGAGGTATTTCCCTTAAAATCGTTTATCACAAGCAATAACCAGCTCACGAGATTTTACATTGTTTTCAACTTTTTTTTTACTTTTCGGTGATGAAGTATTTAAAATTATCTTGATTACATTTTTGAATTAAAATTTAAAATCTATGTTAGTTTGTTTTTTTACTCAACCTTACATGTTCACCTGAACACATTCTAGACGAGAAAAATTTAACCGTTCAAAAACAAATAACCGCCCATATAAAAAACGCGACTAATAAACATTGACTAACGGGACTTGTATAAATATTTTTTTTTAAATGCATATATATATATATATATATATATATATATATATATATATATATATATATATATATACAGGGTGGGCCAAAATAAGGGTCCTATCTTTAAATTTGAATAACTTGAATTTGAATAACTTCCACAAAATAAAAGTTAAACTCACCAAACTTTATGTCTGTGTAGACTGACCCTTCCGAGATTTTTTGAAATAAATAAAACAAATTTTAGCCGAAAAACACTTCTTAAAACTTACAAAAACTAAAGTATTGTTTTTTACACTGTTTTGAGTTTTTTAAGCAAAAATAATGTTTTCGTAATGAGGGTACGTTCCTTAGGGCTAATACGGCTCATGCTTGCTTCGGAAGGGGTCCTTTACTTATTCTAAAAAAAAAAAAAAATCAATAAATAAAAAAGTTATGAATTTTTAAAAATAGGACCCTTATTTTTGCCCACCCTATATATATATGCATATATATACTCACTTAGCATACTCTTACCCACCCCCGCCCATTTTCATGTTATCTTCATTTCTTCAAATCTTCTTTTATACTATGATGCTACCAAACACACGGAATTTCCCCCTTCCCTACTCTTTTCCCAGCCCCTAAAAAGTCATGCCACCCCTCACCACGACAAATACCTCACCCCTACCTTTCTTCTCTCTCACCCTAAGGCAAATTCACTTATACTCTCACCCCTCTTCTTTTCCACTGCTTTCTTAATGGTACCCACTAAAGACTTTCCATATTCATTTCACTCTTCGCTACTACTGACTTATCGCAGCCTGGGCCCTCGTCCAGCGCTCTTAGAGCTACGGCTACTACTTTTCCTTATCAACGCATCATGCAAACCCAATATTTCGATGTACTTGCATGATATTTTTCTTAAAATTATCATCCTGAGGAAGTGTCATAATAAAGACGAAACGTTGATGAATACATAAAAAAATATATATTTGTGTCTCGTTTTTCATTTCCTATATATATATATATATATATATATATATATATATATATATATGTTATTGATAATAGAACAATGTATGATTGTTGTATCTTTTCACTTATAATCTAGGCGTACTTATTGCAATAGTCGGCGAGATGTGAGTCTACCATCAAATCGCCATCCGGTCCCAGAATATTTATAAATAATTATCTAGCTGCACGCTTAGACCCGATCACATGTTCCTTTCTTCTGCAAAGTCACTGTTTTCTTTATATAACTGCTTATTGTTCGATAAGTACACTTGTACCCACTCTGCAGAAAATAGGAACATGTTCTATTGTTTGGGGTGTTTCCTTATAGTTGACGAGCTTGGTCATTGACGGAAGCACGTTATAAGTTGAACATATGATGACGCTTAAACAAAGGGGCGCTATATGCCAAATGTCATTCTATGTAAGATATATTTGAATAGCTTCTTGCAGGTCTGTTCATTACCTCTGCTCTGACTGTTGGACTATTTTTACGAGCCTTTTACTTCCCTCTGTGCCCCTTATTTCTTGAATTAGCGTGTCTCATAGATCTTTGATTATAGCGATATATCATATTTGAATGCTGCTCATTCCCAGTCCATATCTTCCTGTCTGAGTGAGTCGAGTGACTTTTTTGAGAGGTAGTTCTTTTTACTTGCGTTTATCGCATCTCAGGCTTTCCACTTTCTTAAAAAAATGTTGTACTGCTTTTACCACCGTGTCCTTGGAATCGTGCAACACTATCCGGAACCTAACTTTTCCAGTATTTAATTAATCTGCAATAGACTTGAGCGATAATTTTAGTTTTACTTGTTTGCTATATAATTCTACGTTTGACAATTCTGGGGAAAACTCAGCCATTTTTCTTGTATACTTATTGTTTATTGATTTTCTTTTTTCAACTGTCCTCATAGTGATTTCATATACAAGAAGCGGTCAAAACAGTACACACACACACACACACACATATATATATATATATATATACCAAACTAAAGCACTGTGAAACATAAAGTGTATTTATTTTAGTGTATATATGTATATATGTATATATGTATATATATATATATATATATATATATATATATATATAAATATATATATATATATATATATATAATCTCTCGATATATATACATTTATAATTCCAAGGTGAAATATATGTCATTTTTACGGACAATATTTGTCGTCCTTGTGTTATCCAATTTACATCGGATGCCGAGAGCCGAAGATGTCGAGTTTAATTTCCCTAATATATGTCAGAAATAGTTGACAGCTTAATAACTCAACCGCTTCAGTACGAAGAGGCAAATATGTCAATTGTTGTAATGTGTTTTCACGAGGTATAAATTAATGTTTTTACCTCTAGGGAATTCACTTAATTTCTGAGACATGAGATCAGAGTTTATAGTCGTCTGAACCAGCAGATAGTGTCTTCATATATATGGAGCAATAAATCTATAATATAAATATAAACGTTGAGTCTCTGCCCTTTTGTCCAAGTAGTATCTTTAAAAAACAGGACTAACAGAAATATCAAACACAGTTTTTTTTCTTGAGTAGAATATTACGAGGCATATAATAGTAGTATTTATTTTTTGGTTGTGCATTTTACAATAATTTTCTGAGATCTGAAATTACGCAGGATATACGTGAAGAGCAAAAGAGGATGTGTGACTTCGATTTCTTTTCTACGTAGTATACTTAATAATCATGTGTTAAACAACAGCAATGAACAAACAATAATGATAAGAAAATGTACGAGTTAAATACAAAAATATCTGTGAGTTATTTAAGACATATCTGAAAGTTTTGCTTAGATAATTAGCACCATCTCCGGTGTTGAGCAGTCAGCATCTTTTATACGGTCACGTGAAAAACCGGAAGTAAATAAGGTCGTAGATCTTTAAGGGATTTATACTTTTTGGGGGTAGAGTGTTGTCGTAAGCCATCTTAGTAACCCCTTCACGCCCTATTAAGCTCTTTAATGGTTTATATTTTAGCTAGTCTGTTTGGAGTACAGGGGATTGAATCGTGTTTGGTTTTTTTTCCAAGCTTAGTTTGTTTTTAAGTGATTATAACTTTCTCTCCTTATTTATTACTTGTTTGTCACAAAAGATCGTACACACTTGGTTTTTCTCTTGGATGTAACGAATCCAAACTTGCAGCTTGAAAAATAAAGATGAAGATTACTATAACAATATAAACGCTAACAAACAATTAAATATTGCATCAAAATTAAATTCTTTGCAAGTATTCACGAACTTTTGTGAGAACCTAATTGTATGCCTTCTGAAAAATCTACAAACAAACATCTTACTATTTCCTATAGTAATTTATGAGGTATCAGGTCAGACTTTCTTGATTTTCAGTCTTTTCACTTAGGCAAATCACCTCACATCCTCGATCTATGTGAGACTAATCTGCATGCTTAACATGCAACGATGAACATGTAGATTGTTATTTGCCTCTTGCCCGTTAGTCTTTTCTACACATTTGCATGGTGTTAGTCTTTTTCTTCGAACGGATCTACGTATTCAACGTGTTTCAAGTATTGAATCCTATAAGTGTCCTTTCATATGTCCTAGGTCGTCTTTGCTGCCATGCGAATACTCTTTTGTTGATTCTATATCTTACAATGAAGCATTGCAAATTCTTCTATAAAGCTCCATTTTTGTTTCAGTGACTTCATGCCAGGCTCTGTCACTCTAACCGTATAGGTCTAGTTGGTGAAATATATTTTAATTTGTCTCTGTCTCATGAGTTTTCTCAACATTGTTACGTTCCCCACATGTTGTTTTTTGTAATGATATTCATCAACAATCCTTACTTGATTATTTTCTTATTTCGGTTCCTGACTGATCTTCTATTTTCTTTTTCTCCTCCATTATCGTCTTCTGATCCTGTGTTGTTGATGTTGACGTTGATTTTTCAGTGAAGACGTTATAATACATAAATACTGCTTGGGATGGGTTTCGCAGCTTCCTATGTGACGTTACATGGGGTCCTATCTTTGATATGTGTCCGAAGTATACTGGTAAGGAGGTTACTAAGTGGCTTCTTTATGGAATTGAAACCTGCACTGCTCATCGTAAGTTTCAAACCTAACCACATTTTCCTCCCTGGTTTTCATCTGTGTGTGCTTCTGTCATTGCGCAGCGTAACCAGTACTTTTATTATTCGGGATGGTTCTGAGCCTTTTAGACAATACTACAGAAAAGCTACCAATAGCTTCAAGAAAGTAATCTAAGTCTAGCTATTCTCAAAAGATTTATGACTCCATCTCATCTCAAAGGGTTGACTCTCGTGATGTTTGGAGAATTTACAGTAGTGTTATTAATAGTTTCAAGTCTGCTATCCCTCCTGTTTGTTATGGAATTCAGGTAATGTTATGTTTTAATAATAATGCTATCTCTTTGTTCGTCTATTCGCTGACAATACTTCTCTTGATAATTCGGGTTACGTTCTTTCTGGTTTGCCTTTAAAACATATACATCTCTTGATTCGTTCTTATCTCTCCAAAGATGGTTACTAGGGTTATTCCTTATCTTGATCAGTCAATTGATGTTTCAATTCTTGTTATTTTCAAGCATTGTGCACTTGATCTTTCTTCTACCCTCTCTAAATTATTAAATATATGTTTGTCTCAGTCGTGTTTTCCGTATTGTATCTAGGAGTCCTCTGTTGTGCCTATTATAAAAATTAATGAGGGCCGGTCTGCTTTAACTAAGTATCGTCCTGTTAGTCTCTTCACTGTTATTAGCAAAGTTTTTTAAAAGTCGGTCAACAGTCAGGTTGTTCCTTTTCTTGCTACGTTTTCTACTCTTTAGCGATGTCCAGTATGACGATCGTGGTATTCGTTCAACTGCTGACCTTTTAACTGTTATAACTTAGTGGATCTGTCAGTGTATGGATAAGTCAGGAGGGGGTAGGAAGCTTGCGCTTTACATTCTGCTCCTATACACTAACTTCAGGCTTATGATATTGGTGATGAGTTAGTTGATATGATTAAGTATTTTCGTTCTGATCGTAGCTTGCCAATAACTTTGGACAGTGTGTTTTCATTCTATTTTCTTATAAATATTGGTGTTATTTAGGGTTCTATTCTTGGCCCAACACTGTAACTTCTCTATATAAATGATCTTCCAGTGAGTATTGTTCAGAGAATTGACTTATAGGCTCACGCTATCATTTTCTATTCTGGTGTTGCTTCTCACCTATCCTCTCAGATCAGTTGGAATATGCTGTTTATCTAGTAAGTGATCAGTGTTCAGTTTTGGATCGGTGTACGAAATAGCTAGTTTCGTTTAATCTTGTTAAGACTAAGCTCGTGCCTTCCGATTGTAATTGTGCCCCTTTCTTCCTACGATATTCATGGATTGCTATTCTCTTGAGGTAAAATATACTCTAGAGCTTATTGGTCTTTAAATCTCATCAATGATTACATGGTGTTCATACAATAGATCAATTGTCATTTCTGCTTCAAATAAAGTCGGTACTCTCAACTGCTCCTAACACATTCTCGATCCTGAGTCTATTCTCTATCTCTACAAATCTACTATAATACCATGCATGAAGTACTGTTGTCATATTTAGGCTATGCCTGTCTGTACCATTTAAGGATATTTGATAAGGGGCAAAAACTTATCTGTAATTTATTGTCACCATCCTTTTATCTCTGCACCCTCTTTCTCACGGACGTGATGTTGCTAGTCTCAGATTTTCGTCTATAAATACCTGTATGGCATGTACTATTCAAGAGTGTATTAGCTGTTCCTTGCTTCTTTAGAACATTGACTTCTTCGTCTTGTAATCTAGATCAATTCGCTGTTTTGATACTTCATTGTAATACAAATTCCAAGGTATATATATATATATAATATATATATATATTTATGGGTGTATATATATATATATATATATATATATATATATATATATAAATGTATGTACACATATATATATATTTATGTATATATATGTATATATATATGCGTATGTATATATTTATATGTGTATATGTATGTACATATATATATAAATATATATATATATATTTATTAATATACATTTATATGTATATATATTTATATACATATGTACATATATATATATATATTTATATGCATATATATTAATATATATGTATTCACATATATATATATATTTATGTATATATATATGTATATATATTATATACATATATATATATGTATATGCATATACATACATACATATATATATATATATATGTATATATATATATATATATATATATATATATATATATATATATATATATATATATATATATATATATATATATATATACTAGCAAAAACCTACTCGGCCTGCGAGCAACTAATAATCATGCTTCAGCTTTATCTACAGAATATCAAAGAAACAAATTGTTTTCACATTTTCGTAATTTTAAGAAAAACAACAAAACGATGATATTCATTGTGTTATTTTGTATTTTCTCATGTAGACATTTAATTGTGTATAAGCAATTAAAACAAATGTCTTATAATGGTAGGAATAAACGAAAAATCGGGGATAATGTCAAGAATAACCAACAGAAAAATAGGTGTAAATAATTAACAAATAAATATTACTAAATTAAGGTTCCAGTATGTTGTTGCATTTTTATAATGCGTCCAAATATCATCGCATCACAGCTCAAGTTTTAAAATGGGGTTAACGAAACCCCTGAAATGTATGTAATGAGTTTATCGTCTGTTAGGGTGACAAAGAAAACACATAGTCGACAAATAACAGTCTTGAATGTTTAGTTTTACTTTCTACATAATTGAAAGGGGAAAAGTACAGGAAGGAATTATCAGACTTCATAGACGGTCGGCGAGTATCTGTCAGCCATCTTTATTTTTCAGTCTAACGTAATATATTTGACTGAAATTTTAATTAAAATTAAAAAGAAAACACTTTAAAATACTTTGAACAAAAATAGGCAGGTAGATAGAACGGTACGTGCTATTGCCTTTGGTAACAGTTATTAGTTGGCGGCCATTTTTTTTTGTTGATTATGATTGACAATCGCCAAAAGTGGTACGATTATTTATCAAAAATATTTAATGACGATTTTTTAAAAAAATTATGAATCGAGTATTTCTTGTAATTTAAAAATGAACGACAAACATTGTTGAACTTGTAGATCAATACTCTCTTAAACAATCCACCTCGTTAAAAAATGATATTCTCCTTTTTATGATACTTCTCATTAGGACAGTTAACTAATATATGTCAACAGTAACCTTAAGTCTGACTGGCAACGTGGTTAAACCATATGTAATCGCCTAAAAACTGCCCCCCAAAAGAAACGCAACTAATGTATCTCCAATAGAAAGAACACAAGAAGTCCAGCTCGCTATCGTTTCTCAAAGTGAGTAACGAGGAAATCATAGAGTGAATTCGATATTTTGAGCAAAGGGTATGGGCATCGCTCCTCCCTCTTGTCCATTAAAAAAATTATAACAGTATCATGTCTCTATTGAAAAACTGTAATTCATAAGTGTCTTGTAAACACGGAACCAACATGTTCACATTTATTCATTTAATAGATAAATATTGTAAAGGTAAAGGTCGCATAGCCTGGAGGAGCACGAGTGTCGTTGCCGACATCGCACACTGTCCATGGCTGTAGCGGCGGTGATTTGTTTAGGGCACAGCATATGGAACGCGGAAGCCATCCCTCTCCTTCCGCTGCCTTGTACCTTCCCTGAGTTTTAGTCAGGTACCCATTTACTGCTGGGTTGATAGAGGGAGTTTTCAGACCCGAAAATTCGCATGCCGTGAGTGGGATCGAACCCGGGTCGTCCAGCCAAAAGACAAGTGCTATAACCACTCGTCCACAAGCCCTCTCCAGATAAATATTGATATTTGTGTAATTTCCATATAAATGTATGTATCTTTAAATAAATTAAATAAATGGATAGAAACAAGAATTCAATTCGATTGTGCAGTGATGCGGGGCACTTAAAAAACAATAAACAAGTTAATTAATTTGGTTTTGACGACGCGAGCTAGAAACAAAGTGAGGAGAGAGAAAGAATGTGAAGGGGGGGGGCACTCAACTCGATGCGTTAATATATATTTCTTTTTTATGAAGTAACTATTTTCTTTTAAATGACGTATTTCTTTTAAAGTGAGTGAATGTATCATTTTTTATGAAATAACTTATGTTAATTACTGTTATATCGACGAATTTGTTGCATATATATGACGGAAATAGGGGCAATATAATTTGAAATAAAAAACAGCATGCATTAATTAATTATAGACGGGTTACAACATATATATATATAAATAATAAGATTCCTAATTGCTGTTAAATACTATATATGAAGAGTTCGAATGCAAAACGCGATGAACTCCATTTTCAAAATCACGAAACTGTCCCTACAAAAAGTGTTGCATTTCAACACTCGACGACACCCCAAAACTATGTGTTACATAATATGATACCGAAATAATTTCGTTTTGATTTCAATTAAAATCAGCTTTCATTCGAAGTCTAGATTTTATATATTCGTGCTTTTATTGTTTAAGGTCTCAATCTAAACGAATGCGAGTTATCGCATTTTGCGTTCGAACTCTTCATATATATATATAAATATGTATATATATATATATATATATATATATATATATATATATATATATATATATATAATTTAATATCATATATTACTGTTGATTTAAATAACAGTTTTCTGTTTTGATGTTAATAAAGGAGCGATAAATCAAAACAACTTTGGCATATTTTCATATATATATATATATATATATATATATTCGTAAACTAGTACTGACGACTTGTCGTATAATTTTTCGGTGATCTATTCTCGATATATGCTTAATATTTTAATTGCCAATTCGACATCAATCAGCCATCTAGAAAGTATCACCGAACAAATATGACCACGCAAGCCACCTCTATTTGCCGAAATATATTTTACAGAGAAACTGCTTCCCAAGTATATATATATATATATATATATATATATTATTTGTATTTAGACAGCATTTTTTTAATTTAAGAAAACATTGGTTAAAATAACAGAATTTTCTGTTTTATAATGCTTTTTATTTTTTACTACATTTTCTAATGATCTTTAATGAACGTTTTTGATTCTTCGTCGAATTATAATCAGATGGAAAACAAATGAACAAAAAAGCTGGAGAAAAGAAAAGAATGTCAAAATATTGCCGAAGTATAGACACGAGAAGTCAGTTAGACGCTAAGAGAAAGTGTGCAACTGTTACAGTAAAGTCATTAACAATTAAAATTCACAATTAATGTCACACGATATCCTTGTATCATGTTAAAACTTTTTTAAATGGTGTTACTAGTTTCATACGTAATGTTATTAATTGTAAGCTGTCGGGTTTTAATCACAATAAGTTCGAGTATTTAATTTTTTAAATTGGTTTCAGTATGTAACTCTAGCTCTATGTATACAAATATTGAAAAACATAACTGCCATTTATATCTAATTTAAGCCAAATTAGATTTAATAACATTATCAATTCCGAACCTAGTAATAATAATAATAATAATAATAATAATAATAATAATACTTATAATAATAATAATAATAATATTAATAATAATAATTTAAAAAGTTATAATTTAACAGAAGAATTACATTATTATTTACAATGTTTGCTTATATAAATATATATATGATTATTTATATATATTTATATATATAACGATTCTTTACGTGGATCAAATGCGGAAGTATATGTCTAGCTGAATTGCCATAGGTATATTTTCCTAACTTACTACCTAACTCTACTCATGTATTGAGCACTGTTAAATAAAATACTGAAAATTGACACAGAAAAGTGTATATCTCATTATAACATTTTATTTGGATACATGAAATAATAATGTATATATATATATATATATATATTTATATATATATATATATATATATATATATATATATATGTATATATATATATATATATATATATAATATATATATATATATATATATATAATGTATATATATATTATATGCGTGTGTAATACACAATGCACGAGTATCTCAACGGTCAGTTGTATTGTCACAGGGTGAATCTTAACATATTTATCAAGGTAATCTTCAGAATCTATTAACAAAAGACGAGCACAAAACCTGTTTGTCATCGTCAAATGACTAAGCATATCTGATGTTCACGTAACAAGTAGAATACGAGAATTCCCAGAACAAAACACTTCTAATATCACCGTAAACGCGAAGTGGTTTCCCCTTCATCAAATTACGCTTACGCTATACTCTGATTTATCTATGCGGAACAATCCAAAATATTTATGTATGCGTTGATTATCATTCTACAAGTTTCATTATGTGTGCCCACAAGCGTACATGAATTTTTTCTCTTCAAACAGTATCATCTTAATTTTTGATAGGTTTGCATTGTAACACAAATATATATATATATATATATATATATATATATGTGTTACAATGCAAACCTATCAAAAATTAAGATGATACTGTTTGAAGAGAAAAATTTCATGTTTTTCCATGTATATATATATATATTATTGTTTTGTAAATACAATACATTTTTGCGTCTGCTGAAGATACCTAGATTGCCTGTTTTATCATTTAGATATTTGAAAAAGTATTTGTTACCGATACGTGGTCATGAGTTTCCCTTTACATGTTAGAACTAGGAAGAAAAGTTTTAAATTGAAGTAAGGTATTTACTTTTTGGTTGTGTTAATAAGACACTTTTCTTCCTGTGTCAAGGAGGTTTCCAAATTTTAGTTAGCTTAAGGACACTGATGACTCCGGATCGGTCGTTGTAACAAGTTTGTTTTCTAATTTCAGAATATTCAGCCGGACAAAATGTGAATATCACCAACAGGGGTGCTAATGTACAATATTGAAATAATATTGTGAATCATATTTGGTTCTTGTATTATTTACAATAGATACGTTATTTCCTGCAAACACAAGACACATGCTAACATATATATATATATATATATATATATATATATTTGTTATTGTTTATTTTTATCTATGGGCGTATACGTTTCGTCTTTTTTCAATCAAGACTCATCAGCATAAAAGTGTTACTACTACCATTTTACGGTGCTCTACTTTTTAACCAGGAGCTTCATATATATATATATATATATATATATATATATATATATAGGGTTGGCAAAAATAAGGGTCCTATTTTTAAACATTCATAACTTTTTTATTTATTGATTTTTTTAAATTTTTTTTTTAGAATAAGTAAAGGACCCCTTCCGAAGCAAGCATGAGCCGTATTAGCCCTAAGGAACGTACCCTCATTTAGAAAACATTATTTTTGCTTAAAAAACTCAAAACAGTGTAAAAAACAATACTTTAGTTTTTGTAAGTTTTAAGAAGTGTTTTTCGGCTAAAATTTGTTTTGTTTATTTCAAAAAATCTCGGAAGGGTCAGTCTACACACACATAAAGTTTGGTGAGTTTAACTTTTATTTTGTGGAAGTTATTCAAATTCAAGTTATTCAAATTTAAAGATAGGACCCTTATTTTGGCACACCCTATATATATATATATATATATATATATATATATTTACACTCATCACGAATAACAGCTTTTTACAAACACAGACTATATGTTATGGGGCAACATTGAAAAGTGACAAATGCCCACTGTTTCCGGTGATGTGTACATGTTTCCTCTCTTCTGTGACTTTTAGCTTACCCAATTATTATAAATAGCCGATATGTGTCTACACGCTGTGTACTACGCTAGGCGCGGCATGACAACATCGATAAACTTTGTTTTCATTTAATGTATATCTTTGAAAAAATATATGATATAAGCATTTTTAGAATCCATGATTGAGCACTTATTGCTCTTCTTAACTAACTTGTGATACATGTTATATGTATATGTATTTATATATATATATATATATATATATATATATATATATATATATATATATATATATATATAAAAGCACCAAAATAAAAATAAAATGTATACCTTTAAAATAGAACTTTTAATTAAAGAGGTGATGCTCGATATTCAGGATAGAGCACTTATATAGAGATGTACAAAATACAATATCTATAATGCCTCTATTTGCTAAAAACAATGTGGTTCAAATAAAACAAAACTTAATCGATAGCTTTTCAAAGAGTGAACTCTTATCGTCATAGGCATGCAATTGGATGACGTCATAAGTTCAAAACATGTAAATATAATATAATATAAATACAAATATAGAAAACGTATAATGCAAAAGTTAGAAGTTGAAAATATAGGAAAAGGTTCACCGTTGAAGGCATCACTAAATTTTTAGCAGCAGGTTCAAAAACAATAAATTCAAGAAAGGTTGGCGTCAAAGATTATAGAATACGTTGAATTGTTTAAAAGGCAAAGTATAAAAAGAACCAAGTAATTTGATTAAAAGATGTTCCAATGTTAATGTTTAGGATGTTAGTTTTGTGTTAAACGCCATTTGAACGAATATCATGGGTTTCCATATATATTTTTATGGAGTTGATTTCAGAGTAGAATATATATATAGTACGTTCAATCCAGACAACGAGCTAGTAAACACTAGCGATTTGACAAAGATTGAAAAGTTAAGTAAGCTGTTACAGAAATTGAAATTCAAATTCAACATGTTGCTTTTAAAAAGCGGGTAGTAGCAAATACGGAGTAGTTCGAGCTGGTGGGCAGCTGATGTACAACGTTGGGTGGGTGGATGTCTGGATAAAAGCTAGTCTCAGCAGTAATATAGATTTTAAAACAGAAAGTGATGAAGTAAGAAAAGAGAGTTGGATGCTACTAGGATATAGACAAGTGACGGCCTTATTAGAAGTGATTGAACGTCACAGAGGTAGTATAAAAAGGGGTGACTATAACACTTATATTTATGAATTAATGTTGTGATTGGCATAGACTTAATGCTGAATCCAGAGGTTAAGGAAAAGAAACAATATACTAAAAGCCAAATAAAAATAGTAAATATAATTAAAGTGTAAGGAATTACAGTAAAAAATACAAAGGGGTTTGTGTTAATGTAATAAGACGCAAGTATTTAAAAAGAAAAGAGTTATCTTACAATAAAAGAAAAAATATTTATATAAATAAAATAATTAAATATACTAAACTTAATTAGAGTCATCAATACAATAAGTAGAAGATATAGTGTAAAATAGAGCTATAAATGTTACGCTCGGTTACTAATATTAAAACTGCAAAATCTGTAGAGTATGTTTTGAGAAATAAGATATGAGTAACGGATAGTGAAAGAGTAAAGTGCATAAAC
Source organism: Sepiola atlantica (assembly GCA_963556195.1). Classification (NCBI taxonomy): domain Eukaryota; kingdom Metazoa; phylum Mollusca; class Cephalopoda; order Sepiida; family Sepiolidae; genus Sepiola; species Sepiola atlantica. The sequence goes on from OY744517.1 coordinate 132,300,947, forward strand.
TTCCAAAAAATAAAATATACATATATCAGTATAAAAGAGTAGGTTTATAAAAGCCATAACAAAGTGATAAAATAAAGGTTTATACGGGTGACATACTTACAGAATACATGGATGTAAAATTAAAAAAATTAAGGGTACCTGAGATGGATGACATTTAACAAGAAGATACGTAAAAGTCAAAGGTTAAGGGTCAAATATTAAGATTGAATTTAAAACGATCAACATTAGATTAGGCATTTTCTATATGTGTATTTATCTCATATATTTTCAAATTATGACTTTTGTTAATTCGCGTACCGACTGATCTCTTTGTATTTCTCTAAGTACAGTGATTTGTTTTTTTATTTCCAACCACTTCACATACAACGTTCTCGGTTGTTTCTCTTTCTTTCTCCAGCTCTTCATTCATTTGTCTCTGTCACCTGAACATTATTCTACGAGTTATCAGAAGTTCTACTGATACTTATAGAACATTCATTAATTGATTTCGATTTCGATTTTGACACAAAAATAGTTATTGTAAATATTTAATAAATAGACAAAGGTATAATCGAGCAGATATGTACTAATATATTTCACAACATTTGCTTACATGTATGTATATATATGTATACACACATATATATATATATATATATATATATATATATATGTATAGATAAAAATATTAACATACGTATATATATATATATATATATATATATATATATATATATATATTTCTATTCATACAGAAATGTACTAACGCCGCTAGACTGGCATGTCGATGTTTCGATCTTTAGTTATTTAAAACTAAGATATGATATAGCAGAAAATCTTATCATTTACGTAGGTGCTAATATTGAAAACGAAGGAAAAATAAAGTAAACAAAACGAGGAGAAAGTTAAAAAAAGAAAGTAGGAAAAATGATAGTTATGTGATTAGAGTAATAACAACAACAACAATAATACTAACAACAAAGGTTATACCAATAGCAATAATAGTAATAAAAGTTATATTATTAGTAATAATACTGAAATGTTTATGATAATAATGGTTATAATTATAATATTAGTAAAACTACTGCTAATAATAGGGTTGTTGATAAAAATATTAATGATACTAATAATGGTAATACTAGTGCTAATTAAGGGGGATAAACGAAAAATGGTACTAGCCATGATGAAACAATATTAATGATCATAGCAATAATGATCATAATACAAAAATAATAAAAGTTTAATAGGCATGAATATAAGAGACTCATAGTGATTCAATAAATACGGAAAAGGTTTAAGAAATTATAACACTGATACGATATATGTAGATTAAAAGACACCAGTTAACTAGTTTCAAGTACAATATAAAATGTTTATAAGCATGTAACTGAATAAATGAAAATAAATAACTCGGTAAATAAATGAATTAATAAGTAAACAAATAAGTAAATAAAGAAATATGTAAAGGGGTGATTAGATCAGAGGCAGTAAGTTGTAATGTGATTTGAAGACCGTATGGGTGTATAACAGACACCATCAGTTAACGAGTTTCTAGTACAATAGAGAATGTTTTTAATTAAGCAAATAAGTCAGTAAATAAATAAATTGTAATATAAATAAAAAACGTAAATAAATAAATAAGTAAAACAAATAATAAAACAATAAATATATAAAAAACACTAGTAAATGGTGTTTTATGACAACGTTATATGTAACGGTCATCTATGCTAAAAAGTGATATATAGACTATAGGATAATGAATTAAGTTTAAGTTTATTGTTTCAATTGCTATTATTTTGCAGAAGTAACATACATTTAAGGGGTTGTCTGTAAGTTACAAAAAATGTTATTTACTATGCTTACCATTTATTGAAGTTTGGAGGGGGTTTTTATCACTTAATTTAAATATCTCAAGCTTTTCATTTAGGCATAGGCGTATTTTAAAAACAACTGTGTTGCTAGTTACTTTTAATAATGTTCTTTTTCACTATCGGTGACTTGTGATATTTGGTTAGGTGGCAGTGGTATATAGAAAGTTAAGTTCATGTTAAATTATCAAAATTAGTAAACTATCATTTAGGGTTAGTATATCTGTCTTTGGGGATATTTTAAGCAATGTATATATAGTTGTTTTTCTGGGTTGGATTTTCCTTAGCTGTACTTCTATTGAAGTTGGTAAACATTTCTGATGCAGCGGATATTCTGTTTTTATGCAAGTGCATGTTTTTATCTGTTTTGTTCTATTATTTCATTCAGTATCAGTGTTGTCGTTCACTACAACTGTAATTAATTTACAAGTATTCTTATTAAAATGTTATGGCGTATATTATTGGTAAAGAAATGCAAGTATAATAATTTTACGAATATGTTACCATGTTTGGTTATAAGCATGTTCTGAAACAGAATGCTAACCAGATTATATTCCTATTTATAACTTTATAGGCCTATTGTTAAACAATGTAAGTTTTATATATTTGATGTGGTTATTTTTATATATCCTCTCGTTTAACGCTTTGTTATAAGATAGTGTATGTGCATTAAAGATTTTTTCACTGGAGGAGATTTTGTAAATTGTTTTTTAATTGATTTGCGAATATGTTTATTATGGGTTTAGGGTGATTTAAAGAGAAGTGATGTATATTGTATGTAGTATAAAGTTCGTGCAATCCTTTATTTGGGTTTTTAGAGGATGTATTGTCCAATACCTCACAATATTTTTATGAATGTACAGATACATGCATACATACATGCACACATATATATATATATATATATATATATATATATATATATATATATATATATATATATATATATATATATATACTCGAAAGCGAATACAATTAAAACCCTTAAGGATATTTTAATTAGGGTCATCAATACAGTATATTTTGTATTGTGGTGAATTCTGAAGTACACAAGATGTGCAATAGTAGATGAATAGATCAAAAGGCATCTAGTTCATAATACTATTGGCAGATGATGACAACTGACGCCCACTCCACACTCATTTGATGGTATTGTACAATTTGTAAGTGAAATTTGATTTCGTTTGCGAATAAATCACTCAAACCGTGCTATATATTTATTGCTTAATATTCCCTAAATAAAAGCCGTATCTAACGTTGCCTTCATACTAGATGGGTAGTGCATTTCCGCTGAATATAGAAATTCATTACAATTATATATCAATATCGATTGTTTCGATCGTTTGATGAAAACGTTGAGTAAAAACCGGGTTAAAGGTGCAATCCTCACTTCACGCGATCATACCTAAAAATAAAATACATATTGAAATTACTGAACTATTCTACACGGATATGACTATCTAACGAGAACAAACTACCTCCGTGAATTAAGTAAAATGTTTCAGTTCGAAATTGGTTACAGATTCACGAGTTCAAAAAGAGGCATCTGAATCATATTGACGGTTACGTCGGCCAAAATATTGCAAAAATAACAAACAAGAAGAGTTTACCAAATAATCCAAATAATCCAAATTATCAATACTCATCTGAAAAATCTGAAATATAATTGTATAACCTTATTGTTTTGAAAAGTAGTGTCTAATTCTCAGCACGCATAATAACGTGTACACGCGGCATAATAACGTGACACACCGGTGCTTGTTCTGTCACCGACGTTTAGCGACAGTGAGCCTGGTCATTACAAGATGGGTGACTATTTGCAAAAAAAAAAGCCTGAAAAACCTAACGTCGTCATTAGCCCTGACAGGGATATACATGAAACTGGATACCGCTTGTGAATTTAATATTCCTTAGAAACTCTTTCTTACGGCTGAATGCTGCATTATGTCTCAGTAATAACGTTACTGATTATTTTACTAATTATATAACCACTAAGTTTTTATTCTACGCATTTGCTATTTTTGTATCTAAATCAATAATTCAATCTAATTATTCCGGTCATTTTAATTCTTCAATATGTGTACATTATTATTAAATGCTATCAAAAACTGATTTTAGATTTTCATAAAATTCCAAAAAGAAAGCAGTGATATGGAATAAAAGTATAGATAAACACGATCTACTTTCTCATTTTTTTTCTCATGAATATCAAAACTTGATCGCTTTGGCAGCTCGCGCTCACTTCACAAAGTCCCCTACTTGTAACCAAATGTTTTAATAATAAACATATACTTCATATATTTCTCGTGAACACAAGACAATACCATTATCATTTATTTATATATATAAATATACATACACATTTAGTAATATGAATAAATAAATATTAACATTTTAGTAATTGTTATACACATTAATTTATATTAAAAATACACCATAACGAAATTGAAAAAAAGGAGAAATAAATTAACGTTAACGATGGAACATAGGGAAGGTCTCTTTTAAAAAAAAATAAAAAGAGAACTTAAGGTTTCTAGCTAGGAATAGAGAGAGCGGCGAGAAGAAGTGAGAGAGAGAGAGAGAGAGAGCGAGAGAGTAAGACCGTAGGTAATGTTTTCATAATTTATCCTGTTTTTCATTAAATTCATTAAATTTATTACGGTTAATATCGACTAAACTACATATATAAAGGCAAATAGGAGAATATAATTACAAATGAATAACATTAAAACATATATAAAACTCTAATGAAACCTTATAAAGAATACTGCCTTCAGGCATGGACTGCAACGACTAGACATGGACATTGAAATGTAATATTGAAACTGGAAGGCGTACAAAGAAGCATGGTTAAACTAATAAGTAAAGTAAAGGCGTGCAGTTACAGAAAGAGATTGGACAAATAGGTATTGACTAATTTGCTGGAGAGAAGAATGAGAGGTGATATTATTTAGAGTTTCAAGATAAGTAATGCCATTTCTAACATAGGTGGATATTTGTTTAGTATTTCCTTTAGACTTGGATAGTTATTGTCAGGCTTTTTTTAAAGAACTAGATATGTTCACCAGTTAAGTTTTTTGGCTCACAGAGTAATATGTTTTTGGAATAAGTTGCAAAATCGGAGTAAGAATATCAATAATGTGGATGAGTTTAAGATGAGGTCGGATTAATTCAGAGAAAGTGATAGTAGATAGAAATTGAAGAGGTACTTTTGGGAGTTGTCAAATGAAATATTTGAGAGAATTTGATCTAGAAATCGATACGGTACTACGTGTTTTTTTACCAGTTGAATTGGGAAGATAGTTAAAAGGGGAGACGCCCAAGGATACATAACAAACAAATAATAAAATAATAATTAAGTATAGCCAGTTTCAGAATAGTTATGCAAACTAGGCACTTAAATAGATGAAGTTGAGTCTTTCGTCTGTACTATATATACAATATTTTCAAATATGTTGTTGTATTATTTACTTAAATAACAGTAACCTGTTGTAATAGTAGTACAAACATCCATTTATTAATTTATCTTAATCGAGTGATTTGTTCTCATGATATCAGCGCTTTTACTTGAAAGAATTATGGGCACATTATCCTTTTTGACTTTTATTCACTCCTAACAATGAACATTGCCACTGACACGCAGAATTATAGAGACATCCTAAGCCAGGTGTTTAGATGCGAGTGGATTGTTCAGATTACATTTACATTACTACATGTTCGTACAGTTGGAAGAACAGAGAGTTCGCAAGACCTCTCAATGTTTAGCCATGCAAAGACAATAAAATATTAGAGTAGAAGATTTCAAGCGTTTGTAGATTTCTACACAAAAAGCGGCTTTGCTTATTCTCAGGTTCACCGAAGGTATTTACGTGTAAGGGGCACACGTGCATCATGTTTGTCGAACCACATTCGATTGTAGTACTTCTATAACAAACACAGGGGGGGGCAACGTTCAAACAATAGTACAGGGGTTCAAGCTTGATAGACAGTGTGAGACCTATCAGATTAGAGAATCTTTTTGAGACTCTGCCTAAGAGAAACAGACTTGGGAATGCTGCCCTTGCCAGGATGTTGTAATAATACTCTATATTTACATCGTACAGTATTAAATTATTATGTTTCTCTTCATGTGAGTCAGAATAAGAAATGTCTAAAATTGCAAAATGTACAAAATTCTTTAGTGAATATAACAAAGCGGCCAATATTTCAAAAAACAAAAGCAAAAATATAGAAAGAAAGAGAATTAGTGGCCAGACCCAAAGTAAAAAATATACAGCCATTTCTTTACTATTATTTCCATAAGATCTATTTTGTATATATATATATATTTTTACATTCTCATTATGTGTGAGTAAGAATTCAAAGCAAACTGGAAGCCAAACTTTAGAAGGTTATGTCACGCATATGGATAAAAAAACAATATTTTTCTGTCTGAGAAATAATCTTTTATTTCTGGAATCATAAAAAACTGAAAATCAAAAATTAAAAGAAAAATCCATAAATTAAAAAAGAATTAAAAAGAGAAGAGAACAATAAAATCATTAGAAATATATTTTTCGCATTTTTACTTTGCTTTACAATGACGAATAAAAGTGAATAGGATATATGATTACAGTTCAAATATGTGTACATTCAAGTTGTTGCTTGGTTCATTTAACATTCTTTATTAAGTTAATTCACAAATCAAACAGAGAACCGATCTATAATATAAATTAAAGTTGTATGTGTGTCTAGCTAAAACAAAAAAATAACAAAACGAACACTCACAAAGTGTGTATATCCTTGAATAATATCAAAGTAAAAAGAAATTCATTCTTTGACCGTCAACTGAACCAGATTCCGCCATGTTGGTCGTTGTTGGAGCTTATTATGAACTAATTAGAAAATAAAACGGCAAGATTATTAGACGCAAACTCATTCATCGTTTCTTAATGTTCTGTTCGCACTATTGTCATTTTCAACATAATTTCTCTTTAAATGGATTAGGAGTGGCAAGAAATAAAGAAATGGTCGTTATACTAGTGCTCTTGATCTCATGTGGGTTGTTTAAGTAACGCTCAATAGGCATAATCAGTTTCATATTTATTCACTTCATTAAGGCGGAGGAGAACAATAGGGTGTGAAACACGGAGGTGGAAAGCGTAGAAGGGTGAAAGGGAGAAAGACAGAATACCAGATCGATGGAGGTAAAGAGATAAAGTGTTAAATAAAAAATTGGAAACGTGTTAATTCTTCTATTTTTTAGTAGCTCCGGGTAGCACTTTAAGTGTCACATAATAGGGAGAACGCGTCGAAAGTCAGTCTCTTTGTTTTGATCTTCGAGATGAGCAGACGTATTTTTGTTGGACTTCTCCTTCTCCTCTCCTCTCCTCTCCTCCTAACAATACATGTTGAGGTGCAGTTCATAATATGTAATATTCTGCAGAGAAATTTAAATTAAAACAAAGCAAGGAAAACTATGAAATTATTGTTATCATATATTCACTCTAATAACGTATACTGAAACTGTTACACGGTACTGTCTACTGCAGAGAGAGTCGCTATGTCAGTACTATTAATACGATCAATACAACATATCACATATGTTTAGACGGAACGAGGATACACTTAGATGTGAATGTATGTTTTTACGTAAGCTGTTTGCTATTTTAACAAAAAAACAAGGAGTTTTTCGACAAATAACAACGCTTATAACAAGATACTCTAATGTTTTGCACTTTTAATTCAAGGAAAATAGTATTAAAGATTAAAGAGCATTTTAATGAAAATACATAGGCGATTTTTATTGGTTTGGTTTTCCTAATTAGTGGATTACAAGGTAATGCTGAGCCTTATATGTCTATTTCTGTACATTGATTTTCTAAATGGTAATTATGTGTTACCAATAATATTAAAAGTGCCTGCTGTTATGTGAAAATGGTTTGGCTATTTTTCTGGATGGATTCTGGCGTCAATTTAGATACGTTTAAATTGTGCTGTATTACTCGTTGTTTTGGCTTTAATGTTTCTGTCCTCGATATTTCTCATGGCTGTGCCTTTTTATGCAGGGATTTCAAGTATTTCGCATGATGGTAAATGTAATGTTGCGCTGAGATTAAATATTAACAGAATTGTGTGAACGTTTGGTAATGGAGTAAGTGGTATTTCAATCGATATTGCGGTAGAGCTGAAACAGTTATATTATAAACGACAAATGACCCATTTTTTTGAAAAAAGTTTTTAGGGAAGTTCTCATACTTATGTTTACGGCTGAATACATTAGTCCCTCTTCAAACTTTGTGATTTTTTTCATTTGTGAACTCCTCTTTTAACAGTTATACATCTCCAATATGTACAGTTATTTAGTATCTCAATGGTTCAACCTGCTTCAATGATGCTACGATAGAACCGCTGTCAATAAAATACGTAAGAAAAAGAAAGCTTATGTATTGTTTGTAGTGCAGGCTTTGTTGTGGGTAGGGCTTAATTACGTTTACAATCAACCCATGCCGAAAATGTGTACCGTTTCAATTTTAGCTTTATGACACTGTCCGTCTAGCAATACTGAATAGATGTGATACAGTGAAAGAGTATGGGTGGGGAAGATGATATGTATATAGTTAGTTATAGCGGATCTTATATATATATATATATATATATATATATATATATATATATATATGTGTATTTATTATTCTATGTATCAACATACTCTGTTATTAAGAACTATAATATATGATGTATTAATTTTCAGTATTTACCATAACAGTGCGCAATACGTGAGTAAAGCTAGTGCGTATATATATATATATATATATATATATATATATATATATATATATATATATATATATATATATATATAGTGGAACGCTTCCGTTAATGTACTCTGTATCTGGACAGTCTCATATACTCAAATACGCCTGCGTAGCGTACATATTATATATGGTATCGGAATGAACACATATTATCTATGTGTATACTTATGCATTATATATTAGTTCCTGCGTATAAACAAATAATATATATATATATATATATATATATATATATATATATATATATATATATATATATATATATATATGTGTGCAATAGAACATTTACTCAGACGGAGAGAAAAAAATCTTTAACAAAGTGAATACTACTTTTTTTCATTCCGATCTTGCTGAATACAACGCTAATATACTTTGTTAATTTTTCTTTCCTCCTACAACCACATAATTCACCTCATTTGTAAAGTGTCTTATTAATGAATGGTATTATATTCTCACACCGCTCGTAGCCACCGGTCGATAATTCAGTCTGTCAAAGATTAAGCTGACAAATAGGAGTATTTGTCTACATTCTATTCAATGGGAATACATTCTTCAAAATGAAAACGATAACTATTTCTATAATGAATAAGTGGAGACCTTAGCTGGCTTTTAGAAAACAACCTAATAAAAAGAAAAAAATACATTTTTTGTCCATGTGGTTACTGTTTTCCTATATATGTCACATCTATGAAGCATATTCCCGCAAGTTGAGTGATATAATTTAATAATAATAATAATAATAATAATAATAATAATAATAATAATAATAATAATAATTATTATAATAATAATAATAATAATAATAATAGTAATAATAATAATAATAATAATAAGTGTGGATTATAATGCGACTTTATACAGGCTTATTGCCACCCAAATCTCAGAGAAGACCAATTAATGCTGCAAGCGATAAACAAATGCTAAGAGGGGGTTATGATAACGTAAAGTCAGTTGCAATCGTAATGAAAAAAGGGGAAGAGTACTGGAAATCTGTGAAGACTTGTTTTCGCTCAATATATCCAATAATACACACTAAACCGAAACATGCAATTACACATATATACGCGTGTACACACATACACACACACACCCATCTCTCTCTCTCTCTCTCTCTCTCTCTCTATATATATATATATATATATATATATTTATATATATATATATATATATATATATATATATATATAATTTCAAAAAGCATAAAAATAAACCTCCTCAGGCACACATACTATTGTTATTCAAGCTAAAATAAATAGATATAAAATCGCATCGGGATGAACCGATAGGAAATAAACAGCTATTCCACTCGTAATTACTTTAATAATGATAAACAAGAATATAAATATAGTTGTAAAAAACACATTTAGATATTCATATCCATTAAATGTCACTGAACTTACATATTAAGCCAAATGATTTACTGTATAAATAGAATTTTAAAAATATTTTGGGGAATTTTTCAGGTTTGGTTAGTTTTCGTGACTGTAAACAGAAAAGAAAGCAAGAAAGAAAAAAAACTTATCAGTCAGTTTCATCGTTGCTTTCTAACATTTTAGTAGGAATGTAGATAAGTAGTTTTACCCCATAATGCACAAAGTTTGTTGCTTTTATCCCAAACAATCAAGATAAATACGGGGTGTAAATGTATTTTTCGGAGATACTGATATTTATCAGTGTGTTGTGTGTTGGAATCCAACAGTCACAACAACTATTAATCAGCGCTGTATTGGAATGTTGCTTGTGTACACATTTTGTGTAACTGTAGAGACCAATTCTTGAGTTGCATGGTCTACTACAACGTTTACATACGAAGGATGTTGTGGCCTGTGGACCGCCTCCCTCTATCGCTCTCTTCGCAACGTTTTCATCGTCGAGGGTCTTCTGATGACAATTGTTGGTGTATATGTTTCCTCCAGGCAGGTCTGCCAGTGCGGACGCTTCCTATGTACTAATGCCCATTGAGCCAGCGTTCATAGACGGAGAAAAGACAAAGAAAGCAATGGAAAAATAAAAGAGTAGTGGGACAATGAAAGAGAGGATAAAATGAGTTGGGAGAGAGAAGTCTATTAAAATATAACATTAGAGATTCATACATAGTTCGAAATTATAAAAAACACATTTTCATAAATATTTGGGATTTCTAAATATTTAAGACAAACATTTAAAATTTGCAAATACAGTAAGAAGAGGTGAACACGATAGAAAGAGATGAGAGTGTAAGAGAGTAAGGAAGGGTGAAGGAAAGAAGAAGGACTCTATTATAGTATTCTAAGTTAGTTTCATAAATATTTAGAAATTCCAAACGGTTTAAATAAATATTTTGGAATTACAAAAAGTGTTAATAAATAATTAATATACACATATATTTACATATTTGTATATAATAATATATATATATATATACAAGTATATACACACACACACACACACATATATATATATATATATACATACATATATACATATATATATATATATATATATATATATATATATATATATATATATATATATATATATATATATAGTGTGTGTGTTATAGTGAAATAAATTCCAGAATAAATAAAGTAACACGGAATCGCATAACTACCGGTGCAATAAATAATTTTGACTATACGGTCTTATTCAAGCATCCACGTGAAGTGATTACATTTTTGAAAATGAAAAAAAGAGAAACTCTCACTCACCATTCCAATACACATATAGAGATAGCGACAAATATCTAATACATATCATGAGAGAGGTGGAAATGAGCAATTTAAGACGTATATTGAGGGGAGGAGACGGACACATATTTAATATATATATATATATATATATATATATATATATATATATATAAAAAGAGGGGGAAAGTGTACGATTCATAACGGAAAACAATACAGTGAGGGGGAAAGAAAGCAATGAATAAATATAGAGAGTGTGAAATTGTATGAGGCATGACAGAGTGGGTAGGGAAGTTGAGGTATATCAACACAGGGCCAGCTTGCTTAGGTCGGCTTGTTTAGGTCCAGCCACCGCCCACCCGCAATATATATATATATATATATATATATATATATATATATATATATATATATATATTAAGTTATGAACATATATTTAAGGCAATAAGGCTACACAAAAGCTTTCGTGTCCTTAAGAAATTATTTACGGGCATTAAACGTGGAAGCCTCTGTGATGCTTAATTGCCATAAATATATTTTATAATTTAATACCTTGCTCTACTTACATATTGAGCACTGTTAACATAAATACTGAAAACTAATAGATAAATATATATATAGCCTTATCACATTTGATGTGGATACATGAAATAATAATAATGCTCCAAAACCGGTCTGCTGTGATATATATATATATATATATATATATATATATATATATATATATATATATATATATATATATGTATATATATATATATATATATATATATATATGGTACACGTATTGTATTAGTTTCCGTACATGTAAATCCGTTGAAACTCCAGTGTTTATAAAAAAAGTTCTCACTAACAAGTGCTAACAGCTCTTCTTTATTATAATGTATTGTCTTGTAACGATTCAGTTTTAAACGCCATGTGCACCCTGCAATTCAATGATTATATTGGCCTACTCTATTTTAACTATGTTCAAAGATCAATATAAGACGATATACCCATCGTTTTTTTGTCACGGTTAAGTTTCAAATACCATCCATGTGTGCTTGACAGAGTGAGTATTACAATGCAATATTCAGCTGTATCTCCCGCACTTATACTTGAATAGTTTGTTGATCTGTAACGCTTAAGCTAGAATATCCACTACTGTAAGTCTCCAACGTGTAAATTGTAAATAGCAATTAACTCGCTATGTTCATCTTCAGTTAAATAATATTTTCGTTTGCGATATATCCTTATATTATATGTAGTATTTATCTCATACTGTAATGCTGAAGGTAATAATAACTTTTTCTGCTTGTCTGATACACTTAAAGATATCGGTTTCATCGGTTTGGCATGCTAACGTTTGAATATTTTTTTGCTGGGCTCTTACACTAAGCATAACTGTTTCTTTGGTATATCATGTTTAAGTTTGACTTATGATTTTCTGGAGGTAAATGTAACAATTTCATTGGTATATAATACGTAATTTTAAAGTATCATTTTGGCTGGTCTCTAACACTAAGTTAAACAGTTTCATTGTGATGTACTGTTTAAGTTTGAAATAGCAATATTCGTTGATCTGTCACACATACGTTCAACAGTTTAATGTGTGTGTCACACTTAAGTTTAAAATAGCATTTAGTTTATACTGTGATTTTTAAGTCACACTTCAGTTAAACAGCTTAATCAGAATTTCATGCTTTAATTTGAAATATCATTTTCGTAACAGCTGATCGGCCTAGCATGCGTAAGATCTAACTAGAGTTTCGCTTTTCTGTCACGCATAAATGTGACCATTAATATCGTATAGCATGCGTAAGTTTGAAATAGTATTTCTGCTAGTCTTCCACACCATGCTTAACGGTGTCATCATGATGCTCTGCTTAAGTCTTAAATAGCATTTCTTTAGTCTGTCACACTTCACTTTAATATATCCATTAGTACCGTTTTTAATAGTATTTGTATTGTCTGTCACACTTAAGTTTAATAGTTTATTAGTATACCACGCCACCGTTTTTAATAGAATCTTTCACGCTTAAGTGCAACAGTTTCATTTGCATTACATGTGTAAGTTTTAATTAGCGTTGTATTTCATCTCTCATGGAACGGTTTGAAATAGTAGTAAGTTTGTGATATATTATATTACTCTGTCTGTCACGCTAAAGTATGAAATAGGATTTCCATTGGTCTGGCACGCATAAATCTCACATAGAATGTTTGTTAGTATGTTGAGTTTTAAATAGAATGTTCATCGCTAAATTCCTATATTGAACGAACACGTCTTAAGAAAATCCTTTCTTGTTTCTTTTCTATAAAACGTGTTTAACGTTCCTTTAATCTAGTTCTATTCAGTTCTCTTCTGAATATTTCATTCCGCCTATTCACGCTTATTTCAATCCAGCCTCTCTAGATTTACAATAATCCAATTTTCAATCTACAATAATGGCTGCCATATTGAAGACTAAACTTTTTTCTCCATAGTATGCATATTCAGGATTTCATTGATTTATCATTGCATGGAAAATATTCTTTCTTTAATCTTTTTTTTTTCATATTGCCGATCCAACAAAAGTGTATCCAATAAGACATTGACGCGTAGGTGGAAATACCTTGATATGTCTTTCAATATTACTTACCTTAAGGCTAAATTATGTCCTCTATTTTTATCTTAATATAATAAAGTGCGTTATAATGTCGCGTATGAAGAAGTACGGTGATACTTGTTTCAAGAAGAATCAAATAAATATACTTTAAATTAGAGAATGGCAGAAATATATACGAAGTTATGAAAATGAATAAGGAAATTATATGGACTCGTTTACAAAACCAGATTAACATGTTACAATAGTGGGTGTCCGTGTGCTAAAATAATGTCTAAAAAGTAATTTTCTAAAGAAGCTCAGACTTTTTAGAAATAATGAAAATTCATAGAGACGGTGAAATCAGAATTAGACTAACGTGTATATATATATATATATATATATATATATATCATACGGTAGTCTTAAGGGTAATGACTAAAAGCTTCTTTAGACTATATATTGGGTATTTAGATCTGTATGGCTAGGTTTCCTTCCTCTTATCTAATTACTTTTCTGGTACCAAAGGTACTTAAGCTTGATTTTTTATTTATTTTTTAATGCAACTTTGATTCCTATATAATTGTGTTGCTAGCTACCATATTGCAGAATGGTTCTTGGATATAGTGTTTAGATAGTATTATTATTATTTTTATTTTTTTATTATTGTTATAATTAATGTTATTTGATATGCAAATTACTATATCATACGGTAGTCTTAAGGGTAATACATTATTATTATTATTTTATCATTATTATAATTTGTTATGTATATATTAGTGATATTTTAAGCTGAATTATTTCGACACTTGATTATTGGGGAAATGGTCGTATAATCAGTACCATTGGAGAGCCATGAATATTATAACTGTCCTGTTTTTAAATCTCCGAAACAGTTACATGGTAAACAGCTGATGATCCCCGTGTTAATATCTTGGATTTAGTTAGTTTGTCTGGGAATGTAAACTGCATTTTACATTTTTTTTTTAATGACTCAAAGCTTCTTTAGACTATATATATATATATATATATATATATATATATATATATATATATATATATATATATATATATATCGTGCATGTATTGTATTAGTTTCTGTAAATGTAAATCCGTAGAAACTCAAGTGTTTATAAAAAGTGCTCAATACTATTTAGAGCTGTTTATAAGTATAAATTTGTATTTATACAAACATTATTGGTTACATATGTGCATATATGTTTCGGTTGCACTTTTCCAAGAAAGTCAACCTCATCAGACCAAAAATCTTTCAGGATTAGATGGATTTGAAGAATTTTCTATCCTAAATAACTCTTTTTGGGGATCTAGCATCTTCTATTTCTTATGAATTAGTATCGGATTACCTATTTCACTAGTTGACCTTTTTACCAGTGGTTGTCCCCTCCCTTTTTTTATTACTCTTTATGGCGTGTCCATTGCCTTTTCTTGCCCTTTTTTTATTGCTCTCGCTTGCCAGTTTAACAGACTCACTGTTAAATGTATGTATATCAATGTCCGTTTATTTTTCTGTTTGTTTATTTAGATGTGTTTGGGTTTGTTTATATATGTGTGATTCTTGATATATAGATAAGATATTTATACTTGAGTGAGTCTGTTAAACTAGCAAGCGAGAGCAATAAAATGAGGGCAAGTAAAGGCAATGGACACGCCATAAAGAGTAATAAAAAAAGGGAGGGGACAACCACTGGTAAAAAGGTCAACTAGTGAAATAGGAAATCCGATACTAATTCATAAGAAATAGAAGATGCTAGATCCCAAAAATGAGTTATTTAGGATAAAAAATTCTTCAAATCCATCCAATCCTCAAAGATTCTTGGTTTGATGAGGTTGACTTTCTTGGAAAAGTGCAACCGAAACATGTATGCACATATGTAACCAATAATGTTTGTATAAATACAAATTTATACTTATATATATATATATATATATATATATATATATATATATATATATATATATAAGAGGTGACGTCATAGCAGGAAGTCGACACATGAAAATATACGAGATGAATCATCTCTTGAATCTACCACGTAGAAGCGAACGAAAGGCGTTTTAGGTTTTTCCACCATTCATGCGGGTGATATGCGAGAATATACAATCACTTAGGTAAACGGGTTGCAAAAACTAATTAGAGCAACAAGAAAATGAAATGCGTTCCAGGGTAAATAATGACATTATTGTGTTTCTTTTTTATTGTTCCCATTTAATAACAACGAGAAAATTAGCAAATATGAACATCAATCCTATAACTATTACTGCCACTGCTACGGGTATTAAGCCGAGTATTTACAAAATGTAAACGAGACTCCAGCTTTTTAGTCAACGAGTAGATGACGAGAAATTTCTCATAAATGAAAGGATGTCTCATCTACTCTTTCCGAATTTGCCTGTCTACCTGTCCTTTGCAAGCAGTTCATTTTTCGCTCTCTTTTTAATTATGTCACTTATTTTTCTTACTAAATTATTAATTTTGAATAGTGTTTTGAATTTATCATTTAATTATCACGATATTCGTTCATAATTAAACTATATATAGAACTAAATATTTAGTAAACTATAAGACATTTTAGTATTCTGATGTTTGAATTTTATTTATATTTTTAATGTAAATAGCGTTACATCAAATGTTTGATATATGATGATTTGGCTAGAATTTTTTTTAACGGTTAACATTCCTCCATTCGAAGCCCTGAAGGTTCAGAAGGACATTTATCATGTTATTTACAACTATTAATGAATATTAAAGTACTGTATATGTTTACGACATATCAGAAATGCATTCTGCTGGATTCTATCTTGTAGTTCAGGTATTCTAAAATAGGAATTTGTCTGCATTTTATTTTACGTAATTGCATTATTGACTTTCAAAAATGTTGGATTAATAAAAAATGAAATATTTTAAAACAATATACGTGGATGTGTCTGCTAGTTTCATTTAAATAAATACAATTAAACAAAGAAAGTACAGTATTTAGACATTTTAATGTGTGATTACATTGTCTTAAATGCACACGTGAGAGTAAAGATTACGAAAAGTAAGAATGGCAGTTTATGCAGGAGTATTATCAATAGTAAATAGACAAGGAAAATTAACTCATATGGCCCAAAAATAGATAACATCTATTTGAAAAAGGTTATTATAGCTGGACCAGACCAAGGCTAACTTATAAATTGATTACGTACACGCAAATGGCAAGTGCAGACTTTTTCATTTAGTGATAAAAAGACCGAGCAACCTAATGCCTGGATACTAGATCCTTTCGGTAGATGGCATAACAAAGAATACAGCTATCCCCACTTGTAAAACTTGTGTAGATAGGCAACTTGACAGATCACAACATATCTGGTAACACGAACCATACCCCATTACAGCAAACAGAAAAGTAACTTATTTTATGACAAAGTTAAACAGGTCTGCAAATACATAAACTCGCAAGGACGTTAAAACCAGACAGTGTAATAGAGGGCAAAACGAAAAGTCTGCGCTGATTATTGGTGTAGTTGTTTTGATCGACTACGGCCTAAACTGAGCTGAACGTGATAAATGTGATAGGATAACCATTTACTAAGACGATAAATAACATAAACACAAATTGGTCATTGAAAAAAGTGTATATCATACGAATTGTGGTAGGGGCCACTTTATTGATTACATACAATATATATGGGAAGAGAAGGATGAAGGTAATCCGACGTGATGGGAAAATGAAAAAGGATAACCAAAAAAAGGGATGTTTTTTATGTGTACATCAACGTTTCGTCTTTATTTATAAGACTTCATCAGGATGATAATATAGAGAAAAAATGTCATGCAAGTACAAATACATGTAGGATAGACATATTGGGAGGAAAAATAAAAATAAAATAATGTCCACTACTGGGTGGACGTCCGTACTTGTTGGAGAATAAAAATGAATGTTGAAGAAAATGAGTGGGGAAGAAGTGGAAAGATGGGGGTGAGCAAGGACTACTTTGGCTGGTAGTAAGAGAAAGAGGTAGGGGGATGAGCAGGGATAAAGAGATGGCAGAGAGGGAGTGGAGGGGAGGGAAGAGGGAGGTGTTTGACCAGATGGCTGCAGTCAAGATTGAAGGAGAAAAAGTAAGTTGGAATGTTTGTGTGTGGGGGTGTATGCAGAAAAAAGGAGGATGGGTAGAGAAAGAGGGAGGGCTGTGATTTTGGTGGATGGGCGAAAGTTATGGTCTTAGAGAGCGTTTTGAGAAAATGAGGGAATTTAAGAAGGGGGTATGGAAAAGTGAGGGTATGGGAGAAATAGCTGAGAGGGGGAATGGGTGAGGGGGAGAGGGAGGATTTGTTGTGATAGGGTATGAAATATTTGAAATATTTGGAAAATGATAGCAATGAGTGAGGGAGTGGAGGGGTGGAGGAGGGAGGTAATTGAACGGGTGGGTATGGAATATTTGAAATATTTGGAACATGAGAAAGTTTAGTTGGACTGTAGTGTTAAAAATGTGAGGGAAAAACGGAATGAGTAAAGAGAAAGTGAAGATTCTTGGAGAAAAGGGAAGGGTGTGAGTAAATCGAAAAAGTGTCATAAAAGTCAGAGATGACAATGAATGTTATCTATGATAAGGCAAGAGTCTTTGTTCTGTGAGGATGATCTTGCTTATTAAGGGTGATAGGTTAAAGAAGCCATTTCGTTGTTTGATAGTGGTGGAGGCGGTGATGATAGCAGTTTCAAATAATCTTCGCCGAGATTTGTTGTGGATGTATTTTGTGATTTTGGCTTGTTCAAATTTGAACGCATGACCATGTTCTAGTGCATGGGAGAAAAGTGCACTGAGAGGGTTGTTGTTTTTTATGTCCCTTTTGTGTTCATTTAATCGTTTCTTTAATTCACGTTGTGTTTATCCCACGTAAAATTGATGGCAGTCATTGCATGGGACAGTATATAAGCCGGCATGGGATGTGGGTGTTTTTTGGAAATGTCTAGATGTGTTTAGTGTTTGTTTTATGGATTGAGATCTGGTTTGTACTGTTGGAATGCCTAGTTTGTTAAGCGTGTTGCATATGGATGTGTTATTGGAATGCGTGGGTAGGAGAAGGGGTCTGTCTATGAGAGAGGTGTTAGGAGTTTGATTTTTTTGTGTGGTGTTTCTGGAGAATATTTGGAAGGCTTTTTTCTTGGCATTTAATATAAAATGTGTGGGGTATTGCAATGTTTTTAGGGAATTAAAAATGTACTTTATTTCTTCATCTATGTGTTGGGGGCTACATATTCTAAGGGCGCGTAGGAAGAAGCCTATAATTATACCTGTTTTGATCTTGCTATGGTGGTGGGAATAGAAATGTATGTAGTCATTTTTGTGAGTGTTTTTGCGGTGTACCTTAAATTCTAGTTTGTTGTTGGACTTAATTATAAGAGTATCTAGAAAGGGAATGGAGCCGTTTATTTCAGTCTCATGGGTGAATTTTATGGAGGGTTCTACTGTGTTGAGTTTATCTTTAACATTATTGATTTGTATGTCTGTGGGGAGGAAAATTAAAATATCATCTATGTATCTAAAGTATTCGATGTTAGGGGGTAGTCTATATTTGAAAGGACCGGATTCTAAGAATTCTAAAAAGAGGCAGGCTAATACACCACTAAGGGGGTTGCCCATGGGGAGTCCAAATGTTTGTTTGTAGAATACTTTGTTAAATTGGAAATATGTTATGTCAGTGATGAGTCTAATTATTTCTATAAAAGTGTTGGGGGGAAATGGTAGGTCGGATTTTATTTTCTTTATATGTGTGTGAAGTAAGTTTAGGCATTTTTTAACAGGTACATTAGTGTAGAGCGAAGTTACATCTAGGCTATGTATATTTTTATTTTCTACGTTGATGTTTTTTATTCTGCTAAGAAGGTCGCCTGAATATTTGATGTGGGAAGGATTGATGGTACCCATTATATATGGTACCCAATATATATATAGAATCAATAGCTGATCAGCCAGGATTCTGTAAAATTCAAATAGCAGCTATAAAAGGCAGAAGACCAAACCTGTAAAATAACCGTCCGATACATATACAAAGGAATAAAAAAGAAATGATGTAAGCCTCACGTTAAGGGTCTCTTGATATCTAAAATGTAACTAAAAGAAAGTTTTTAAAAATACGAGACAAATAAAGGCGTCAACAGTTGTTTCTTCTTGTTTTTTTTGGGGGGGCGGGGATAATCTCATCACCATTTATGTATAATTTTCACCCACTTTTGTGGCCGGTGTGCCCTTAGGCCTGCTTCATGTTTATTGCTATTTGATGTTAATAATTACCTGTAGTCAATTTATAGATAGAAAATATACATAATAAATTCGGAAATCACATCGGTCAAAACGTAGTCGAAATATAACATCTCTTGTGAGGACAATATCCCGAATAAAAGTTAAAATAACTGTAATTTTTGAACAGGGAGATGGGAAGAAAATCAACACCATTTTTGTTTCAATTAATCAGATGAAGAATTATCTTTTATATTTTTTGGACTATTGTTTTTATCAATACATGCAATAATTATGAGAAAATCCTTGTTGCGTTCCACGCAATGATTTATGTCACGCTGTTTATTGAAACACACTTACATATCTACAGTGTTCATATTTAAGTAGGTGATATTTAAAATACATCAGACTTTTTTTCTACTAAAGGGTCAGCGTTTATAAATGTCAAAAGGCATTACATGATAGGAGTTGAAGAGATTGTAAGGTGAACGAGTAGCACCACGGAAAGATGATTGGAAATAATAGGTGGGAAGGACAGAATATTAATTAAGAAGAATTGGGTATTCAAGAGGACGCTCCCACCACTATTTGTTTACATTAAATATGAAGACGACCATGCTATAGTCGGCTAAGAACCAACCTAACGGTGTTTACGTTATAGATTTAATGATTTTACTCAGATAATACGAAGCAAATTTTAATAAATTACGGTTTTATTTTAAATTTTCGCCGTGAATGTCCAACATATGCGAAGCAGTGTATGCCAATTGTAAATAAATATCGAACATATTAACAAATTATGTTACGAAAATGAAACCAACTTCCATTTATACATCATGGTGATATGTATATATGCGATATGACTCCTTCTATGAGTACACCATTTTAAAATAAAACCAGATATATTAATGGCAGTACTAAAATATATCCAATAAACAATCGTAAGCTGGTCAGTGCTCGCTTAATTTTTATATTAAATGCATATGCTAGGTTCGTTGAATTGGGTGACGTTTCTATAAAAACGTACAAGTGTACAAGAGTATCTCCCCCGCATCAACCCAGCTAAATACATTTACTTTTGACTCTACTTGTTTGATTCATTCTCTGAATAATATAAAAGTTGTGCAATATTTGAATCTATAAATATAGATTTCGAATACTCTCAAACCGTATTTCATCGTAATATAAGAATAACACTATATTAACCTGAATATTCATAAAAAGCTAAATTAACAAAATATGTCATTATATATATATATATATATATATATATATATATATATATATATGTATGTATATGTATATATATATATATATATATATATATTTGGACAACATATTACTATATATATATAGGTATATATATATATATATATATATATATATTTATATGAAGGTTAAATACACGACATATCATGAAAGTAAATTCCGTGAAGACAGAATGCATGAATAAAGCAACAAAGAAAAATAATTAGACACAGAATACAAAAAATTAAACTTGAGTTTGAGCAGTTTCGTGCGGATCTTAACTGATTTATTCATTTAAACGAAACCCGTCAATTTCTAAGTTGATTTTTCTTCCCGTGTTTAATTGATTCTTTTTCTGTCTTATTCTTATATGTATAGAACGAGGAGGCAAAATTTACAACATTTAATTGAAGAGATTGAAAGACAGTGTACAACAATAAGTTTATTGAACGTCATTAAAATGCATTTGCCACAATAAAATGTACATGATAGAAAATGCTTTTATTCTATCGTCCTTCTTTCTCAATAATTACATTCATATGCTTCTTGAAACTTGCAGAAGTATTCCTGAAATATTCGTGAGAGAGACAACTTTTCCTATGCTTATTTAAGAGAATTAGCATTGCTGTGTGATGTTGTATTGCAAGTATGTTCTATAATAATACAAATAGCATCATTCGGAGGGGGTATATATTGACTAGAAAGCGGGCATAAACATAATTATCAAAAATTGCTAAAGTTGACTTGCAAACATCTTGTATTTTCTAGCTGTGTAGGCTGGAGCACCATTCTGCGTCCATACATAATTACCATCTGGGTAGTTTTCTAGAGCCACATCTGACTGTCTGAGGATAGCAGCTTTCTGACTTACAATGCACCAAACATTGATTTTTTAAAAAAATGTTTATTATAAGTTTGGAAAACTCAATCATTTTCTGCAAAACTAAAAACAGAAAACAACATTTTTCTCTACAAAACAAACTAACCAAACACTATTAATAAATATTTAGAGATATAAAGAACTTAAAGCTAAACACTTTTACTAAAGTGGCCAGATTCGGCATAAAATAACCTGAAAAAAGTTGATATTCTGTAAAACAAAACAGCCAAACCAAATATCACGAATAAATATTTTAAGATATAAAAAACTTAAAGCATAACAGTTTGCCAAAATTATTTTATTCGGCATTAAACCACCCGAAAGGGTTTTATATGTCGTAAAAAACAACCTAAACAAACTACATGGATAAATATTTTAAAATATAAAGAACTTGAAGCATAAAAACGTCTACAAAAATGATCTGAGTCGGCATTAAATAACCCGAAACCTGTTGATATGCCGTAAAACAAAACAACATAAACTTATCTATGACAATGCTTGGTATCTCAGAGTATTGCAGTAAATATTACCATTGATCTTTTAACCAGTTTTGTAGGATTTTATAGGCATTTATTTCCATTTGAAGCCACAACACCAACACCCATAACTTGAGAAGGGTGTTTTGTTATGAATGTACCCTTAGCCTATATTGTCGAGTTTGCGATTAATATCTGCTTTCCTCGGATTCAGAACAAAATCTGCACTGTCGATTCGACAATGACGATGTTTTTATCTGAAAAGATCGTTGGAATCGAAGACTTAAGATGTGAATGCACTTTTCCAGTCTATTTTCCTTCATAGCTCTTGTCAACAAGTGTTTTGGTGTTCTTGTGTAAGATTTTAACTTCAAATCATATTTTACTGCATTACTCTGGTTGTAAACTTCAATTTAAATTGCTATTTTTACTAATGGATTTGTTTGGGTCCAGTAACATTTCGAATTTTAGAGCTTTAACGAAAGCTTTAGTTCGTTTTTTTGTCGATTCCCTACCTTACAGACTTCCTTGTAATTGTTTTCCTCATAGGTATTCTATTCTGTGCGTAATAAACAGTATTTAAAACATTATTCTTGTAATCTACTTTGGTGTGACGAATGTATTCAGCCAACTATACACTGGTTTACCTCTTCTTAACTGATAACTTATATGGGCAAAATGTTTTTAAAATATTGAAATAATTTTTTTACTATGATGTTAATATTTAACTTGCTGCGGAAATCCATATGTGTTATTCACACAATTAAACCCGCAATGGATCACTCTACGAGTCATATTTTTCTAGTAATCTATGAAATATTTAAAAATAGTAAGCATAAACTCTATTACTTAATTAACTGGATTTGGAATTAAATTCCCATGGAAAAGGTTGATATGCCGCAAAACTCACACACAAATAACTCGTATATAGATATAAAATTAAATTAAATGGAATGCTATTTTCGTTGTTTAATTTATTCGTGCTAAAATTGTGAATTATTAGTGACATATCTCCTGTGACTTTGTTTACATACTTTAACCAACAAAAAAGTGACATATTGTTTGACGGTTTTTAATTAACATATAATTCCAGCCGAGATATTGTTTTCTTTTCGACAGTTTTTTTAATTAAATTTTAAATTAGATGAGTTTTGCATGAATGAGTCGAAATTAGAAAAAAACATTACGTTCTTTAATCCTCTGAATAAAGGTGTGATGTTGACCGAAAGTTCGTGTGTAAATTTATGTCCCTTGGCTTTGCACGTATGCAAGGTTTCCTATTTGTTTTTTGTTATTTTTTTAAATTAATTATATATCATGTGTTGTTCTCACACGAGTTGTTACCAGTCGTTGATGAGAGAAGTTCATTTTAGTGTTAATGAAAATAAATCTCCCAAGAGTTCCCATATTCTCGGCTTCTTTAGAGCACGAGTGAAACTTACTTTCCGTTTTCACAACATACGTTTAACTTACAGTTCTCGCTGATAACCGCCGATGTTTTTCTTTGGTTTTTGAGTGACAGTAAATTATCGGAGTATTCTGTGGACAAAAAAATTAAATAGTAGAACAACGTAAGTTTAATGCAACAAGCTAGTCACCACCACGTCTAATACAGACAATATATGACTCGGCTGAGATGATAATCTACTGTAAATTTACCAAACGACTACACT
>OY744517.1:132327834-132347834 GCA_963556195.1 Sepiola atlantica
ATTATGTTTTCCTTCTTTTTCAATAGAGATGTGCACAAAATAAACGTTGCCATATCCAATGTATGTTAGTAATAGAGTTCGACTTGTTAGAAAATGCGGTCATTGTTAATAGTTGTCAGCATATTATGCATCTTAATTATTACCTTAAGTGTTCCACGCCTACTAACCCAGGAACTCTCATCCATTATTTGAATGTGGCCATAACATTAAAGTCCCCTCTTATGCACGCATCGCCATATACTGATCAGATTAAATATTTATTATAGATTATCACATCTAAGCCTGTTTTTAGGGCTCACATTACATATTCATAGTAGCATTTCATATCACGTAAATCCTCAACCTTCACTGACCAGAGAGTGTTTTTCCATATATTACTACACTGTGTAGACATGCCTGAAATAAAAAAGTACAAATACCAATAAGTATTTTTAGCCAGAATATATGAATTGGATTTGTAATCGAAAACACCATACTACTTCAGATTAAGAATGGTTTGGTTAGAAGATGAGCAATCATATATCAATTGAGAGTTGATGAATGGACTTAGTGAACAGGTTCAATTTAAATATAAGACATTGGGATTCTTTTAACTACTCTCCTCATCTTCGATATTCTTCTCTCAAAGTTCCGGGCGATGTAACCTCCGACCCCTTTCAACTGCGTCTTGTCTTACTAAAGAATCTGTATGGAATTTCGAACGGAACCCTTTATTTTATCCACAGAGGTAGCTTTTTTCGTTCTACCAGCCATGACATTGTAGTAGTCTTAAGCAACTCGTAATTGTATTCTTAGTGGCGTCTGTACTGAGGATGTAACCTTCAACCTACAGTAGACTTTCAGTTCGAACTTACTTTTACTTTGCACTTATACCTGTTACATCGCCTGTCCTTGCGGAAAGACTTGAAAGCATACGCTATCAAATAAAAAAAGATACGAGAAATTACAAAAAGTGAATACTCAAGTAGAAAAAGAAAGACCATTGAAACTAAATTACATATGAATAAACTAAATAAAAAAAAACACTTGGACTATATACCTGGTAAAATAAATGGCACCTTATAACCGTAATAAAAGAAATTATAAAGATGAACCAAAAAAAATGAACTAATATGTATGCACAATGCACAGCCCTGAAAGAATGATACTATGTAAATAATGGGAACAGAACCAGCGAAATAATAATAAAATCAAATAAACGAGGCTGATAACTGCCGTCGAAAAAAGAAGCGTCTTTTCGAAAATATGGATGACAGAGAAATGAGCATTTAAAAGAAACATGGGAACAGACGTTCACTACATGAACTATTTTTTAATAGTAATCATATTAGTATAGATAAATGCCTTTGTGTGACGTATTGAAGGATATTATTTCATAAAAATGGATAGCACATATTATTATAAGATTGATTCCCTATAGATGTTGACAACACTACATCACATATTGATGTATCAGCTATTGAATTTGATTTCATACCCACTGTACATAGTTTCATAATAAGATGAAACAGGTCTGGTTTAATAATGATGGATTCAATTTATAAAACCCGCGGGAAGCAGACACATATTTGTTTAAAATATATCTAAATTCCATTACGCCATAACTATTTGCCTTTCTTTATTTGCGTATTTAAAATAAGTGCTGTTGCCTGTGAGGGGAATATTGTGATCAATTGAAGATTTTTACTTTTTCTATTTACTTCCGTATTTATCATCAGCAAAGATAAACCGATGTAAATACTCAAAAGCTAGAACAAATAAAAGTTATTTCGTGAGGGAAAATAACATAAAATGAGAAGTTGTTATTTAATAATCAAACGTTTTCAATTAGGTACATCATTTAAGTTATAAACCAGTTATTTAGTTTGGAAGCCAGTTCATTTATATGAAAGCAAATATCATATGGTGTCTTTGGTGCGGAAGTAAATTTAAATAGACATAAACTGTATTTAAGTAACTAGTACCTTTCTCAAGAATGAAAACGAAAGTACTCGCGGCAAAACTATGGAAAACAGAACAAGAAACCCACGGACCTAGCATATACCAATTTGATAGAAATACTAGGTAGACTAACACAAAATAAAAAAAGTCTCATCAAGTAAAAAGTTATGTAAATAAGTAAAATACATAGTGTTATAAATTTCGCTTAGTGTCAGTAGACAGTTCGTTACCGCTAGGGAAAAACAGTGGGCACTGCCGGCCAATTAGAAAGGGCCATGCGTTCAGGTTTCGTATCTCAGTGTCGATACACATGCTATCTCTCACCATAACGAAAGCGTCGTAAAACAATGAAAGCAGTATTTTACTGTTAATGTGTATGTCTCCTAATCCATGGATTGAGATTTCTAGTATTGAAAATAACGGTTTTCACTAAACTTAAGGTGTAAGTGTTTTAAATTGAATATACTTCTCTATATACCCTAGTGTGTATTTAAAAATATATACCAGTGCTATATTCTCTATAAAGTAGAGGTAATGTTCCAGAATGCTGATCACAGTAGCGATCAGGTTTCGAATTTGAACGTGAGCAAACTTGCAACGTCTCATCACACTAAAAGAGCCGTGATATGACCAAACAGCGGTTTGTAGATCACTTCATTTATAGAATGTATTTGAAAACTGATATGATCACTAGATTAAAAATAAATGCTTTCATTTTTCCGATGATAGCCTGATTTGAAATTGCAATTACGACAGAAATATCTGGAGATTTGTATGTGTCTCTCTGAAGCCAAAACTATGACAACACTTAAATATCTGGAGAGTTGGTATTTGTCTCTCTGAAGTCAAAACTATGACAATACTTTAATATCTAAAATCGAAATTCCACAATTACTATCTTTACATACTTAATTCAGTTTACTATCCTATTTCAGACTAATGTTCAATTCGGGTGGAGAATGGTATAATGTATGTTTTGTTTTCGTGATACGATTTTTTCAAGCCTTACCTTATATGTGTTGGAGAGTGTAGTGTAGTATTTGCTTTGTGGTCATGACAACATCCTCACATGGTTTACCTTCTCTTTGTAATTTTTTGAAAGGATAGTGTGATATATTGTATTTTGCTATTAGACCATCCCCTTAGGAAGTACATCTCATTTTTTTTTTAGGGGGGGGGGGGTAATGTAATATTTGTACGTTCGTCATGATATTTACCTCACAGCATTAGTCCCTTTTTGGTAGGGTTCTCAGTCTTGCATATGTTGGTTCTATCATATACACTAGCAAAAATCACTCCTCTCCAAAAAAAAATAAGATTCTACTATTTTATGCAATTACTGGTCAGCACCTTGAAAAGCATGTCTAACAATAAAATAAAAAACAATAAAAAAGGATTATTTTAGAATTTAAAGTGAGGAATCAGTTACTTATATACATTTAAAGTAAAATGATACAATTTTCCGGGTTGTTCTAGCATTTTTTGGCAATTAATTAACTTTATTAGCTATGAGAGAAAAATCATGGGCGTTGTCAGAGAAAGTTGCGTTCTGCCACAATTACATGTGGCATTACAACCTTGTCAGCCGGACTTAGTGTTAAGCGTAAAAATAGTTAACTTTCTTAAAAGTTTAAATGGGCAAGCAATGGGGGGTCATTTTAAGTTTAAATTTTATACGAAACTGATCCCTACTGTAAATTCTAAAATATGTTTTCAGGATGTTCACACGTAATCGCTTAAATACTCGAATTTTCTTTTTTGTCAGAGTAATTTACCTGACGGTGTTAATTTTAAAATTTAGCAAACTTAAATGATTAAAACAGTTATTTTCTACGTAAATTGATAGAGACATCTGACATTATTTTTGTGTTAGTCTATGCGAAATCCTAACGATAAACAATCTATATTGTGCGCGTAGACGACGAAAGCCAGATGTGTTGTTTTTACTGAAAAGGGGTCAGCACGGTCAGATGTCACCCGATAATAGGGGTTAATTAGATAGAATCAAGTACGAATATTAGTGAGGAGCTTCCAGAAGGGAATCTGTTTACATTGGTTTCAAAGACGACTAAGTTTTAATCATGCGGAAGGACGTACCATTGCAATGTGTTCCATAAACGAAAAGCCCTGTAAGTAAAGTGTCGACGTATGTGTTTTTCAGAAATAGATTTTAAAAAACAGGTTTAAAGATGGCATTGCATTTGCCAAGTGTATTCGTGACTCTAAAACTTACGTAACTCAGAGGGATCGTCATTATTATTATATAACATGCGGCGGAAGATGCAGGGTAACGTGAATTATCATTTAAGAAAACTGTGATTATGTATGTATATGCGTGTATTATATATTGAGAGAAATGTTAAGGTCTTTAACATTGAAAATATATCATAAAGAAAACCACGAGTACTTCCTCTGTGTATGTTTTTTTTTGTGTGAGAACGTTATGTACGATTTAATGTGAGAGATTACGTTATTTAATGAATATGATTAATACTTTCCGGAAACACGCATCAGTTTTGTCATGACGCAGTATCATGTAGGAATTATATGTAGCGCCTTTGTTTTCTTTTGTATAATGTTTGCGTGTGTATGGGAAATCGCCTTTACTTTATATATATATATATATATATATATATATATATATATATATATATATATATATATATATAGTATTATTATTATTGTTGTTATCATTATTAATACTAATAATGATAATAACAATAAAAATAATAATAATAATAATAATATTAATAATAATAATAATAATTATAATAATAATAATAATCATATCCACCAAAATAGTTGCACATATATATAGTATTATTATTATTGTTGTTATTATTATGAATAATACTACTACTACTACTACTACTAATAATAATAATAATAATAATAATAATACTACTACTACTAATAATAATAATAATAATAATCATATTCCCAAAATAGTTGCACAAGTTGCGATATTAAAAAATGATTTCCAATGGTCATCGAATGATTAAGATAATACTGGAACACTGCAGATACTTGTTGTCAGCAAGACTATAGGGAACACTATTTGTATTTGGCAGGTAGTGATAACTTTGGTACTTGTGTAAACACTCCTGATTATAATATAATCATAATAATAATAATAATGATAATAATAATAATAATAATAATAATAATAATAATAATAATAATAATAATAATAATAATAATAATAATAATAATAATAATAATAACAACAACAGTTTCTATAACTTCCAGCATAATAATTGATTAAAAGTGGCCATATGGGCATATATTCCTTGCGATTCAGGATATAATAATACGAATTAACGGAAGAAGCCGATTGTCCATTCTATATACTAACACGCACTGCTACTTAACATTTGGATGTACGTTATCACTTTTTACACACATGAAAAAACTGAGGTAATCTTATTTGTGAAAATAATGATTGGTAATTCATTTGCATGTTGCTTAGGTAAAACGTTTCGACTTACTCATTTATAAATGAATTGTTTAAAAAATAAAAGTATTTAATTGCATCGACTAAAACCATACTGATTTAAAGAAATAGATTTCAAAAATGGCATTCGTTTAATAGTTGTTTAGAATATGTTGTTTACAATTAGTTATACAATAAAAAACTAATAATATTTATCAAACATTAAATGGAGTTTTCGTTTTAATTAGTAAAAATATTAACCTGATAGTTAACAATTGTTTTTTTTACGGAAGAAGAACGCTATTGTTTAATGCAATTTTCTCTGGCAAATGTGTTTTTTTTTTCAAAAGTGTTACACCGGCCGTTCTTACACAGGAGAAACTACACCGGTTGTCACTATAAATAGTGCGAGTCACCAGAAGACAAAACACAGTCTTGTAACTGTCGTTCAGTCGCTTTCTTGGCCTTTTAGCCAAGATCAAAGTGTAGTATCTTTTCCGATGGATACTGCACGAGACTGGTCCTCTGCATTTCTAGGAGGTCCACCCTCCCAGGCTTTGCCTCCCCTCTTTGGGGAGGAGTAAGTTTATTGCTTGCTGTCTGAGGCGCCCCTACCGGGGAATGCCGACGGGGCTGGCCAGGCAATTTTTAAAGGTAATAGGTGCTCTTCCTCTAGAGTGCTGACTTATCAAAATCCCACCTTGTGTCACATTTTACTCTGTGGGGAGTAGATAAATACCCAGTCTTGTAACTGTCTAGCCAAGAGCTAGTCACTTTCTTACTTAGTTAATACACTTGTTAAACCAACCCTCGACTTGAATTCCTTTATTTATTATTTATTGTGGAACAACTTCACAACAGATTGGCAACGAGGAATCGAAACGATTTCACTGCAAAAAAAAAATCACCCAAAGTGATTCGCAAGATCTTCACGGAACAAAAAACCCATCTCCGTCAGATATTTGGATTCGCAAGGATTAACAGCAAATAAACTACTGAGTAGTTAAGCGAAAAAAACACAAATTCAAAACTTGCTACCAAAAATCGAAAACTAAAAAACGCGTAAGACATTTTCAATTATTGAAATAATGCAATACACTGATATCTTTATTTTTTTTCTCTTCAAGTTTCACTGACTCGTTAAGATAAATGTTATTCGCGTCAACTATTACAGATATTGTGTAAGTTTGGCGTTATTATTTGGACAACATCTGATATTTGAGCAAAATCCGGATTGACTATTTATTAAAACGGTCTACAACAGAATTGTCGAGAGCAAAGGACGGACAGTAAAAAATATATTCGCGTAAGTTATTGTTAAATAACTGTTAAATAAGCAAGTCGCATTTTTGCAAAATGAAAAGGGGTTAAAAAGATTTCCCATAAAACTAGTCTTATTAGGCTTATAGCGACGGACTTGGTTTTGTAAAACTACGTACACATATATATATATAAAAAAAAAATTTTTTCTTAGTTTTGTTTTTCAAACAAAAGAACTGGGATTGATTTTTTATTTTATTAAGGAATAATATATTTCTTGTTTTGTGTATTAGTTGAGCACGTTGTGTGGAAAACTGATTTATTTTTACAAGTGTAAATTGTGTGGTGCATAACTTGAATTCGTGAATGATGGACACTGAATTCAAAGATTCTCTTTTTCAATTACTTAAATTCCAAACGGAACATAATGTTGCGTTACAAAGACAGCAAGTTGAACAACAAATGGAACTTCAAAGAAAACAAGTTGAAATTGAGGAGAAATTTAAAAGAGAGTTGTTGGAACAGCAAAAAGCCCAAAGAAAAATGCATGCTGAACAAAAAGAGCTGGCGACAACACGAGAAGAAAGATTCCAAGAACAACTGCTACAACAGCATAAACACTTCGAAGAACTCTTGATAAAACACAGGGGGAACAGAGAAAATTTCTGGAGGCAACACAGTTAACGAAAGCAAACGAGAATCATAATGCATTCTCCCAGACGGCTGTGTGGAGCGCTATCGAAATTTTCAATTATAATCCAGAAGACGATGTCACTTTTGCTCACTTCTATAGAAGATATGAGGATATTTTTGTATCGGACTGCAGTACATGGACAGACTCTAAAAAAGTTAGATTTTTGCTAAGAAAATTAGGAGCTGCTGAGCATACAAAGTTCGTGAATTTTATCCTTCCAAAAAAGACCAGTGAGTTGAACTTCCAGGAGGCAGTTACTTTACTAACAGAACTGTTTTCTACAAAAAACTTCTCTTTTCCACAGAAGATATAAGTGTATCAATGTCACTAGAAGAGAGGAAGACGACTACATTACGTATGCAAGTATAGTAAATAAACTTTGCGACGGTTTTAAATAAGAGGAATTATCATCGGATAATTTTAAATGTTTAATATTCTTGCAAGGTCTGGTCTTAAATAAAGACTCTGAAATCAGACGTTGTGTTTTAAATGAACTCGAAAATGAGTCATGTCTAACAATACAAAACTTAGCGGAAGACTGTGAACGTTTTGTTGTGTTGAAACAGGACAGTCGTGACATAGAGGAAAACGAAGTGTCGCACATTAAAAAAATCCATCAGAAGAAAAAATTGACTTCAATGAATAACCAGAGAAAAAAACATGGAAAAGATCCACCTGGACCGTGTTGGAGGTGTGGAGATAATCATTGGTACAATGAGTGTCCCTACATATTCAAACAATGTGACAACTGCCACCAGAAAGTTGTAGAAAAAATATGGTAGAAGGACAGCCATTAAACTGACAAAAATTGAACCTGAAGAACAAAATATCCGGAAATATGTACAGGTCAAAATGCTTTAAAAAAAAATAAGACTACAGCTTGATAGTGGGTCTGACATTTCCATCATTAATGTACAGACATGGAAGAAGCTTGGGAGACCCACTATGATCAAATCACAAACAACGACGAGAAGCGTCAGTGGTGAAAAAATAACCTTCGAAGGGGAATTATTGACGAATATTTCTTTCCGGAATAAGACCGTAAAAGCCAACATTTTTGTTATGCGAAAATCGAATAACCTTTTTGGAACTGATCTGATTGAAAAGTTTAGCCTATGGGATCTGCCTTTAAGCTCCTTTTGCCAAAAGGTTGAGGATTCGAATGTGGAGGCAGAAAAACTCAAGAGGAAATTAAAAGAAAATTTTCCAGACGTATTTTCAGGCGGTCTTAGAAGGTGTACAAAAGCAGTAGCAAAGTTTGAAGTTAAAACAAATGGACTACCTGTGTTCAGAAAGAAAATAAATGTTCCATACGCCGCTATAGAGCAAATAGACGGTGAATTAGAAAGACTCGAGAACATGGCTGTCATTTCAAAAAATTGATCACAGTTAGTGGGCTTCACCTACAGTTTATGTTAAGAAAAAGAACAAGGAGATTCGGGTGTGTGCCGATTTTTCCACAGGCTTGAACAAGGCATTAAAAGATCACCATTACCCTCTTCCAAGCCCTGAAGAAATATTTGCGAAACTTAGTGGAGGAATTCTTTTTCTAAAATCGACCTCAGCGACGCTTATCTTCAAATACCTGTCGATGAAGAGTGTTCAAAACTGCTATGCATCAATACCCATAAGGGATTATACAAATTTAACCGACTTCCTTTTGGGGTAAAGATCGCCCCTGCGATTTTTCAACAAATTATGGACATAATGTTAAATGGGATGGATTTCGCAGTAGGGTACCTGGACGATTTGTTAATAAACAGCGTTAGCAAAAAACAACACAAGACTCATGTAAACCAAGTATTCAAAAAAATCCAGGAGTATGGGTTTAAAATCAAAGATGAGAAATGTACTTTTTTCATGAAAAAAATAAAATACTTAGGACAAATCATCGATGATCAAGTAAGAAGGCCAGACCCAGATAGGGCAATGGCGATACGGAACATGCCTGCTCCAGAAAATATTGCGTCTCTACAAAGTTTTTTAGGGTTGGCGAATTACTACAATGTGTTCGTACCAAACATGCATAAACTAAGATCACCCTAAAATGAACTGTTAAAGAAGGACCAAAAATGGGTCTGGACTCAAGAGTGCGAAGAAGCGTTTCAGAAAATTAAAGATATCTTAACGTCTGACTTGTTTCTGGCACATTATAATCCCAAACGCGATATTGTAGTTGCAAGCGATGCCAGCAACTATGGTATAGGAACATGCATATTGCACAAAATTGATGATGGAAAATTAAAAACCATAGCCCATGCATCCCGAACACTTCTACCAGCCGAAAAAAACTACTCTCAAATTGAGAAAGAGGCTCTAAGCATTATATTTGCGGTAAAGAAATTTCATCGTTTCCTGCACGGTAGACAATTTCTGTTACAAACAGACCACAAACCCTTATTAACGATTTTTGGATCGAAAAAGAGACTACCACAACACACTGCGAATAGACTCCAAAGATGGGGTACCATTCTTCTTAACTACAATTTTCAAATGAAGTATGTACCATCTAAGAAATTTGGTCATGCAGACGCGTTATCAAGGTTGATACTTAAGCAGACAGAACCATTGTAGGATATGGTGATAGCAGCCATTCAAGCGGAAGCTGAAGTAAAAAATACGTTATGTTACACAATAAGAGAACTTCTAGTAACGCTTGATGAAATTAAGAGTAAGGCAGAGGTGGACGAATTTATCATAAGCACGAACGAAAAAAACAACAAAAACGTTCTTAATCCCCAGAGGGGATATTTTCAAAGGGGGGTGTTACACCGGCCGTTCTTACACAGGAGAAACTACACTGGTTGTCACTATAAATAGTGCGAGTCACCAAAAGACAAAGCACAGTCGTGTAACTGTCTAGCCAAGAGCTAGTCACTTTCTTACTTTGTTGATACACTTGTAAAACCAACCCTCGACTTGACTTCCTTTATTTATTATTTACTGTGGAACAACTTCACAACAAAAAGGAAAAGTATAATTAACAATAAATTATACATATTTATTTAGAAAGCATTGTTTAATTAACACAGGGCTACTACGCATGGTGACCATAAATTGAATGCCGAAAAATATAAATTATTGCAGGTTGTATGGCAAAGATTTAGAATTAGGTGACAATTTTCATAGGGATCGATAAATAAAGACATTCACAGCAAGAACTCGTCTCACCACCACAACGTAGAGAAACTGTATTTCTTCTTCAGTGTGCCTAGCTTCAAGAAAAATATCCACAAACAGAGCTTCATCGCAAGGCATGCCCGGATAATAAGTATTCATAGAATATTTCCGCTCGTCACCCCATGATACACACAACTGTATTATTGTAGACGTCCTTGCCTTAAATAAAAAAGATGTAATTCATTAAAATTCGACACAATAGTAATAGCAATGGATTTCATGTTAGATGCAGAAAAGAAGCAGAAGATTGATAACTGATGCTTTTCCAAATGAATTTAGTCATAAATGTTTAGATCAGATAGTGACAAACCAAAATGTTTTCTACGAGAAAAATGCTTAAAACAAATCTAAAATTTAATATTTACCTAGTATTTTTACTATAAACTGAAACTACCGTGTGAATCTATTATAAAGTATTCGAACTTTTTAAGCAATAATTTGAAAAAATATACCGTGGAATTTCAAAAGGTATATACTGATTTTATGTTATTATTATTATTATTATTATTAGTAGTAGTAGTAGTAGTAGTAGTAGTAGTGGTACTAGTAGTAGTAGTAGTAGTAGTGGTACTAGTAGTAGTAGTAGTAGTAGAAAGAGGAGCATTAATACTAGTTAAATAATTATAATAGTAACTACATTTGACCCGGCTACACGACATTCACTACAAATCTAACTATATTTTAGATACCTTAATTGTTTATTATTGTAGTACTATAAGAGTAGCGGTAGTAGTATCAATAGTGTTAGTAATAGTAGTGATAGTAGAAATGATAATAATAGTAGACATTAGCATTTTACTGATCTGTGAAAGATCCTGCAAGCTATAATCTAATTATGTGAAATGGGATGCACTTATATGCAATAGTATTGGAAGCTATAAGTGTGTATCGCTTTTAGCAGTAATTGAAATAGCGGAAGTCGTGGCGGTTCGATTCTTATCACCACAACTATTAGCAGTAGTAGTAATAGAGTTTTTCGGCATCCAATAATACACCGAACATCAAGAGGAGGATTAATACCAACATTAGTTCAATTTGGTCGTATAATATCCGAGCCTATCCGCGAAATACAATTAATACTCAATTATAATGTAGTATATGTTCTAGTCTCAGTCAGAATCGTAGAGATATTTCTGAACTGATGATATTTCTCTTTCTGTTCAAAATTCAAACAGAAATTATCTGGGGAGCAGGATACCCCCTATTAAACACAAGCATTATGTTTTAATAAGCCTCCGTTGGATTGCAAGTAATTCTATTTATAATGGAGATGTTGGCATATGTTTGTCTGAAGCCGAAACTATAATAATAGTCTTATTAATAATGAAAGTTTACTATCTGTCTGTTTGGGGCTGGAAGTCTAATATTCTTACATTGTAAAGCTCAATTCAGTTTGCAGAATTATGTTTGACTAATGTACGATATTATAATGTTCAATTCCGAGGGTAGTGTAGTATATGTTCTCTTGTGATGAGACGGTATTAACTTCTCCTTTGCGGATTAGGTTCGTATATGTTCTGTTTTTAAAATATCTTCCACTAAGGCATTGTCTCCTCCGTATTAACAGGGTAGTGTAGTGGTTGTTCCCTAGGTATGAAACCATTCTCCCGGGCATTACCTCCTCCTTTGTAGGCAATGTAGTATGTGTTTGTTTCATGATACAACTCTTCAAGGCATCACCTCCTGTTCTGGGGTACAGTGTAATCTACTGTCTTTGTCATATATACTAGTATAATATGCGACTAGAGAGAGCATATTTTCTTCGAGTAGGAATATTAGAGATTCGATAGAGTTCGTACTTACAAACTAGAAATAGAGAAAAAGGCTGATACAAAATCAGATGGAAATTATTTTGTGTAATTCACTACTATCGGTCATGCACTAAATAAAGGTAACTGGTAACATAGTCACAACCGAGATGAAGTCTTATTCTTATGTGCGCGGACCAACACGAGGATGTTAGATAGTTGCACTGGGTGTCATTGTTATGGGCAGGCATAGCCCAATTCTTATTACAAACACTACACAAGCCTCACGTAAAAACCGTTAATGAAAAAACATGAATAATTAATACAGCTAGCTTATAAAAAGCTATATAGTATACAATTCTCCAATATAAAGAACTGAATTATGAAAATAACACAGAAAAGTCTATTTGTCGTTATCAATATTTGATTTACAAATGTCTACTAGATTTTTTTCTTTTCAGATAACTGTTTTTTTTTCTGCCGCTTTTATTATTGTTTTTGTTTTTTGTTGTTTTTATTTCGCACAAATTGACAAAAATATATTCATGTTTTTCTTGTTTTCAATAATGGAAAACATATATTATTTAGGTTCACTAGACTTTGCTAATTCTGAATTAGAAAAAAACATAATAAGAAGATAAATAACAAAACATATACAATGGTGTTTAGGAAATCGATGGCATAACTTTCAGATTATGTTCTATATGTATAAAGAGCCTCAACTAGTCAGTGTTGTGTTTGTAATATCACTAACAGATTACTAGATACATTTCCTTTTGTCGTCCATTTCTACCTCTGCATGGTCTGCGGTTCGTGTTGGTAATAGTTATATACCCGTACTTATTCTGCTGTAATATGTTACATGACGTAAGAAGAGCAGGCATTCGCATGATTTCCAGCGGGTCACTACATATTAGCTATCAAAGAAGCCCTGCCAATGATGATCCATTTTTTATATCAGTTGTCTATGGCTTTGTTAGTGTATTTTTTATTACAAATCCGTTACCTCTTATGAAATTATAAAGGGCACCCAAGAATACACGTTATTGGGTTGGACAAGTTCACAGAGAGACACCGAGGGATTTTGTAATGAGGATTGTAATTTGTAGAGAAATCGATTATTTAAGAAAAAGACTTAACAATAATTTCTTTACATTATACTTGAAAATGGCAATGTTATAATCACCCAGAAAGCAGCCTTGTGGGGAAAAAAAAAAAAAACTTAAAAACATAAGACTTACCTGTAATACCAGACCAGGCCATGTGGAACAACAGAGTTAAAGCAAATGGCTGGTTTTATAGAAAGGAAGTACCAAATGATCATGTGACCTATTTTGCATTGCATGAGAGGGAGTCCCCATAAAGACGACAGGAAATGAGAAAGCGCACTTCTTCTTTGGTTCATCCCGGATTGTGACCAGTGAAGATGGAGGTCTGATTTGGTGCTGTCAGAAGAGTGAAGTTGGAGTTCAAGTTGGTGTTTGCGGACTAGTGACTGTTTTGGGTCGGATCGGGTGCCCTCAGAAGAGAGACATTTTGGTGTTTTCTGACGACAATCTCCGTTTGTTTGGATAGTTATTCTTAATAACCAGCATTTGTAAAGTCGATTATTATCTGAACGTAGATAATTAACACCCATACATGCATACGATTATGGCATCTTAGCACGTAATATGGCAACACCAACACATGCGCAGATGTAAAATTCAAAACTAATCTGCGGAATAGTAAACAAATAGCAGCCATGTTGGTGATTATCAGCCTGTTTCAGAGTGTAAACTTTATATGTAAACCATTACTAAAGTGCTAAATATCATGAAGTGGTGACGGAAAATTAAAACATTGATTATTTTAGGAATATGTAATTTAAGAACAACAATGATACAGAGCAAACATATTTCATATGGTTTCATAGTATAATCAATATTGTATATAATTGCCATTGAGAAAAAAAGCCTTTCATCCATTGAATATGTCACCCGTTCAATGTAATCTGATGGAATCTGTTTGGCAGCAGTCAGAACAGCATCCTAGAGGTCATCCTATGAGGTGTATTGCCCTCATATGCAGTAAATATTCCTTTTCAAGATACTCCACAGATTTTCGATGGGATTTACATCAGAAAGACAGGCTGGTCATTGCATTATTTTCCCATGTCTGGCAAAAACACTCTCCAAATATTCAGTGGTTATTCTTGTAGCATGAGACGGTGCGTTATCATGCACTAATATCATCTTTTTATCCGGAATGACAGATTATTCTTCTTGTGCTAAGGTACAAAGTGTTCCATAATCAAGTCAATGCAGAGTTTGGCGGTAATTTTCACTCCATCTGCGACTCTGAATGGTCCTACCAGCTCATTATCAATGATTGCAGCCCAAAACATCGCACCACCACTTCCTTGTTTACGCCTGATCGGATCCATCAATGGTCGCTCGACACTGATCGTGAACAAAACCGTTTTAAAATTGTCCTTCATGTTATTTCTTGCCCACTCCCTCCTCTTTTTTGTTGTGAATATCCTTTAATTGAGGGCGAACCTTTGGCTTTCCACATTTTGCAACGTTCCTCAGGATACGGCATCGAGTTGATTATGGCATATCAGGAACGCCAGCGTTTTCAAAAAACTTTTTTCCTAGTTTCAAGAGGGTAACGGCGGACTTCTCACTTGATCCTATTCATAGTTCGATGCGACACACGTGGTTTCTTACGAATGTTCCCTTTGTCAGAATGTTTGTAACAAATTGTGTAATTGTACGATGATCACGGTCCGATTATTTGGCTATTTCTAAGATAGATATCTTATTATAAATCCTTTGGACATTTAAAGACTTCTCAGCTTGACTTAAAACACCTTCAAGTCTCATCTTGCATATACAGTTGGCACGCTGAAAATAGGCTGAAAGTCACCAAAATAGGTGCTGTTAGTTTACTATTGCGCGGATTAGCTTAGAATTGTATATATGCGCATTGTTAGTGCTGCCATATAACGTGCTAAGTTTCACCCATTTTTATGAAAACAACTATTGGAGTATTAACAAAAGATAATGATGTGCATATAATTCTGGCACACAGTGTAAATATATATATATATATATATATATATATATATATTAATAATGGAGTTTATGCATCTGTCTTTCTGTCTGTCTGTCTGAAGCCGAAAATCCATCAGAGTAGATTGCTTATTTACTAAGTCCGCCAACTTCGTTATATACTGCTAGAAAAACCGCCGGTAAAACTATGCGCGTTTTGCAATTTACATAATCAATTGCTTATCAACTTTTAATAAATTACTATTCGAAAATATACACGCATGGTTCTGTTCTTCAGATGTTAACAGTATTTACGCTATTTTACACGCTGATACTCTTACTTATAAATTATAATTTAGACAGACAGATACATAAACTCTATTATTAATCGATTACTTTTATTTACATACACGTAATGCGTAACGTAGTTAAAAACGCTGGCTGTTTAATAAGTCGTTTCCTCCCTCCCTCCGGTAATTAAATATGGCGCTACTGAATAAACAGCCATCGTTAACGCTGGCATTCACCGTGCTTTTTTTTTTAAACCGTCATAAGTATGTTTATTTTTTTAATTTTATAAACCATTATATTTTAAAACACAAATTCACTGAATCAAATTGTTTAATTAAAATAATAATTAATTAAAAAATTACTATTAAAACACACAACACACACACACACACATTATACAGGACCCGCGCCGCAATACAAGTGCGTAATTTGTAAACAAACGCTAGTATTACCGCGTTAATTTAACTAACGCTGTTAAGCTTTAATTCACAATTATTCCATGTTTTATTTATTAAAATAAAAGATGTGATTTTTTTTTTCTGTCAACAACAAAAATAATATAACTGATTTTAGAAACACATTGTTTAATTAAAAAGGTAATTAAAAACACACACGCGCGTGCGCACACACACACACATACGGATGTTTACATTGTTTCATTTTATAAACACTTTTCTTCCGATTCGAAACATACTGTTCGCTGTATTTAGTTTTTTTTAATTGTTGATTTTTACAATTTTATTGAATCAAATTGTTGAATTTAAATAAAAATCGATTTAAAAATTACTACTACAAAAACACACACACACACAAACACACAAACACACAAACACACACATTCTAACAAATTTCATTAGGTAAACTTTCTTTCCGAGACATTTTACATAAGTAACCATGTTCACTATATTTTATTTTTTGGTGCTTTTACACTTTAGGACCCGCGCTAACTTTGACTCCATCGTTAGTGTTAGGGTCAGAGTAAAAGTGGGTGTTAGGGTTAGTGTTTATTTAAAAATTATTAAAAATATTTCTAATTATGGAGAAGAGTAACACAAAAATAGGTGTGTGGTCGAAATTCTTTTTTCTTTACTTACATCTACAAATATACTTAATCATAAATAAAGAATATCAACGTCTAACCACACAAGAAATATGACTGATGCTACATCAGTTTACACGTCAGCGTAAATTTCTGACGCGGCAGCTTAGCAAAAATATGCGACCGGAGGGAGCATATATTTGCTAGTATTAATAATGGAGATCATGTATATGTCTGTCCGTCTGTCTGTCTGTGTGAAGCCGAAACTCCATTAGAGTAATATTACTGCAAGCTTATACATATAGTACTACAAAAACCGCCATGAACATATAAATAAAGTAGAAAGAAATGGCAGGACGAGAGTGCGATTCGAACAGAAAACGTGTTAAGAATCTTACTTAAACTAATACTGTTTCAACCTCCTTATATACGCTCAGACACCAGACGGGTTTTAAAATTTACATAATTCATTTCTTTTAAACTTCTAATAAATACATATTAACCAATACACACTTATAACTGCTATTATAAAATTTACATATGCATTTACATCATTTTCCGATGTAGTGATATTAATAAAAAATATTCATACAATTAATTAAACACATTTTATTAAGTAACTGGGGTGTTTTTTAAACCATACTTTGAATGGCAAGTATTTCTTAAAGTTGCCAAGTCATCCTTTCAGAAGTGACGTCATTTTGAGAGGATTTTTTTTTACATTACAATTCTTTATTTTGATTATGTTGTTAAGACAAGGTGTTTTGTTGTAAATTTAAGTTAAACAATGCATATCCCAGCCATTAGTAAATAGGTGACCATTTTGGAAAAATAAATTGCTGACTCATCCTTCCGGTACTTCCAGAAATTACGTCATTGTGAGAGGATTTTTTCACATTATCATTCTTTATTTTTATTACGTTGTTAATGCAAGGTATTTTGTTGTAAATAAAGTTAAGCAATACATATCCCGGCCATTACTAAACGGGTGATTATTTTGGCAGAATTAATTGCTGAGTCATCCTTCCGAAAGTGACGTCATTGTGAAAGGATGTTTTCACATTATCATACTTTATTTTGATTACGTTGTTAAGAGAAGGTGTTTTGTTGTAAATTGAAGTTAAGCAACAAATATCTCGGCCATTACTAAATTGGTAACCATTTTGGAAGAATAACAAAACTGGTTCTTTAATATGACGCAGGCCCCTTCAATAACATATTTAAACATAAGTTCTTTGATATGACCGAGCCGCCTCTTAAATTTTTTTTTCTTTTCTTAACTATTACTATGTATGGGGGAAGGTAAAAAAAAGTAAGGGGGGTCAAAAAATTGCTTTTTATTTATTTTTTTATTAAAAATATTTATAGGTATGGGGGAGGATAAAAAAAAATTGGGGGGAGCCAAATTTTCTTTTTAACTAAATATATCTATTTATAGGGTAGGCAAAAAAAAATTGGGGTGGGGTCGAAATTTGTTTTTCTTTATTTTTAACTAAAAATATTCTTGGTCGGAAACAAATAAAATCAATGTCAAACCACCCAAGAAATATGACTGCGGCTCCATCAGTTTACGGGTGAGCGT
Organism: Sepiola atlantica; assembly: GCA_963556195.1. Classification (NCBI taxonomy): domain Eukaryota; kingdom Metazoa; phylum Mollusca; class Cephalopoda; order Sepiida; family Sepiolidae; genus Sepiola; species Sepiola atlantica. Next base: position 132,346,038 of record OY744517.1, read on the forward strand.
TCATTTCTGACGCGCAGCCTAGCAAAAATATGCGACCGGAGGGAGCATGTATTTGCTAGTATATATAATAAGATCATGTAGTTTGTTTGAAATAGTGTATGTAATTTATATATATATATATATATATATATATATATATATATATATATATATATATATATATATATATGTATGGGCCATAGTAGCAATCACATGAAGAATTCATGTAAAGAAGCTAACTCTCTCACAACTTCAGAAGTGAGCCATTACAGGATAGCGTTCATAAGCTATCACTATCGCAAAATAAAACACAACTAAGAATAAATAAATGGTTAGTCTATACAAAAGTGTACATACCCTTGGCCCACTTATACTATTTAAGAATACATACAAAAATCCACAATGCTGATGATCAATAGAAACAATGAAACATGTGTGCTAGTTTGATGTACGTATAAATAAAGAAAATAAATTAATAGGTCCCTTAATAGGCCGAAGTTATGCAGAGAATTAATGTAAAAGAGCAAATCCTCTCATAATTTAGAAAGTGAGTCATAACAAGATTGCATTCAATTGCCGTCACTATCACCCTAAAATAAACAAAGCACACACACACATACACACACACACACACACACACACACACACATATATATATATATATATATATATATATATATATATATATATATATATATATATATATGTTTGTGTGTATTTATATATCAATAATAAATAATTAGAATGGATTTAAAATATATTGTTACGTGATCTGATTAATATCCCCTGAGAGTCATTAATAAATGAAGTGTTAATGTTAAGACAAGATTTAATCTAACCATTACTTTAAACAAAACTAAGCATATCATGTTACACATTGTGTTTCAATGTATCCGCCTTTCCTCTAATATAAGCTTGTTTCAACGTTTCTTCTTAATCATAAAACCTCACGAAAAATAATTTATTCGAGAAAAGATGAATAATTCAAAACAGATTCCTTCAAATAATCAACTGTTGATAAATGATGACATGTGAAATGTTTCTTCACACAATTAAATTAATAAACAATCGTTTGCACCAATGTCAAGGTTGAAGGATGCCAACAACTTGTGGCGCAACTTTTTACAATAGTTTCTTGTGAAATGCCTGCATAATGGATTGGTGCATTATCAATCAACAGTGAGAGGTGCATGTTCGTGGAGGCATGCACGTCGTTCCTATAGATTTAGCGACAATTTGGCTGAAATTTTATGCATTGCTCCATGTTTAATTCCAAGAAAAAAGCTTAGTTTACTACTCATTTTCTGCACAAAAAAGTCGGGGTAAATGTATTCTAGACTATGTATACTGTCATGTCTTTTTATTGAATGGTTCTCATTGTCTTTTTATTGAATGGTTCTCTTTGTTTAAAAGATGTATTTTGAAAGTGTGGTTTTATTCGTGGTTTGATTCGTGGTAATAATGGCATTATTAATATGTACACTACACTCATTAGAAGGAACTAAAAGTAATAATTGAATAAATATCGAAAGGAAGTTATTGTTATCAATTTTTTATTGCGATGTTAAAAACGAATTTCACATGTATATGTATGAATGTATTTACATATATAAATATATATATATATAAAATGTGTTTATATGTGTATATATATATATATATATATTTGTATATATATATATACATACATATATGTGCATGTACATGATTATCTCTAAAACATATAACAAATTATGCTGAATCTTGGAATACATATTCTCTGCAACACGGTGAGTAACATAAACACATCATCGTTTGAGGCGCATACACATAAATTCG
>OY744517.1:132350334-132462834 GCA_963556195.1 Sepiola atlantica
GTCCATTTTAAATATATGTAATTAAACAATACAACAATTATGAAATAATGATTATATTCTGGGGAAATAAATAAACATACTAAATTATTTTGCAATTCATTGATGTAGTCATTGTTGTAAGTTCTATTACATCAAAGGTAGAACTGCGGTAGTTTGCTCTTGTTTCCTTTCACTTTAGATCCTCAAGACCCAAGTACTGCTAAAGGAGAATATCACAAAGGCTTCAATATATTTACATTGTCGACCACTACACATATACCCTGAATCGATCAAACGTCCAGTATTCTATAAACATTCTATAAAACTCTGACAAATAACTTGAATATGACAGAAATTGTTACAGGAATTAAATAAGAGAATGACAATAATAGAGGTCATCTTGTGATTCAGACTTAGTAAACTTTTCATCATTAATATCGTCCCCATCCTTCCGTACAGTACCAGCTTCTCATCAGAGATATATTTATAGATCTTTGTATACAAATTCTCGACGATAGTAGTGTATACACGAATTTTAAACAAGTGATTTCTCTTGACATGTTTATTTTATGGAATATCAACTTTTGTTTCAAGTATATAATAATAAAATAATATACCAGCTATAAATGATTCATTGCAAGTCGCGTTATTCAGCTTATATTTTGTCTTTACTTTTTATTACTTTTGTTAATCCCAATCAGTACATATTACCCTTGAAGCATCAGGCACTACTGTGATCATGACCAGATGTATAGAGAGAGACTAACCTGATAGGGAGTCGGGCAGCTATACGTTTATTATTATTAGATTTTATTTTTTCATGTTACCATGGTCGGAAATATAAGGTACCGTGTGCGAATTCCAAATGAGTACGATTCAAGGCAGAAGCTATAATAGTACAAGATTTTCTTGCATTAACCTTTACAATGAAAGGGTTAGATGCTGCTGCTAGTCGCGTGGGTCGAGCGTATTCACGTCTAGTGGTTAGAAGTGCAGTACATTAGATAAGTTACTTGTATAATAAGCTGAATGATACGCACTGCAGCGATGCGACAGGCGTAAGCTTTGTAAACATTGCTATGCCTGTACTTTTTTAGAAACCTGTCCGAAAGAGATAGAGATAGGTTTGTGCACAAGTCAAGATATGGCAATTATACTTCATGAACGGTAAAATGGTTGCTTCCTAGAAATATAGGATACTGGCCGCTGTGATTTACTTTCGATCCTGGTAGAGGGGAGTTACCTTCTTGCAGCAGCTTTTATATATGCTTTTATTTAATATCTAAAAAGTACTTAATGTAAATGTGTCATTGCAAATGACTTCATGCGGTTGTCTATTTAATGTCATATCAACTTTTATTTACATTTTTTAATACCTTAATGCAAAATTTATTTTACCTTCTCATTGAACACAAGTCGATGTTTACCTCTACATTTCCGTACTCTATTAGAATTAAATGATGAAAAGAGATTTGACTCGGTTCGAACCTGTCATAGGCGATTTCGTGGATCGGTTGGTATCCATTATAGCATATTACTCACTACTGCATAAGTTCATTAAGTGAAGTGTATGCGTGCAAACTGTCAGACAATTGTTTTGATTTCAGTTATACACAAAGACTCGACGATACGTTTTCTTTTTCTTTTTCTCATTTCGTACACATATAAGTAAGGAACATTATTTACCAGCTCAAAATCGCATGCACGCAATTATGTCGGAAGCATGGAAACCAATTCTTTACGCTCTAACAGTGTTCGTCGATGAATGGCTCGAGACGAGGTGGAATTAATAGGAGGTCCAGGTGCCAAATTCGCCACACGCAAACAATGGAATAAATGATAATTGATATGTTCGCAAAGCAGAACGTCGCAGAGAGACAAGGAAAATAACTTGCGTTGTGGTGTCATTTCAGCAATCTCTAATTTGTAAACATTGATGAAACTAGTTCGGCTACCTATTTTAAATCAGTGAAGAATCGACCCGGTTTTCTGACCGTTTAATGTTGCATAGAGCTTTATGGTTACACACACTGGTGTGAAAAGATGAATACAGATTCTGTAACTCGAATGGTCCGCAAGTTTTGTGAGTAGAAAAAGAGAAATGTAGAGAACCGGGGAATTTCCACAAGATACTGCTTGTCATGAATTATTTAAGAAACTCGTCTTTTAGAGCTAACGAAAACAAGAATATCTAAATATTCATGGGATCTGAGAGGTATTTCCGCACATTTCTTTTGGATACATTTCATATGTTTTCAGCGTTTTAGCGACTGCAAGCGACGTAAGTAAATTAATTGAAAATATTTTAAGTAAATTCAGTATTTAACACGTCGAATAACATCAGGCTATGTGAGAAGATTTTAATGAAAGAAATATAGTTTCTAAATATACCCCAAATTAATATATATTAAGTAGAACGCTCTTATGACATCAAGCCATCGGATAAAGTGGTAAAATAATCACTGTTTATTCGCTATTCAGCATGGCCGAGTGGTTCTAGACGTCGGTATATGAGTTGCAGAATACTCGGAATTCGAATAGCATTACCAGTAGTGAATAGTCATATCTCTATGCTGATGAGCCCCAATTATAAAGAACGAAACATATACGCACATTGATAATAAACAAAGCAAATATTATATATATATATATATATATATATATATATATATATATATATATATATATATATAGTATACATTGAAAATATAAGCCATTATCAATGCAAGATTAATTTATTTATTTTTTACTATAATGCTATTAATTTCGAAATAAAATTCTATCATCAGAGTTGACCAGTATTGTGTAATTTTCTTAATTTTTTCATCATAAACACAAAAACAAAAGTAAACAAATTTTTACTTTTTATTTTCTGATGAAATACCATTGTCATGATGTATACACGCCGATGTCGTTGGCGGTTATGAATTCAAATTCTAGTTGTCAAACGAAAAAGCTTTGGCGTGCTCCTAGTTTAATAAAATGGGTCGTTCAGTTTTAAAGCATATATATATATATATATATATATATATATATATATATATATATATATATACATATATATATATTTAGTATACATTTTTCTTTATACAAACATTATTGGCTACATATGTGCATACATGTTTCGGTTGCACTTTTCCAAGAAAGTCAACCTCATCAGACCAAGGATTTTTCGAGAAATGGATGGATTTGAAGAATTTTCTATTTAAATAACTCTTTTTGGGATCTAGCATTTTCTATTTCTTATGAATTAGTATCGGATTACCTATTTCACTAGTTGACCCTTTTTGCCAGTGGTATGTATATCTGACTATGAATATACACGTATTCATTTGTCGGTATATTTGCATAGTCTAGTTCTTTTATGTATAGACTAGGTATGTGCTTGTATATATTAATTTGTGTGTACTGTGCATTAGTATAAATGTACATGTATGGATTTGTATTCGTATATATGTATAGGTGTGAACTGTCGGCGCTAGTATATATGTGTGTGTATGCGGGTGTATGTTTGTATGTGTGTATGTGTATGTATGTATATATATACACGTGTATGTGTATATATTGGTATATACATATATATATATATATATATATATATATATATATATGTCAGCGTGTGTGTATCTATGTATGTGCATATATGTACGTATTTTTAGGAACTATTTTTACGAAACTATTTATACTAAAAGTGTATGAGTGTGTGTATGCGTGTATATCTATGTTACGAATATGCTCATGTACGGTTTGTGTATGTGTGTATATGTATATGTATATATATATATATATATATATATATATATATACATATATATATGCATATATATGCGTATATATATGTATGCGTATATGCGTGTCTGTATGTATGTGCATGTATGTGTGTGTGCGTGTGTATACATGTATTTGTATGTATATGTATATATATGTGTGTGTATAGATATACGTGTATAGGTGCATATAGCTGTATATGTTGAGTCTGTATAGACGTATGGATGTATGTATTGAATATATATCTAGAATATTCTTATTTCTTTATTTTTTATTGAATATACATCTAGAATATATTCATAAGCACGTATGTATTCTGAATATATGCTTCATTGATAGTGGATCTGTGTATGTGTCTATGTTTAGATGTGTATGTATATCAATATCCGTGTATTTATCTGTTTGTTTATTTAGGTGTGTTTGGGTATGTATCAGAGTTTGTTTATATATGTGTGATTCTTGATATATAGATAAGATATTTATACTTGAGTGAGTCTGTAAAGCTGGGTGGGCCAGAAAGCAGAGAGCAATAAAATGAGGACAGGAAGAGACAATGGAGACGCCATAAGGGGTAATAAAAAAAGGGACAACCACTGGCAAAAAAGGTCAGCTAGTGAAATAGGTAATTCGATACTAATTCATGAGAAATAGAAAATGCTAGATCCCAAAAAGAGTTATTTTAGATAGAAAAGTCTTCAAATCCATCCATTTCTCGAAAAATCCTTGGTCTGATGAATTTGACTTTCTTGGAAAAGTGCAACCGAAACATGTATGCACATATGTAACCAATAATGTTTGTATAAATAAAAAGTTATAATTATAAACAGCTCTACTTGGTATTGAGCACTTTTTATAAACACTTGAGTTTCTACGGATTTACATTTACAGAAACTAATACAATATATGTACGATATATATATATTTATATATATATATATATATATATATATATATATATATATATATATATATATATATGAGAGAGAGAGAATAAGAAAAATGAGTTGATAGATCGAAGTAATAGCATCCTGTGACATATTGTCAGTTTCGAGTAAAGAGAAACTAAGACATGTTTCTATTTGAAAAGTCGACTTAACAAAAGAATAGGGGGAGAGTCAATAAAATTATCCAATCAATGGCAACCATTTAAAATCAAATATATTCGTCTGCATCGATATAAAATACAGTTCCGTCCCTATTACCATATTATTTAGAAACTCGTTCGTATAATGATAAATCCTTGTAGACTGCAGAAATGTCTAGTTTTGCTCCAATCCGAACCACCTCTTGCTGGGGGGATGCATTTTCCCCAATAAAAAAACAACATTTTCATTAACTCTGTGGTCTATTTCTATATAAGCCGACTGATATAGCATGGTGGCTGAGTGGGTAACGACGCGGACTGAGTATATGGGTATGTCGGTTTCGAATCCAGTTCGTTTCACAAAAACACTTTTATCAAAACCCACACCTGACCTTGTGTCTAACCTCCTGGAGAGGAGGTAAATAAAAATATTTAAGTTTGAAGAGTCAGCAAAAAGAATACATTCTACTCTAGATAATGTGGTAAAAGAGAAATCGCTCATGGATTCTTTATATTTTTTTTGGATATAAGGCGTTTTCTTATTTGAGTTCTAGACTGTTAAGTATTCGGACTTTTAACTATTGATGTGGTTCCTATTTACTTGCCTCCATACGAGATGAGAGGTAGACAAAAGGTTGTTCTTTTGCCATCATGTTCAATACATGTGGAGTGGCTCATCCAAAACGATTTTTGAATACACACTTCATGAGCACCCATCAATTGTTTTGAATGATATTGCACTACTAAAGTATAAGCTGGTGAGCTTAAAGTACATCAACACTGTAACATTATCTACAAACATGCGTGTGCACCTAAATGTCCAGATTGCAACAACTATGTATGGCAAGAGTGTTATTACTCTATGTATGTTATTAATTGTTTCATCGCTGTTTTTCACTAACAAATTAGGGGTATGTGTTCGCGCTGGTCAATCATAAGCAGCATTACGAGCATTTAACATGAAAGTTAAGAGAAATATATAGTATTTAGATAGCATTGCTTATCATCAGAGATGCACTTCATTTAATAGTAATAGAGCAACATACTATTCCAAATCAAGGATGTTTGTCACCATTCTTCCTGTGAGTTCTCTTTATGTATTTCGACATGTAGTTATTATCTGTCAAGACTTCTTAAACTCTTCTTTTCTTCTCTCTTTGGAATGATATGTGGTCTCTGTTACCATTACATCGACTTCTGCTTTGATTATCAGCAATTTACCGAAATATGGAAATAAAAGAATTATAAGAATGAATTAAGATTATGATTTGATTTATTCTTCCTCTGGTCATTGAAATGAAACTAAAAATAGATATGCCCTGAAGCTTGAAACACAACTTCATTGAGCTTGCAATTTGAAACATTTGCAAATCTTACAAAGAGGATATACTTAAATATATAGTTTTTAAAAGATCTGATCAATATATGTATACATGTATATATATATATATATATATATATATATATATATATATATGTATGTATGTATGTATGTATGTATGTATGTATATGTGTGTTTGCCCGTTTCAGCATATGCAAATCATAAGTTTTATACAAACTCTTTAAACCTACGACTATGACTAATAAAATAATAAGCACGTGGTTGTAACAATGTTTATGGTGCACAGCACTATTTACATGCGATTGCAAATATTTCTTAATACACGCTTCTTTAAATGTTATTATACATACGTTGTTAGCTTAAGTAAATAATATATTTTACTATCTTTAAATTGTGTAAAAGTACAAATGTTAAAGATGGTGACATTCGTTTCGCTAGAATATTAATGAAAATAATGCAATGACCTAATGAGATTATTGTCCAAGCTGATGACCATTTTATCAGCAACATTTCCACGCGCATAGACACCTACTAACAGACAATTCGATCGACCGTCACATTTATGAATAGAGATGAGATACTTCCAGACAGATTTGGATGATTTTAAGACAATACGCATCATATGAAGCGGAATAATCAGTAAACTAATCTGATATCGTAAAATTGCAAAAATGCTATTCCGATTAAGTCTCAAAAGTCACCACTATATCCTGGAAAGTTGGTTTTCCTCCAATAAAATAATGTAAGTCCGCGGGGAAATCTAGAAAGTTAGTATCGGATAGGACATTTACATTTCATACTGACGATTCGTTTCTGAATTATAACAGAGAACTGAGGGAAATATTTAGGTAATCACAATTAAATATGTCAATCTTTCCAGCTATCCTCTCGTCTATAATAAAGACCAACGTGTATTTATGGATATATATATATATATATATATATATATATATATATATATATATATATATATATATATATATATATATATATATATATATATATGAAAATGACAAAAACATTATTAACATATTAGTAATAAATTCGTCTTAGCTTTAGGACTTTTTCAAGATGACTAATTTGAAGAAATAACATAGAAGTCAAATATTTAAAAACAGGTGGTACATTTGTGACGTTTAAAGACACCACATATGTTACAATATTGCATTTATATGTTATTTCATCAAATAAATAATCTTGAGAATGTTTGAAATAGACAACACGTTGATGAATATATAACTAGTTTTGGGTTTACCTTTTTCATTGTCTATCAGGTTAGAATCATATTTGCATGCTAATTATTATATTGGAACCTAGTTTAGAATCACAGTATTCGTGTTTACATTGAAAGGGTACATATGTGAAAGCGTGATACTAGCCCAGGCCCAATCCGGTCACATTATTTCACACTGACAGGCGTAACATAAAAATATAGAACATACATATGTCTATCAATATATATATATATATATATATATATATATATTAATAATACTTATTAAGCTCTTATACATTATTACATAATAACATACTGACAAGCGTATGATTAAAATGAGAAATATATATGTTTCAGTATAAAAATATTTATTTATTAATAATTATATATATATATATATATATATATATATATATATATATATAATATGGAACAGGTAGAATGAATACCTGTTGAAGCATTAAAGATGCGATATCAATTTTTTTTTATAAAAAGAAAAATAATAAATCGAAACCGATTTTTTTTTCTCTTTTTATTATAAACTAGCATTTTTTTTGTTAGTTTAAAGTGATACAGATATTTCGCCAAAAAAACTTGGCATCCTCGGTGTGTAATATATCCTGATGTCATCGGATTTGTATTTTCTTCTCTACCGGCTTTTTGTTGTTCTAGCCGGGCCAAAGGGGTTAGCTGTTGTTTCCCCACTTTCAAATATGAGAGCGTGAATGCGCACGTGATTTGTATAAAGTGTTTAAGATTCATATTTTTTTAAGAAGCATCTATTGTTAAATTTAATATGGAACAGGTAGAATAAATACCTTTTGAAGCATTAAAGATGCGATATCAATTTTTTTTATAAAAAGAAGAATAATAAATCGAAACCGATTTGTTTTCTTTTTTTATTATAAACTAGCATTTTTTTATACAGATATTTCGCCAAAAAAACTTGGCATCCTCGGTGTGTAATATATCCTGATGTCATTGGATTTGTATTTTTTTCCTTCTTTTTTCTCTTTTTTCAGAGAAAAAAAAATCGGTTTCGATTTATTATTTTTCTTTTTATAAAAAAAAAATTGATATCGCATCTTTAATGCTTCAAAAGGTATTTATTCTACCTGTTCCATATTAAATTTAACAATAGATGCTTCTAAAAAAATATGAACATTAAACACTTTATATATATATATATATATATATATATATATATATATATATACATATATATATATATATATATATATATATATATATATATATATATATATGTCTATATATTATAACTCAGAATAATACTAACTCGATGACCTAAACAATATTATGTAATCATGCTTGAAAAATGTAAAATCAACAAAAAAGTATGTGTTCTCATGTTTAAAAAATTGTTAATCCAAATCACTTCTTTAGCATATGATGAAGTAAAAACTCCACATTATGTTGTTACAGGTCGATGTGAACAATGAACGTGTTAAATGACTACAAACACATGACACAAAGGTATCTATCAATATTCCGAACTAATTGTTGTTATACTTTAAAGAATGTTGGCGCTATTCATTAAAATTTTATTTCAGAATGATATTTTTTTAAATATAAAACGGTGAATGAGCCTCTTTAAGTACATATATAGCTGAGTCTGCAATAAGTTATATTAAATATTTAATGCCAAGAAATAATATATATCTGTCTGGTGCATCGTCCGCTAGTCTCTCCCTCTTGGACAAATTCCAAAAACAAGTTGATAACTTAATATGTCCTTCACTATCCATTAAGCTCCAGCTCTGTCCTATCGCCGCAGTGTTGCTTCCTTGTGCCTGTTTGAAAAGTACTTCAATGGATTGTGCTCTCATGAGCTTGCTGCTCTGGTACCCCCACGACGTAAATTCACTAGACCAATCCGACAATCTGCTAAATCCGATCCATACACTGTGGAGGTCTCCAGATGCCGAAGGGCTATTTATGCCAAAAGCTTTCTTCCTCGTGCTGCTGGACTCTAGAACTCTCTCGCTGCTCCCTGCTTTCTTGACGTTACTTATATGCAGAAATATAAAACTAATGGAAACAGACATCTCCGCTGCACATCTCCTAAATTAGGTTGCCCCCCCCCAAAAAACGTTCACTCTTTTTTCTCATTAGCCACTTACGTCTACAGTGGCGGCCTGCCTTGTTTTGGGTGAAATATGTTAAAAAAAACACACGTGTTTATTTTTATCAAACCATTATTACTATTATTTTATCATCATGATTATCAATATATTATGATTATTATTATTACTACTACTACTACTACTAAATTTGAATTCTCACGCTAGTCATTATCTACGATACCTCGCTTATTACAGTTTATTATTATTATAATTATCATCATAATTTGTACTCGCTAGAAATTCTCACACACGCTATCATCAGCGATTTCTAACCGATAACAACCAGTTGTGTGCCCTGGAGTCTGAGTTACAAAAAGCGTTTACAGAGTTCTAGTACTCTCCACCTCTTTTCGATAACCACAGCAAATGACATTGCGGAATTGCAACAACTGCCTACCATTGATTTGTCGCTGGCAACGACCATTGGTATCTCCTGGGGTTCTGGTGGCAATAAGCCTCCCCAACGTCCAAGCACCCTCAGCACTCTTCCAGTGAAGGTCTGTTTAGTGCTGTCCATCCTCGGTCTTCCTATCCTCTTTGACCATATACAGCTATTATGTGTAATGTTAGCCGAGGAAATTGCCCATTTTTTTTCGGTTGGGGAAGGGCAGGTTATGATGTTGCTTGCAGTCCCTGTTCCTTGGTTCTTCCTATGGTTTTGTTTTTTCCCTGTTATAACTTCAATGTGACTAGTTACCATCCGAAGTTTATGCGAGTTGGTTTCCGAATCTGAAAATGTTCCTTAAGATGGCAGTTGTTTTGGTCATTGTCGTCCTTTGTATGGTCTCAGTGATCCCTTTGATTGCAATTTCCTCCAGTCTTTTCTCCAGATTTTGGGGAGCTGTTCCTAGTTATCTTTCGATTATTAATATTATATTTACTTTTTTCATGCTCCATATAGCCTTTTAATTCTCTGGCAAGTTTCGTGTATTTGCTTCGTTTTTCTGTCTCTTTGATCTTCAGTCTGTGTCTGGTGGAACGGGTAATTCTACAATTTGGCAAGATGTTTCTTTCTTTTCAATAATTATAACATCTGATCTCCTTGCTTGTATGATTGTATGAGTTAATCTCTTTGTACACCCATATCCAAGAGTATGTTGTGGTTTTCGTCTTCCTGTACTGTCTCTGGTTTATGTTTGCACTATTTGTATGTGTATTCGAAATTAAAGCGTTGGCACAGTTCCCAGTGTACTGCTTTCTCCTATACAGTCGTGTCTGTTCTTGTATTTCTTTTTTGACAGTTTACTGCATTCACTTATTATATGATTTACTGTTTCGTCGTTTTGTCCACACGATTAGCATTTACTCTGTTCCTGAGTGTTATCTATTTTAGCTTTAATATAGTTTGTTCTTACTGCATTGTTCTATGCAGCAATCAGTAAACATTCTGTGACCAAGTTTCTTTTTTCTTAGCCATGCCCAGCCATTTTTTTTTAGTTCATCTTCTCTTATCTGTTTTATGAACTGGCCATATATTTGTTTTTCTCCCCACTTTTCTTTTCTTGTATTTTTGTTTCTGGTTTTGGTACTTCCCGAGTTATTCGTTGGGGCGGTGTCTCTTCCTGTGGTGATAAGCCTTTCCGTGTTCTGAGTTATGTATTTCTCCAGCTCTTTTTTTGTGTGTCTTCCACACAGTATTCTATACTAATCTGTCCTCCTCCCCCTTTTGTGTATTTTCATGCAGAGTATGTATGTATCGTCTTTTGGCTAAAATGCATTGGGCATGGTCATTACTTTTTTCTTCTCTGGTCAATGTGTCTGAGTTCTTCTTTAGTCCAGCCTATGAATAATCTAGAGTAGTGTATTAGTGATACTGCCCTGGTGTTTATTATTTTACTAGATTTCTGTTATATAATTTCGTTTCAAAAACTTTTCTTGTTCTTCGCAAATATTTATTTTAATCTTCTCTTTAATGTTTGTAGGTGTGTTAGTATCTGCATCCAACTGCTCGAAAACATGTATAGCTCTCCTTTTCGCCTAGCACCCTCATGTCCTCTGTTGCCTCATGCTTCCCTATTTTCACCTCGAGCAGTGCACACTTTAAATTTCGAATTCTATTTGGAGGTCATGGCTGAAGAGTCTTGCATAATTATCAACTTTTCTAGTTGCTTTTTGCAAATAGTTCCAGGTCGTCCATGTACATCAGGTTGTTTATACATTGTTCTGTGTCCGTAAACTTGTATCCGGCATCACATGTTCGGAGTATGTAGTGGACTGGCATTATGGCTATTATAGACAGTAGTGGCGATAGATCGTCTCTTCGGAAAATTCCTATCTGTATTTTTATCTCAGACTGGTGTTTTCCTCCAGCTGCCAGTACTAGTCGTAATGTTTTCCTTCCATTCTTTATAGGATTTATAATCATGTCGGGTATCTTGTATATTTTTAGCATTCAATTATACATGTTTGCGAAATACTGTATTTAGCTTTCTTTTAGTCAATCCTTGCCATTGATATATTCTTTTTCGGTTAGTTACTTCCTTCACGATCTAAATAAAGCAGATCATGCGCTCCTCTCTTCCATTTCTGGGGCCCTATTAGTTACTAGGGGAGCGGTGTACGATTATTTAGGAATGGATAGAGTTGTTCTTTCAGTTTCGAACATTATTATTATAGCACATTAGTATTCTACATTATAATAATGATAATAATAATAATAATAATAATAATAATAATAATAATAATAATAATAATAATAATAATGATAATTAATATCATTATTAATACTATTGAATATTATTATTATTTATATTATTATTATTTACTGTATATTATTCAAAATAGCAACTTTAAAATGGTACTTATTGAAATGTTTATCAACCTTAAATTATTCTTTAAACTCTACCATATATTCTCTTTAATTGCATTTAATCAATTGAATATTTAAATGTTCTACGTTTTACAAAACTTAGGAAAATTATCATCCAAAAAGTCATTGTTTACTAAAATCCGGCATTCAGTCATTCGGTAAACAACGTATTTACTGATTGACCACCGCTATGCAGAATATATGAAAGACAAACATGTCATAATAATTCATAATTTTTAACTTTATATATAAAAATGGTTTTGTAATAATTCATAGAAATTTTAAAATTAGTATATGTTAATTTGTTTATTCTTTTTAAGGTTGTAAAGGAATATAATTAATTTAAGTACCTTTATGTTGTAATAAAATAGAAAAATGTTTATGTAATTAAAACATTTGTGAATGTACGTAATTAAAATGTCATTCATTTGTATCTAAACAGATCCATATTTAACTTGGTATTAGTTGTTAATTCAGTAATACGCTTACATTCTTGATGACGTATGTTTACCAATGTTTTTCATTTGAATTTGAAAGAAAACATTTTAAAAAATGTTGTTAACAATTGGTTATACGTTACGATTTATTCTGAACCTGTTGTAGTGATAAATGACGGTAATTCTATTTAAAATAAAGCTGTTTTTTTTTGTATTTAAAGTGTGAAAATGAAATTTAAAGTCAATAACTACACTGATAATTTATTCATTGTAAACAGTTAGAACAATTATTTATTAATAAATAAATTTAATTAAAATTTGAAAGAAAATGTAATATTTTAATTATATTTATTTATTCATCAATAAATAATTGTTTTTACTTTTTTAATATTTATTAATGAAAAAAATGGCAAAACAAATACAAACTTACGTTTTATCTTTCCAAATAATTGACGATGAATTGTCAAATCAACGAAATTGTTTAATCTCTGAGAAAATGAGGGTGGTGTGGGAGTGAGTGATGATTAGATGGAAAATCTTACCTGTTTATCACAGGACAGTTCTACCATACCTATCCAAGTCAATCGCTTGTATAAATTATCCAATTGTTAATTTTTTTTTCGTAATGATCCTGAACCTCATTATTTAATTATTTTTTGTTCGTTTTAAAGATTATGAAAAAATTGATGACGCTGATGATGACACGTTTAAGTTTGAAAGGGAAATATAATAATATCGCATTTTTAATTCTCCCAGAAAATCTAATCATTAAATCACATAAAATCTTGTTTGCAATTATACTTTTTTAGTGAATGTATTGATTAAACAATGCTTTATTCAATGCTAACATCGCTAACTAAAGAAATTATGTTTTTTTTAGTTATAGTAATTATATTACCACGGAATTCATGGGCCTTTTTGCATAATGTATATGAAATATTAAATAAAAATAAATTGTTAACATCTACAGTGCTTTATTTTCGTTTAAAATTTAAAATAAATCATGCATTTGTTTTATTATTACATGAAAATATAACTTTAGTAAAGGTTTATTTTGTTAAAAAATAATAAACGTTCACTAAGATTTTAAGTAAAATGATGGTTTGAGTATACTCCCTTATAGTTCCGTAACTAATACCGAAACATTCATTGATATTAGTTGATTTCCTGAATTTTGGTGATTTTTAAAGGGAAGGGAGGGGCGAAATGTGTTCACATGTTGGGAATCAGCCATTGATTTTGCACGTATATTACAATTATATAGTAACTTATAACTGATTGATTTATGTTGAAATAAAAGTGTTTAGTTAAATATGGTGGGCACTGTATTATATAAACAGATGCGGGATGTAGATTTTAGAAAAACAGGTGTTGCATGTTTTTAAAATTAGTTAGGATTATAGAAAGAAAATTATACGTTTCATGTTAGATAGTTTGACAAATGATATGTGAATTCATCAGTTACATTTTTAACTAGTCTAGCTTATTAGTAGTATTATCTGTAGTTGTATCAGTAATTTAAATGTTAATACTAGTAATTATAATTTCCTCATCTCTGTTAAATGTTTTACTAGGAATTTAACATACAAATACCATAAATGACATTATATAGAACACAGCTCTAATCGACGAAAGTTAAAAAGATCTTAATTGATAGCCGACGTCTGTTATCGCTTCGGGTTCGGTGAGCGCCTGATGTGACATTAATACACGACACTTTAACCCCGCTATCTTTTCTTAATATCGACAAACAACATCAAAGCTCCAGCGTAACCGTTGCTGTCCCCGAGCATTATAACAATGCGGTTGTTCAACGGCGACCACAATGATAGCACAATACTAGATGTTCTGTGTGGGGAAATTCGATGTCGAAATGCAAACCATTGTCAATAACAGCACATTCATTTACATAAATAAAATCATAGGGTGCCTGCTTTGGATACCTCATACCGTCGCGGAGTACGGAATCAGATATGCAGAATTTACATCTTACCGGATCTGCTGTTGGCATTTGTGCAATAATTGTGTTGCGATAGATATGAACTCATTTTCTCCAGCTACCGATAAAATAGCAACTTGTTTCAATTACATGTGTCGGTTAATAGTTTTCTAAGATATAGTGTATCTTTCGCATTAAGTAATTAAAAAGGGATGAGTTTAGCTAAATCAGACAAACAATAACAATACTTATATACTGCTACAAACAATTATGAATGATCGAGCGCAATAACTCGGACTTTTCAAAATTCGAACTGTTGTGCTCAAGACATGGAGATCAGATACATTTCCAAGTAACCTATTCTGACCAAACGTTATATATATATATATATATATATATATATATATATGATTAAATAGAATATACACTACATGACATAATCCATATTTTGTAATCAGGCTCCAAAAATTCAACGCTACAAAATATTAATGTATACATATGTTTCAGAATACATGTCACAGGAAGGCTATAATTAATTACACGAAAAGAACAGTCAGGTTTACTTTTAAAATCAGGATATAAAAAAGTACACCTTATATATAGAATCGTTATTTTAATTTTGTGCAACATGCATTACACATTTTGATGCTTTCAAAAAAGTGTAACAATATTCGAACAAATAAATTCTCTTGATTCTTATTTTAAACAATTGCTTACACACGTTCTAAGCAGAGCCTATTCTAAGTAAATTAACATTTCTGTTGTGAAACCTTTTACTTCTTTTGGTTGTATTCCTACGAAAAAAAAATCAGTTTCACACGCGCTGTTGTTGCACCACAGAACCGAAAAGAGTAATTGAACCAGGACAGACTGTTTAATTTGTATTCTTCGTTTGTGCCCTAGACAAAATCATTGAGAAATGTAATACATAGATCTTTGTTTTTGTTGTTTTTTTGTTATCCTAATATTGCCATTATTCCTTGATGAAGAAAGAAAGAGAGATATAGAGTATAATAGAATGTACTAGTGATGATTATTCATAAAGTAGTTTACATATATGAGCATTCGTCATTAATGGACAATTGTAGTTATTTACGGAATATCATTATTGTGTAATAATAGTGTAGTTTTAACATTACTGGAGCTTATCATTGTTTCCTAACTGAAGCTAAAATGATATTTTACGTTAAAATTAAAATTTGAATCTTTCATCGGTATAACAAAACCTTATCCATAAATATGACCCTTTGTCTAAATACTGATAATAACGATGCAAATGACATAAGAACGTATATTAAATGTGTTAATACATCTCTGGCATCCATGATGTTTTAATTGATGGGAAGGAAATGGCTGAGGTATTATAAGGATTCTTTAATGTTGGGTTCTACCAAAAGACAGCTTGAAAACACCGACAATTTCATGCATGCCATCTTCAGATCAGATTCGGAACAACGCGTGAGACATCTAAAACATTTTTTTTTACTTTTAATTTACCCTAAATCAGGCACCGAGACGTAAGGGGCTACTGAGAATTAGAGACCAGATTAAGAGGGGACATCTTACATGGATAGTTGTGCAACTAGATGGTTGCGCACATTACATTAAAATTTCTGCATGTTTGTAACTTCGGGAAAAATAACAGCGTAAATTCCAAAGTAAAGCTGTTTGAGGAGAGAAGCTATTAAGACAGCCATTTTTTCGGCATACTAGAAATAATACATTGTAGATCCGCTGTCTAAACACATAAAGCTACATAAGCTATCGCACAGGTGAATAGGATCATACGCAATAAAAATATTGCATAATACAACGTTATTTATTTATTTATCTGTTTTTATTTTCCTTCAGTAAGTTATCAGAAATGAAGCCAACCTTGATTCATACATGAGATCCATTGATATCCGAGTGGTCAATCAATATTATCATCTACTTCTCAAACGTTGAGTTAGTATTATTATGAAATACACTAATTTTCCTCACCCAAATCGACCACTTAAATGTGTTATAGTTTATAATTATTTTGCTGTTTCCTGATTTTGCTGGATTCAAAGACAATAATTAATCTTGTAGGGAAGAGTATCTAGCCAAGTGTTGTTATTTAAGGTCGCATCATAGGATACGAGGCACCATTCCTCGTGTAAGCATGTGTATAACAGTGTCTAACGGGTGTCATTTGGGATTTCAATATCTTATTTTTAATATCATGTCAGGGTTATCTTGTAGGGTGAAGTATGCTTATATCAGAGTTTCTTGACAAACACTAATACATAGAGACCGAAGATACGCGAGGACAGTGTCTTCTTGGGAATCCAAACTCTCCAGATCTCCATTAAAGCATCATGAAACATTTTCTGTCTAGTACATAATACGCTCTATTATTTATTAGCTCGCACTAAGACGTTTTGTCTGTAACTCAATTATTAAGCTGACTTTTCAAACATTTCATCTTCTTTATTCTATATTTCTTTTTCATGATCCTTTCACTATTCCTACTGTAGATAATCGATCAGCAATGAATTGGTTTATATATAGAATGGCTCGGTTTATGAGGCATGCAGTTAAGACGATACTCGCCCATAATATTATATATTTCTTAAACCATGCACGAGTATTATTTTTCTTTTTGTGGTGTTCCTTTTTTATTCCTAAGCCTATTAGATTAAATTAACCGTGTATTCACTGGCAGTACACACGCACACACGAATGCTACCGGAAAAGCAACGAAATGCAATATATATATATATATATATATATATATATATATATATATATATATATATATATATATATATATATATGTATATATATATATATATGTATATATATGTATATATATATGTATATATCTATATGTATATATATATATGTATATATATATATATATATATATATATATATATATATATCATTGATATGAATATAAACCAAAATGTACGAATAAAGGAGCCTATCTTTTAGTAAGATGAAAACTAAACATATACTATATAGCTCGTCAAAAGAGGAATCAATGCCTGAGAGGATAGTCTGATGAAAACACAACAGATACTATACCACCAACATGAAGAAAAATAAAGAAGTAATTTCTAGGAGGATAGTATCAGTACAATAAGACATATACTAATTCACTTCTTCATGAATTGACAATTAAAATATAGTTAACTTGTATTAAATAGTATAATAATCTGCATTGATTATTAAAATATGGAAATAGTATAGTTTCGGTTTCAGACAGAAAGATAAACATCTTAATTATAAATAGAAAAATATTATAGTTTCGGCTTCGGTGAAATATATACAAAATTTCCGTTAGTAATATATATATATATATATATATATATGTATATATATATATATATATATATATATATATATATATATATATATATATATATATATATATATATATATTTGAAACACCCACGTCTACACACACGTAAAACACATATTATAGTTTTTGTTTCGTAGAGATATATACAAAATATCCGTTAGTAGTATATATATATATATATATATATATATATATATATATATATATATATATATATATATATATTTGAAACACACACGTCTACACACACGTAAAACATAGATTATAGTTTTTACTTCGTAGAGATATATACAAAATGTCCGTTAGTACGATTTATATATACATATATATATACATATATATATATATATATATATATATATATATATATGACACACGTGTACACACACGTAAAACGTATACGAACATACATCACTAAGAGTACTTTGATTTCATTTTACGATGATATTTACATTATTTCATTTCGTAACTCCGCCTTTATTGTTTTCTATGTATCTGCTCATATTCAACGCATATAAAAATTTGACACAACAAAAGAATAACATTTAAAATATAATAATGAAAAGAATAGCGTTGAGAAATTTTATTGAATATTTCCAATTTTGTATTTTTAAGCACTGGGGAAATTTCGCTAATAGGAGCCATGATGGAAGCCCACGCTTTTAGCATCTCAAATAAATATGACACAACTATCCAGTGGTCTTTAATAATTTCATTTTGAAAAATAATCTTCACCTTTTATTGCTTTTTTAATATTTGATAAATGTGACAAGTCTGAAATTGCTATCCATTTGGGGCGAGTAGATATTGTCAGAAAAACAATGCAGTGAATAATAGGTTCACAGTAATCTTGCAGTCGAATGAGAGAACTGCTGTACAGAAGTTCAATAAATAATTTACGAGAGAGTTGGTTGCAATGACACAGAACAGAATAATGATAACTATTCATGAGTATATACAGTTAACTATTGTGGTCAGTGATTAAGATGGGTTTTTTTAACCTTAAGTCTGAAAATCTCACAGAAATTTTATTTTATATGAGGGTGATAGATAAACGAAAATGCTATTTCAAACTTAATCGTTACAGAACAAAGACAATGCTATTAATGTAGCAAGGTAGGGAGTTGTATGTGTGGATTACCTGAAATAGAAATTCCGGCTTAAAAATAAACATTGCTAAATGAAATAAAAGATCAAAGGAAGGGACGCAAACATCAGGAAGTTGAAATGAAGTACGTAGCAAGAAGAAATAATTATCTCGACTACGTTGCATGTGTTTTCTGAACATGAGAGATGTGTTGTAAATAGTTTCTATTTGAATAGACTGGGTGGAAGATAAATTTGATGTATTATAATACATCAAATCTTCCACCCAGAGCAACATCACAAAGAAACAATTTTTGATTATTAAACAAGAAACGAATATGTGCTGTGGTTATTAAGTTATGATGAACAATTATCACAACTACTATTATTTTAATTGTAATAAATCTTATTTAATAAATTTTATGAATAATTATATTTCGAATAATTTTTCTCGAAACCTTTCACCTGAACGTATCTATAACTTCGAGCAACGTCTGCATATACAGATAGTTTGAGAAAAATGTTATAGTCTGACAAACCAAAACTGGTATAAAAATATTGGCATCGGATGCGGTCATTTAACCAGCTCGATTGCCGATATAAATTATAGCTCATATTAAAACCTTATTTTCCATTTAAATGTTGATACACACGCGTAAACGTTATTTGAAACTTAAGTATTAGAGGCAGATAATTTTGATGTCTTCATACATGTACTTAAGAAAAGAACCTACCATGAAGAAAGTTAATTTCCAAAGATGTCCGATCTGTTGAACACGTAACCGCGGGAATCTTTCTTTATAGTCGTTTTCAAGTCCAATGGCAATAAATATATGTCATGTAATCCAGTGAATTACTCATAGTTTCATAATCCTTTCATTATCAAATTTAAAACTTAACAAACGCGAGTAGTTTTGGTCCTTGATTAAGGATACATTTTTATTACGATAAAGGGTGAACTATTAGTATAAGAAAGTGTGATGAATTTGCTATTTGAAGATTAAGTGTTACACGCGGTAGGAAACGCTAAATTTACACACGAAGACCAACGAAAATGCTATAACATACTTCATAGAACTACAGGAAGTTTATTTGAAGATGTAGCCTTTACCTTTGTATAGCATTATTTATCTTTAAAAAGGCATGTAACCAAAGGGGCGTAATGGGTTACAGTGATTAAGGGGCAAATTAATAGGGTGTATCTTAAATGAGGTGGTGTATAGGGAGAGGTTTGTTCACATTTTCATTTCTGCATGTTTGTATAGTCGGAAAAATAGGGAACAGGGGGTATTTCATAGGCAAGCGGCCCGAGCAAATACGCTATGAAATACGCTGTGTCTGGTACCTGTTGGGCATGTAAAGTGAAGCGGCGGGGTGTTGCTGTTTGTTAGATTCGCCGGGTATATTTAGGTTTACAAGATAATACTGTAATATGTTCATCAAACATTCCGTTTCAGTACTTGTGAAACAACCAGAGACATGCAACATTGGACATGAAATTGAGCTTGTTATTCAGTGCGGGACTCATTAGGTTGGATACACTTTTTTCTACCCTCTGTAATGGTGGAAAATTAGTGGTTAGTTCACCAGTCAAAGTGTAGCAACAATACTCCATGCAGAGATCAATGTAAGCTACACAGACACGTCTATGCTTCATTCGCGAAATGAATTATCAAGCGAAACATTTAGACTGATGGGGTGTATATTAGCCCGTAAAACGGTACCCATATATTTTGCGGTAACCTTGACTGTAACTTCTATGTATTTATAAAAATGAATGTTGCCTTTGGATCTAAGGCTGAGGGGTTTCAACTGTGGACTCTCGTGAAGGGTGATAACAGTCATGCCAATCGGTAGTTGGAAAGTTTTCTTATGATTGGTAAAAGGCCTTACAGGCTAATGCAAACAATATCCCATACATTAGCGCGACAGATCGATCAATATGAAGAGACCATTATAAAGATGATAGTTCACATGTATATGAATAAATGAATATGCTCGTATATCCATAAAGGGCAATATAGAAATGAATAGACGCATTATTTTAGTTAGAAAGGACGCGTCGCATAATGGGTAAAGTGCTAAGTAATAATCAGATCTAAGCGACAGTTTTCTGGCGGGTAAAGATTCACATCCTAGTGCGGACGATATTAAGAATACAATTACGAATAACTTCAGACTTCTACCCGGTCACGGTTGACAGGAACGAGAGCAATCTACCCTGTGGATTGCATAAAGGGTTCTGTACAGATTCCGGAGTTGGACAGAAGATTTGCAGGGTTCGACACGATACACCTGGAGAATTTCGGCAACAAAATAAAACGTTTTATATTTCAATATTACACTTCCCATTTATTTGTTTCATTAGAATGACATGCTACGTAAAATTAATGTCGTTAATATTTCCGTTAAATAATGCATAGGCAAGAAGAGGTTTATTAATTTTCGAATAAGAGTAAGCTGTAATAAATAGTAGTAGTTGCTAAAACCCAACTGGTCACGAGTTCGTTCAGTATATGTATATATATATATATATATATATATATATATATATATATTAATTCATAGTTATACTTTATTGAATACGCCAATACTACAATACTAAATGCGATATTTAATAGGATGATGCTGTCGAATGCTTTGATGCCATCATATCATTTGACGTAAGCAAACTAAAACAAAAAATGATAGTTTTGTTTTTTCATACGGTAAAGTGCAAATATTAATGTTGGCTTTTGTTTGGAAGCATACTTTTTTCATTTTGCCTTTAAAATTTCAATCTACGCCATAATTTATTTATTTTTCGCCAGCCTAAAGGCTTAAAAAGCTGAAGCGTTTTCACATCGTCACTGAGTAACAAGCATGTCGGTATTTATTTTAATCTCTGTATAATTGATAGAAATAAGACAAGATCTGTTTCGGAATTTTTAAGATGAAGATTGATAATTTTTATCATTTGGATTATTCGGACTACTGTGCTAACCTTGGGTGCTATTTTCACATTTCGGTTAATGTAATCCCCGAGATTTTTCAGGTGTATATTGTCGAAATATCATTAATAATTTAAGATTTTTAGCCGTCATGTATGATGGAACAAAATCAAACTACCCCCGTGGATTTAATAAAGGTTTTCAATTCGACATTAGGTACATATTACGGAGTTCGACAGAAGGATTCTCGAGTTCGACAAGATACACATTAAGAAGGTCGGAGGTTACATCGGCTGAAACGTTGTGAGAATAACATCGAATATGAGAGCAGTAGCAATAGCAAATGATAACAAAAATAATACAGTGTGTGTTTATCAAAGGTTCGTATAAACGAGCCATACGGGAGATCTTTTATTATTTGGATTATTAAAATCTTAATCTTTAAGAATTTACTCTAATATAAATATATTTTTATATATGTTTTCTTATATAAGGGATCGTCAGTTGTTTACCATGAAAACGGTTTCGGGATTTAAAAAACAAAACAGTATTTCTTTATCATGGCATCCCAGCAGTGTTGATCAGACACCACCTTCCTATTTGATAATTATTTTTTTAATTAAAAAGTTTACGAATATTTGATTTAGTTTTACCTCCAAATTTGTTTTTCTAAAGTTATTAAATATAGTTTCTCCTTACCTGTGTTGTTCCTTTCAAAGTGAGTTTACTATTTTACAGAACATCTATTAGATGATTCCATTATAATAACGCCCCTTTTTTTCCTCTTTGTTATTTTCTTTATCTACAAATATTTTAAATATATATATATATATATATATATATATATATATATATTTATATATATATATATATATATATATATATATATATATATATATATATATATATGTGTATGTGAGTGTGTGGGTATGTATTGTATATGGGTATTATATAGATTGACTTAAGACCAAATACAGCAACATATGAATATTGATGATGTGATAATAAGATGTATTATGTAAAACTATCTATATCGGTATGGAACTTCACACTATCTGTGTTTACCTTTTAATTGAGTTCCTTCCTCAATCTAGTGTTTCTCTAACTATCTTCAGCCCTTTTATTTAGTCGAAGACTAGCTGTCCTACCTGCTCTGCTCTGGGATACACTAGAAATGAAGATATTAAGGTGTCTATGTTTAATATAATGGATATCATGACGAGTTGACACATCCGTACTGGCCAGCCAAATCAAAAGCATATATATTCTGGTCTGAGGTATGCAAAAATCATCTGAAATCTAAGTCTTAATCAGCTTTTCTTTATCAGCAACTGTTGTTAATGATTCATATACTCATAATCTCTTACAATATATAAAGTTAGCCGTCATTCAATAACATCAAAATGTTTGACTTTGCGTTAAACAGATAAAATAAATGATAACTACACAAAACAAGAATGGCCTGTATTCAGTGGAACCATACGTGATTGTATCGACCGGTCGATACACACAGTTTCGCTTTTATTTAAAAGGATGTAAATGTAATATTGTTCATTTTTTGTTATTGTATTTTATTATTTACAATAATGTAACTTACTTCACAACAATTTTTTTAAAAAGCTACTTAATCTTGTTTTACTGTTTGCTAATATAAATACGTTCTTAAATAAAATCAGCAAAAGGAATCAACTAGTATCCTTTTATCCTTTATAAAGGACCGAAAGAAATAACACTGATCGCTTTGTTCAAGATTTTGCCTTGTACCTGACTTGAAAAACAAATTCAGCTTCGCAACATGCATAAACCAGGTGTTTATGAACTATCATTTCTGAAACGTGATTCAAATGTTTTTCTCAATACATATATATACATATATATATATATATATATATATATATATATATATATATATATATATATATGTATATATTTATATATATATATATATATATATATATATATATATATATACATATATACAGATGCACACGCACACACATATGTATAGTGTTTGTGGTATTTATAGTGATAAATCATATGAATCTACAGTGTGTATAAAAACATGCTTAATAACAAGTAAGTTATATTGTTAGTTGCCTGATAATGTAAGGCATCGAATAAGTTTGTAGCCGGAACATGTATGCATATATGTAGTCAAAATGTGTATATAAATAAAAATGTATACTACATATATGTATATATATACAGATATATATATATATATATGTATATATGTATATATATATATGTATATATATATGTATATATATGTATATATATATATATATATATATATATATATATATATATATATATATATTAAGACACAGATGATGTTAAACAATTCAGGTATTTTTTGTTCTCATTCATATGCATTTCGAATAGTAATGAGTTTACGGAATAATAAATAGAACGCATGACTAGCTCTAAACAAATCCGCTCGTGAAGACACCGCCATTTTTGTATATAATTATTCGTTTTAGAATCTGAACCAAGCCGAAAAATAGTGGTTCCGTTAGATTTTTAATCAAAATTATTCAACCCGAATGATCGTATAACGCTTCCCCAGAATATATTTCCACAAATTAAAAACAACATACTATCCTTCGCATTTTGGCCGTTCTGTAAGTTATCAATGTTTGTTTTTCATCAAATCTAGTTCTTGCTTTTAAGTTACTCTCATTTTTATCTTTTGAATCTTACGTTGTCGCATTTTTGGTCATTTTATCTTGGAATTTCAATTTTCAACTGATGTTTTTTTTTCATTTCTAACGATATATAATGCTCTTTACTTTCATATCAGCTGCTTTGCGGCACGTCAACAATTAATGTGGAAGATTTATCTTTCGAAAATGTCAGTAGGGAAATAAGGTGTATTCGTTGCGCGGAAGGCCATCCTTTCATGTATTACCTCCTCTTTAGAGGTGGATATTTTCGTATCGCAAGTCGCCCCTACCTGGTAATGGCCTCTAGTTTGATCACCGATATTTCTATGGTAGGTGTTCAACTTGACTTCAAAAACTCGTTCTACTACCAACATTTTCTTCTTCTGCCTCAAATGAAAATGGAACTACCATGAACCAAGTTTCTTCTGTAGAACCACTCACCCGTAGAACACGAGAATGCTTTCCCACAGACTACAACATGGTCGTTTTCTTGTCAAATGCCATAGATATATGTCATCTTTCATGTGAATTAATCTTACACACCCCTTTCATAATACGGTTTGATCATCTAATTGAATACATTACTACTCCTTAGCCTCGAGTGTTTTTTACCTTTTATAAGTGGTGAACCATTAGCATACAAAATAAATGTTCTCTTAGTCTATCTTCATTAACAATTGAGTTTAATTGTCGTTAAAAAGATGTATAGAATGAAAGACAATATCAAAATAGAGACAGACAAAATATATTTATAATTATTTTTTATTGACAACTTCTTAAGAAAACTAGAAGTAAAGTTTTCGTAATAAACGAGGTCGGCATGCTTGCTAGGATTGCGTTTGCGTTTGACACTTTATGTCAATTCAGCAGGCATTGCAGATATGTATATATCAGCTTGTATGTTTTATCAGTAATAGTGTGTGTATATGAACTTTTGCGTTCGGTAAGAAGTGTGTATATGCTGGTGCGGTGTTTACAATAGTTTACTAATGTCTCTCGTTGCGGTTGGCGAGACGTTCAACCCAGAAAGGTTTATGCTTGGTGGTGACAATCAAAAAACGAAAAAAGGAGTAATCTGTACGTTTTAGGTTTTATATTACGCAGGACATTTCGGCAGTGAATACTCTTTTGTCTGTAGTTGGCTAAAAGAGAACTGCTGATTGGGGATTTTGTCCAATCAAGAGTGGATATTTGAAAGCAACATTCGATTCTGCTGTAATTTCCTATATACAGAAATAATTATTATTTTACTAGTACAAATACTTGTTGTTTATTTAGTTTTGTAATCTTCTATCTTTCCTTTCTATTCTTCATCTTTGTTTATCTTACTGGACCCTTATTATATATATTTATTTCATGTCTTTCGAAGTTCTTAAGGCGTATTTCTCCCATTTTTGTACATTTGTACATGTATATTTTTTTCTTTTCTTCCCTGTTGTTTATATTTATGACCGTTTTTTTCAAGGTATTTTCGACTTGGTTTCGTTCCTTGAATGTTTTATTCATGAGTTTCTTCTGACTCTTATTCTTGTCCCTCTTTTCGAGTTAGTTTGCCTCTCAGTTTCTATTTCGTTTTCATCTTTTATATTTCATCTTGGTTTTGTTGTTTAAAACATCATTCGCCATTTTCTTCTTTTGCTAATGTTGCATGTGAGTAAAATGAGTCTTCTCCGATTTCTTTCTGAGATTGTTCATCGTCATTGTTACCGTCTTAATACGTTTATTATTTTCTCTGTATTTTTATCTAGACAGGTACGATCACACTTGTACTCCCGTGTACAAATATATTAAAAAATAATAAACAATACTTAACTTAACACTTTAATTCACTTTCACAGTTGGTTAGTGCTAGATGACGTTTATTAAACATGTTCATTTGAGTGAAACAAGGATTTCTTCTTTGTCAAATAACTGCTGTCTTGCATCGGTTCATACCGATTTCCGAGGTGTATTTTATTGTACAGAATAAACTCCTAAGCCAATGAATACTGCGTTATGAATGCTCGATATTAGCTCTTATGCGTATAGACTTAAGCTATATTAAGTTTAATTCAGTTTTATGCAAATGATGTAGAGAGTAGGTGGAAATCATTTCGTGAAAATTCAGATAGCTTCGAGTGTTGTGATATTTGAACAATAAGTATTATCTGTTAAGTAATACATATGTTTCAAAGTTTATTTACCTAAGAGTATGTTAAAAGGTATTTATAGAGCATAATATGGGTACAAAGACCATTTCCTATTTAACATTTCTAATGCTATAGATTTAAATTGAATTCATAGTCCTCAAACTAAGCAAGATTGATTGATTGTTATGTTCTTCATAATACCGTTTAACCTTAAGTAATGCATGGCTATTCCTTTCGAAGAAGTAATACGTCGTGTCCTGTGGCGAGTATACCTATCTCGTTATCTTTCTCTTTCTCTTGATATGTATATATATATATATATATATATATATATATATATATATATATATATATATATATATATTAATATAAATATATGTGTATACATATTGGATTAGAATTATCATTTAGATATTGATAGAATGAATTTTTATTTTAGTTTAAAATGACATCCAAAAACTAAGGGATTTTTATGTTAGCCAGTACGTCTACTCTTAGGTATGTGTTTTTTATTTCCATATGTATAATTTTCTTGAAGTTTAAACCATTGAATGTGTTGGAATCTTATTTCATAGCCAATCTATCATCCCTATATAGGCTGATATATGTATTATCTAATTTCTTTGTGAGTGTATATAGGAAAAAATAATTCCACAACATTTATTCTTCTGCAAAGTGCAGGAAACCAATGGTCAATAAGGCAGGTTGATTTGTCACTTTTTATAGAAAATCAACGCTGATGTGGTGGCGAAAGCTTAGGTTTGGTGTTTTGAGAACTGATTACAAAAATTAGATTCCTAACTTTTAATCTTTACTGAGCATTTAGTTTTAAAGATTGGGTACAAAAAAGTTCAGAAATACCTAATTCCCGCAGGATTTTGCTGACAAACTGACTTGAAAATGTTACTATTTCACTAATGAATCTAGATACAATTGATATTTTTGTTAGATACAATGGATGGAAAATATATACAAACAATAATTCTAAGTATGAATCACCACGAGTAAAATATGTCATTTTTTAACTGTATTTAATAAACGAGCATAGTAAAAATTGTACAAAATTACAAAAAAGACAAAACACTTTCCCTTTAGAAATACTTACAGCATATTCCGAAAGTAGTCGTTGGTCACCACTTAAATCATTCATTACCTCTGCAGTAAGATACAAATTATCAAGAGGGCCACTAATAATATGAAATGCTACCTGAGGCAAATCCTGGTAATTAGTTCCACAAAGCTCCCCTAGAGGACCAGCTTCTTGTACTTCCATCAATTTACTTTAAGATGGCTCTTAATGGCAGTTCCTTTTGATGAAGTGAAAAGCCAATGGTATGTAACTTCCTTTTAAGTTTTTTCTTCTCCAAAGCTGTAACCATTCCTCTTTCACAACCAGTGTGTGTGCTGGTATTGCCCACCAAAATTGCATTAAAAGTATTTACACTGTTGTACTCTTCTGGAACAGAGCAACATCATCTACTAGAAGAACACCACTTGCACCAATGTTGGGTATCACTCTATGAGCGAGATATTTACGTGCATCTCCTATATCTCTGGCAAATGTTAAGTTGTTCTCTGGTTCCTTGCTTTTCTTAATCATTTTTTCACCATTTCCCATGTAACCTCTTTTTCCTACAAAGTGTCCTTATCAATACTGCAATCCACTCTAATGCAGATAAGATTTTCAGATTCCTGGATATGTTTTTGTTGGCTAGTTATTTTTCTCTTGCCTTTTCTATATCAATTTTTAATTTATCTCTAATAATATCTTTTAAATTAATGGTTGGATGAAGAAGGCTTATGTGTTTTAAGTCTAATAGAAAAGCATTAGAAAGACAAGCCCTAAGGTTACAATATATATATATATATATATATATATATATATATATATATATATATATATATATCACTTCTAATCAGTTCCATATAATTTCAAGGGATTTTAAAAGACTGTAAGATCCCTTAGACTGTTTCCCTGGCTCAAAACTGTCATCAGTTGTTTCTTCACTGCGAGATGTCTGTGAAAAGATGCATGATGTAGAGGAAGCAACATGTGAATAATCTCGTTGCTGTCTTGCAATCAGCCTGTCTAATCTATCTGCTTCAGCTGAATCTCTTTTGTATTTCTGACAGCATCTTTGTCAACAGGTCCAAGTTGGAAACTGCGTTTTGACCCTTTTTTTCTCTTATCTTTTAAATATTCTCAATTTTCAATGGGAATCTAAAATGTCAAAATGTGCATGTGTTTAATAACAAATCTAGCATACATGGCAAATATTAAGAACAATATCACCATATTATTTAGTAGAAAAAGGAAGATATTCAGAAGTGAATTCATATTTTTCAATTAACTTAAATACTGAGATTTGGGAGACAAATTTGTTCAAATTAAAAAAATGCAAACAAAAAAACCACCATAGAAGTAATATTTTCTTCTTGTTAGGGGGGCAAGTGTAGACTATATGCTTTGTTTGGCAATTCTGTGTATTGCACTTTACATCAGAGTCATCACATCTTAAGACAGGCAGTTTGCAGCAACATGAAGAAATATCAAATTATGTGTCCAGCTGTTCTTTAACTATTTTCACTTTGGATGCACTAACGGTTTTCCTGTTAATCAGTTTGACCCTCTTGAAGGAACATATTTTTACCGTCTTCCCTATATAATATTCCCCTATCAAAAGCAATTATGTGTTCACTGCTTGACAAATACTGGGTATTACCTTTGTAATAAATTTGGAAATATCATTATTTAAAAAGTGGGGGTAGGTATTTTCAAGGAAATAACGAAACTGGATAACTTGTCCTAAAGTTGGAGGTGCCGTTTTATCCAAAGGACAAGATGGCCCACAAAATATTTTGGAACTCTTACTGCGAGTTAAAACAGAACGTCCTTTTACAAGCATTGTTATCTGAAAAAAAAATGAATAGGTCTAAAACAGTTTGATTTATAATATATTCTAATTTCATATAAAAAATGGCTGACAATTATGGTAAGGAATTTTCGTTAGGTTTAGTGATAGTGTGTTAGAGTTAGGGTTAGACTCCATCTTAAATTGTGGCTTGAAATGACAGGACCATTTAAACAGACTCTCAATATTGTTTGAGTTATGGTAAAATCGCAATATTTTAGATGTTAGAGTGGGGAAAACTTTATTAAATAACCTTAATGTAAAATTGTTACCTAATCCATGACCATCACACTACAAACACTCAAAAATATAAAATATTGGGCAAAGAAAACAACAAAAAATGGGATTTCTCTAGCGACATAACCGGTAAGTTTACACAGAAAAAAAATGGTCCGTAAAAAATGCAAAAACAAGTGGTGGGTAATAAGTTAAAAAGCGCCAAAAATTAGCTAAACGTATGTCTAGTATAACATAGTATCAGCTATATTTTTTAATACAAATCTGAAACATTGCGGTATTTAAATACAAACTTTATTGGTACAATTTAATTTGAAACACAAATAAATAGAAAGAATAAAACTGTATTACTTACGTAAAAATGGAAATATAATTTCTTCAGCGTTTGAATTAACGCCAGATACACGTAAAATATAAAAGTATGTAGATTAAACAAGCTTTTTTTCATTCTATTTCAAATAATTCAGTTTCTTGCATAAAAATATGAAATTATTAATTATTAAAATCCAACAGCGGTCAATATTGCATACAGTGTATAAACAATAAAAACAGCATGCATTTGAAACGGTGTAAACTGAAATAATAACCAAAAAGATAGTTCCAGAGACACTATTATGAACAAACTATATTTATTTTATTTTATCATATTTTAGCACTTGTTCTTGCTACGCCTGGCCTTCTACGTCTGTGTGTATTATTTGAACAAGATATTTTATTTTTTTCTATTTAAAAGTCAATATTTATCTTCTTCAATTTTGATATATCGTCCTGGATTCATTAAAATGTGTCGTGTGCACGCGAGTTGTGTTGCTCGCTGACTTTAATGACCACTAGAAAGTAATCTAAGTAGACTGGCGTATATTCTAGTCCTCTAAGCTATATGTCAATTACTTATTGAAAAATGGAGTATGCAACGTTAACCGCAAATAGTGATGTTGGTGGTAACTTTTATTGCAAGGTTCAATCCTGTGGGTCTATCTACACACACACACGGATCTCTTTACTTTTTTCACGTAAACTATATGAGAAGTTCACTTGTTGTACTCTACTTTCGATACTCTTCCTCCTATTGTATCTGGTCTATTAAATTCACGGTCAGTTTGGTTTACTGATGGGTTATCGACAAATCTAAGCCTGGGTCAAGTTGCAATTTAATATTTTTTTCAATATTCTTACTTGCACAAACATCCTGAAATTTTTAACTTCGTTACTTTACACAATTTTAATGAAGTTGTATGAGATTATATGGTATAACTGTGTCCTATATGATCGCAATTAAAACACGTTTTCGTTTTATATAGACTATCTTTGTACCAATGAAATTGCCCGAAAACAATAATGGTTCAAGCAACCAATTATTTTTCTTTTTTGATCAAATTGAGTGTGAGAATTAATTTTATTTTGGTTACATATTTTTCTAATGTGTGACATCCCATTTGTTCAATGTCTACTGTATCTTTGCGAACACTAATAACAAGTTGACAATCTTATGTGTAATCGTGTTACCAGGCTCATTTTCAAGTTTATAAAGATCTCATCTTCTGATTTCTTTATAAGTATTCAATTCTGCAAATTAGTCATTAAAATTTTTAAGGCTCAACTTTGACAATTTAAAATTATCGCAGTGTTTGTTAAATATGCTACCTGAATAGTGCCGTTGTTGTCTTATTTCGTAGTGAGATGACTGCATTTGCACATTTTGTGAAAAAGAGGTGTTTTATGGCTAAACAATTTAGTTATCAACTGTATCGCTTCAGCAAATGTAAGGTTGATTTTTTTGTGGCATACTATTATTGACGAATATTATATGTACTACCGCACCCACTTTTCTTAATAGCAAAAAAAGACGTTTTTAAAATCGGTTCAATACGCAGATTCCGTATTTTAAATATATTTGCATAATGCTTCTGTACCTGTTAGGTATAATACACATTTACTCAATAAACTTTTAAACATTTACTGTCTGCCTTCCATTTATTCTATTTCAAATGTCTGTTGTCCTCCATTTTTTTCTTTTAAACAAAGATGTTGCTATTGCTTGCACCGTTTAATTTCCACATAACATTTTAAAATTGTGCCATTGTTCGTCGCAAAAAATAGGCTATATACGTTTCGTATGCATATATATATATATATATATATATATATATATATATATATATATTGAAAATGTAATCACCTTGCTTGGATGCCTGGATAGGCCGTAGGGTCGAAATATATTATTGCACCGGTGAGTATGTGCTTCCGTGTAATATATATATATATATATATATATATATATATATATATATATATATATATATGTATGTGTATATGTATATATATATATATATATATATATATACATATATATATATATATATATACATATATATATATATATATATATATATATATATATATATATATATATATATATATATATATATAATCCCCAAAAAGAAGAAAATCAATAGTCGGTGTGTTTTTCAAAACTTCGATCTGAAGTATTTTTCGTTTTACTCAAGTACGAAGACGTGTTTTTAATCTTATTTTTTAGTGTGTTTAGTTTTGCAGTTTTGACACACCTACTGTGTACAAAATACAGCACAGATGTTTACTTCTCGCTGTTATTGTGGCAATTAACTTTATTTTTCGAACAGACTATCTAACTCTTTTCCGGAAAATACATTTAAGTTATCGTAATGCTTTTGTTCTATCCGACATAAGTTCTAGTCGGCATTGCTTGTCTTAGCAGCCTCATACACATAACAATCAAATAAATGAAATAAAATATGAAATAAATCAATATCTAATCTTGAGTAGGAAAGCAATTATTTCAATGACGCACATGTAAAAATAACCTCCACTCTTGACTCGACATACTCACAAAAGGTATGCGCCTCACCCTAAATAAAACAAGATAAAAGATGGTCAAGGTCAGCCGGGCTTTTGTCTTAGAGAAGCTCACGCATTGGCTTGAACACATTTATCTGTGGGAGAGAAATATCAACGAATATGATTGGTTAGTTATGTGGACTAAACACAACACAGATATATGAAAACAAAAGAATGTGTGTAGCTTAATTAAACAAATGTATTTGATACTTTACTACTAAGCTCTGTTGAAGTAAATACTTAAAATCTATACATGATTGATATGTATATACATATATACTGGTGCGTGTATGTGTGTGTATTTATGTGTGTTATTTGTTTTTCTTTTCTTTGTCGTATTCGTTTTATTTCTGCCTCAAATGGTGTATGTGTTGTTTCGATATAAACACATATCCTTCTTCAGATATTTATTATTATTATTATTTATATATTCTTTCTTCTTTTCTGCTCTAGTCATTTTTCCGCTTCAAGATTTCATTCAATTTTGTTACACTGTATTTGGTTTTACATTAATTCTCATCGTCATACCCTCCCATCACAACTTTCATCGCACCTAAAGACAGACCGTTGCCTTTTCGCCTGTCAGAAACAACTAACACTGGTCAACCATGACAAGACAGGAAAAGAAAAAAAAAACAGACGACCAAAAATCGAATAACATGGCGCTTACAGTTTTGACAATAAATGTCTTGCGGACTTGACACTCTCGCCGACAAACTCGTTAAGAAAGAAAATTAAACGAAAAACATTCTAGTCGACTTGCTAACGACCACGCTCTCAAGTTTGTCCAACACATTTATTTCACCCGCTCAAATCATTTAATTAAACAGAATATCCGCTCGCTTAAACAATGCCATTGCGCGCAATTTGCTTAAATTGGCAAATGTAACGAACTATAAGACCGGTTATGCAGGTTCAAATATGTTGGTTCTATTCCGATCGAATTGCGTATTAATACCTTTGTTGGCATAGTGTAGTATCGGTTCAGATGTTTTTTTAATCCGAGGCAATTTGTATTTTTGTCTTAATAAAGATAGCTTCTTTATGGGGAACTGGATTTCTCCAGATTAAAAAAACCGACATTATGTCTTAGTCTGCCCTTATATGGAGGCAATTAAATAAAGTGTTATTTTAACAACGTAAGCTCCACAAGTCCATGCCCCTATCTGCGGGGAAAATAGAAACATGTGTTCAACTAATCGTATGCAGGGAATCAGTTACAGAAATAGAGTAATTTCCGTAATAATTTGAATGAAAGTTCAATTATTTGGATTACTATTCTTATCTTTGTTCTTATTTTTATAAGTTTTCGGCTAGGTGCGTCTTCTCGAACTTGGTAATATTTATGTCGAACTCGGGAACCTAGCAATACTTTTTAAAGTTTTATCTCATTCTTTGTTATTCGTTTGTAATAAAATTGAAAGTTCACCATCTAGGAATCTCTCATTTAAAACTAAGTGTAAATCAACGCTTTTTACCGTAACGCAACAGGTCAATGTAGTGCCCGAGACAGTTAAGTGGCATACCAAGAATAAATTCTATCACACATATAACCATAGACGTGATACTGACATGTACCTACATTTCAGGTTAGAGTGAACTTAGGAGTTATGTGCTCAACTACTGGCGGAATTTCCATGAGCATAGTTTCTTTCAAATAAGTGTTCAATCTCTGTAACACATTCCCCCGGGGCTGCCTCTCTACAAACTACAATATAATTAGTACACTCAAATATCAATAAATGTATGTCATGAACCGTACTCATAAGTAAAAAAATGTGTTCATTTAATTCATCACGTTCAATCCTCTCTTAATATTCTTTATCTTTAAACCGACAATGCATCGTTTTCATTAGCACTAATCATGGAGTATATGTTGTCTTACATGAGCCTGGATTCATTAATAAAAGACAACAACAACTTCACTCTATTTAAAGCTACGCAAAATTAGTTAAAATGCCGTAAACCAAACATTAAACAATGAGCTTCGTCTATTTATTTGACTATTTATACGAGTGTCAGTTTTTGCTTGATATTTATTGAGGTTATTTTCACGCCTTTACATAAGGATTGGAGATGGATGACTTCGATGGTTATTGCGTGTGTGTCTCCTCTGTGACTTATTACACATACTTTGAAAGAATTCTTTGATGTCATCGTTAAAAAAGCTGTCTTTACAATCAGATAGAATGATATATATTCTTACAGTATAGACGCTAGCCTATTCACCTTTTCACGCATCAAATTCAGTTAATTACAAGTTTTATCAACTCAATTAAACAGTGTTTCTTGATCAGTTTCTAAATGATTCGTATGGTTGTCGGTGGGGAAGTGTTTACTTCATATTTCCATTCGATAAAGCTAACATAAAACACACAATGCCGTAAAATATTTATTGGATGTTGTCGATTCTGCTTATATCGTCAACAATCTATGTGATCTGTTCGACTGCATTTTATAAGACTCTTCCAATGTTATTTCTAAAGGCTCTCTCACTTGTTTGTCAAATATAAAAACCTGTCTTATTACATTATAAGATAGTCATACTTTACTTTTTTTACATTTATTCGCCCCAAACAAAGCAGATTTCCACTGAGACATTGAATATAATCAATATTCATATGGGAAATACTAAGCTGAATTTTTTTTTACATTACATTTAGATTCACACATGCTTTTACAGTCGGGAAAAGATTGAGCAGGGAGGGAATTCCCATAGCAAGCGGTTCCAGCGAAGAAAAACTATCAGAGTATGCATTTTTTCCGGCATCTGGGGACCACTACAGTGATAGTTTTTTTTTTATTATCAGTATATCCCCTACATTTCGGTTGATAGCAATTCGTATAAAGACTTCAAAATAAAATTAAATAAAAAATATACAAAACAGGAGATAGCTATCACTGCCTTCCAAATTGCGCTGCCATAATTAACTGTTTTATTTTATTGACATGTATGGTATCGAAAATAGATTCAAAACACCTTATGAAAAAATCGAGTTAGAATCAATTATTATTATTGTTATTGTTATTGTTATTATTATTGTTATTTTATCATAATTATCATTATCATTATTATCATTATTAGTATTATTATTATTTTCTGTAAGGTTTTACATTAGAAATCATCAGTAATTGTCTACTGGCAATGACCGGTAGAGTCCCCTAGAGTCTGAGTTAAAACAGTTCTACCTAGATTACCAGTACTTTCTACTTTTTTCAATAGCTATTTGCAAATGGGTTTGCGTTACTGCAATAGCCGCTTATTATTAATTTCTCGCATGCAATGAACATTAGTCTTCTCTGGTAGTTTGGTGGCAATAAGACTCTGAAGGTTCCCGTCCATTCAGTATAAGTATGATTATTGGTCTCTATCATCGGGGTGTCCACCTTCTTTGACCCTTCACTACCATTGTATGTGGTATCAGTTAAGGATGGTGCCATCACATTGTTTATGTTTTTTAGGGTAAAGTTCATGAAAAATGTATTTCCGTTTAAGTAGCCTTCGGTCCATGTGCGTGCGTTCTTTTTTATTTCTGTTTTATTTCTGTTGTATCTTGCATGGAGCTGGTTAGCGTTCATAGTTTATGTGAGTCGGTTACCACATTAGTAGTTGTACTTGAAGTATCACTAGTCGTAGTAATACTGATGATAGTAATATTTACAATAATACAATTCTAACACACATGTACTTGGGGTATAGGATAAGTGAGTTACAATAATGTATAAATTGAATAAAGAGTACTGGGTATGTGTTTGAGGAGAACTCACTGGTCGTTAGCTTTGATAAATCACTGATAACGTGTTAATAGCACCAGAATAATATAGGTTTAAATCAACCGAACCCAAAGGAATTGAAACTGCCAAAAATTCCGTAAATCGACACCCTTCGAGGTAAAAAAGAAGAAAAAACAAAACATAAACCATACAGTCTCGACTTATACCACAGGTAATAGTCG
Source organism: Sepiola atlantica (assembly GCA_963556195.1). Taxonomy (NCBI): domain Eukaryota; kingdom Metazoa; phylum Mollusca; class Cephalopoda; order Sepiida; family Sepiolidae; genus Sepiola; species Sepiola atlantica. The sequence continues at coordinate 132,387,177 of OY744517.1, forward strand.
TGAAAGTTGAAGGAAGATAGAAATACAGAGGGGTGAAATCACAACCCAGATTCGACTGGAAGGATAAGAAGTACCAGAATATGGAGTGGTTTATTTTCACTCGAATTCCAGAGAAGATCAGCGGTTGTTGCTGGCAGGAAATCACTAGTACACGACTGTTGCCATAAACACAAAACCATTTGGAACGATTTTCGAAAGAGGGGAACAGTGCCGGAAATCTGAGGAAACATAATTTTACTCAGATTCCAGGAAACATCACTGATTATTGTCAATAAGCAACCACCGATCACAACGTGTGTACAAACTAGTAGTGAGTAATAATAATATATTATTATTATTATTATTTGTTTATTACTGTAGTAGTAATAGTAATCATAACAAACTCACCACTTAAAAAAACGCAGTCCATTATTAAAAAATACTGGAGATCGGTTCCCTTCAAGTCAGTACAGACTGATCAATCTCCTGTTCGTCATGAGTCAGTTGTTCGAATCTCTAATCACTCTAAAAGTAACAAGCAAGGTTGATTTCGTTCTTGAAATTATATAGCTGACGTGTTGACTATGATCGCACAGGATTAGCTAATCTATCAATGGGGGATTCGTATTCATGGCAACATCTCTTGATATATCAAAGGTGTTTGATAGGGTTTGGCAGAAAGATTTGCTTTACAAACTTTCTCGCTATGGGATATCTTGAAATATCGTCACAATCATCAAATCCTTCCTCTCATATGTGTATTAAAGTCGCTGTTGCGGGCAGACGTCGGAAGATAACAATATCAATGCCAGCGTACATCAAGGATCTATACTGGGTCTTACACGCTTCCTGATCTTCATAAATGATCTTCAAAATCATATATTGAGATCATTCGTTTATATCTACGCAGAAGACACAACAATCTACGGCAACACATCGAATAGCACGGCTGATTAAGATATTTCCAACTCTTTATCTCTCTTCAGACGTAGAGTACCTGATGCAATCGGAGAAAATGACTTGTTACTTTTACCGCTTCTAAAACAAAGCTTATCTCTTTTCACTACTTATTTCTCTCCAGTTAAAATGAATTGATTTCTCTCCGTACAGAAGGCTATTTCCTTGATAAGCTCATAGATCTTACTTATACTTAAGAGCTGAAATGGATCACTTAAATCAAATGTGTTGCTTAGGTTGCTGGAATAATGGTTGTGATGTGCTATTGCTCCAGAAGTGTCCTCACTCTTAAAGCATACTACTACTTGTATAATAGTCATCTCCGTTCTAAGATGAAATACTGCTGTCGCATCTGGGGAGCTTTTGTTCGGATCCTTCTTTCTTGCCTTGGCGGAGTACACAACTGACTTCGCAATCTAGTGGGAGTGATATCGTCTATTCGCTGCAGACAACTATACACAGAATCGATGTCGTTAGCATCTCTCTATTGTATGGATACGTGTATTCTTAGTGGTCGACTGAGCTCTAATCCCTCGTCACCTGTAAAACATGTACATCAACAACCCGCCTGGCCATAACCACAGCAGAGAACTCTTATTTATCTCGCTCTATGTACCAATAACAAAGACAATATTCTATGATAAAAGTAGCTTTTCTATAGCGACCTATCTGTGAAACAATATACCGGGAAGCTGCTTCCCAGCCGACAACTATGTTAGTGTATTTCCAGTCTAATGTAAACAAATACTTGTTGAGCCGTCCCTCTGTATGAATAATGATTCTTAAGAAATGTTCGTATCAATCTACAGGTTGTTCTAAACCCTGGCGTGGTGGGGTCATCGCCCAACCGATATTTTAACACTTAATAAGCGGTATCCTTTTTGTAAAAAAACAATCATTAGGGTTGTACTTAAGACCAGGAACATCGAATAAGTAAATCACTATCCTGACCTCGACTAGAGGGTTATGCGTAATAAAATAGTTCACTTATACTCCTAGGAAAGCCGTCGGTTATCATCAGAGCGAATTCAATATAAACAACTCATTGTAAGAAAATAAATGAATTACAGTGATGATCCGAACGATCGGAGAATATTAAAACTGGGAACTTTTTTCAAGATGACTCTTGTGTGTCATAATGAGTAAGTACTAATACTAATTTCTTTTTTTTCCAATTTTCTTATCGTTTAGTGTTTATTGGTAGTAGAGCACCTTATCGGATTCAAAACATTCCCCCACTATTTCAGAGATTCTTACTGAGAAATATATTTAGGATTTCAACTGTCCCTTTAAGCGTACTTGTTTAGATCTATATTGCACTTTGTTCACCGAGTATGTTCGCCAGGTAGTTTCTTTTTTTTTCGTGAGCCCGGTTGCTCCTATGAACATCTTTCTAAGATTCTAATTTCTTTTCGTGTTGTACACAAGACGTTGATGTATAGTTATATTCTTCCTCTCAGCAGTGTTTAAGCCACTCTCTCTTTCTTGTTCGATATAACTCTGTTCGGTTTGACAGTTCCGTTTTTTAAGTACGTAGATATATAAATTGCATAGTCATAGTTGATGGTGGATGATTTATTTCAAAACGTTCTATCTGGTATATGTTCCCATGAGTTTCTACTACGCTAGATATTATTTGTTTAATGGTTCGCTGGATATAATTACACACTCCATTGTGTTTCATTGTATCCTAGTAGTCACCAAGTAGAATCTTGTAATTGCATCTTTTGTTTTCATTATACTTCAGTAAATAACTTTTCAGAAATCAAAGGGTAAAAACTTCACTTCTATATGAGATACACATATATCTGTGTGTTAAATCAAGATTTATCTCGACATCGCAAACATTGAGTTAGTAAAGAAGTGTGAAACATTAATTTACCTCTTCCAAAATGATCAGTTAACTAGGTTATAGAATATTTTTGTGTTGGTTCCTCGTCTTACTGGATTCCAAGACAAGAATTCATCTGGTCTGGTTGCGTATTCATCTTAGTACTGTTACTAGAGGCACATAACATGGAAAAATTGCAACATTTCGTCGTATAATCCAGAGTGTAACCATATCGAGGGATATTATTTGGGCTTCGTATACTATGTTATTCAATTCATCTATTACAACAGGATTTCAGAATAGCAAACAGTATGACAATTAAAATCGTAGAATTTACTAACATGGAAACGACAGCAGAGGAAAAAATCACAAAAGTGGAATGCTTCTAGCAAACCATGAGAGACGATTAGATACAACTATCATTCCTAAGTTACAAAGACTGGAGATATATATATAAATACAAACGGAAATGGTAAAATAATCTTCCAACGACGATAAATAGATGCGATCTGAACAACTTAATCTACACTCGGGTCAGATATCAAGTAAAGAAATAAATATACAAGATAAATAGACTAGTAAACATGTGGAGAAACAAAGCAATGATTTAAGACTTGACTAAAGAATATAAGGGAAATTGAGGAAACTGAAAACAGATTTTCCGAAATATAAAGCGATGAAGGACAAAGTAAGAGGAACCGGGGCCGGGAAATTATACACTTCTCGGACATATCTGGGAGAAACGACAAGTATATCATAGACACGCTGGCTGATTGAAAACCATGAGGTACTCCTAAAGATAACACCGTGAAACTGAAAGGGGAATACAAAATTAGTAAAACATGGAATTAGCTAAAGAGTGAAGTAAGAGTGGAGCGTCGTTTCATTTTTTACTAATAATCTTAACATGTGGTCTTTATTTACTTCCTCCACCATTGGGGTGAAGATAAACACAAGGTCGGGTGTTTATGTAAATGATATGAATCTCCCTGAAAAAGGAGAACTCTGGGTAGAAAAAAATAAAAGTTGCTTCAAATAACAACGAAGCTGATGATAAGGTTGCGTTGTAACCTTGTGCCCTACATGGACACTCCTAATCTTACTGTTTTCCTGCTTGCTACTGTACGCATCGTTGTCCGTGATATTGCCAGACTGAAAAAAACGCCCTCAGTAACTAAGCAATTTGTACCTCGAAATATGATTAAATCAGGAAAACACTTTTTTGTCGACATAACGGGTTTATTCTGCTTGATCTTTGTTCTGAATCACTGATCAGTGAAGTGGTGTTGGGTTATACAGAGAGTGACTGATAATTACTATTTAATAATATCTTAGAAAAGTATTCCAAAATAAGATGTTGGCTTCCAATCAACTGATGACTTCTCTCATTCACTCCATCATCGAGCCACGTGATGTCACATACGTTTCCATGAATTCCCACACACAGGTTGAGCAAACTTCGATATTATCAGGCTGACCTTGACTGAACCCTTATTTTATGTTATTTTCTACTAACTAAATTATATACTAGCGGTTCTACTCGTCAATATTTGACACAACTACTGCAATACAAAAACATGTTCGGGCGCTAGAAACGGTTCTGTGTTACCTGGCACAACAGTAAACGAAATTGAAAGAGTAAACACTATAATTGTAAGGGAACTAATTAAAGCAGCGAATATATTAAGATCTATCCTAGAAAGCGGTATTTAACTAATATAACACGATAGTACTGAGGAACCAGGAATACATTGAAATAAAATGATTAAGAATACTAGAAGAAAGGGGAGAACATACTGTTTAGAATATACACTAATTCTCTTACGTCCTGAAAGTCTATGATATAAATAAAATAGCGTGAATCTCCTCATACTGAAATAAACAAAATACTCTTTTTGCACTAACCGAATTCAGTGCGTGGGGACATAGAAATATTAAGCATCGTAAAACAATCAACACATAGATAGAAAGCGAGCGGTGATTACTTGACTTTAGAGAATGTGTGTCGCTTATAGTCTAAGGAAAACCACCCGCCATTGTCAGCGAAAAATTACTGGTACAAACACACAAACTAGGTTGCAATGATAGTAGATGAAAACGATAAAAATAAACATAAATAGCAATGTGACATATTCTATCGAAGATTCTAGAATACAAAAGAAACCATACACATGGCTGGTTGTCGGGAACCTAAAGGGAAATTCCAATTGAACATTTTTATTTCATTCTGTGGAATGATCTGCTAACATTCAGCGTTACACTTGTTTTAGATAGCTCACATCAGTTTATATAAACAAGGTAAATAATGATATGATAATAATCTATATAAGCAAATGATACCTGTTCTGGTGCGGTACACATCCATTGCGGGTTAAGCAATCTGCTCGGAAAAGAGCTGGTTTCTAAGCAGTAGTATATTCAGAAGAACTTTCAGTCGTATGTGTATCGTGTTCTGGCGAGATGATTTAAGGACGTGAGCTTTTACAGTTGTTTACATTTTTGTAAATAACTGCCGACATCATCCCACAAACTGCACTTGGTATTTCCAAATGGTAACCTATCTGGTACTGACCAAGCGTAACGTTACTTAACTAGGGTGATCTTATGCAACCTGCGTGTGATTGTGATTTATTTACATCAATTCATCTTAAGCAATACACACTCAAACAGAGACATAAAGAGCAAGTGTAAATTGGGTGTCATGTTTACACGGGCATTCATAAGTTGCCAGTTGTGCAGTGAGATTCGTTTTCACATTACATTAACATTTCTGCATGTTGGTACAGTCAGAGACACAAGGCGCAGGGAAGAAAATTTCAAAGGCAAGTGGTTCGGGAAAAGGAGCTATTAGGGCAGAAACTTTTCCTACGTATAGGGAGCTTTACAGTGAAGGGTGTGATTTTGCTGTTTCTCGGGTTTGGCGACAGTATTAACGTGGAAGTACAGCAAAAGTATGGCCTATATAATAAATGGTTTATACATCAAAGTCTACGTTTGTCTGAGAATTTGTAAGATTGTATGAGGAGCCCTACGATGTTTACCAGATAGCTCGTCGTTCCTTACGTAAAGAGAAAACAGCTGCGTCTCTTGTTTACACGTTAGAAATTGTTGTCTTATTAGATAGTGACGTCTTGGGAGTGGTAGCACTTGACAACATACAGATGTTGATATTTGTTTTTCTTTCCCATTATGGCTGGCATGATGGAAGCGATTAAAACAAACACGAAACAACTCCATGATTGGCTCTCGGATTTACTTTACCTTTTAGAGCATTGGACAGCAAGTGCAGCAAAACGCATTGCATCTTCCTCTTTCCAACTTTGTTGGAGTTGTGTAAGACTAAAAAACAAGTATCTATTTAATTTAACGCCGAACACCCAAGAAAGAGAATCGATCTTGCTTCACCCTGCACACACACATTTCCAGCTATACCGATGTTTTCTTACTTAAATAAATCTGAAACGAAAAGCATTGCCACTGAGACGTAAGGGTTTAGCGTTAATTATGGGTCAGATGTATAGATAAATCCTCAGTGTTGATTGTGCAGCGAGATGTTTGTTAAGATTAAATGTAAATTTCTGAATGTTGATAAAGTCGGGAAAACAAAGAGTAGGGAGGGAATATAAAATTAAGCTGTTCGAGAAAAATAGATGTTTGACTCGAAAACTTTCCGGTATCTAGGGACCTCTACAGATAAGAGATGTGAGTTTGCTTATTGTCAGTTTGATCGGGGGTATTTAAGTTGAAGGGGCAGTAAGTTTCTCAGAGCACTTCAATTGAAGTACTTGTAAAACAAACATATGTGATAAATGCATACACCAACTCCTACACCAGCAGAGAAGGCTTCGTGGAAACTCAATAGAGCTTTACCCGAGCAGATTTCGGCTTAATTATCAGAAGGCGTCTTTTTCTGTTTTGTTCGCTGCACCATTGAACAGTCTGCCAGAAACTGTGGTAAGCTTGTGGACGGCGAAACAGTTCAGTGCAGCACTGGACGGATCCTGGCCGCTTATCTTTAGATAATGCCCCCTCAATTTAGCAGCGGGGTTTGTGTGAGGACACGTTTCAGCTTGAAAACATAATACACCAGAATTTAAATATACTATTTGAGATGTTTTTCACCATAGCTCCAATTAGTTATCTCCGCGGTCTCATTAAAAAAACGCAGAATTATTTGTCCATACTTTTGCTTCATCAAACCGTAGAAGTGAATATCTATTATAATCAGGATTAAAGCCCCTTTAGACAATACATTCAGACGGAATAAAGATATAGACTGTATAAATAAAGATATACTAACTGTTCATTTAAATGGCTTGTTGCACTTTGATATTTTTGCCGATAAATTTAATTTCATGTCAGTTTAACAGCATCTTATCATTCTAGTGTATCGGACCATTCTCCTTCCTACATTCTTGTATGCATCGAAGAGTTGGACGATAAACTACATCGAAGACTTTTACAATTTTGTTGTTTAATTAACTCGCAAGATCGTTATACCAATATCTTCGATCTAGAAGAGTCTGGTTGATCTGGTATACAGGCTTTAATTACCAGAAATCGTTTGAAATGGCCTAATCACGTTGTAAGGATAAGCGACTAGTCCTATCCTAAGAAAATATTTGATTCTAAATGTGAGAGCAAATAGGGTTTGAAGATAGAAAAAGCGGTACAAAGATTTTTTGAAGGATGATAGGAAGAGGTGTGGAATTGATCATACAACATGAGTAGCATAGGTAATCGGTGGAACGGAGTGGAGGAATGGAATAAGCGGTGGTGTAGAAAGGTTTGGAAGTGAACGGCGTCATCACACTGAAGAGCTGAGAGTAACAGGAATAGTGCGCCGCGAAAATCAGCCACATACACAATTGCCAAGCGATAATGTATGTCTGATTTGTGATAATATGTGTGGATCTCGAATTGAAATGTTTTCTCATATAAGAGTTCACAAATGACGCTCTTGTAAACCCGTATACTCGATTCGAGTGACTGCCATGATAATTATAGTTAATAAAAGAATACAGAATAATTGTAGATTCAATTCGATATATATAAATATATATATATATATATATATATATAAATATATATATATATATATATATATATATATATATATATATATGTGTGTGTGTGTCTGTCTTCCAATGTAGACCTCCAAAGAACAATGGCATGTTTTTATTATATTATTGATTTTCCCTATCGATGATCACTCCTATGAAACGTTTATTAAATTTAATCATCGTAGGCCAATCAGACACTCTTCGATATTTGATGCTTCATTTTACATCGAGTTTTCTTATTTCGTTTTATTTACCTTTTACAGGTGTTTTCTTTTCGTTAGTTTTCTTATTCCTCTTAAGTCTGTTCGCACCTTTCTGAATTTCTTCCCAACTATTCACGTCGACGACAACGAAAAAAAAAACAAGCAAAGTTGACGTGGATGAAGAAGAAATGTTACAGATGAATTATTCATTCAGTAGTTGATCACTCTAGGACAACAAAAATGTCGGTGTAAAAAAGAAACCATACATTCGATTACACTAATCAAATTGATCTTTATTTCAACAGAGCTTTTCTTGTCTCACTTGGCACATGCATGTATGTATGTATTCATACTTAGATTTGAATACTTACATATACTTATATACACATATGTATATATGAATATATATATATGAATATATATATATATATATACGCTCATATGTATATAGAATGTATTTCGTTGCGTTTATGTATTAAATATATAGTCGCAAATACATTTAAAGTGTTACTCTTTATATGTATATACATTCATAAATACATACATGTATATATATATATATATATATATATATATATATTTATATATATACACACACAAATAGGTTTGTACTTATTTATGCAACCTGCACATGTTTATGAATATACACACAGACACACGCACAACCACACGCAAAACCACACACACACACACACACACACACACACATATATATATATATATATATATATATATATATATATATATATATATATATATATATATATGTGTGTGTGGAAAAAGAAGAGTGAAGGTAATCCGACGTAATGGGAAAATGAAAAAAGAAAAAAAAAAGGGATGTGTTTTATGTGTACATCAACGTTTCGTCTTTATTTATAAGACTTCACTAGGATGATAATATAAAGAAAAATGTCATGCAAGTATAAACACATATACGGTTGACATATTGGGAAGAAGGGAATAAAATAGTAGCCACTACTGGATAAAACAGTAGGGTGAACGTCCGTGCTTGGTGGAGTCAATAGTGAGGAATGAAAAATAAATGTTTATGAAAATGAGTGGGGAAGAGTGGAAAGATGGGGGTGAGCAAGGATACTGTGACTGGTAGTTAGAGAAAGAGGTGGGGGGATTAGCGGGAATAATGTGGATGGCAGTGAGTGAGGGAGCGGAGGGGTGGAGGAGAGGGAGGAAGGAGGTATTTGAAAAGGTGGCTGCGGTCAAGTCTGAAGGGGAAACAAATAAGTCGGAATGTATGGGTTCATGGTGAGTGGGGATGTATGTATGGGGGTGTATGCAGCGAAATGGGGGGGGTGGGTAGAGAAGAAGGGGGCCTGTGATTTTGGTGGATAGGTGAAAGTCACGGTCTTAGAGAGGATTTGAAAAAATGAGATGATTTTAGAGTGGGAGGTGTGGAAGAGTGATGGTACGAAAGAAGTGGTTGAGAGGGGGAATGGGCGAGGGGGAGAGGGGAGATTTGTTGTGATAGGGTATGAAATATTTTAAATATTTTGAAAAGTGAGAAAGTTTCATCGGCTTGCTGTGTTTAAAATGTGAGGGGAAAACAGACTGAGTTAGAAAAAGTAAATATTCATGGTAAAAGACGATGTGTGTGTGCAAGTGGGAGAGTGTTATTAAGGTCAGAGATAAAAATAGATGTTATCTATGATCTGGCATGAGTTTTTGTTCAGTAAGGATGATGTTGCATATAGATGCAATAATGCGTGGGTAAGAGAAGGGGTCTTCATATATAAAGTCATTCTTGCATGCATATACATGTGATGGTCTTCATATATATCAATATACATTTGTCGTATACTTATATATCCATTTATATATACACATATATACATACGCGCACACACATATATTTGGTTGACATGATGAAGACAAGTAGTAGCCACTACTGGGAGAGCAGGACCAAGGTCATGCGCCTGCTTTCTATGTACTTGCATGAAATACATTAAAATATATCTGTTGGTGTTTCCTTTTTCATTTCCCATATATATATATATATATATATATATATATATATATATATATATATATATATATATATATATATACGCGTCAAGAAATGTATTACAACGTAGTACAGATTTTAGCTCCATTCGCAAAAAATATACACTTAAGATTTGTTTGCAAGTTACTTTATTTAGTTGCGCTGTTATTTTTATCTATATTGTTATAACTATTATTATCTTAGTATTAGTACATACACTATTAGTTGTATTAATCGCAGTATTCTACAGACAAATGTTCGTGTTGTTAATGTTTACAAATGGAGCGAAATATATATGCATATGTAGATAATTATTGTATTGCTAATTGTTGGTATGAATGCAAATCTGTATAAACAAACCATACAGTATGTATGTACTTATTATTTGGATGATCTACTGTTCTTAATATACATCCGTAAAACACTATGTTACAGTGTATATTCGTGTGCTTGTGTGTTAGAAAATGCTAATGTATAATATAAGAGACTGGACGACGTTGAACATTGCATTGGTTAGAATTATAATTTTGACTATAGGACTGGCGATGACCACGGTATCGATAGCATTCGTATTCACAATGATCTCATTTTATATTCAAATAATGAATAGTAAAGTGTGCATTTCTTGTGTTCGGATAACATTCAAAGGAGATAAAACACTCAAACCGAATGTAATATTTAAAGTTTCTCGTGTAAAGCATTACATTTGGGTAGAGCTTATTGTGATGATTTAATCAAATTATAAACGAATCCTCTTTAAGATTGATTATTAAGAACTGTTTATTTAGGCCATACTCATATTTTGGCACATTAAAATTTCATCAAAGAAAATGAACAATAATATTCGAAAGAATAGGTTTCAGTCATTAATTGATAACTATAAACAAATTTATTGTAATTGTTCCGATTGTTTTACAATAAAATCACTGAATTATGAAAGAGGCCGATGTGCAAGTCCTTGGCTAAACAGGTACGATTTCCCATTACTCCTTAAGAAACTGCTGTCTGTGATGAAGAATATATATTATAAAATAAGTATAAAATAAATCCGACGAGATGCAAGAAAAATGGACTGTGAAAAAATTAAACATCCAATGTTGCATTTTAACGTTTAACCTTCATATAGCGAAAATACTTTCACAATTGACAATACATTGTAAAATAATTTTTGACTGTTGCTACTTGTTTTCTACTCGTAAAATGTTGAGATACCACTTCAAGTTTTTTGTCATTACCCCTTTCTTTCTCTATCTCATTCTCTCTCTCTCGCTCTCTCTCTCTCTCTCTCTACATACATATATATATATATATATATATATATATATATATATATATACATATATATATACATATATGTATATATATATATATATATACATATATATATATATATTAAAGCGAGGATTATAAACGTTTGTGACATTTTTTTTGGGGGGGGAATGAAATTGAAGAGTCTAAAAAACGAGAGTGGGAAAATACATTAACATACTTAGCCGTCTCTCGTCCACACTCATCAGAGTAAATACGTGGAAATAATCCAAACATTACGACTAAAAACTTAAACAAGTAGAATAAAGATCAGTGACATGTTTAGGAAAAAGAAAATTGGGAGGAAGATCACAAGTGGACGACATTGAGTCCTAGAAGCCACTCCTTTTGTTTACAAAGGGAAGGTTTGAATGACTTTATATATTTAGCTTCAAGAACGTTAAGATGGAATAACGAATGTGATCTACTTATGACAGAAAACCAGTCACTAGAGTACGCCGACGCACATTCGGCGCTATTTATAAAATGATCAGCAATAGCTGACCCGGATGTGTTGACTAAATTATTTAAATTATTTGGTCGGCGTCGGTCCTGGCGTATTGCAGGGGGATGTGTTGTTTTATTCTGGATATATATATATATATGACCATTGTCATTTTTTATTAAAGAAGGCCATCACTACAGGTTGCAATGGCCGGCTGTATGCATGCAGATTGCTCCACAGACCTGGGTTATTTTTAGAAGTCTTACAGTAAGTATGGCATACAAGACTACTGGTTTACATGCATACTCACCTATATTAAACTCCGGTGTTACACTTGCTTAATTTGCTCTTACCATGGGATCTCATGTGACTCAGTAGACAAGCAGCCTCTTCCACATTCACAACAAACATTGTAATATTGAAATGTGGCGTGGACATTCGGAACTGATTGCTTAAACAAAGTAACTTTCAAAATGTAGTACTCTATTGTTTCACATCAAATCTTGCATAGCCATGATAGATATACTTGCACCAGACCGATCGTCCCCCAGCTATCCTCTCTCAGTTTTCCTCGTTCATATCATAGATTCTCAGGTCAGTTTTTATTACATCCTACGAACATTTTTTTGTGTATCGGACGTTTTCCATGCAGCAGTTCCCAATATAAACAGTTTCTTAGGGTGTATGTAATCTCTATTCCTAACCAAGTGCCCTGTCCAGCGAATTTGGCAATGTATAATACGAACTTCTATGCTAAACACTCCAGCTGGCTCTACAACGTTGGTTCCTGATGTATATAATTTCAACTTTATATTTAGAATCTTTCTGAGCCACGTTTACTGGAACCTCTCCAGAACTTTGATGTGTCTTCGATACGTAGTTAATGTCTCTAAATTATGAAGGTGAACAGAAAAGACGAATGACTCGTAAAAAAGTGTTATTTTGTGTAATGGCTCTGTCTGACCACACATGCTTTTTAAGCCTACCAAAATCTTTGCTATCCTTTTCAATTCTTAAAAGTATTTCAGAGCTGAGGGATTCGTCCCGGGAGAGAGTGCTACTAAAATATACAAATTAGTCAACAACACTTAATCTAGTTCCTTTGACGTCAATGATTGTTAATCTTAACGTGGCACACGCTCGTGGGAAGAGGTACATTATCATATGCATATCCTACTCGGTATGAGCAACAAAGCCGCATCATCAACATAGATGAGCTTCCGTACAAGGGTTTGGAAGGTCTTCGTCTTTGCATTATATTGATATGGGGGAATACTCTACAAGTGGTTCGCCTCTGTCAATTGATCCTCGTCGCTGAATTGAACTTCCAGTAGTGAAGCCATGTCGATCCTATATCTTCCTAGTTCCTTTGTAACTATACTATAACACATGAATTATAGTACTTATGCAGTTAAAGAACAGCGTGTTCATCGAAACATTCCGGCAGGTAACGTAAACCAACGCAAGGTGCCGAACGAACATCATGTTTCTTCGTGTCGAAAGCGCTGGCCAATGCTAAAACGCTAGAAACAAGCATCTGATGTAAGTTTTAACAAAATAAATTCAATGACGAATTTGAAAAACAAGTAACTTTGTAAGAAACTATCAACAGGTAAGAACAAAGTTTAAATCGAGGAACAAAACCCTCATCGTGTGGGTAAAGATTCATGCCTAAATATTTACTATCGTTTGATAAAGAAAATATGGTGCAACAACTGATAGCAAACAGACGTATTCATTTATTTATTTTTAGAAAACCATTTTCTTTTCTTGGCAATTCCTTTTAAACTCTACCGACTAGGTTAGGGTTTACTGATAACACACATTTTGTTAATGATTTTTTTGCAAACAGTTTTATTTTTTAGTTTTTTTCTTGAGAATTTTCTTCTACTAGTTTAGGGTTAGGTACTGTTTCTTTGACAGTAAGGTTAGGGTTAAGTACTGTTTCAGCAAATATTCTGTGGACAGACGATGGGAAAGTAGAAGAAGAAGAGTTAGAGGACGTGGATGGAAGTAGCTAGACAGGGTACACTTCAACAGAATGTTCTAATATGGATACCAAGAGATTGTTTCTGAATGTCTGTCGCTACATAAATTAACGCAGGTGGCTGTCGATTAGATATCTGCAATATTTTTATCGCGTTTTCCAATTGTTGGCTGCTGCAATTTTCGTCGTCTAACCGTGTCGGCATTTTCCGGCGGTTAACGTAACATGTGGGTATGTGCCGATGAAACCGCGATTCGTAAACTGTATAAATATCTGGTTGAATTAAAAACATAGACAGATTATTGATGAAATAACAATTGTATAATAAATTAGTAGAATTATGTTCTGTTCAACAATATTTTCTAAAAGGAAACATATATACACGCGGGTTTTTCAAACATGTCTAAGCCTTACTAGCATGGCATATTTTCACCCATTATAGACGGTTATTCAACGATAACTCTGAAATTAACCGTATTTTATGATAGCTCGAGCTAACATATGAGTGATAAATTAGTGTGTTACTAGCATGTTGTCTAACAAACATGAAATAATTCTCTAGGGTGTCAATTAATTATTGCGAAAGTTGGACCCATTTCTTGCACTATATATTATGTCAAACGCCATATTAAAAATGAATTCAGCGAAATACACGTACCATACTGTATATATATATTGCTTATGTATATGCGATACTAGTTGCAAGCTTAACATATTGGTTTTGAAAAGGACATTATATTAATTAACTATCATTTGTTGTTGTTTTTCTTTCATTCTATGATTGTTTTGATTTTTATATAAAACTACAAAACATATCCGCACTCTGGGCTGCACTTACTGACGCTGTAGTCTTCTTCACAGAAACCAAAGAAGTAATCTTTATTTGACATTTTGGTAATTTAGAGGATGTTAAAGAAAATAATGATTGTCGTAGTGTTATTTGCTATATTCAAATATTTGATAAATAGGAGATATACTATGCATGAACATCGTCAATTTTTTTTCTAGAAAAAAACAACTAAACGGTCAATTGATATGGTCTTTAAGATATTCAGCGTCGATAAATTTTATTTTGTTTCAACATACAAATAAAAATAAATTCCCCATTACAAACTGGTTATGTAATGGAATGAATAAGGGTTGAACGTCGATTGGTCAAATACTCCACTTTTATATTACTGAATAATTCGAAATGGGTACTTTGAACTTTTCACCTTATACGTAAAGAATATAAAAGAAAAATATTTATGTTTTGTAATTTAGAAAGATTATAGCAAGTTTATTTATTTTCACTGACAAATCATAATCATCATCATCATCATCAGCATCATCATCATCATCATCATCATCCTCATCATCATCATCATCATCATCATCATCATCACTACCAACATGTTTACTCTTTGGCGTTTTGGCTAGGATCAAAATGTAGTATATGTACTGAATCTTCATTTAGGTTTATGTCCATTGTCACTTATGAAGAAATCCACCTAGACAGGGGCAATTTAATTTTGTGTTCCAATTCAAAGGGCTCATTTTGGGGAGCTGGATTCTCCCCACCTTAAATATTGACATTGTGCCTAACTCTGCTCTCGTGGGAGGAAGTAAATAGGAATAGTAACAGCAAAAACAACAACCACAACAAAAACAACAACAAATGTATTAAGAAATAATAAACGCATGCATTTAATTAACAGATTAGAAAATATTAATTCATTAAAAAATTTAAAAAATAAATAAATATGCAAATGAGAGGCTGAGAGGATAATATGATGAACGAACTACATACACTGCCTCCCTAAGGAGAGGTTAATGGCTTGGACGATGAGATCATGACAACAGAATAGATAGTACCCTTACTCTCCCCACACATAAAACTGGTGATCCTAAGGAAATGGTATCGTGTGGAACGAATATATACTGTACAGCCGTCTCCCGAAAAAAGGGTAATGCTTTGGAGAATTGTATCATTATAATGAAAATATACTACAGAGAAGTAAATATGCATAAACCTTTTTAATGTCAATACAGTTAGAATAGGTTTAAAAACAGTTTCATTTATTTATTTAGATAATATTAAAACCATGGCAAGTTTCATTGTCCACGTGAAACGCCTAGATAAAAATAGGCTGGAAAAATATAGTCGCAATTTTATAAACAAAGATGAATATGCTGGCTAAAGAAAAAACAATAACTTTCATAATTTTCTAGTTAAAAAAGACATGTTTATTATAAACTTGAGTTATCGTTCTTCCTTAGCTAGTATTATAGTGAAGCAACGTATACTACACTGTCCTCCCCTGACAGACGATAATATCATGATAAACGAACACGACTCTCATCCACCCAAAAAGGAAGAAGTCATTCTTGCGTGGGGGGGGGGGTCTTATGAGAACAGAACGATACTACACTGCCTCTTAAAAGATATTCTGACTAAATCGAGTCTTGGGGATTTTTCATTTTCGAAGAATTCCCAATTATACACTTTTAAAAACGAAGAAGGTAATTCTCTGGGAGGGCAGTGTTATGACAACAGAACCAATACACCGCCCATTAAAAAATATTCCAATTTAATCAATGTGTTAAAATTTAATTTTTTAATTTAAAAATGTTTAGTTACAAAAAATATTTTTATGGTTCTGTGGCCTTATGGCTAAGATCAAAGTGTAGTATCTCTTCGACATATCAGTGATATTTTACACGTTACTAAAGCCGAAAGTAAATGATTTCCTTTGAAAATTAAATTCTAAATAAGTTTTAAACGCTATCATTTGTTTAATAAAATCTTTTTATCTTATTTTATTTATGATTATAATAATAGTACTATCGATAAAACGATTGCGTATGCAGAAGTAAATTTGGCAATACAAAGCAGAAAGGTATATTACAGAATATTAATTCATTAAAAAACTTAAAAATAAATAAATATGCTAATAAGCAAAATCGAGATTTGTTTGAGGGAGTAGGACATGCTTATATATATTGGGTATTTAGATATATTCTTATATCATTAGAATGAAATAGTCCTAACGTGTTATATTGTTAGGATAGATGGATAAAACGTTCGTATTTAGAAGATGAAGTTTATATAAAAATCATGTACTTTTTTGTTTACAACAAAGTTATGAATGAAATGTTTTTTATTTTTAATAATGTTTCAAGTCTTTCAAGTAGCCAACTTTCTGAAGCGATATCGAGCCGGCAAAATAATCTCGTATTATACATATATATAGATGTGAAATGTAATAAAGTGTTGAAAATGTCGAACAAGAAACTTAAAATATTTTTCCAAATATTCAGTACTTGCTGGCAACGAATGTCTTGCAACAGAATGAATAAGGAGTGTTGTGTTATCTGATTACACACTATAACCATTTGAAATCACTTTTTCATTTTTGTAATAAATAAATACGTGCAACCTCATCCGATGACCTTAAAATGTTATTGTAACGATACTTAATGAATAATTACAAAACTCGTCCAGCTACATCCAATGTAAATAATGTCCCTTTCTCCATCTGTGTACTTAAAAATAAAGAAAACTTCCATGAGCAAAGTTTATTTCCTAGAACTAGCCCGATGTTGAACACAATACAACAATACTACGTCCCAGCTTACTAAAACATGGTTGTTTTCAAGTCCAATGTTAATCAAATTCTTGTTAAATAATCAAATTTGGTCCAGTTCTAACCATCGTTACAGATCTTCAGGGTGTTGTCCTTCAATTTACCTTAAAAAAACATTTACCTTGAGAAGCGATGACTCATTAGTAAATATATATTGCCCATGATATTTCATTCGGAAAAAGTGGTGGTGGTGTTTGATTTTGTTATGAGTTTCCGTTTTCAACTGCAACTAACTGTATTTTATAAGATGGTTAAAACTAAACTTGCAGAAGATTCTCTAATTTCACTGAAAAACACTTCTCCGTAACTATTCACTTGTATAGAATATTCAATAAACATAACCTAAAACTGTCTTACACTTGCTGCGAATATGTAGAAATAATAATGAAACCACACAATAACAAAATAGCAAATGAGAACAGAAGAGTCAAAAATAATTACAAAATGCGTCAAAAAGTGATCAATATCGAATAAATAACCAAAGGATGAATGAAAATAAATAGGAATGACGTAAAATCTAATAGCAACCACACAAATAGAAATGAGAAAGTTAATAATGAAGACAAAAACTGTGACTGTAGAACTCGTTTACTTTACAAACTGCAAAATAAATGCCTTACTAAAAGACAAATATTTACCAATAAAAGCCAGAATAATAAAAGGTACAACGTGTGTATGACCAGTACATGTAGAAATTTAGCCAACCCGTGTGGATTATGTTCGAATCAGAAGTTTTAAATTATAAATGTAAAGATATCCTTAACCTATTAACAAGTAGAAGTGAAATAGAAAACAACTCAATACATAGACTAAATTATACTACAAAATGTCTTAAAAGTGTCCTTTTTTATTCCGTAAATAACAACTCAACCAAACCAACACCTAAAACAGCAGTAAAAAACAAAAAATATAATTAAAACTATTCTTAGCATATACGTGTTTACATTCGACATAGGTATAAAAGAGGTGCGTAACCCCTATAAAAAAAAAAAAAAAAACAAAAGATGTCATGTAAAAGTCATGCGAACCTATATCTGAGAGCCATTGCCTAATCCAAACATTAACCCGTGAGATGGAATACCAATTAATAATATTGGTGAACTAGATAAATTAAACCTCATGTAAATATATTTAAAAAATCAGTATCACAAATTTCATACACTTTATCCGAACGATTCCCTGCGTTGATGAAACGCAGAAGTCTATATGTACCTTTATTGCCATACGTATATTTTCATAACTTTATATATCTATCTCTCTCTCCCTCTCTCTCTCTCTCTCCCTCTCTCTCTCTATATATATATATATATATATATATATATATATATATATATATATATATATATATATATATATAGTAAGAATATTCAGAAAATGGCGTGCAATGAAGAGTGCCGGATTGATGAAAAGCTGGAAAGAACAAAAATAATAAATCGACGAGGGACTTACTATTTATTTTCCTTTACAATCTAAAATAACAGCAAGGGTGGGGCGTGCTGTTTGTATTGTCTTAATCATGATTAAGAATCATTTTATATTTCAGGAAAATCTTCCCTTTGTCAAAAACAGGCACACAAGTGTCCGTATGTGTGGAGAATTCACTAAAAAAGATGCTTCACGCAAACTACCATTCTCTTTCCCCCCCCTCTCTCTCTATCTCTCTCTCTCTCTCTCTATATATATATATATATATATATATATATATATATATATATATATATATATATATATAATTAGGTGTTCTTACAAAAATATATATGTTTTATTATATACTCTTTGTAATATCGGACCATGTTCAGAATTGCAAGCTCATATATATGTCTCCTATTTTTGTTTCACTCTTAGATAATTTTTTTTTTTAATTTTTAATTTTTTTTATTTTACTTATATTTTTTCATTTATTAATTTTCCAACGAATGTTAAGTCTGCAATATCTTGGATTTAGTTAGTTTGTCTGCGAATTTAAACTGCATTTTACATTTCTTTTTAAAAAAAAATTTTTTTTTTAATGACTCAAAGCTTCTTTAGACTATATATTGGGTATTTAGATCTGTATGGCTAGGTTTCCTTCCTCTTATCTAATTACTTTTCTGGTACCAAAGGTACT
The DNA here is from genome assembly GCA_963556195.1 of Sepiola atlantica. Taxonomy (NCBI): domain Eukaryota; kingdom Metazoa; phylum Mollusca; class Cephalopoda; order Sepiida; family Sepiolidae; genus Sepiola; species Sepiola atlantica. The sequence continues at coordinate 132,406,682 of OY744517.1, forward strand.
TAAGCTTTATTTTTTATTTATTTTTTAATGCAACTTTGATTCCTATATAATTTTATTGCTAGCTACCATATTGCAGAATGGTTCTTGGATATAGTGTTTAGATAGTATTATTATTATTTTATTTTTTTTATTATTGTTATAATTAATGTTATTTGATATGCAAATTACTATATCATACGGTAGTCTAAAGGGTAATATATTATTATTATTATTATTTTATTATTATTATTAAATTTTTTTTAGTGATATTTTAAGCTGAAATATTTCGACACTTGATTATTGGGGAAATGGTCGTATAATCATTGGAGAGCCATGAATATTATAACTGTCCTGTTTTTAAATCTCCGAAAGAGTTACATGGTAAACAGCTGATGATCCCCGTGTTAATATTAGACGCTTAAGGTCTCCTGTTTTTGTTTCACTCTTAGATAATTGTTTTTATAATTTTTTACTTTTTATTTTTTTATTTTACTTATATTTTTTCATTTATTAATTTTCCAACGAATGTTAAGTCTGCAATATCTTGGATTTAGTTAGTTTGTCTGCGAATTTAAACTGCATTTTACATTTCTTTAAAAAAAAAATTTTTTTTTTGTATGACTCAAAGCTTCTTTAGACTATATATATATATATATATATATAGAGAGAGAGAGAGAGAGATAGATATAGATATATATATATATATATGTATATATATATATATGTATGTGTGTTATAGGTGCATTCCAATGACCAAACCTTTCACTGATCTTTCAATTTCTTAATCTTCATATATCATTGAGCGATGACAATGTCCGATGTACCGAGGAATACGATGAATGTGTACTCGAATATTTTATCATACCACAAAGGTCCATGAATACATATTATCTTTAAAACTTAACATATACTCTATTTTAGTGAAGTTTAAATAATATGTATGAAATAGAAGTGTTCCGGGATATCTACGTTATTCTCCGTGTGCTGAATATCTACGTACTCCTACTTCTAAGACACCGTTAACCCTAGTCATAACCCTCCTTCTAAGAGACTTATAGGTGGCGAGAAAAACGTATAACTACATAAATATATATCCGATGTAAATGAAATTTAAACAGTGTATATGAGACATTACGTGTTAGACTTTTTTACGTTCAGCATTTTATCAATATATATGGATGGGAAACGGGTGTAAGGGGAAATTAAAACTAATGAAGAGTAGTGATATTCATTACATCGCAAGCATACATATATATATATATATATATATATATATATATATATATATATATATATATATTACTGATTGTATGTGTAGCTTGCTGCTTGTGATTCAGTCAATCTTTCGTTCATTGTATGTCTACACAATTCAAACTTAACTCAGTGTCTCTGTTATCAGCTATATTGGACTTTTTAAATAAATATATTAACTTATAAAAGTATATGGATTATCGGTAATATATATATATATATATATATATATATATATATATATATATATATGTATATGTATATCATCTCAATTACACACATTTACGTGCATATATGTATGCTGTTTTTGTGTACATTTATGTGTGTGTGTATATATATATATATATATTACATGCCTATATTTAATAACATATATACATTGATTCGTTTCAAAATGTAAATAATTACATTCCATTGGCAAACACTTATGGGTATGTTCATATATTTATTTAATTTAATAGGACATCGTGTCTGTCATCAAAACTGAGACACATTAGCTCAGAAATGTCTGGATTGTTTCTCCGACACCTACTCACATTGTCAAACAAAGAATGTCTACTTCCTCACGGTCCTACCGCCACTGCCACGGAGCATTCGACGTAATGCGTTCGCTATTTTATCTTTCTGCTTCCAGCTTGAATAATCGCTTCTCTCTTTTACTGACAACATAAAAGATGTTTGCTGAGCATTTCAGCAAGTCGAACAAAAGAAGCCATTTTGTTGGGGAGGGGTGACGTTTTCCTTGAAGGACATTTGAAAAGTCGACTTTCAATGAAAAATAAAAAGATATGGAAGGACTATAAGAGTCATAATAGAACAAGTCATGTGATTAGCTCTGTGGAAAGAAAAATATCATATTATACCGCTAACTTACTTTTCTTAATAAATTTAATACAGCCGTAGTTTTATTTAATTTAGTGGTAGTAAAATATGCAGATGAGAAAAGATCTAACAGTTTTAAGCACAATATACAAAGAATAACATTTTTTGTATTTTTCTTGGCCTTTTTTTGTTCGTGTTTAAATAGAAATCGCTCAAGACAAGGCATTAATATACTTGATGTAAGGAGCTAACAAAGAATAAGATATAAATATCGCAAGGATATGAGATGCGTATTGGCGTTAGTCTTGAAAAGGCCAAGTCTACAGTTTTTTAGAAAAAAGCTACTGGAATAGGAAGCTGTATTACAATGAGGTATAACAATAGCGAATTGATGGAGACCTATCGACGATCGAGTCAAATGAGATGGAACAAAAGAAGCAAGGAATATATGACACAATTCTGAATAACACATGCCATGATAGTACTTATAGAAAAGACTGAGATTAGCAAAATCACGTCCGTGAAAAAGAGGGGGAACATTCATCAAGACATAATGACCATGGCGTTGCCTTGTATGCTAGCAAGGAATAAGCGCTGGAATATCTAAGTGATCTCCCGGATCTCGTGCCTACACGTTGCCATCATTCTTCAAAAGCATTGCATAAATTATGCAGGGTCTGGACCGAGGGGACCTTACGATTTGACTGAAAATTAAATGGTCGGTTAGGAAGATGTATAACTCATTTTTGGCTACGTATGAATGGTTTGCAATGTCAGAATTGACAGTAGATTTCTGCAATTTTGATCGGGTTAAAGGGTCGCAGAAAGTGCGATTATTTGGAATATTTGCATGACTATTATACTATTTGTTGTAATATTCAGAGTGTTTCGGCCATTATCAACGCAGACCTATTTCTCTTACTTGCAGATCTTCTAGTCGTATTATAGAATCGTTATCTCCAAGCAGAACGTAATTCTGAACGCGATGATGGTTTGTTTCATATTTCGTCGTATACTAGTTGTCCCGTCTCCACATTACCCGGTAGTGTATTTATTTAAAATTTGTTTTTATTTTATTTTTGGGTGCCTTTTAAGTATTTATCTACCACTGGTGTTGACAATTTTATATACCATATTTTCTTCTTTTTTCTGTTTACAATTACTTATTATGTTGCTTTTGGTAATCAAATATTATAGATATTAAATTAGGGTAATATTTACTATATACATTTGACGTGAAATGATTACCTAATTTCTGATTATCGCCAACTTGACCACTACTTGTTGCTGTGTACATATACCGAGTATGTAGCTAGTGAATTTCGATTTCATGAGTCAACAATTTTGATTTTAAAGAAGGGGTATCAGTTTTCTATATAAACGTGATGTAAAATGATCACACATTTTCTGAACAACCCCAATTGTTTGACAACATACTGCACAATTGATATAGTATTGGTTTTAATGTAAATATGTAGTAACATTTTTTGGTTTCGGGTGTTAAAATCGGCTGTAGACGTATTTGTGATGGGATACTAACTAATCTGGACCATTTTACAATTGTTTGCAAATAATGTTTCTTCACTTTTTCTCATTTTTACGTAGATTTCAATTTATTTATATCCGTTTTAAGTATTTTTTTCATATTTTTTCTTTTATTTGAAAGACATAAATAAGATCGTTTAAAAAGGGTGTTTTTCTGTTTTTTAAAATTATTCAGGACCAAAATTCTATTTTTGTTATTTGACATACAACAGCAGAAAAGAAGAATTCACATGGATGATCTAGAATTTAGATATTGAACAAAAGAATAAGAGTAAAAACTAGACGTTAAGCATAATGCACTGGAATAACGTGTATGTTTTATTTTAAGAATGAAATGTTACTGCGTAGATCTCTAATCTGATAAATTGCAAGCAAGTCTGCGCACGCACGAAAAGGAAAGAGTTGTTGTTGTATACTTTATGTTGGATATTTTGCCGCCAGTGTAATCTGAAGAGATACAATCTCTTAGCGGATAAGTGGACTGATATAAATCATTAAACTTATGTTAGGAGTTTATAAACATGGTGATACAATTTTAGATAGGTGTCAAAGAAAAATGGCAGTAAAATAACGTAGATATATGTCATGATAATGTGCGATGTTGAAGTTTAAATTTAGCTGACAAATCCACATTAGATAACACGGTGTTTAATATAATAACTTTTAATGTTAAAACCATCAATAAATAGCATGCCATAAAACAGTGTAGTCTTCGCGCTTTATTGCTCTGAATGCACGCATATATTCAATAATAATAACACTTAAAATATACTGATATTTTATTTATTGTGTTTATGTTCATAAACATATTTTCATGTGTGTAAAATTAAAATATCAGTCCTACGCATTAAATAGAAAGAGATATACGTCGCATAATACATTTTTTCGATGCAAACAGTAAGGGTTCATTTTACTGCATTTTAAATAAAATAGCAAAAACAATAGTTTAATTATTATAAGAATTTGCGAGTCATTCTATATAATTGAGATTGTATGAAGGTCATTTTTAAATGGTGGAATGGGGACGAAGCATACATATTTTTTAAATAAACTTGCTGTATGATGGGATTATAGAATACGTGATTTTGGAGTAAAACTCGCTTAAGTAGCATTGTTGTAGAAAATATAATTGAATTGATCCGTGAAATATTTGATTTTAAGAGTCATTGGATATAAGTAAGGAAGTCGGATGCGTGTCATATAAGTATTGGAAAAAAGAGGGAGATGAATGTCAGATTACAAATAAAAAAACGAAGTTTGCTAACTAGTGTTTACCTTCTTAATTGTAATAGGATAGTGACGTTTGCAGGGGAAAATATACAATATTTAAGTACGTGTAAACTGTTTTATCCGATCAAAATGTAATTTTAAGTGTATTTCGTTTATATTGACTGGTTAATTTAATATAGATTATTTGCTTTTAAGTTGGTGGGGTTTTACTAGTAAAAGACTAGTGTACTGATATTCTAGTCACAACGAAATGGGGTTTCCGAAGAGCGGAAAACATGATGATGGTTGGTATTATTATGAGGACATATCGATAGAACCGCAATTAAATATAGTGATTTTAACAATTGAAAAACGTAAAAACAAATACGCTGTAATTGAATCGACTAATTTTATTTTTAATTATCTAAATGATAATATATTTCCTCAGAAGTTCACGTTTTGATTAAATAAAGTGTTCTAATCGAAAGTCTGTGCAGATTCTGGATTTCGACAAGATGCAACTTAAAGAATGTCAAAAGTTACATCACACGAAACGTTGTAATAGTTAAATCCAAGATGAGAATAGTAGTTTGAATAATACAAATACTACACATTATAAATCCTCATCTACAAAAATTCTGAAAGCTAAGATAATGTAACAACAGCTGATTTGTAGAACTATACTTACTATTCACAATTAATAGAAGAAGAAGAAGAAGAAGAAGAAGAAGAAGAAGAAGAAGAAGAAGAAGAAGAAGAAGAAGAAGAAGAAGAAGAAGGAGAAGAAGAAGAAGAAATTCCCATGACAAAAAACCGCCGATCGAAAGAAGCGGATTGAACCGGAAATGTAGGTAGATTTGTTGTTAGTTAGTCTCCATGATGAATCATCTGATTTTCCGAGAAAGGTATAACTGGTTATGATGCGTTTTAGTTACCTTGAAACCAGCCTTAATTTTACCACCATTAATCGATGTTGTGTGACAATCGGTCTCCATTTGTATTCTAGAAACCATCAGGATCAACAGTAAAAACATGTAAACCTTTGCTACTTACCGCAGAATCACTGAGATACTTAGTCCAATGTCACTACCAAAAATGTAGAGTTAACTGACATGGTACATGCCCATATCAGAAGGAGGTACCCGTATGAGAATCCCAAAACACAAATAGAAAACCGACAGAAGACACCCCCTATATGTGTATGGACAACCAAGATGCAGATTGAAATCAAGACTCAGTTTAATGACAAGAGAGGAAACTTGACTGTGCGCGGTCATAGAACTACCGAATTGAAAAGGGGAATCACTGGAATGACTACTTGAACGACGCTTTCTCATAACCCATAATCCATGCAGTACGGTGTGCCCTGTAACTTAGCATAAGCAATGGTTTGGACAGCTAGCAACGTCCATGGGTGGGGCCAGAAACAAGCAACTGTCTTTGTCAAAAGTTCAGACAGACAATAAAACAGTAAATTCAGTGATGGACTAACTTGTATTGACGAAGATTTAATGGACTTTAACCTTGACGCCCAACGATGGATTCCGTATAGGCATGATACGATATAATGATGATAACACTTAATAGTAGCATATGTATTAGTAGTCTCAGTAATATTAAACATTGTTTTGCCTAATACATAAAATGTCTTCTTTTAACACTTCTTTTTATATGTTATGTTTCTGAAAGCTTTTTTAATTAAAATATATTAATATATTTATCTTTTAAAGAATGTATCTCAATTTAAATGAATAGTTGGCGAACACATTATTACAAAATATTTCAGAGTTTTTATTTATTATTTCCTTTGAAATAAGGAGACAGGTCTGAATACATGAAACGTGACAAAAACACTAAAATCTCATAAAAATATCACCTAATAAAACATGAAAGAAAACAATATTGCTGGGAGAGAGAAAATATCATGTAGTATTATGAAGTCTATAAAATCTCTTTCTTAAAAATGAAAGCGAATAAATGATCGATTTAACCATGAAAAGAGGTTAATATAGTTTGTTTAAATGTAAGTGTGAGAAAAATTAGACGCACTTCCAGCGTAATTCTTACGGTCAAAACATTCAAGACGTTTTTAAAATAAATCGAATTCATTATTTTAAGATCATATCTAATTTGATTCGAAATTGCCTTGAGTTAATCTTGAAAAAGCAATTCATAAAGTATGCTAATGATTGTTTTATGGCGCTTGGAAAAATAAAATTCGCCTCTTTTTAAGAAGAGTGTGGCCACTAATGGAAAACATGAGTCAAAAAAGAAATTAAATCTCGTCAGTGATGCGCTGTACGCACACTCGATTTGATCTACCTTTGTGAATGGTGTCAAGACATGCGGGGAGTTAGGTTTGGGTTTATGTTAGTGTAGATTTCTGGGTCAAAGAATCAATGTTTTCATCGATAAAAATCTAATTTATCCTCGTATTATATGCAGAATCAACGGCACTGAAGAACGCATCGCGTAATAATCGACATTAACACTTTATGTAAGTTTATGTTGAAGCAGTATCTTAAATAGTTTATAACGTCTATGAATGTTATCGTGTTGTATATTTCTAATTTTCATAAACGACCTTCCCGATGACATTGTGTCTAAGATGGGTATATTTGTTGACGACATCTACTCTTGTCATATAGGTTAAACGGACGCACACATATTCGAGGCAATGGCTGATTTCTTAGAAAGTGCCCTCCAGTCTGCAGTGGAATATGCTCATAAATTCATGGTAACCATTAATGTTGCAATGGCGAACCTTCTTTACTTAAACCACTTCAATAAACCTATTCAACCAACGATTGTCGTGACAAATAACACATTTCCTAAGAGTCCAACGTTCAAACACCTCGGCGTAACATTCACACGTAACATGAATTGCAGTAAATGCATAGAAGACATTACTAAGACTGCTGCAAAGAAAGTGGGCTCGTTCCACCGAGCTAGCAAACTTCTCACACCTGACCGAATCCTATACTTCTACAAAGCCACGATTCTCCCATTCATTGAGTATTGTTGTCACATATAGGCTGATGCACCATCCACCAGTCTCTCCCCCTTAGCAAGGTCCAAAAAATAGTATCTATTCTAACAGGTCCCTCACTATCAACCAAGCTCCAGTCCCTGTCTCATCGCCGCAATGTTGCATTCTTGTGATTTTTTACAAGCACCTCTATGGATTGTGCTCTAAGGTACTTGCTGCTCTTGTGTCCTCCTCAACGCAAATACACTCGCCAACCCGACAATCGTCTAAATCCCATTAATTCACTTTGGACGTCCCCAGATGCCGGAGAGGCTTCTACTCCAATACCTACTTTCCTCGAGCAACCAGCCTTTGACATTCCATCCTTGCTCCCTGTTTCCCTGACTGTGCCGACATGCAATAATTTTAAAACTTATTTGAACAAGCATCTCCCTGCTCAGTTTCCAATTGAGGAACGCCCCATAAAATGTCCCTCCCTTTTTCAGTAGCCCCTTACGTTTACAGTGGCAACTTGCCTTGTGTGGAGTTAACTGAGTAAAAAAAAGTAATAATTATTTTTGTTACTTCAACCTGCATTTTCACATTTTGGGTAGGTGTTCGGGGATAAGTTTGGTGTGCTTTCACGAAAAGGGCCTTTAGATTAATATAAATTCTTATATCACTATTCGAGACATGATTTTTTGAGGAAATAAATGAAATTCATAAGAAACTCGATATGAAAAATGTATCACATACTTTTTTAATCGGCATTCTTCGGATTAGGAACGACAATTACTGAAGTGATATCGATAAATACAAAGTTAAAAATGTGTGACTGTATTGTTTACATATGACTAAACAAATAACTTTTATTTAATCGATCATTTACATTTTTCATTATTTGAAATTGTATTAAAATATTGCCAAAATATTGTGTACAGGTGATGTTTAATGTTATGTATTGAAAACAAAATATTTTATTGTAATAGTACATACTTATAAAAAACTGTTAAACTTACTTCCAATAATCTGATATTTGGTAATGTACTGTGGAATAGAAACTTGAATCTAGTGCCTCCCTCTACAAATTATTTTCTTCATATGCAAACTGCGAACACGGTAGTAAGTATACTAAAAACAAAATCACGTATGTTTTCTAAAGTTACTGATATTAGCATTTTAAAAATGTTGGTCGAATAAAAATCAGTGAATAAAAAAGAAAGACATTTTGTTTCTGAGAGCGAAGAATAATTAACTTAACTGGTATAAGAAACAGACATTTATATTTAGCCTTTGTTTGGGGAGCTGTTATGATCTAAGAAGTGATGAAAATCATACCTTATTTCATATATAACATAATAATAATATTAAGAAAGGACAAAGAAGAAGAAAAAGAAAGACAACAACAACAAATAAAAATAACAGGTTTCCGGTAAAAATCAAGCAGAAATCAACATTAGAATTCGTCGTCCTCTGGTCGTGCCACGCAATAAATTGTCAAGTACAGAAATATAAGACGATGGAGTTAGGATTACAAATGTAGGTATGTGTATGTTCAACCGTCATTCCTGCATGTATTCTATGCTAAACTTCCTAATACTGTGCATGCTCTCGCATGTCTGGGTGTCAGGGATGAACACTAGCAATATTGCCAGAAACAGATAAACACGAAATTTGTCGGAAAAGAAACAATTAATACACACTAGCATACGATATTATGAATGAACTTATGTTATACTCATAACATAAACAAACTTGAAAAACTAATTTTTAGAATAAATTATTCAGGGGATCAAAGGAAAGTAAATAATATTTATACAGACTAAAAGAAGTATTCTGTATTATGATATATGATGTCTCTGGCATAGGTACTATTATGACACGTTTTTCTAATGAATTGTCTGGTTTATTCTCCGCTTCTTTCCAGCTCGTTTGACTCGTTCGTCCAGTAGTATTCATCAATTTTCTTTTCAGGTACGTTGAAATAAGCTTCATCATTCCAGTAGCATGTCTGCAGGAACAACTGGCATGTGGAACTGTCTTGCTGCTAAGTACTTTTTCTCCTACCTATAGCCTTATTCTTTTCAATACTAAGGTGACTAGGCATCGCCAGTCTTCGTGTTAATCATGTTTTGTTCTTTATAGCTCACTACAACAAGTCTCTTCATGTTATGTCTGGAACGACTACGATAAAAAATATATTAGGTATTTATTTGTTCTTGTTGATTCCATATTATGTACCCCCAACATTATATTGGATATTGGGGGCAACAAAGCTATTAAAAACACTTTTACTGACACGCCAGACCGTATATTATATTACTATACTGGAGGCAATCAATTAATTGTTGGCTGAACCTCGACTCATTTCTCTAACGGCATTACCTCTTTCGATTTGGAAGAAGGATAATACATTTAAGTCCTTCGCATACCCTAGATGAAGTTAGTGACGTTACTAATGCTAATATAACAGAGGTAACAAGGAAAAGGTGACTAAATACCAAGGTATTATTACGACATGAATAGAGCAAGATGTATAGAAAAAATTGCGCTAAAAGGGGTGATTAGAATCATAAAAACAATCCCCGGGAGGAATCTCTGAAATGAAGAGTGAATGTCTACTATCCGGTAGTTTGCTCCATCTGTATAAAAAAAATTAAAATATCAGAAAATTGATAAAAACGTGAAAAGAAAGGAGATACAAAGAGATAGCAATGCATCTAAACTAAGAATGTTGATATTTACTTAAAAAGTGGTGGGACGTATCGAAAAATTACATCTGTAGAAAAGTCTGCTTACTTAGAAACAGCTAATGACATTTTTTTGTGCCAGGTTCACACACAAAGTAATATAGCAGTCGAAGCAGCAGAAGGAATAAGTAGAAGCACCCCCTCAATTTAAAGCTTACATTAGTGAGGTAAGCGCGGTGGAAACGTGGTAGAAACAGAGCAATGTCGTATAGAACTCTGGTTCCTGGGGGTCGGAGGTAAAACCGTCTAGTTCTAAAACGAGGAAGACTTTATGCAGTCCAGGCAATCCTGAGTACGATATTCGTGAGCTCTATCCACCACTCCGAATCGCTTAGCAAACACATGAAAAAAGAAAAATAATAAAAATATTCTTTAATCCAACACTCTCCTCCACTCCAAACAAAAAGTAATAGTGTGGCGCAAGTACAGACGCCCTATTTTATTAAGTTAGATTTTCCCACATTGAACTCCGACCTTGTGCTTTATTTTGCTCTTGTGGAAGGAAAGTAAATAGGGATAGTTGCAATCAACTTCCTACTCATACCGAAAATAAAGTGTGTTTATAATACCGCTTGCTGTTGATTGCTTCAAGGGGTTAGAAATTTAGACATCTGCGGCGGACGGACACTTGGAAATGTCAGAAGCTAAAAACATATACATTTTAAGCCAGCGAACTAAATAGATTGACATGGTTCTTTTTCTCTATTTCTTTTTGTTCATGTGTTCTTGTTTCTCTTGTTCATTCTTTTTTATTGCTGAACGTTTGGTTGTTCTCCTATTTGTTGTCACGAGAGAGAACCTCAAGCAGTCAATGAGATTTTCTCACATTGTGTAGACGAGTTCCCAGCGCAGCTGACTCCAATCTGGAATGTAGCACGAATAACAGCTATATATCTATATAGAATGCATTAATCACGTGTTTACCAAGTTTTCACATTTCAGCGGCTATTGACTCTTTCCTTATTACTCCTGATAGTTGATTATCCGTAGCAAATTTTATAATGCCATACGACGACAGTTGTCACCCGTTTAGGCAGGCAACAAGCAACAACTTTTGAATATTTTAACAAGGTAGGGTATTTAGAAACCATGGGAAACGAGAATGTGACTTTAGTGACACTCAGAAGTTTGTCGAGCCGTGCCCAAGACGTTAAGATTCAACCTCGGAATATCTCTATCGGTGCCTATATGTCGCAAAGGACGCACCCAGGGCAAGACACCACTAGAAAAAATATTATCAACATTGCACCAAAATAGGTTGATACAAAACAAAATAACCGCGAAGTGTCTGACATACTATACACAACGAGTTTGTAGAGCTTCATTCAAACCTCCCTGGAAGGGCGCTAAGAATGTTGTTATTCTGAGAAACATTTTTTAGCCACTAAAACTTCAGAAAAATATATTGGCTTTTTATCAGCGAGCACTGCATCGTAAATGCCTGGTGCGGCAATTCAATGTGAGGCGCAATCGTTATCAAAATACACGGAGTGTATTGGAAATCTGTAGAGACTTATTGCAGCTAAAATCCCAGGAAACACCACTAATTTTTACCAGTTAGCTATCACAGCTAATTATTAGTGTGTGAATTCATAGTGAGATAATAATAATAATGATAATAACAACAGCAAACACTATAATAATAATAATAATAATAATAATAATAATAATAATAATAATAATAATAATAATAATAATAATAATAATAATAACAACAACAACGCTAAATAAACCCCCCCTAAAAATGTCAAACTAGAGAGCACCAGTCTTCGATGGAATACACGCATACTGGTTTTAAAAATTCACAGTCCTACAAAGAACACAAATACAACAGCTGAGAAGATGTATCCCGGAAGAACCACACTAATACAATAACACATCGAGAGGGGAACGACTCCAAACAACTACTAAAGAATAACTTGTTACAAACCATGTGAAATATCTTATCAACAAAATTCAGGGAACAGATCAACTATATTCTTATAAATCGTGGACAACTTCAGTAGGAACCAAAATGGCGTCGAAAAGGTTAAAGAGGGATGCATAATCTGTTATGTATGTATCAAAAGATAAAATGATACACATGTAAAAACTAAAAACAAGAACGTAGCGTTTGCATAGTTACTACTATAAGAAAGCTTACGACGGGATCCCTCTAGCATAGATACTCGATTTCTGTAGGGTGTGCAAAATATTTGACAAGATTATCAATCTGATTAAAAAATCAATCGAGGCTGGAACTGAGATCTGCAGGGCAATACCTAACTGAATAAAGAATATAGAGAATTATATTTCAACGAAGTTTTCTATCATCGCTAGTTTTCACCAAGGCCATGATGCCATTTAACAAAATTATGAGAAAATGTGATGTCGAATACAAGTTTATATACAAAGAGGAAACAATAATCCAACATCATGTACATGGATGATCTAAAGCTATTTGTGGAAAGCTAAACGAAACAGGAGATTTTGATAAAAAAAACCAAATTATTCAGCTAATACATACAAATTGAATTAAGAACGGACAAGTGACAAGAAGAGAAAACAAAGACAGCGGAGGGTATAGACATGCCCAACTAAGAGGAGATGAGGACAGAGGGCGAACCTAGAACCTATAAATATTTGGGAGTTCTGGAGGCACACACCATCAAATCAACAGAATTGAAAAGGAAAATTGGAAATAGATACATGAGAAGAATAAAAAAGACTCATAGAAACAAAAGTATATAGAGTAAAAAGAATAAGAACCTGGGTAGTATCATTAGATCGATAACCTGGACCATTAATAGGTTTGACCAAAGTAGAACTGAGGAATATTGACTAGACGACGAGGGAACTAATGACTATGCACAATGGATTACACCAAAAAAGCCGACTGACCGACTCTACGTTATGAGGAAACACGGATGAAGGGGTCTGGTAAGTATAGAAGAAAGTGTGATTAACACAAAAACGACTTCGAAAAATAAATAACGCAGGAAATATAAAAACTTAATATCAAAGCAAGAGACACCGGGCGTATGAAGAAGATAAGGAGAATAAAAACGAGAAACATAACGAGAAAACAAAAGTAGGAAGAGAACCCGATACATGGACGATTCATGATGATGATATAAGAAAAAAACACATCGACATGGCTAAGAAAATGACATAATAACCGAATCAGTACTAGCAGCCGTAGACCACATATAGCAATCACTATATCAAAGCTAACAAAGCCAACCCAGCAAAACATCAAATGTATATTCTGTGGACATAGAGACCGAACATTAAATCACTTAAAAAGTGAATGCAGCAAGCTAGCTCAAGAAGAATACAAAAACAGATACAGCTGTTCACTTGGAAGTATACAAACGAATGTATTTTCAACACGCGGATAATTGGTACAGACGCAAACGGAAGTCAGTACTGAAAAACAAATATCACAAAATATGCTGGGGCATTGAGGTATAAACAGATAAACTCATCTAAGTCAGGAAACAAGATATCATGATATTAAACAAGAATTAAAAAAACTATCAATCGTAGATTTTCCGTCGCAGAAGATGACAAAGTTAAGATCAAGGAACCAGAAAAAGAGGCAAATACACGGAACTTGTCAAACAACTGAAAAAAGTATGGTACATGAAGAAAGTCAATGTAATACCAATAATAGTACGAGCACTTGTAACAGTCACGAAAATAACTGTAAAAAAGACTTGGAGAAATTGGAAATAAAGGGACGACTGTGGCATTACAACGGACGACAATGGTGAACACAGTTGAAATCTTAAAGAAAATTATCGAATGCGGAAACAAACATGTATAAAATTCAAACGCTTACCAGTCACATGGAAAATGCCATAAAACGAAGACAAAATCATAAAAAGAACACTACTGCATGAAACCTAGTGAACTGAACTGTAAAAAATATTATCCCCCCCCCCCCAAAAAAAAAGCCACAACAACGTGATGGTACACACCGTGGATGATACAACACAAAACACACAATGGTGGTTATGGGTCAATGACGCTGGAAATGCCGAGTAGGCAAGACACTAACCAGACCTCTACTGAATGCGAGCGGTGGGTACTGGGGTGTTCGAGAGGCTTATTGACACCCACATTCTTAAGAAGACCAATGGTCGTTGCCAGCTTGAAATCAATGGCAATATGCTTTTGCGATAACGCAAAGTCATTTTCAAAAGTTATTGAAAAAGATGGAGAGTACTTGTAATCTGAGGAAACTTGTTGTCACTAAATATCAACCCTCTCGGTTATTAGCTGTGAGCCATTACTGATGATGACCTGTGTGAGAACTACTAGTGAAGTGATAATAATAATAATGAATAATATATAGATATATATCAGGGTATAATGAACCTATGTTAACACTTTGTCAGCTATAACTAAATAACTTTTTTTTCATTTTGAAAACTACACGTAAATCCTAAAGCATGTTAAGATGTATGGAATAGACGGGCATATGTTAATTGACTTGGCTTAACAATTCACTAATTAAATTTTCTTAGAATTAAGCTGATCTCAATCCTGAATAAATGTATCTCCATACACGTGCTATATTCAGGATACTTATTAATGTAATACTTAAGCTCACTTAATCAACGTTGTCTGCCAGATAATGTTTCTTATATATTTTAATCACATAAAACACATTCGAACATATTCCTCAATTTGAAGATTGAGTTATATTTGTATACAATACATTTTAATTATTTTAATTAGTCGTAATTAGACATTATCTTACCAATTGCCCCATCTCTTGCTGAGTGTCTCTATATAACTATCATCCTCTTGAACTGTATATCGACTCATCGGTCTTATTTTATAGTATATCTATTACCCTCGCACCCATCTCTTTATCTCTGTTTAGTAACAACCGAACGTCATAACAAAGGGAAAAATAAACAATTGGAATCGTCCAATATAAACGAAAGGGAACATCAAATTGTAATGCTATTTAACTGGTAGGCGTAGAGAGACAGAAGGGCAGCATATAGCGATATGAAAGCGAATATGTTTCGATGTTCTCTTTTTTAAAATAAGAAGCCTTATTATTTTCCTTATAAAGAAATGGCCCACGAGCTCAATGGGTGACTTAACAGTTCGTATTTTTCTGATATATATATATATATATATATATATATATATATATATATATATATATATTTATTTCAAACCTGTTTAAGATAATCCATGACTACTATCAATGTGTTATAATGAAAGAACACAGTTTTTTTCTAAATTAATTTAACGTTAAAAGTGTATTGATTCATATATTTTAATAAACAACTGAGAAAGTTACAAAAATAATCACTTTTATAATCATGATCTTAAGATTCTCTTTTAGGTTATGAAAAACACATTATTCACAGGTTTTCACGCCGTTTTGAAAATGTCTAAATAAATTACCATGAAAGAAACACAAAAAATTTAAAAAAACATAAAAGAACAAGCACCTATGTCAGTTTTACAAAGATAAAAAAATCGATTAATTACAATTTTATTCAAAGTCAGTAACAAATGTCGGCTTTCATTTTGTGGCTCAGTCTCACAAATCTTCTCGGTTATTTCCGTTTTCTTTTCGATTTAATCTTTTTTTTCTTAAAATAATTGTCCACGTGTTTCTAAAAAAATTTCTAGTTCGTTTTTCAAGATGTCACCATGTCTAATGACCCTTAAAACGAACGACTCTCGCTGATCTTTCAATTAATGACTCAGCAAATAATCAATGGAGTCAAGACATTCACTTAACCATACATAATGTTGATAACTCGTTGGCGAATGGCGCCGCGAATAAAAATAGAAAGGCTTCAAAATGAATCTAGGATGAATCATTCGGCAATATATCAACTATGTCGATTGGTGATAGGGTAGCGGAGAGGGTATGAGGGAGTAACACGGCGGATGTTACAATTAATCGAAGATTAACCCAAGGAAACTAATATACACGTTGAAATAGCTGAATAAATAATGAATTAATGTTTAACTTTAGGTTTTGGTACAGAATTTAAAGAAGTATTGCTTAAGATACAGTAACATTTTTGTAAGGCATTTATAATTGATTTTCTTCACGAATGTAATTATCGACAAATGTGAATAAAATAACTGGTCACATTTAGAAATTGCATAAGATTGTATGGAGTAACATACTACTACTACTGCTACTGCTACTACTAGTACTACTACTACTACTTCTACTCTTACCACTATAACTACTACTACTACTACAAATAATAATAATAATAATAATAATAATAATAATAATAATAATAATAATAATAATAATAATAATAATAGCATAGACATGCTACAAGAAAGTATATGGCAAAAAACACAAGCATGAATAAGTGAGGCCTTAATGATGTACAAGATACCCGATAAAATTATCAATATTAAAAATTAAGCACAGGAAACATGTACACTGGGGCAGACAGCTTGAGCACAACCCTTGGTTGATATAAGAATACAGAAAGGACATTTTTCAGGGAGACTTTCTATCATTACTGTGTTGTATCATAGATATTATGCCATTTCACAACATACTCAAAAATTGGAATGTTAGATAAAATTCACTCACATAGAAGACAGAATAAACCTCCTCATTTATGTCGACAATGTTAAGCTATTTGCAAAAGAAGAACAATCTGATAAACACAACCAGAATCTTCAATCAGGATATTAGAACGGAATTCGTAATGGAAAAGCCTGCACTTCTAGAGATTAAAATGAGAGAGTTCAAGACAGCAGAGAGCATACAACTACTTGACCATAAAGAGGTAAAGGCACTTAGCGAACACAATGATAACATATCCCAGAATTCGGAAGTATATGCAATCAACTCAAAATAAATTAAAGATAAAAATAGGAAAAAATAAGTGAGAAGAACAAGACACACCTTAGAAATCATGTTATCGGGTAGAAATATGATAAAAAGAATAAACCCTTGGTTAGTATATCTAGTAAGATATTACGGATAATTTATATGCTTAAAAAATAGACTAAAGTACCTGGACCAGAAGATTAGGAAAATAATGACTGTTAGCAATGCACTAAATCTAAAACATGATATTGACTGACACTGCATAAGAAAGATAAGGTTGAAGAGAAGTGGTAAGTATACTACACTATGTTGATCTCGAAATAAGAGTTAGATAAATACATAACTCACAACAAAGAAAGGCTGATCATTGCAACAAGAAAAATCTCTGGAAAATGAACAATAAAGAAAGCATTAAAGCTGAAAATAAAACGATAAAGAAATAAAAGTGGGAAGAAAAGCAGCTACAAGGGCGATGCTTAGAACTGAGCAGAGAGGAGACACACGATCACACTTGGGCATGTCTACGAAAAGAGCACCTGATGAGAGATACGTGATCCTTGTGAGAGCCGCACGCAACTACTCGATCAGAACAAACAATGTTAAAGCTCGACAAATATACACCAAACCCAAGAAGACAGTTAATGTAGACTGTGGACAAAGAGACAAAACAGTAAATCACATAATACGTAAATGCAGTATACTAGCACCCCCCTTAAATAAATGCAAAACGGACATGACTGCGCGGGAAAGGGGCCACAGGGAAAGAGGCTGACGGTATGATTGTAACGCACATTCAAATAGTACAGGAACAAACAAGAGAATATTCGAAAATAGAAATCACAAAAACCTCTGGGCATGGAGATACAACAACAGAAAGGAGGTCGAACGTGATAAAACCTAACCAGTAGGCAAACACCTGCTACATAGAAGATTTCGCCGTCTCATCAGTTCAGTTGCTGAAAAACAAAGAGAAAAAACGAGGCAATTAGTTGGAACTTGCCGGAGAATTGAAAGGAATAATAAACATGACGAACGTCTCGAAAACACTTTAAATACAAATAAAGAAAACATTGGGATGAAAAATAGAGACCATAAAACGAACGGCAATGATAAAAATAGTTGTAGTCTAAAGAATAATTGTGAATGCGGAAAACAACCAACATAAACAACGAACACGAATCTACTACTACAATATTTAATCGAAAAAGAATAATATATTCCGACAGAACAGCACACAAGCTGAGGAGAAGTGAAAACTGCAATAAAGCAAATACCCCCACCACACACAAAATGAGTAATACATACATGATTGGGATAGCATCAACGCCGGCTGGTACCATACAAAACTACCGTTAAGAGTCACGAGTTATGCAAATACCAAGGAGGAAGGACAAGCACCGACAAGTTGTTTAACTGGAAGGGTGTAGAGAGTAAACGAACATTGGGAACTCTTAGTTCCATTAGAAGTGCAGAGTCGATGCTAACAAGAAATCAACGATAAACGAATATTGCGATAGCGCAAAGTTATATGCATTATTCATAAAAAAAGAAGCTGGGATTGGTGGAAATCTGGGAGACTTATTGTCATACAGACTTAAACGGATGTTGTTATCGGTGTTGTAGAAGTAAGTGTTCATACTAATCATATCTATTAATAATTAACATCTGCTACCTTTTTGTCTAAACCCGAAATAATATTATTAATTTTATATCTGAAACCGAAACTCTACTATTACTATCGTTTAATGCTCGAGTCGGTTTACTACATTATTTCAGACTAATGCCCCTGTATCAGGTACGGCATTCACCCTAAGCGGCTTGAATCGGCTTCCTCCAAAGAAGGAAGTTTCATGGGAGCATATATTTAACAAGCGCTTCTTAGTTGCATGTATATCCCGGGTAGGAGAGATGACGACGTTAGGTTTTTGCAGTGATTGCAGGGAGGGTTCAACATTCTCCTACATGCAGCGCCGAGTATTCACAAATAGTCACCCATCTGGTACTGACAAGGCTTAACGTTGCTTAACTTCGGTGATCGAACGATAAACTATGTTTATGCCGTATACATTTCAGACTAATGCACCATAATTCAATGATTAATCTAGGAAGCGGTACTGTAGTTATCAAATAATACCACCATCATAGCTAGGATTACCTTCTTCTGTTGTGGGGTGTGTATAGTATATGGTTTGTAGTCATTAAGCCATCCTCCCATATATTAACTTATCTTTTGAGGTAGTGCTGTATATGTGCGTTTGCCACGATATAATCCTCCAAGACATGATATACTAGTATATAGCCGTCTGTAATATATACCGCAAACAATATTCAATTCACTCTCCTGGTAACAATTGTGTTTATTTTCTGTCACCTAAGATGATACATCGAGAAGAAGCATGTTTAAAAACATTTCTATGCATACATACATAAATATATACAAGAGAGAATTAGAATTTGTAACAAACACTATCCGCGCGTGTCAAGGGTGTCTCTGTACAGGGGTTTTTCAGGACAACCTGACATGCGGATATATCTTCCTACAAGTAAACCTTGTCCAAATATTCAAAATAACATAGTATTTGAAGCCCAAATAAGATCCCCTGAACACGGTTACACAAGAACTAATACGAGAAATGATGTAATCTCATAAAAACACACTAAGCTGAATACTCCACTAAACTAGGTGGAATCTAGTCCGTGAATCCGAAACGACTAAAGGGCAACAACACAGATATACTATATCATAATTAACTGGTTAATTAGGGAGAGAAAATAATGTTCTCGGATATCTATGTATCTCATATAGATATCAAGTGTTAGCGCGAGGAGAAGGATGTCCGTTGATTTCTGAGAACTTACGGTAGTGAAGTGAAAAATATATACAGAATATTGGACACACATTTGATCAGTTTTTTATATTCTTTCAGTGTTGAATCATTTGAAGTATTTCGTCGCGTAACTGTGCAACGAATAGCTCTATCTGCGTAATATTGATGAGTTTGGAAGCTGGAGATCATCGGTGACTGAAAAGGATCAGAATATTAGAAGAAAGATAGATTCATTATGATGATTCTCGTTGGATTTAAAATTCGGAAATCTTTTACTGTTGATTAGTGCTTTAAGAATACCTTGAAATCCGTCAAATGTTAGTTGGAAAATGGCGATGCCGATGTAGAAGCAGTGGCTAGCAGGAAGAGTCATAGCCAACAGTCTGACTGTGTCCGAGACTGTGTACAAACGGTGCGGCAATATCCAGTCAAGACAATATGGAACTTGGCAAGAGATGTAGTCGTCCAAGTAGCGACTATGGATAAAGGGATTAGCAGGGATCTTCGCTAGTCTTCATAAGAGAATTGCATAGGTCAATCTATTTCCGTAAAAGCCCGATAAAACCGTCTCATGAAAAGCAAGACATTCCGAAACAATTTAAAATGCCGAGTCAAACCAAGTATATTAGCGCGAAGAAAAACAGATGACTTGCATACGCTCCGCAGGAAGTTCCGCGCGGTATGAAGTCTAAGTTCTCTGAAACTGTGATGTATACTAAAAGTGACTGGTTCTCAAATCGAAATGGCTGTGTTGAATTGCTGTCTCCTGCTGTCAATCGCATCATGAAGATAGGTGGCTGTGCAAAGATGTGCCTACGGCAGGAATACTTAGTTTCATGTTAAACTTAACCAGTTTCGATATATGTCATCCGCAACTAGCCTGATTACAATCCCATCGTTTTCAAGTAAAAAATCGATAAACATATTTAACAGTGAAATAATAACCTAAATTAAATAGAAGTAACATACTCCGATTGAAAGTCGTCTGGTTCAGATTAAAGTCTACCTAGAAGTAATTGTGGGGGTTTAGTTCGTTTTTTTCGCAACATCTGCATTCGGTTATAAAGAAGAGCATAACACACCATATTTGTATAAAAATAAAAGTAATGCAATAACTTTGACTTTAGTTGTCAGAAAATGAGAGTTTAGCGTACCTTGTCTGTATGAAAATAAAAAGTAAGTGCTATAGATACCTAGGATCAGAGTAAAGTTAAACTTAATTGTGTTAGAATAAAACAGAGTCATTAAATAATAACTTAGTTGAATGCAAAATTATGATCATTGTTTAATCATTAACTGTCATGAAATCTCTTGCTACTGTTTGATTATAGCTATGATATATAAGTATATATATATATACATACATATGTACATATATAAATATATATGTATATATGATACCTATCATGTGAATTTATATATATATATATATATATATATATATATATATATATACATGTGTGTTCAGGTTACTAATCATCAAACGTGTCTAACAGTCAAATGAAAACCCAAATTAAATAGAAGCAACATATTACGTTTGAATCGTTGGCACATAACTTTGTGTTATCTGTGAGACGGGTATTAAGTTTAAATTTATATCACCTCTTTAAAATATATTTATATATATATATATATATATATATATATATATGTGTGTGTGTGTGTGTGTGTGTATGTTTGTGTTTCTTAATTTAAACTATTCAACGCTTCATTACATCGCGTTTCATAAATACTATGAATTGGTCATTAACATTTAATGTGTCTATTCACAATGTGAATATGTTAAAATGATTATGATCCCACCACTTCGTGTAGTAACATTAGGAGAAGTAAAATTGCTAACTGTCATTAGCGATAATTTAAAGCTGTTCACAAAAACAAATAGAGCACTCTTTAACTGCTATTTTTATATAAAGCCGTGCAATTTCACTTTCATTTTTCTCCCGATGTTGCAATGGTAAATAGATCAGACTTTCGTAAAATCGATCGGTTTTATATTTCATCATGAAGCACTTGTATAGCAGCCACACTGAAGACTGGTGATAATGGGAAACTGTATGCATTTGATTTTTTTTTATATATAGTCGCATTTCTTAATTGAATATATATATATATATGTATATATATATATATATATATGTATAGATGCCCCCCCTCTCTCTCTCTCTCTCTATATATATATATATGTATTGATACACACACACACACTTCTTCATAATTAACATTCCTCGCGCAGAATCGCTGTTGACAGCCGCACAAAACAACCCATTAAGATTGAACTATATAAAAGCTAATATACAACATACCCAGAAAACAGTTAAAATAGACTCTGTGAACAAAGTTACAAAACTAGATTCATTATCATAACTGAATAAAGAAATTCATACCCAAACTGATCTAAGAACATACATGAATAGTGCGGAATGTAATCCACTGGGAACTGTAAATGTCTTCTCTTTGAACATGCAGATTATTGGCAGAGGCACGGATTAGAGCGAGTATTGGAAAATAAAAGGCCTAAAAATGATGAATTCAAATAGATAAACGTATCTAATCTAGGTAACGGGACGCGTCCAAAGTCAATAATATAAAAACAAAAAAAAATAGTAGCTTTCGTCGTTTCAGCAGATGACAGGGTGAAGAAAAATTAGGCACAGTAACTAAGCAAACATATGAACCTTACCAGAAGGCTGATAGAAACATGAAACATTAAACAATTAGAGTAAGACCAATGAAAGGAAGAAGACAAAGAACCGATACTGAAAATCCTAAACAGAATCAAGAGTTATTCGAATCCATGGCAGCAATAACACTTATATTACTGATGAAAATAGTGAAATATAAAAGAAACATCTTCGAGTGTGGATGAAAACATATATAATCATATTACACTAACAATGCACAGGTAAGTTGAAACTGTGAGGCTACGTAAACGCAAATAGAGGTAATGAACCTACATTATACTGAAACTTTAAGGTGAATTATGAAATATAATATCCATAATGTATAACGTATTCCCTCAATTCACAAGAAAATTGGGGTGGACCCAACCCTGGCTTATACCACACCGCATGATAAAGCTTCGAAGGATATATATATATATATATATATATATATATATATATATATATATATATATATATATATATATATATATATTAAAAAGTCAATGAATATACTGGAATCCTTATTGTCGCTCAAATTCCGTTGGAAGTGAAAGGTCGTTCATAACAGCCTAAACGGTAATACCAGTTTGAAGAACAGAAAGCGATTTATAAATAAGAATAAATAGCAGAAGACACGTATACAGACGAGAATACGCCATAAATGTAGCATCAGTTTTAAATTTAAACGTTTATTCTTGCTTTAGGGGCTACTATTGTACAGTTTCCGTGGTACCTCTGAAAATGAAAAAGTTGACAATATAAAATAAATAATGTGACAATGTTACACAGCCAGCTCTCAAGAAAACATATTCCATAATTCCTAATAATTGTAGTTAACGGTTTTTCCGAAAAACATGTATGTTATTAAAGCTAACGCGTGCACCGATTCTTTTAAAATATGTATTAATTTATATAACTACAAATTTCCTATCAAACTAGTCTTTTCTCTATTAAATATTTTTAATCTTACTTATTTGAATTTTTTTTCGCACAGAGTGCGAGTTTAGAAAGTATGCCCCCCTAAATGTTAAAGTTCATTAAAGAAAAATGCATTTATGTTACTCACCGTGTTGCTGCGATTATATATTTCAATTTCAGAATGATCTGTTTATTAATTATGACTGTATCGCACTGAAGAGCTGTGATACAGTGAAACAGTTTGTATCTGTATGACTATATATATATATATATATATATATATATATATATATATATATATATATATATATATATATAATATATAATATATATAGAGAGAGAGTGAGAGAGATACAGAGATAGTGACCCTCACGGCAGTAAGCGAAACGATTCTAACGAAAAGAGCCTGCATAGTTTGCAAACTACATCCTACTGTTGGGTATATTAGTATGTTAAAGACAATTATTGTCCGTCACATCGAACTTTTTACACGTTTCCAATCACCAAGTTGGTTTTAATATAAAACTTTCGATATTCACGTTTTTAGGCCAACAGCCACTCGAGAATAACGTTTAATGGAATGGAACGATTGCAAGGCGAAATTGATAAATCCAATGAACTAAATGTTGTTATTCATGGGAAGATTCATGACGCATGCTTGTGGACATTGTTTTTTAAAACAAATATGTTGTAGTCGGCAAGGAAGCATTTCAGTTGTATATGTGCGACAGACGGGGGGGGGGCATGTCAGGAAGTTCCGTTCATAGACATGTCTTCCTGATGTTAGAAGGTAGAAAGGAAAGTCCGTGTGGTCGAGAAACAAGTTCTTGCTGATAATATCTTTCTGAAAGCCACCAGAGATTGGAGCTCAGTTTAGTACCTTCCATGAAAATAATGTTAAAGTAGCGATAGTCGACGATGCTAAGCATTTAACTACGGGGACAGTGCTGTTGGTAAAGCGTTTAGATAAACATTTTCAGCTACTAAACAGTTTTGCATTTTGTTAAGTAAAAAGAGCTTTGCAGTGCGCTAAATAGTAGCTAACAATATAATGCTAAATACTAGCTAGTGATATAACTAATGACATTGCTAAACACTAGAAGAAGGGCTCATGTAGTCATTCACATACACACTGTATCACAGTTCTTAAGTGCGGATAGACCAGCACAAAGTCGGACCGAAGTTTCTACGATTCTAACCACGTGACTGTTTTCAAGTGTTACATTAATGGATTTATGTAAACATTGTCAGTTACTACACATTGCTTTATTTGTGTATTCACAAAGGACGATATATATATATATATATATATATATATATATATATATATATACATATTATTAATTTTATTTTTACACACACAAAAGTAATCTGTGTACGTGTTTCATTGTTTTTACTAATCGTCAGCACGGCTCGACTTTGACAGTTGCTCGAAACCACGATATATATATATATATATATATATATATATATATATATATATATATATATATATATATATATAATAACGAAGATATTTTTTTAATAAAATATTTAGAAAACCTTGCACAACGCAGATTATCTGTTTTTAAAAATAAATTATTTATTCATCTTAAAAACATTTTTTTAATGTTGTTATGAACTTGAGTACTTTCGGTAAATCTACCATCTTCAGAAGAATATTTCTTCTTTTTCTTTTTTTTTTCCTTTTGGTTGAGACATTCTCGTGGCCAAGTTGAAAATCCGTCTAGGTGTTATGACGAAGAGAGAAAAGTGTTGTTATGGCTGTGTGTCACGTGGTCGGCGTGTAAGGATACTTTGAAAAGTCACACAATTTGAAGCGCTGGGTGGGTGGCAATAATAACAAAGATATTTTTTTTATAAAATATTTAGAAAACCTTGCACAACGCAGATTATTTGTTTTTAAAAATAAATTATTTATTCATCTTAAAAACATTTTTTTATGAACTTGAGTACTTTCGGTAAATCTACCATCTTCAGAAGAATATTTCTTTTTTTTCTTTTTTTTTTTTTCCTCTTGAAAAAAAATGTTTTTAAGATGAATAAATACTTTATTTTTAAAAAACATATAATCTGCGTTGTGCAAGGTTTTCTAAATATTTTATAAAAAAAATATCTTCGTTATTATTGCCAGCCACCCAGCGCTTCAAATTGTGTGACTTTTCAAAGTATATATATATATATATATATATATATATATATATACCCACAGACAGTTGTATTCTCGTTTAACGACTCATCAGTGCGGTTATATGTAAAGAGCTATTAAACCCTATCAATAAGTAACTACCGATCGTAACAGTCCAACGCTCACTAAGATAACAACCAGCTCATATGGAAAAATGATTACATTTAAATGAGTTTTTTGAATTTACTAACGATATTGTGTACCTAGAGAAATCAATTCTGTTTATTACCTCAATATCTATCTATCTGTATCTTTATATCTCTTTATCTCTCTATCTCTATAACTCTATATCTATATCACTCTGCATATATATATATATATATATATATATATATATATATATATATATATACATATATATATATATATATAGAAAGAGAGAGAGAGAGAGAGTGAACTCGAGGAGATGGAAAGAAACCAACGTTAATCACAATGCAATTTGAAATGAGATTAAGTGTGTCTCAGAAAAATGAATTATGGCGCGAAGATGTTTGGAATAAGATCGAATTGAATCGCCATACTGAGACGGGGCTGCATTCTAATTAGAAAGAATTTGTCAGAATTCATTCAGAAAAGCGAAACATCTACTGCGAAAAGAGTGGAAGTTACGAACGGGCGGTGAGAAAAAAAGCCCGGTGTTCCGAGGAGACATGAAAAAAAGTCATAAATCAAAAAATTTAATTAAACTCGATTCTCCCTGGAGAAGAGCCAAATAAATCTCGACGCTGAAGTATCAGGTAAACGACTTTGAAGACAGTAGGGGTTGATTCTTTAGAGAGGGGTGAAGAGGGTCTCTCTGTGTGGTGAATCTCTAAGCTTAAGATGAGATTAAGCAAAAATGAATGTGCAAACTGACTTATATATATGGGTTCTCGTCGTCGAGTATGAAAACAGTCAGTACCACAAAATAAACATCATCGCTTCGATAAGATATTAACCTGAATGCAATCTTAAAAAGGCAACGTCACTTGATTAACGTAAAGGCAGTGGATGGAATCTCCGATAAATATATAATCCATCAGATGACTATGTAGAAATGTGTATGATATATATATGTATATATATATATATATATATATATATATATATGTTTGTGTGTGTGGGTGTGTGCATAGTAATCCACGGACAGAGTGCTTCGCTGTATAACAGCTCTTCCGTGCGACTACACTAGCACGCATTCCAAGCCAAGGATCGAATTTAGTTCATAATCGGCAACTCTCATCACTGATCCACGGGATAGCCGCTGGTAAATTATAGCAATACTGTCTTTATCTAAACATTGACCAAACCATTAATATGTATCTATTTGTTCTTTTACAATAGGCTTTACATTACGCTAACAAGCAGCAGATGATTTCATTTAACAACAGTGCTCAATCCGAGTGGGAGGGGCTATATAATTATATATGATATAAACATTGACCGCCACCTTTACAGTGTGTTATCCGCTTATTTACAAAGAGTGGTGTATTACGCCGGGAACAGCAAGCGATACCATTTAACAACAGTGCTCAACACGATATAAGGAGTATTTAGTCAACCACAGAAATATATTTTCTGTTGTATAACAACTATTTAATGCGGCTAGTCATGCACTCATCGCAAGCCATGATTCGAAACTATATATATATATATATATATATATATATATATATATATATTATGATAATATATGTATTAGAATATACTTTCAGTGCCTTTTAAGTAATAACAGAGCATATGTAAGTCTGGTCTTTTTTTATATTCCAATAACCATGTTTTGTTTATTTTTTTAATTTTTGAATTGATTTTTATATTGTTAGATTTCCAAACCACGTAACATTTCTGTGAGATGGTCCGTTTCTATTGCCGTGAGCCAAAAACAGTATTATGTCAATATCGTCTCTACAACAAAATCATCAGAAAAATCAACAAAATAGAAAAAGTTATTTGGATTGAAACATTTCAAGTTCTATGCATGCGAAAATAGGCATATATATATATATATATATATATATATATATATATATATATATATATATATATATATATATATATATAACTCAACGTATGTGTATATGTGTGTGTGTCTCGTAAAATAAAAAATGTTAGAGAATCTAGATAAAATCTCAAACTGTATTCTTATGTAAAATTAACCGGTTACAATAATGGTAGTATAGCCGAATCTCTGGGGACGCTATCGGGCAGATTCCGTCAGGGAGGTGTTCGAGTGTTCCAATCATGTTTCATCAAGTGCCTTTCTGAACATGAGTCCATAGTTAAGCAAAGGTTTCTCACGTCACCGCCACACGTGTTCTGAACATTATTCTGTTGTTTAGCAACGATTGTAAATCCGCAGCTACACCTCTCCTGAACATTAGTCTGTAGTAAAGTCAAAATCGGGGGTTTGAGAACGAGTAATTGCATTCATTATTTCATTCATCATTTATTAATCTTTCATTCATTTTTTAAATGAATATTTAATTTATTTTATTTCATTCATTATTTCATACAATATTTTTGAGTTTTCAGTGTTCATTCCTGTGTTCAGTCATCTTTATATTTACTAGTTTTAATTCATTTTTCATTAAATGTTCATTCATTTTTTATTCCTTATTCTATACATTCATTATTTTAAATTCATTTTATTTCATTTTCATTATGTTTTCATTACTTGTCATTTATTCTTCACATTCCGTTTTCATTCATGTTTGAATTCATTTTTTATTTTACTTTTTCTTTTAATTTTTTCTCAAATTGTGTCATTGATTTTTTAATTATTTTTTTCATTCATTTTATATTTTCTTTTTTCATTCACTTTTTTCTTGAATATCCTTTCTTGATATTTTATCATACTTTTTTCTATTCATATTTTTCATTCATTTCTTCTTTCACTTTTGAATTATTATTTTTGAATTTACTTATTTCCATGTGTTTTTCATTTACCTTTTTTCAGCAGTCAATTTTTAATTCATTTTTTCATTAATTGTTCATGTATTTCTTCATTCTTTTTAATTCACTTTTTAACCATCATATATTTTATTCATTTTCTCATTTAATTTCATTCACTAGCATTCTATTTATTTTTTCACATATAATTTACATACATGTTTTTATTAAATATTTCTTCAATTGATTTTATCAGTTTTTAAATCATTTTTTAATTCATTATTTCATTCTATTTTCATTCACATTTCCTTTTTTCATTGAGTTTTTAATTCATTTTCTATTCCGTTTTTCATTTATTTTTTCAGTAACTTTATTACTTCTATTTTTCTCTTCAATGTGTCATTAATTTCTATTCATTCATTTTTCATTCATTTTACATTCATATTTTTCATTCATTTTAATTAATTGTCCATTCAATTTCTTCCATTGAATTTTCTTCTGCGTGTTCATTATATAAATTCATTCATTTTTCATTCTTTTATCGTATTTTAGTTTTCATACACTTTTCATTCATTTTTTTTGTTCACTTTTTCTTTCATTTTCATTCATATTTTCATTCATATTTTTCATTCATTTATTTTCCATTCATGTTTATTTCATTCAATTTTGCTTTCATTAATTGTTTTCATTCATATGAATATCCTTAATAGAGCAGGTAGTAACACAAAAGTGCTTATAACAGTGCTCAATATCCTGGATATACTGTTTTAAGGCAATGTTGTCATGGATAACGAACATATATGTCTTTTTTTATAATAGTTCATTCCCCAGAAGCCATAATCCAAAGTAGTCAATAATGTTTATACTCATATTTCTGGTAAATGGAGGAGTAGCGACAAGAAATTAGTAATTTTCCGGGAATATTTTGTTTACTCGGCGTTAGTCGGGATAAAAAATGGTAAGATTATCTTATTACTTTTGGTAAAGGATATATAGTGCACAGTCTTCAGACTATATAATTCATCAACATCAAGTATCTTCTGTTGAAATGGCAGGGAGAAATTAAGAATTTACCCTAACCATTTGTTCTTCTCGGAATTGATTTACTTTCTTTTAATTTTCTAGCCCCGGACAACGCCAGAAGGGCCTGCTAGTATATATATATATATATATATATATATATATATATATATATATATATATATATATATATGTGTGTGTGTGGGGGGGGGGGTATGTGTTTGATGCGATAACTCATATTTCAAGAAAAAATAACCGTTCCATGACGCGTAAAACAGAATAGTTTGCACTACTTTTGATGTCTTTTTACAAATAATAAAATCAAGCAAAATCGTGACGCGTTGAGTCCTCCATTGAGTCCGAGTTAGATTGCTAAAATTAGGAAAATGTTAATTTGCAAAGCTAGTTATATATAAAACTAGAACAAACTACCCGCTCTCTGTGCGGCAATTACTGACGCTGTAGCCTACTTTACAGAAACCAATGAAGTAATTTTCATTTTTGGAATTTAGAGAGAATTTTAAAAAACTGATAATTGTCTTAGTGTTATTTGATATATTCCAATGTGAGGAAAATATACTGTTCATAGAACCTCGCCATTTTTTTTTTAGGAAAATAAATAACAAAAAAATGTTATTAATATTGTCTTTAAGATATTCAACGTACGTGAATTTTATTTTGTTCCAGCATCAAAAGTAAAATAATTTCTAATTAAAACTGGTTATATGATGAAATAAATAAACATAAAGGTGGAACGTCGATTGGTCAAAAACTCCACGTTTATATTACTGAGTAATTCGAAATAGGTACTTTGTACTTTCCATTTTTATTTTAAAAGAAACAAAAACTACGTAAAAAATATGAAAGAAAAATACTTTTTTTGTAATTTAAGTAGATTAGAAGAGGTTTACTTCTTTTCTATGACTATTTTTAATTTATCATCATCATCATTATCATCATAATCACAACCAACATGTAAACTTCTTGGCCTTTTTTTTTCTAGTAGCAAACTGTAGTATCTGTACTGAATCTACACTTAGTTTTTATGTTCTCTGTCAGCGAAGTAGAAATCCTTCTAGACCGAAGCAATTAACATTTTTGTTCGAATTCAGAGTGCCCATTTTAGGGGAGCTGAATTTTCCCCACGTTAAAAATTGGCATTGTTGCTAACTCTGCCCTCGTTGGAGAAAAGCATGTATATTATTATTAACAGATAAGAAAATATTAACTCATTAGAAACTTAAAAATAAATAAATATGCAAATTAGAGGCTGTGAAGATGATATAATCATGAACGAACTACATAGACTGCCCCCCCCCCCCAAAAAAAAATAAGGAGTTAATACCTGCGAGGATGATATCATGACAACAGAATAGATAGAACACTAACCCTCCACACACACACACACAACTGCTAATCCTGGGGTAATGGTATCGTGAGGAACGAATGTATACTGTACGGCTCCCCCCCCCCCAGGAATGTCTGAGATAGAATGTTTCATGACGAATAAAAATATACTACAGAGAACTAAATAAGCATGAACCGTTTTGATGTCAATATAATTCGAATAGGTGGAAACTACTATTGAATTTATTTATTTAGATAACATTAAAACCATGGCAAGTTTCATTGTCCACGTGAAACGCTTAAATGAAAAGTGGCTGGAAAGATATAGTCTCCATCTTTATAAACAAAGATGAAAATGTTGGCTAAGGAAGAACGATAACATTACAATGTTCTAGATAAGAAATACGTGTTTATTATGAACTTGAATTATTATTCTTCCTTAGCTAGTATTATGGTACACGAACATATACTACACCGCACCCCTTTAAAGAGGATGATATCATGATGAACGAGCACTACTTTTCTCAACTCCAAAAGGGGGAAGTCATCCTTGCATGGACTGTCTTACGAGAACAGACACAGCACTATACTACCCTCTTCTTACAAGATATTCTGACTAAATCAAGTTTTGAGGGTGTGTTCATTCTCATAAGACTCTCTCCCCTACGCACAATTAAAAACAGAGGATGTAATCCCACGGATTGCAATCTTTTGAAAACAGAACCGATATTACACTACACCACCCATTAAAAGATAGTCAAATATAATCATTTTTTGTTGTTGTTTTTTTTATTTAGAAAATGCTGAGTCACAAACGAATATCTTAATGCTTCCTTGGCTTTTTGGCTAATATCAAATTGTAGTATTTGTTCTCGACATATCAGCGATATTTGACACTTTACTAAAGCCGGAAGTAAATTATCTCTCTTGAATATGAAAATCTAAATAAGTTTTAAACGCTATCATTTATTTTAATAAAATGATTTTATCTTATTTTTTGTTAACATTAATAATAATAGTACTATCGACAAAACTATTGCGTTGATAAAAGAAACTTTTTAAAATACAAAGTAAGAAAGGTATATTACAAAATATAAATTTATTAAAACTTAAAATAAATAAATATGCATATGAGCAAAATCGCGAGTTGTTTGAATGAGGTGGAGATGCCTATATATAGGGTATTTCAACATATGTTTATATCATTACAATTAAATAAGCCTAACAGAGTGTTATGTTGATATAGTTAGGATAGATAGAAAAAACCTTTCGCATTTATTCATATGAATAATGAAAAGTTAAAATCTAAGATTAGTCCATCACAGCTGTCTATACCTACTTTTATTTTTTCTACTTTCTCTTAACCTAATCAGTTATAGGTGGTAAAGTAGTACTATCTGTGACGATATTTACTTTTGTTTATAATAGGTTGATCGAATATTTGTATTCTCATCTTTCTTTTATTACTGTTGACGCTTAATAAACACGGATTGCCGGAACCGCGAAATAATAGATACCCTGTAAAATATGAGGTGGCCATCAAAATATTTTCAGCGAAAGAAGGTTTATATTGGAGGTCTTATGAACAATCTGTATTTTTTACAATATTAGCTTTACCAACATCAGACCAAATTCTAAAATAAAAAAATAAACTTTTATTTAAAAATAATAAAAAGTATATTTTCCTCTTAATTTTTTTATCATATTTTGTTATGTTTATCCGAGTTTTATGACCAATAAATATACTAACAAATATATGCTCCTCCATATCGTTTATTTTTGCTAGACTGGGAAGATATTACAAACGAATATTCAATACACTGTTTTTTTAGGAAAGGAAACTGTATTGGAGATAGTATCATGATGAACGGATATATTATACCCTACGTTCTTAAATAAGGACGAATATGGCTGTGAGGATGGTCTTATGACAATATAACAGATATTACACTACCCCTCCCTCAAAAGGAAGAGGGAATGGCTTGTAGCATGGACCGCGGCAACAGAACAGATCCTACACTACTACTGCCCCTCCCCCCCCCCCCAAAAAAAAAGAAGCTTATTTTTTTGGAGATGGTACTATGCAAACAGAACATATACTATACAAACATTCTTCTCGAATTAAGCATTGAATATAGTATATGCATACGTTCGTTTCAAACAGAGATGTTTAAATGTGTATCGTTAAACGAAGTAATAGTATAGTCTCGACTTTATACAGATATATACTAAATCCTCATTAATAATATATAAAACTATCCACAATGTGTGGCGTCAATATCGAACTCACGATATCATATCCTTGTAAAGAATCTCACATCCAGGCAGCAACATATCGACGTTTATAAAAGGTTAAAAAATCCACGATCAGTTTGCAGTAGTTAATGTTCATGCATGCATCTCTACGCGTGCGTACTGCCGTTATGCAACGCGAAGAAACGTGTGGTGTATTTTGCATTATTTATGATTCAAGCCAATCATTGCGCCCCGGGTCAAGGATCACTGATATTTTGAGCTGGAAAATCAGCTCCATTCTGTCTCATGCCTGTATAGATAGAGTGAGCGAAAGAGAGAAAAAGAGAGAGGTGGTGGAGAAAGAGAGAAAGAGATAAAGCGAACAAATGAAAGAGAGAGAGAGAGTGAACAAATGAAAGAGAGAGAGAGTGAACAAATGAAAGAGGGAGAGAGAGAGCTTACTTTGGCGCGTGTTCAACTCAGGTCACTTAGAGGATACGAAAATGGCATTTGAACTGAATGAGCCTTGAGTTCAAAGACAATGGCCGACGGTCAAACGTGATGGGGGTCAGTGAAAGGAAACTGAATCAATGGGATATGCTCATCTGCATTTATTTCCCTCTAGAAGTGGTCCGATACTGGTTCCACTATTATTATGCTATTGTTAATATTGATGCATCAAATCCAAAAATAACGATCCGTTACTGCCTGATTTAAATACCAATATTTGTAACAAAGTATATATGTATCAATATCACAATAAAAGAAGGAAAATGATGAACGAGATATAAGGGAACGATATTATCGTTGTAAAATATATAATATTAAATTTATAAATAAGTTAACCTATAGAAACATTGAAATAAAACTTGTTATCGCTTATATATTTTGCTAAGCATTACACACAAACACACACACATATATATATATATATATATATATATATATATATATATATATATATATATATATATATATATATATATATTATAAAGACAAGTCGTTTATTTGGAAGTTTTGATAGTTTCAAATATTAATACTAGAAATATACTTATTTTTCAATGCAAGGCATTATTTGAACTTTAATCTAAAATTTTGACTATAAAAAATCGTTTTAAAATCGCTTATAACAACCCTACAACAAACATTGAAAACGTATTTATTTTACTAAAATGAAAATTGCACCAAAACTTGTCAATTATGACGACAGAATGTTTTCCGAAAGTTTTTAGATTAAAGTAAAAGGAATAATTCAAAAAATCTTGTGATGTAAAAAATGCTTCTATTTTCAATGTATATATATATATGTGTGTGTGTGTATGTGTGTGTGTGTGTTTGTGTGTGTATGTATGTCTGTATGCCTGTCTGTAAGATTAGTGGAATAGAACCCCGGTTTAGTGCTTTATAATTAACTAAAAATTAGAAATAATAGCGTAATATTTATTTATACATGTATTAAAGAACATAAGAACAATCTTGGTATCGTCGGTTTCAAGTTCAAAATATAGGTGTTATATAGTTGGTATCTTATGCCGAAATCGCTTCAGCATCTGTTTATGTCGTCATTTTCAAGACAAAAAGATGCTGAAGAGAGTCCGACATAAACGAGCACCCTTTGATTTGGCTCTAAACCGCTATTACCGATGTTGTACTAATCTTTTGTAGTAATATATACTTATATATATATATATATATATATATATATATATATAGATATAGATATTGATTTTAAGAATAATGGCGAGGTAGCAATGATTACCAAGGACGGAGAAGCCTATAATACTAAAGCGAGAGAGAAAAAAAATAAATTATTTATTCCTTACTCTAGTGAAATGGTTAAAATATAAACAAATGGGAATGGAGGAGAAAAAAGAAAAGAAAGATGGTTGTGAAATCTTTCGAGTCGACTCATTTTCAAGATATTACGTCGACTAAATTTGAGTGTTTGAATAGCAGAATTAAAATCGTGATGAATATATGTATTATCGAATGAGTAAAAAAAAACATATATATACATATATACCCATCAGTTCCAAACTGTGGGTGTACTCCTTCTGCTTGCACAGAGACGGGTTTCGTAAATTGATGGTGACCGCTTCGAGAATCTTATATATATATATATGGTGTTCAAGATTAATTGATCTTCTTTGGAAAGGGGAAAAAACGTAAAAGCTGACTAATATTTGAAATAGTCCCTAAATTGACAGTGAAGATCTGGGTGAATATTTGCAGAAGAGAGCTTACTCGAAGAACCCCGCTTAGCCTCCACCACGACAACAAGCCTGAATCTGACCTTGGACCACACGAAATCACGGTGTCCTCCGGAAGACTTCAGAACACGAGTTCGATCCTGGCAACAATCTCGTCGTTTGTATCGCAATCGGTATAATAAGGTGCATTACGTATTTTTAAACTACGGATAATATTGCATGGAATGTCAATCATTCCATCTGGGAAGCCAGATGTTTAGACTAGTGAAGTCGTGGAATTTCTCAAGTAGAAATAGTTGCGTTTTCCTGAAGATGTGGCAAGGAGATTTATCATGTTGCTAAACGTCTGCTTTACCCACACTTGCCTTCTGCACAAAACTGGGAATAACTTGAACATTTGATAATCGACTACATAAGAGGACCGGGAACGATAGATGGAATAGGAATCAGATTACCAAAGGGATAGCTGAACAAGTTTTTGTAAACATTTTATTTTAAAACAAGACGACCATGATGTAGTCGGTTTGGACGAAGGTTCCTGCTATCTTGTCCCATGCGGTTAGTTATAGGAGAGAAACTGATCACGTAAGTGACTTTAGTTTTTCTTGTAAGGAGAGAAAGAAAAGAACTTCTTATCTGTGGTGTAAATAAGACGATGTCTTCACGGGAATGTTTACAGGATGGGAAACTGAGTGTTGGAACTCCATCGAGCACCTACCATAAAATAATTCAACTATCAGAAGACTCAGAAGGCACCAATAAAGACTTACGTAGTGTGAATGAGGAAAGATCGAGATAAAGATAGAGTGAGAGTCTGGAAGATCTGTGACGCTATTGCGATTAGATGATTTCTCTCTTTTTTGTTTTTCTTAGCTTTCCGTTTGCGCTGAAGATGAGGGATCCTACAGGATGCCAGACATTCACCGGCTATTTCAGACATTCCAGCTTAGAGACATTTTTAAGATTCATACCGTCCCTTTAAGTACAATTATTTCTATTTATCGTGCACTCGGTTCATCGGGTATACTCGCCAAATAGCTTTTGAAATTATTTTTCATAAGTCCTGTTACTCCTATAATTACTGGTGTGATGGAGATTTTCCTAAGATTCCAGTTGCTTTTCATGTCGTACATAAGACCTTGGTATTTCTTAATCTTTTCCCTTTCAGCTCTTTTTAATTCTGCATCATTAGGGGCACTGACTTCAACTAGGGTTTCTACATTCTCCCGTTTGTCCCATATAACGATGTCAGGTTTACCAGCTCTGTCTTCTAGATATATTGCTGTAGGGATATCATAGTCATAGTTGATGGTGTATGAATTATTTCCAACTGGTCTTTCTGTTATATGCTCCTAGGACTTGCTGCTACACTGGACATTCAACTTTTTACAAATAGTCCAGCGAAGATATTTACACACTTTGTTGTGGGCATTGTATAATAGCCATCCCCCAGGAAAACCTTACAACTAGATGTCAGGTGGCTCACACTCTCCACTTCTGTGTGGCAGAACCTGCACTTGTTACTGTTGCTGAGACCACTCATCTTTTTAAAAGCATTGGTCATCAAGCCTTGATCTTTAGCAGCCATTATCATTCTCTCCTAATCATAGTGGAGAGATCCTCTTTGAAGCCAGTCTACAGAACCTTCTTTATCTATATATTCCTGGGATAATTCACCTAGGAAATACTTAGCACGTTGTTGGCCCATTCTTTCAGTTTTCTGGAATGGAAGGTCTTTGTGTATTTCTGACGGCTTTTGCGGCTTATTTCTGTGGCAGGATTGTTGTCTGTTTCTGTCTCATTTGTAAGACAGTCCTGTCCAAAATGTCTGGCAAGTTTTGTGATGGAGGTAGTTCTGCTTGCTCTGGTTTCTTGATATTTATTTGAAGTTTCTTAAAACTGATAAATATTATGTTAAGACTATTAAGACTGTTAAGTATATTAGCGGTTGCTTTATATATATATATATATATTTATATATATATATATATATATATATATATATATATATATATATATGTAATTAAATGTAAGCGATAATATGCATCGTGTAATGAATGTATGGTTTACTAATAGTAAGAATAAATTGTCTTTTTCATCTTCCGTAAATATAAATATCATTGTTCGCTGAATGTGCGGATTAAAATAAAAACATATTTTGTATGATAATAGTATTGATCACTCTCAATACATTTTACTTTTTTACATGTACATTTTCCGATTTTTCCTCATCATCATTTACCAAAAGCTGCCTTTACATTGTTTTTATGTTTTGATTTGCACCTTCAATGAGCATCGACTTTAGGTATAATAAGGCGTATTTCGGCTCTTATTTAAAGTTGGAGAATAATTTAAGCAACATGAATTATTTATAAATAAAATAAATACATTATATTGACATTTATTTAGACATTAATAAGCATTGAACATGTCATTAATATCAGTAAATTATTGTATTTTTTATTGATTTTTTTAATTATTCAGAAAAAAATCACTTACACCTTTATTCTCCATCATATTACCAACATTTATAATTATTTTAGAGTATGGGTATACTAAGATATATGTTTACCTTCAAATTAAGGCGGCTGAGGTAAAGTAAATATTTCATCATTACAATGAAAGAGTAAGATACTCTGAGTGACTAACAACTATATAAGTTTCTTTATTTTTAATAGAATAAATACTTCATATTAGCATTCATAAATTAATATATAAATACTGAAAGGTTCATTAAAGTCAAATAATTCACTGATTTTGATGAAATGCTTTCAATAAAATAAATTTATTTTTTTGTTAAAATTGAATTTACTTTCACTTTCGTTGTCTTAAATTGCAGATACGCTTCTAAACCTTATCAAGAACCCTCAAAAGAGATAAAGATTTACAAGCTAAATATGACAACCGTACTACGTACATAATCAGGTAGTTGATTTGTAGAGATAGAGAATAGACTCGGGGGTGAGAAAGTGTTTAGAGCGATAGAGAAAACCTACTTTTCAAGAAGCCGAAAGAGCAATGAGTCTAATGTATTAACCCTCAGTAAGATTTGATGATAAAGAAAAACTTTTTGATGAGATCAAAGTGTAGTATCCATCCAATGGATGCTACACATTGTAGACCGGTACTGTCTTGGCTTTCGGGCTTTGATTCTGCCAGTTTGAGGGTAATGGCATGTACAGTAATAGGAGGTGCACCCTCCATAGCGTTGCCTTTTCACTCTTTGAGAAGGCTTTAGTGTATTACTAATCGCCTGAGGCACTCATACCGGGAATGCCGACAGGGCTGCCGAGGCATTTTCGTAAACTAAAGTGCTCTTCCGCTAGGGTACTGCCTTTTCAATGCCACTTTCCGACTTTGTGTCACCTCTTATTGCTATGGGAAGAAGATAAATACGAAAAAAAAGAAAGAAAGACTAAGCAATTCATCATTAAGAACAAAGCCATCTATGAAAATCTCAGGCAGAAACGGAGGACTCTGTTAGAAAAAGATATGAATGTACTTGGTTTGAGAAAGTGTTTTGAGCGATAGATTATTTAAGTGGCCGTGAGGCTTTGATCTCTGAACATGACTACCTGTTTTCTCTTTCTGTCTCTGAAACTGACAATTTAAAAATATCCTCTCTCACTTAACTAAGTATTGTATTCGGCCAATAGTGCCTTGGCCTTTTGGCTAAGATCAAAGTGTAGTATCTGTTTCGATGGATACTGCACCCCATAGACTGGTATTTTCTTGGCCTTCGGGGCTTGATTTACGCCAGTCTATGGGCATGTCCTGTGCAGTTCTAGGAGGTCCACCCTCCCAGGCTTCGCCTCCCCTCTTTGGGGAGGAGTAAGTTTATCGCTTACTGCCTGAGGCGCCCCTACCGGGAAATGCCGACGGTGCTGCCCAGGCAATTTTTAAACCCCACTTCCCCGACCCTACCTTGGGTCACATCTTACTTGTGGGAGTAAGATAAAAACTGGCCTTGTGCCTAACTCCTGGAGAGGAGTAAATCAATACAACTCCTGTTTGTCATCTAACTTGATAGGGATGTGACTACAAGCATCTAGAAATGTTCTCATCTTCTGTTTTACAGAAGGGACGTGTAACAAATTAAGAGTAATTTGTTCTCTTTTTTAATCTCAATAGGAGATAATTCTAAGAAATAAGGACCTATTTTGTCTGAGAAATGGAGGGGATAAAATACATTTACTATCCTAGAAAAAAGCTATAAGCTTGATTCTTTATAATAAAATAAATACTTTAAATTAAGATATATTTATTAATAAATAAATACAGAAATGTTAAAGAAAATAAGATTATTTTGATGTTTGATGGATTTTTTTTAATCAACAATATTCACTTTTTTGTTAAAATGTGAATAACTTTACCTTTCGTGTTCACCATTAATTTCCACACTTCGAACACCAAATGAAACAGTGCTGACTAGTGTGTATTGCATGTGTTATGTGTGCTTTTATATTGCGTCTTTTTTATATAAATGACGTGTCAGTGTTTTTTATAAAAGATAGTCGTGCTTTGTCCTATTGCTTAAGCGTGTGATCACTAATCGAGAAGAAATATCCTAAACGTAACATATAATAGAATATCAAAATAAATACAGTGTGTATATATGGCTCTAAAATATATAATTGATCATTTACGTAACCTAAAATGTATCTAAGTGTATTCTTAATAGAATAAATACTAGAGATTAACATTCGTTTATTGATTAACATTGTTTATTGATTAACATTGAATAACATCAGGAATATTCATTTTTGCTTGAATAATAAATTACTTTCACTATTTGCATCAACATATATTTCTTGTCAAGTAAGATACCGACTGTTTTCTTATTTATTTTGCGATATATAAACTTATTTCATGTAATGGCGAAAGAAAAACAATTGCCCAAAATAAATCGTCACGCACCGTTCATTGAACAGAAATTGATATGTATTTCTTTCTTTCTCCAATTTAATTTGTTCGCAAGTTTATATATTAGATTCGGTTGGATTAGAACTAAAGTTGGCGATTACACAATTTACGCATGTGTCTATTACGTCAAACAAACACCACAGAGACGTTAGCGATTACAATATTAAAAATAACTTGTCATATATATCCAGTTTTTTTTGTGTTATTTCAGTCATTAATAAAGATTTACTCTTAATGAGATTAGAGTTGTTTTTTAATTTTTATTTTGCCACATATCAGCTAATGTTTTGATATTTTTTAGATGATTCATAATTTGTATTAAATTGGTTATTGGGACAACTCGTCTCATCTAATATGCTATGTCCACAACGTTTCGGCCGATGTAACATCTGCGTCTTGTCCAACTCTAGATGTTTACGTCGAACTAGGTATTTCATACGGAATTTAAGGTCGTACTCAATCCACGGGTTGGTTGTTTTTGTTTCGTCAAGAGTTCGAAACTACACATCAAAAATGTCGGAGATTACATCGGCCGAAACTTAGTGAGAATAACACCAAATTTGTCCGAATAATAAAAATAATAGGTATTAATCAACTTTTTGAAATGGCGAACAAAAAAATGTTAAACACTATTTTCTTGAAAGCCATTCATTAAACACGAATTAAAATGTAATTGCTATTCAAGCAGAGGTTCATAACGTTTAAACTGTTATATTACTTTGTGACTTTACATAATATATACGTCGGGGTTCGAACTCGACTTGCTAATAACACAGTTTTGGTGTGCATCCATAATACCAGACAAAAACCCCGAAGAAGTAAGCACTTGCCATATTTATATAATGTTTAATTTTAGTTTTCTGGTCATAAGCAAAGTTTTACTCTTTTTTTTATTGGTCAAGTAGCATATTTTGTATTTTTTTCTTTGTTCGACAAATATTTCTGTTGGTGGAGAAAATGGTACTTACATCACCTGGATTTACTACGATCAGTCAGCATCCCATGACGACGAGTGCACCAGAAATGATCCTAAGAAGCCGAAGTAAGTAGACTCAAAGGAAATATCTTCAACGTGAGAAACAGATTACGCCTACGTGAACACAACAACAGGGTTTAGGTAAGGAACAACGGCAAAACACTATCCTGTTCATTCCACCCTGTCGGAACGCATCACATCAAGATTAGGATAATCCTGTGAACCAAAACCAAGTCTCCAAGACAGCGTGGAGAGGGGGAGAGGACTGGAAATCTCCGGGGAAAGGAACCGACTCCGATATGGTAGAAAGCACAAAATAATCCACGTCTATACACTTCATACAAAATACCTACTGGAAGTTCTCTGAAGCATGACAATTTCTTGCTCGTAAGACGGTGCAAATATATTCCAGTGATTACTGAGACGAAAAAGGGAACAGAAAAACAAAAACGGATATGTCCCACGTGCGTCTATCCAATCTACGCGCGTAACGATGAAGATATTATTTCGATCTAAAGCGCTGGCAGATAAACATAACCACTGCGTCCGACCGACGGAGAGACGCACACAACCACTGACAGAGATACGTTGACCGTCTTTAAATAGCATTTCAAACTTATATTTGACAGATCGAATGAAATTATATTTCATAATAATGCTTACCAAACCGACCGACGCAAAAAGAATATTACAACGATTACTGGACTTATCGAAACTGTATAAAGTATTGATAATTTTAAAAAAATATCGATAACGGAATGAAATGGATAATCATTATTTCTTCCATAAATTATTTATATTTTATATATATATATATATATATATATAACAATTATTTATATTATTTATATATATATATACATAAATTGTTTATATTATATATATAAATTTGTTATATATATATATATACATTATTTATATTATATATATTTATAATATAAATAATATATATCTATATATATATATTTATATATATATAATATGTAGCAGTCGCCTCCTCCTTTCAAAACATAACTACACCGATTTGCCGGTAGGTGTCGCTTTTTCACCGACAGGTGGCACTGTAAAGCGACACCAGAGTTATCTGCCCTTCGGACTATAAAACCCGGAGCCAAACGGAAAATCTCTCTCTCCTTCACTGACCAGCCTCGGCAGGCAGACGCTGACACTAGCGTTCCGTTTCACCCTTCTCTGGTCGGCAGAACGACGCTAATACACTAGCGCTTCGTCTCACGCTTTTCTTCTCAACCAGCATAACAACTACCAACACACGTGGGCAAACAACGGTAAGAGTTCTCAACTCGTTTTCTTTGTGTACGGCTTTCACAGACTTTCCTCTCGCCGGATTCATTCCCTCTTATACCTTTTTCAAGAACTGTTTTTCCATCGACACACATGCATACATCACACGCTTCATCATTTCACGTACACACACGTTCAATAAACCTTATTTGAACTACTTCATTTTTGTTTGTTAATTATTACTCTGTCTTTGCATGCAACAATTGCTTGATTTACTGAACACGTTTATAATCGGGGGAACACGACCCTCGATCCTAACAATTGGTGACCCGACGTGCAAGCTTTGTTGTATCTGACGAAGTAATTAATTTCGTACAAGAACACACAAAAAAAAAATATATATATCATTTCTCGTTTTTTCTTCCGTGGTGAAACGAATTACGCACCCATCTTTTTCCTTTTTTTTCTACCCACGTGGTAGAAATATACAAACAAACAAAAGAAAAGAAGCCGCCATCTTTATTTTTTTTTCCTGGCCACGCGGAAATACCCAAACAAAACAAAAACATTCCTCGGCTTTTCTCCGAGTATAAAACAAATTACAATTTCATTTTTTCTTCTTCTCTTTCTCCACATACGTGTCGGAAAAATATATACAAAGAAAAAGACAAACTTTTGCCAATCCTTTTTTTTCTTTTTCGACGAACAAAAGGACCTTACAAGACGCCACTTCCTTTGTTTTGAACACGTGGAGATAAAAAGAAAACAAACGCTCACGCTGCCCATCTTTTTCGTGACCACGTGTTGAAAAAAAAATTCAAAAAATGCCGCCACCCCTTGCCACGACCACGTGTTGATAAAAAAAAAAAAAAAAAACGCCATTTTTATCTCTCGGACCATCGTGGAAATTAAAATTCAAACAAGAAAAAGAAAATACGAATTTTTTTTTTTCTCTTTCTTTTCGACAACAAAAAAAAAAGGAAGCCGCCATTTTTTTTTCACGACCACATGTTGATAAAACAAAAAAAAA
Organism: Sepiola atlantica; assembly: GCA_963556195.1. Lineage (NCBI taxonomy): Eukaryota > Metazoa > Mollusca > Cephalopoda > Sepiida > Sepiolidae > Sepiola > Sepiola atlantica. Next base: position 132,450,480 of record OY744517.1, read on the forward strand.
CAAAACAAAAGCAACTTCTTCCACCTTCAATCATCACTATGGCAAACTCGGCTGATCGAATTCTCGAGTCCAACAGTGGCCCACAAACGGTCAACGCACTCGCCACTCCTAGCAGTCAACACAGCGAGCTGCAGCAGTTAAAAGCTGAGATGGTCGAACTGAAGGCTATGCTAAAGGCCTTCCAAACCCAAAGCAGACCAAGAGGTCGTTCACAGTCCCAAGGCAGGTACCGTGGGAGCCGTAGCAGAGAGAGGTCCCCTTACAACCAACCCCAGGGTGGTATGTGCTGGTACCACTACACATTTGGCAACAAGGCCAGAAAATGCAACAGCCCCTGTAACTACAAGCTACAGGGAAACGCCAATCCCAGCCAGTAATAGCGACAACTGCGGCTGGAGGGAGAAGAAAAGGTCGCTTGTTTTATGTAAAGGACCGCAACAGCGGTCATTCCTTCTTGGTGGATACCGGTGCTGAGATAAGTGTTATCCCACCACAACCCGGACAAAAACCAACTCCTTCGACATTCAAGCTACAGGCAGCAAACGGTTCACAAATCCAGACATACGGCACTAAGGAACTCACCCTACACTTAGGACTCCGCCGTAACTTCGTCTGGAAATTTGTGCAAGCCAACGTCAGGATGGCCATCATAGGAGCTGATTTCCTTTCACACTACGGTCTGTCTGTCCACATGTACAACCAAACACTCTCGGACGATATGACAGACATTAGGGTGAAGGGAACATTAACACAGTTTGGTCCAACAGGAATTTGCTCAGCAACCCACCACACCAAAGAATATGTCAACGTCTTGGATCAGTACGCTGATATTACCAAACCATTCAACATCGACGATAAAATTAAACACTCTACACAACATCACATAAAGACAACCGGACCTCCAGTCTATTCGAACCCTCGACGTCTGTTGCCTGAAAAGTATAAATACGCCAAGCAGGAATTTAAACAGATGATCGAGGATGGAATTATAGAACCCTCCGAAAGCCCATATGCTTCACCTCTCCACCTTGTTCCTAAACCAGACCAGAACACCCATCGTGTATGTGTCGATTATCGGCGACTCAATGCGCAAACTGTCCCAGACCGCTATCCCGTACCGCACATACACGATTTCACATTAGGACTCCAGGGTGCAACAATCTTTTCCAAACTGGATCTGACTAAAGCCTTCTACCAGATCCCAGTAGCAGACGAAGATATCCCGAAAACGGCCGTGACCACACCTTTTGGACTCTTCCAGTTCAAACGCATGCCTTTCGGACTGAGAAACGCTGCCCAAACCTTCCAACGCCTCATTGATAACGTCCTAAGAGGACTACCCTGTGTATACGCCTACATAGATGACGTCCTCATAGCAAGCCCGGATGAAGCAACACATGAGCACCATTTACACCAAGTTCTGCAGAGACTATCACAAAATGGTCTGAAGATCAATGTAGACAAGTGTATATTTGGCGCCAAGCAACTTCAGTTTTTGGGACACCAGATTGATGAGGGCGGAATCACACCCCTTCCTGAAAAGGTAGAAGCGGTACAGCAATTTCAACCTCCAACCTCACTCCGTCAGCTGCGACGATTCATAGGAATCGTTAATTATTATCGTCGGTTTATCCCAGACTGTTCTAAGATCCTGTCTCCCTTAACAAGTATCTTGCAGAACAAAGGGAGAAGACAGAAACAAGCCCTTACACTCACTGCAGAAGCACTTCATGCATTCAACGCAGCCAAATCCGCATTGACCAACTGCACCAAACTCACCTACCTCACTGACAATGTTCAGGCTACATTAACTCTAACAACAGATGCAAGCTCATCAGCCGTAGGCGCCGTACTACATCAGGAGATTGATAACACCAAGGTACCCATATCTTTCTTCTCCTCCAAGCTCAGCCAAACACAGTCCAGATACGGCGCATTTTCTAGGGAACTCCTAGCAATCTACCTCGCAATTAAACATTATAAACATGTGCTAGAAGGTAGACAATTCATTATTTACACAGACCACAAGCCATTAACATATGCATTATCCTCACGTCCGGACAAATACTCACCCAGAGAATCTCGTCACCTGGACTATATATCACAGTTTTCCACTGAAATTAAATATATTAAAGGTGACCAGAACATTGTGGCTGATGCACTTTCTCGGCCAGACACAAACTCCATCACCCAGGATTTTCTTAGCCACGATTTGCTGGCACAGGAACAAGCATCAGACACCACCTTTCAACAAACTCTGCAAAACACTTCCTTGAAACTCACTCCTGTACCAACCCCTTTTAGTGACAAAGAGGTTTATTGCGACACAACAACGCCTACACCCAGACCATACGTCCCACCTTCACTGCGACGACGCATATTTGATCATTTTCATTCACTCTCTCACCCCAGCAAAAGAGCCACCCTGAAAATGATCAGTGACAGATTTGTATGGCCTGGGATGAACAAAGATGTCAGACTTTGGGCTGGCAACTGCATAAACTGCCAGCGTTGCAAGGTCTACCGACACACCAAGTCCCCAATAGGAACATTCAGCAATCCTGATGCCAGGTTCTCTCATTTGCATATAGACATTGTTGGACCCCTGCCACTTTGCCAGAACTACTGCTATCTACTAACGATTATTGATCGATTTTCCCGTTGGCCCACTGCAATCCCATTAAAGGACATCTCAGCAGATACAGTGGCCAAAGCAATCTTGAAGGAGTGGATAGCCACATACGGTGTACCCGCAGTCATTACGACTGACAGAGGCACACAGTTCCAGTCGAAACTTTTCGCCGAGTTCAACCTACTCCTGGGCACCAAGCATATACGGACGACGGCATATCATCCCTGTTCCAACGGCCTGGTCGAGCGATTCCACAGGCACCTAAAAGCATCTCTTGCAATGAGGCCAAACACAACCAACTGGGTTGATAACTTGCCTCTGGTCCTATTGTCAATTAGGAATGTCGTAAAGCAGGACTTGGGTTGCACACCGGCTGAAATAGTTTTTGGTACTACATTATCTTTGCCCGGACAATACTTTCATAACAAAGATAATGTACACCCTACAACTACATTTGTACAGGACATAAAGGCAAGGATGTCGAAACTACACTTCACCCCTACACGAGAAGTATCGAGACAAATCCACATACCCAAGACGCTATTTGACAGCGAATACGTATTCGTCCGTGACGATGCGGTGAAAAAGCCTTTATCACCACGCTACCAAGGTCCTTACAAAGTAGTTAAACGGGCAGAAAAATTTTTCACCATTACAAAAAACGGCAAGAATGACACTGTTTCCATTGACAGATTAAAACCTGCTCTAGTGGAAGAATCACAGTCAAGCCAACAGACACACAACTCTCACACAGATTCCGACACCACAGAGGAATCGAATGCTCCATGTGACTATGCCCCACCAGAACAAAAGACAAGATCTGGTCGGAAAGTAACATTCCCACACAACTTCAAAACTTACATATACTATTAGTAACATACAAACAGTTTAAAAACTTTCTCACAAATGCACTCGAACACAATCAAAATAACCTCCGAACTTCTATTCGTTCAACAACAACAGTAATGAGAACATTTTCACCGCACAGACCCACTTGTGCTCATTCATCAACAACTGCACAGATTCACTTGTGCTCATTCATCAACAACTGCACAGACTCACTTGTGCTCACTCATCAATACCGCACAGATTCACTTGTGCTCACTCATCAACAACCGCGCAGACCCAAGCACCAAACATTCCCGGACAACACTGACAATTCAACGTTTGTTCATCAGCTCTGCATCACGCAGACTAATCAACATGAACAACGCCACCAACAAGTGCAAATTCGCTTGCGCTCAAACTTGATGCAGACCCAATTGCATGCAAACAACACGCAGATCCACATGCGTTACAAACACTCAATTCCGCAGACGCACTTGCGATCAATCATTCAATACAGATGCAGAAACAGAAATAAGTAGCGTGCACACTACTTTTTCTAATCTTCAACAGCAAAACAGACATACCCACAAAGAATGCTTTTCATCTACAACTGTACATATTGAATAATATTTTCATATTTTTCAATCTGGGGGGGGAGTCCTTGTAGCAGTTACCTCCTCCTTTCAAAAGATAACTACACCGGTTTGCCGGTAGGTGGCGCTTTTTCACCGACAGGTGGCGCCGTAAAGCGACACCAGAGTTATCTGCCCTTCGGACTATAAGAGCCGGTGCAAAACGGAAATTCTCTCTCTTTCACTCAACCGGCCTCGGAGAACAACGCTGGCATCAGCGCTCCATCTCTCTCTCTCTGGTCGACAGAACGACGCTAATACACTAGCGTTTCGTCTCACGCTTTTCTCTTCAATCGGCCTAACAACTACCAACACACGTGGGCAAACAACGGTAAGAGTTCTCAACTCGTTTTCTTTGTGTACGGCTTTCAAAGACTTTCCACACGCCGGATTCATTTCTTCTTATTCTATTCAAGAACTGTTTTTCCATCGACACACATGCATACATCACACACTTCATCATTCCACGTACACACACGTTCAATAAACGTTATTTGAACTACTTCATTTTTGTTTATTAATTATTACTCTGTCTTTGCATGCAACAATTGCTTGATTTACTGAACACGTTTATAATCGGGGGAACACGACCCTCGATCCGAACAAATATAAATAATGTGTATACATGTATATATATATGATATAAATAATGTATATATATACATATAATATTATATAAATAATTAGTATATATATAATATACATATGGCATATCGAAACCGTATAAAGTATTGATAATTTTAAAAAAATATCGATAACGGAATGAAATGGATAATCATTATTTCTTCCATGAATTATTTATATTTTATATATATATATATATATATATATATATAGATTATTTATATTATTTATATATATATATACATAAATTGTTTATATTATATATATAAATGTGTTATATATATATATATATACATTATTTATATTATATATATTTATAATATAAATAATATATATATATATATTTATATATATATAATATAAATAATGTGTATACATGTATATATATATGATATAAATAATGTATATATACACATATAATATTATATAAATAATTTGTATATATATAATATACATATAGCATGTATATATATATATATATATATATATATAATATATATATATATAAATAATTTGTGTGTGTATATATGATATAAATAATTTACCAAAAGACTTCATAAACGTATGCTCTTGTTTGTAATGAAATTATATTGCAACATAAAATAATTTGAGAAAGAATACCATAACGTGTAAATATATAAGCATACGATCTACGAGTTACTTACTCCAAAATACGAACATCACTACAGCTGTTGGCATAGCCATAGCTTTATTACCACAGAAGTTATTGATATGGTATAGAAGCAGTTTACCAAAGTGTACAGAACAACTTAGAAATTAAGATTTCCAATAGAGTTCATAGAGTGACATAATTTAAAGGTAAACACAATAATAAATCGGTAATAAAAATAGTACAAATTAATACACATTATATTTAATATAAAGGAATTATCCCTGCCTATTGAGTCTGCATGACGGTCTGCTGATACGGCCGTTGAATTTGCCATTTAGATGTTAATACACTCGTCCATTTCTACGGCAATGTGTGGTGTACACGTTTCGACTACTGAGTCAAATATCACTCGTGGGGGTCTAACCGTGTGACCGACAGGGATTGTCTGCTCCCTATACTCACGGTTGCAGGGTTGGCATGAAACACATGTGTATATGCGTTAATTTAAAAATGTTATTCATAAATTCTTATTCAAAGCTCTCGCTAGATTAAGCACTTGAATAAGTTAACAACAAGTCGTTATGTATGAGGTAACGCAATATGTTTGGCCCCGTCTATTAAGTTCTCATGACGGCTTGCTGATGTGGCCGCTGAATTTGCCATTTAGACGTTTATTTACTCGCCTATTTTTTTAGTGGACAGATTGGTCCGCGGTCCAACTACTGAGTCAAATATGAATTTCGTATTGTAAGTTCAAACCGTGTGATCGGCCGGGATTGTCTCCTAGCATCTTGATGATTGAAGAGTTGGGCTAATTTGAAAGTAGTATTGATATATATATATATATATATATATATATATATATATATATATACAAAAACAAGGTTATTAAAGATCACTGTATCTCATCGTTTTGTTTAATAAATTCCTCAGTGATTTATGGAGTTATTTAGAAGAATGATTAATAAAGTGGTAAATATATTTATTTTTCCTAATTTAGTATGTCGAGAATTTTCTGTTATATCTGCCTCTCTTCCCAACTAAATTACGAAATAGGAATATATGTGTTTTTGGTGTACAAAGGACGCAGCAGTCAATGAAAAGGTTTTACTTTATTTTGAAAATAAAACAAAAACTAGAACAAACATGTTAGCGTTTTTATCTGGAATCCACAGGAATCCTCATTTATTCCAAGAAAACGCCGGGTTATCTTAATTAGTATTGTTATATAGATGAGTGTTGCTGTCAGTTTCGCACAAAACCGCTTGACAACATCCCTATAAAAATGCTAAAACACCCACACAATCAAGTGTAATTAGTGTCCGAAATTTCCCAATTTATAATATTAAAAAATCCCTTTATTTAAACTTAGAAGAAAATTAAGTATCATTGTGTAATTATGAGAAGGCTATGTTTTATGATTGCATTTGTTAATAATTGTCACAGAAATCGATATTTTTAATTACTGTAATAAAGGATGGAATAAAAGTTCAAATATAGAAATAAAAACGCAAAGCCTGTTTAAACGTTAGTTTAATATTAATTCATAACAAACTTGGGACAAAATAAAAAACTAATTTGTTAAAAGAAGTTTTCTATGAACTTTAGGTTATCGGCTATAATGAGGAAATTGAAACAAAGAAAACCGAACAACAACTACTTTAGGTAAAGGTTCACTCTTTTCGGAGAAAATGAAATATAAGAATAGTGGGGAGGTCTTCTTCTTTTCCCTGCAACCTTTCTCTCGCAGAAGAGACGTTGATAGTCTGTCTTTACTGTATCGTTATTTTCATGGTTGATGCCGACTGGGCTTCAATATCTGGTCCCCTCCACTCAACTTAAGACATCAACAGAAAAAACTTGTCCACCTACAACCATTGTAAATCCATTTTTTCAATCAATTTTGATAAAAAAATACATTTTTTGATAAAGGACAGAGAACACTCCGACATATTAAAATTAAAAGTTATAATAACACTATTATTTACATGTTTTAAGTTTTCCAAAAGACTGTTTTTTATTTAAATGTTCAAATGATTTTTTTTTACTGATGAATCACCGGTAATCAAAGTCCAAAAGCTACTCGAGGAGAAGCGTTAATAATAATTAGTTTGTCAAATAGAATATGAGACAACCCCTTGAGGATTGGAAACGATGGTCTAAACTGGTCAGCATATGTTTTTTAAGATGGCGGCTCGACACGAAGCTGTTAACATTAGACTTGAAAACGACCATGTTGTATTCAGCTACCAACCTTCCCTATGGTATTGTGTTTTACTGACAAACGGTTTGTGGTAAGTTACCTAACGCATATAAGTTCCGTTTTGTTTTAGGTATACATATGAAGAAAGGACCATTATGTACAGTGCATGTAGCTAGACAAGTTTTTGATGTGAATATTTTACGGGGAAAGGTAAACAACTGGAGTTCAGTCGTTCACCAAGCATGAAAATAACAATAGAGCAGAAAGAGACTAGCAACATCACTGTGAAGTAACCTATCATTTCAGACGGGAAACACTTTACGTCAAGGCAAAATTATATGATTAATTATAAAATCAAAATTAATCTACCAATAAATAGTATACGACAAAAACTTTAAATACTTCGGCATTAAATGACTAAGCGATGGTTAACATTCTGTAAACCCCAATAACAACAACCTGCTCTATCTGTGAAGCAAATATTGGATTGGTTCATCTAGATATACATAAAATATAGAAATATAGTAAGCTGTACTAACCAGTTATGTTTATGCACTCATGGTGTATAGGAGGCGTGTATAAGCCTATGCAAATATTATACCGAAGCAATACGTAAACAAGGATCAGGGATGCATAACATATATAGTTTATAGTTAGCTGTTGTTTCTTATATTCTTAAAGGTCTATGGATGAACCTTTGAGTGAGAGTCCGATTTGTGCTAAAAAAATTCAGATATGATTTGTTTTGTTTTGATGAGAATGTATAATGCTTCTGAATAATTCCTTGTCTGAACATAAACACTACCACGAAACAGCTGTAAATAACCGTAATACATCAGTGTATCTTTTTAACTTGATTTTTAGATGTTTTAATCACCAAAATCTACCTATCACGCCCATGTTCGTCCCTCTCTCTCTCTCGCTCTCTCTCTCTCTATATATATATATATATATAGAGAGAGAGAGAGAGAGAGAAAGAGAAAGAGAGAGAGTATTCATTTGTGTCACCTTAACTTATCAATAAGTACGAGGTGTATTTGAAGCCAGTTGTTCACGTAAGAATGCATTTCTTATACAGAATATCCAATAATACCGAAAATACATGATATGTAAAAAGAAAGAACATTTCCCTAGAGGAATTCAATTCAACTGAATATACGCGCACGATGTAACAAATATAATGAAAAGTGATGATAGCTTATGAGTTACACATAGAAACTGAAATATTAAAAAGAAAACAAAACAAAAACAAAAGAGAGAGAGAAACTGGCAGTTAATTTGATAAAAGCTGAATGATAAACACTCCATGGTATATATTGAGCCCTCTTTTTGTAGTTTTCACATTTTCCGTGAATAATAAATAACTGAATTGTTTTATTAGTTAAGTATTCCCATACCCTTAATGTTTACAGATATACAAATATCTTTACTATATTCACTGACAAATGAAAACAAAAGTTTAGTAGCGCTATGATCTGTCAAAATTACGAATAAAAGATATAGATTCCTGTTTTGATTGTAGATTAATATTCTCCGCTCAATTCCCTACACCCTCTCAAAAATAGTATTCCATCTTTCTCAGGCGATCACGTATGAATATTTTGAAAGACTTCATGGAAGGAAGAAAAAAACACACGATTATTTAAGAATTTAAATTAGGGGAACATGTTCGTACATAAATTCAATGTAAAATTATCCCTACTTTTTAGGCAGTTAACTAAATTATTTTTTGCTATGAAAGTAAAATCTGTTGCGTTTTTTTTTTGGGGGGGGTACATTTTAGACGATTAGTGGGAGTTTATGACCGTGCAACCTGAACTTAGTGTTAGTAGTCTGAAATCTATGTTAAGTTCCCTAAAGAGATACAATTTCACGTTAAGTATACAACTGATACCTTACTCTAAATTCAAAACTATTCGCTTTTCTGTCTTTCCGTTTCCACAGTGTTAACACGTAATCGCTTAAAAATAGCATTGTATAATTTTGTTTACGTTGGGGGTTAACGGAAAGTGGTAATCTGCAAATTAACCCATATTATTTTTTTTTGAGATATTATACTATTTTTAAGTATACGTCCCTTTTAAAAATTTTAATTTAAAGCAATTGATTTTAGTTGTGTTTACTGTTTCTGTGAAATTAAATAAATAACATTCTTAACAAATTAAATACACTAGTTTTATGGTTAAAATAAATAAAACGTTTGCATGTAATTTATTGTAGATTAACCCGTTTCCCAATAAAATGAGTTACTAATTCTTGAGGAAATTCCGTGTGAATACCTTGGTAAACCTAGCGGAAAGGGACACGACACAAAAATTATTTTATAATTTAGAGGCGGCTGATAAGTTTAGCACTCCAAAAAACGTAAAATAGTATTCCAGGGTTTATAGCAGTTAATCATTTATGACATTGGCGATTAACTATGTGCGTTTTTTTTTTGGGGAGGGGCATGGATCGTTTTTGCCAATTGTGTGTGGTTGTACAACCTTGCTAGTCGAATTTAGGGTTAGTGCTAACAATATATATTAGTTAACTGTGCTCATAATTAAGAGTGAACATAAAATAAAGAATCTTATTTTTTAAATGGTTTAATTCTACAAATTTACCAAAGTGTTTTTGTTAAAATTATTGAATATTCTGAGTAAACTTTTTTTTAAAATTAAAGTTTCCCCCGATTTTTTAATTAATTGCTGCTGCCCGCAGGTCGTGTACGTTTTCCTAGTATATATATATATATATATATATATATATATATATATATATATATATATATATATATATATATATATATATAGTAAGCTATCAAAATATATTTATGGCAATTAAGCTACACAGAGGCTCCCGCGTTTTATCCCCGGGGGGAATCTTCAGACTAAAATGCATGGAGTTATTTTTGCCGGGTGTTTTTATATACACGGCTTGCTCGTTAACCAATCAGATCCTTTGTTGTTCTTTCAGCCAATCGTTGGGCTTCCCACGAACAAAGGTGTGATTAATGTTACTTCCTATATCCTGTTCTATTCTTCTGGATTCTATCAGTAGGCATATCTCTTGTTTCCTTTTTTGTATCAATATAATGGGTGAATTTATCTTAACACGTGGTTCCTTGTATTTCTATTTTAAGTTATAGTTTTAAAAATTGTTAGGTTTTTGTTTAGTTTTGTTTTTTTAATTTTTTTGTTTATTCATTTATTTATTTATTTATTTATATATCGTTAGCCTAAGGTAAATTTATTTATGTGTAGGCAGCTGTTTGCTATCTCACTTTTACACTTTAATAAATTTCGGGGGTCTTTAAAGTTTAGGATTTCAAATGTTTCATTCAGACATAATTAACACGTCTAAATATCTACATGTACTGGCTTGTCATATTATTTTCCATTCGATTATTGGTGAGAGTCCATTTTCTTTGAGCTCCCAATAGTTGTTTGCTAGTGCGGTTTTAATTCGACGTTCTCTGTTTTTAAATGTGCTTCGTGGTCATAATATCTGGTTTTAAAATATAGGGAGGTCATACCTACGTAGTACTTCTTTTTATTCGGTCTTTTCTTGGCAAATATTGTGGGTTGGTATACAATACTTTTCGTTAGGCATTTATTTTGTAGTGGAAAAAGTGTACGATTTATGCAGTTACATATTTTCTCTTCATTGCTACCTTTTTCATTTCTATTCATGGTGGTGGGCAAACAATTCCTTAATCTGATAGAAAAACACTTCCCCATAACCAATCCCCTGCATAAAATATTCAATAAAAATAACCGAAACCTATCCTACAGCTGCTGCGAAAACCTAGAAATGATAATTAAGGCACACAATAACAAAATATTGAAAGAGAACAGCAGAGAGGAAGTAAAAATAACGAATTACATAAAAAAAAGTGTAAAATATAGCAAAAATAACACTAAAAAGAACAAAAATATATACAATATAAGTGGAAATAAACAAAACACTAATATACCGGCACGATTTGCAAATAGAAATACCCAATCTGTAAAATGATGAAAATTAAATTTTAACAAAAAATGTAAATATTGTGAAACAATAGAGATAACGCGTGAACATCCATTTACCGGGGTGACACACATAAACAGAGGCTGAAGCTAGTTACGATAAAGAAGCCTTTAAACGTTCCCTTTGTCATAATTTGAAAATGACGGTACACATGTTGTTTAGATCTTCTGTAATACAAACATTAATACATAAATATTACGCTCTCATTTATTTTCTTAATAATCGAGCACTCTGCTGGGATTATCTCCCAGTAACCACACACACACACACACACACTTAATATATATATATATATATATATATATATATATATATATATATACTAATTGTGACAATATATGTATTAGCATATACTATGATTACCTTTTAATAAGCACTCTTTTTAAAAAATTCATCTCGATGATTGTCAACAGAGCATATATAAATACATCAGATACATTTTATATTCTAATAATCATATTTATTTATCTTTTTTATGTTTTCACATTTTCAAAATACATAACATTCCTCTGAGATTTATATTTACGTAATGGCGTCTTACTGCGTTTTTCCACGAGTGATGTATTTTTTTCTCTTTCTTCACGATAGTCCTCTGTGTGGTGTAGGTTGTTTCAAAACTTTTCAGTTTGAGAACTTTTTTTCTTTGGAGATTTTTTTCTGATGAACATGTAGTGGGCAGAGCGGATATTGACATAATAATGCTAGTTTGACCACTTCAAGAGAAACGAGTCGTAAATATAAATCTCAAAGGAATATGATGTTTTTTAAAAATGTGAAAAAACAAAAAAATAAAAAATAAACATGTTTATTTG
>OY744517.1:132467834-132472834 GCA_963556195.1 Sepiola atlantica
TGGCCAGGCTCGATATACCGGGTGTTTCAAAAGTCTTGGGAACATTACAAATGCGTATATCTCATGAACTATTCCAGGTAGAATAATGAAACTGGTGCCATTTTAAAGCTTGCTTAATCAAGTTTTTGGTCATACTAATAATTTTCGTGTTATCTTTCCAGGTGCAGTAATGGTGTTCTCTAAACAAGACAAGGCATTTTGCGTCTTCCAATTTGCAAAGACTGAATCGTGGACATGTGTTCAGCGTGCATTTCGCAGGAAATTTAAAAAAGAAGCCCCTGAAAGGAAATCCATTGTCAGATGGCATGCTAAATTTGTGAAAGATGGGTGTTTGTGCCCAAGTAAGCGAACAGGTCGCCCTTCAACTTCAGAAGATGCAGTTGAGCAAGTTCGGACAGCCTTTCAGCGGAGCCCCCGTAAATCAGTGAGAAGAGCCAGCAGGGAACTTCAGCTTGCTCCAGCAACTGTCTGGCGTGTCTTAAGGAAACGACTGCAAATGGTACCTTACAAGCTCAAGTTGGTCCAAAAGTTGAAGGACACTGATAAGCCACTTCGCCGTGACTTTTGCATTGCAATGCAAGAGAAGTTGGAAGATAACGGCTTTGATGACCGGCTTGTTTTTAGCGATGAGGCGACTTTCCATCTGAATGGCAAAGTTAACAAGCATAACACTCGCATTTGGGGTACTGAGAATCCTCATGAACTTCTTGAGCACGAGCGAGATTCACCAAAAGTGAACGTGTTTTGTGCAAATTCCAAGAAAGGTGTCTATGGACCGTTCTTCTTTGAAGAGGCAACTATCACTGGTGAATCCTATCTCAACATGCTGGAAGACTGGTTAATGGCTCAGTTGGAACAAGCAGAATCTGATGACTTCATTTTTCAACAAGATAGTGCACCACCACACTGGAGTCTTAGAGTAAGGCAGTTTCTTAACACAAGGCTGCCTGGTAGATGGATTGGGAGATCTGGGCGAGGTGATGACGTTCTCATGCCCTGGCCTCCTAGGTCTCCAGATCTTACCCCGTGTGACTTTTTCCTTTGGGGCTTTGTCAAGCAACAAGTCTATGTGCCGCCCCTTCCAAGAGATATTGACGAACTAAAGGCTCGAGTAACGGCAGTTGTGGGAACCATTGACGTCAAGATGCTGGAACGCGTTTGGCAGGAAATGGACTATCGACTAGATGTCTGCCGTGTGACGAATCGTGCTCATATTGAGCAACTTTGAAGATTCCCCACAAAACTTGAAACTTTAACCTTTCCAACGGTACCAATTTCATTTTTCAACTCCTAATAGTTTTTGAGTTATTAAAAATCGTTATGTTCTCAAGACTTTTGAAACACCCTGTATATATATATATATATATATATATATATATATATATATATATATACATATACATATACATATACATATATATATATATATATATATATATATATATATATATATATATATATATATATATATATATATATATATATATATATATATATATATATATATATATATATATATACATATACATATATATATATATATATACACACACATACACACACGGCACAATCACGTTGACACACCGGTTCCGGTTAGATCACCGAAGTTAAGCGGTGTCGAGCCTGGCCAGTACTAAATGGGTGACTATTTGGGAATACCAGGTGCTGTATGTGCTCTATGCTTATCTCGGCATTGTTTCCATTCGTCTTATACACGGTGGGCAAAAATAAGGGTCCTATTTTTAAAAATTCATAACTTTTTTATTTATTGATTTTTTTTGATTTTTTTTTAGAATAAGTAAAGGACCCCTTCCGAAGCAAGCATGAGCCGTATTAGCCCTAAAGAACGTACCCTCATTTAGAAAACATTATTTTTGCTTAAAAAACTCAAAACAGTGTAAAAAACAATACTTTAGTTTTTGTAAGTTTTAAGAAGTGTTTTTCGGCTAAAATTTGTTTTGTTTATTTCAAAAAATCTCGGAAGGGTCAGTCTACACACACATAAAGTTTGGTGCGTTTAACTTTTATTTTGCGGAAGTTATTCAAATTCAAGTTATTCAAATTTAAAGATAGGACCCTTATTTTGGCCCACCCTGTATTACTACTTGCCATTGGAATCAAGCAATGCCGACTCAGGAGTCCATCATATATATATATATATATATATATATATATATATATATATATATATATATATATATAAAGTTGGGTTGTTTATCACACAATTCACATAATAAAATAATGACTGTTTTCTTATATACTGAGCATGCCCATGATTTCGACTGGCTAATTTTTTTTCTAAAATAACATCTCATTAATTCACTATTTGTTATTATTATTTTCTTATTGTAGGACTCATTTTATTTCATTATTCATAGTTTTGCTTACGCATGAAAAAGTCCTACAATTAGAAAACATCGGGGATAGAAAATATAGAAATTGAGTGGACAACGTTTTCCAGCGCATTTTAAGTCAACATAAGTTTGCAATCCTCATACATCATACATTATAATAATTAACTACTGTCAAATATTCAAGCATTATGCATTTCGATTACTTTCCAGACAAGTAAGATACTTTTTATTCTTTCTAAATGTTAAATATATAAGATGCACCCACCCAAACTAAGCGCAATTGAACAAACGCGTAAGTGAGTAATTCTTCCCACTCACAAACATGTATTTCATTACAAAATTAACTTCCACTCTTCAAAACACGCAGACAACCAGCGGCAAAGAAAACAATCAGGCAATATCCCCTCCTACATTTTACTCAGTAAAAACACGTAATTTCACCATTACGTATTACGGTTCATTTGCCCAAAGTTAATCAAGTAATTATTTCAGTAAATTGTGATTTAAAAAACAAAGCAACCCACATAATGTATATATATATATATATATATATATATATATATATATATATATATATATATATATATATGTATGCACGTATATATATATATATATATATATATATATGTACATATATATATATACATATGTTTATGTACGTATATATATATATATATATATATATATATGTGTGTACGTATATATATATATATATGTGTGTGTCTGTGTGTGTACGTATATGTTTATATATATATATATATATATATATATATATAAATTTCGAATCAAAAACGCGTTAGACGCCATTTAAAAAAAACGAAACTATCATTATAAACCGTGTTGCATTTAAATACACGGGAACTTGAGTCATGTTGTATGTTATATAATGCCGGAATAATTTCATTTTGCTTTCAATTTAAATACGTTTTTGATCAAAGTGTAGATTTGATACAATAATATTTTTATTGTTAAATGTCATAATTAAAAAAATTCGATTTATCGCGGTTTGCATTCGAACTTTTCATATATATATATATATATAAATATATATATATATATATATATATATATATATATATATATATATATATATATATATATATATATATATAGTCTAAAGAAGCTTTGAGTTATCTTAAACAAAAGGACAAAAAAAAGGAAAATGCAGTTTAAATTCCCAGAGAAACTAACTAAATCCAAAATATTGCAGACTTAACAATCGTTGGAAAATTCATAAATAAATAAAAATATATAATAGTAAGTAAATAAAATAAAAAGGGGGATTAAGTATCTAACAGTGAAACAAAAACAGGAGACCTTAACGTAAGCATTTAATATATATATATATATATATATATATATATATATATATATATATATATCATTAAAATTTAAATTCAGAATTATTTGACTGAAATGAACTATACGTGAACAACAGAATATTCACTAATACTAAATATAGGTATAGTCATGTTTATACTCTTGATACTGCAATTATTAATATCAGATAAATGCTTGATTACTTAAATCAAACAAAGCAATGATGAAGTAGGCTGAGATTAATAAAATTAGTACATCATTTATAACTGACTTTATATATGGTTCAGGTCTATAATTTGACTTTGTTCTTGTTTTTGTTTGACTAGTTTGTATTGTGATGTTATGAAGTGCGTTGAAGGAGTGCCATTTTGGAATCATCTAAAATATGATATGAAATAAAATATTCAAGATTGGTACGATCGTACATTAAATACTTGTTTTGTTTTAATTATGTGAGCTGATATAAATAATATGCTCATTTTATTTATCTTAAACGACTACATATATATATATATATATATATATATATATATATATATATATATATATATATATATATATATACAGAGAAAGATAGAGAGAGAGAGAGAGAGAGAGAGAGAGAGAGCGATACTTATAAATGAAGTAATAGCGAAATCGGTTGTATTATTCTAAACAGCACTGTTATTTGTGAAAAATTAGGGCTAAAATGAGAAGAAAAGGAAAAAAAACTTCCATGTGTGTATTGGATATGTAAAATGCATAAAAAAGCAGTTGGCACCCGTTTTATTGTTGCCTTAAAGATGTCCATCACCAAACCCTTAAGTAATGTTATATCGAAATTTTTTAAATTACTTATGAATGAAATTAATATTTTCCATTAAAAACCTTCTATAGTAATATAAACCTATTTTGGGTGGTAAATAATTCAGATCTAGTAAAAGAATAATTAGATCGTATATATTCTCGTAAAAAGGCTAAATCAATCTTAACATATGATTTCAGTACTTTATATACAACAATATCACATGAAGAACTTATTAAATAATTATATAATATTATGGATTAAGCTTTTGCGGGAGGGAAAGGTAAATACATAAAATTTACCAAATCTGAAGCCTTTTGGTGTAAAACTAAAAATGGTAAGACGAGTGTTTCCAAAACTGGCCTGACAATGCAAATTAATCACCTTATAAAAGAGAGTTACTTACAAATAGGAAATAAAGTAATACTCTAAACTATAGGCATTTTAATGGGTTTGGATCCTGCATCATTGAAGGCAAATCTCTATCTACATCGACTTAAATTTATATATATATATATATATATATATATATATATATGTTC
>OY744517.1:132477834-132547834 GCA_963556195.1 Sepiola atlantica
ATTAAGGCAGCCACAGATGCTGATTGAAGTTCAGGAACTATCAGACTACACTTACGACAACAAGGCATGGTAAATAAAAAGCGTATACAAATTTCTCGGCTGCTTCCACGTCACAAGGTGGACCGCTTAATGTCGTTTCGTGAATACCAACCATGCAACGTTGATAAGTGGATGAAATTCCTTTTATCTAAAAAAATCCAGAGTGCTTCCAACGATATTGGCATAACAAAAACAGGCCTCCTGAAATTGTCTCCAACCGTCATAGTGATGGAGGGTTCCTAATGGTATAGGGTGCATTTTCTAACAGAGAAACGATGAAGCTCCGGTTGGTGCAGGGTCGTCAGACAGCGGCTGATTATGTTAGCATGCTACAAAAAGCATCGTTGGTGACGGAGGGGCACCGTTTGAGCGGGATCGATGGTTATACCAACAGAGTAATGCTGCAATCCACGCTGCACAACGGACCTTGACCTTTCCACAATAAAGTGGGATGTATCTCTTAGGGCATTCTGCATGGTCAGTTGACTTGAACTCAATTGAAAATGTTTGGGGACAGTTGACAAATGAGGTGTATCGAAATGGCAAACAATATTCAACAAAAAATGAACTTCGTGAAGCCATCTTCAGAAGCTAGAGCAAGATCCTTCCTTAAAGAAACGCTTATTTTTAGCATGCCCCAAAGAATTTCGGAAGTCATCAACACCAGTGTAGGTAGAACTCATTATAACACTTGGTTGTTGAATGTTTTCATACAATTTCTGAACAATTTCGTCGAATGTTTGTCTCTGGCCTAATTATTTTGATCAAGTGTAAAATGCACATTTTTATGAAAAATATACATTTCTAAATAACACATTTGGAATGTAGCTTTTTGTGTCCATAACCTTTTAGATTGTAGTATTGGTAACTTTAAATGGGAGGAGTTTAAAATATATCCTTGAAAAAATATATTTTTAAAATAAATTTCAAGTGCTCTTCAATTTATGATCAGGAGTGTGTATATACATATATATAGCGTTTTGTGTACGCAAAAATTAATTAATACACCCACATACATATATATAAATATATATATATATATATATATATATATATATATATATATATATATATATATATATATATATATATATTGAGAGAGAGAGAGAGAGAGAGAGAGAGCGCGAGAGAGAGAGCGCGAGAGAGAGAAAGAGAGAAAGAGAAGGAGAGGGAGATAGATAGAGAGAGAGAGAGAAAAGTCCACTTTTATATTTTTGCTTACGTATTTTTTTTCATGTCCGATATCGTTTGAAAAACTATTGGCCACCAATTTCTTAGGAAACAGCGTCTTGAAACTGGGCTGGTCAGCTCGCGGGAAATGAATGCTGACCTCTAAGTGAACTGTGGACATTAGGATATTACAACACCTAACAAGATGGTGACTGCAATATTGGACACTTCAGAAGAAGAAAAAATTCCATGGAAACTAATTAGCAGGGATACAAAAATTATATATGTACATTATATACATGTACACTATATATATATGTGCGTATGTTTGTGTGTATTATTTGTTTAGGTCAGGAATGGGGAGGTTTCAGGAGATTAGGAAATGATCATCAGATTTGTAAAAGTGGTCGGTCAATCTAGAATTGCATTCAAAGCAGCCTTACAAGTATTACTATAGACGATAAAGGCGGTCTATTGATCTTTTACACATTCACGTATGTCTTCTATTCAGGAAACTCAAATAAAAATGTCCTCCTTTTCCTCTATAGCCCATGTGAAATAAAACTGAACATTCTCGCCGCCGATATATATATATATATATATATATATATATATATATATATATATATATATATATATATATATATATATATATATGAATGACAAATTGGAAGCAAATACATATTACTTTATATATACTTGGAAATATTTCTCAGACCGATTGATGTCAAAGGAAGTATATATATATATATATATATATATATATATATATATGTGTGTGTGTGTGTGTGTATGTGTATGTGTATGCAATTTTTTTCTCTCAGACATTTCATTTAATTAAATATGGTGTATTAAATACTTATATATATTTAAGAAATTATTTTTAATAGTATTTTTATCATCATCGAAAGATACATATATTTTATATTTTAATAGAACTATCAGTATTTATAGATTAATTTCAGTATACCTCAGTTAGATTTTAATTTTTTAAATCTATTCATCTATTTGTATATATATATATATATATATATATATATATATATATAATATATATATTCATATCTATTTATATATCTCTTTATTCATATGATTTTATTACGTATATAACGTGGTATTATTAATAGTATTATTAGTAGTATTATTATTAGTAGTATTCATATATATTGTATTACTTTATTATGTTATTATTTGTTTCTGTTCATCGGTATTTACATTTTTATCACCTTTATTCTATTTTTTTATTTTATTCAGTTGCTAATCAATTCTTATCAATTCACATGTTACCTCTTATTTAAAGTTTATATATATATATATATATATATATATATATATATATATATATATATATTAGAATCAGTTTGGTTTGATTGTTAATCACGACTAGACTTATGCTCACATGTTCATTAAAAGAACACAACGGTTTTCTTTACAAATGCCTAGATATATTTAACGTGAACTTGCACGTAAATACAAAGAAGGAACGTTAAACAAAGTTCAAAATTTAAGTTTTCTGAACGGTTTTAATTTGATTCAGGAGCGGAAGATTGCTTACAATATCAAAACAAAAATCGTTTAATATGCTTCATACACCGCCAATTATCCATAATATATATATATATATATATATATATATATATATATATATATATATATATATATATATAACAAATCTTTTAGAAAAGATTTAGATATTATTTGAAGAATTAAGAAACCAAGGAATGGTATCTTTTTTCTTATACATTTAATCTTTTGTATAAAGTTAAGATGTTTTCCCCCTCCAAAATCAGTTCGAAGTAGATATAAAATAATTCAGCAGACGGAACGAAACACATCACTTAAGACGTTTACTAACGTCATTCTTCTAATTTATATAAGTAGAGTTGTTGTTCTTATGTCGGCCCGGTCAGTCACAATTTTTTAAACGTAATAAATACATTGTGAAATTTGTCTCTTTTTGAAATATCAGAAATCTTAACTACGCTAAGAAATAGAGAATATTGGATGAATAGCAAATAATAAATTACTAACATTAAAGCAGATGTCATGGCCGGCAATCGAAACTGAAACTTTAAGATCGTCAGTGTGATCTTCTGTTAACGGACCTATTTGGACTGTCTTATAGAATAGAGCTAAAAACATTATCTTGACAACATTATTATAGCTTTGGTGGCACGTCATATTTAATTTATTAGAACTAATGGACCCTATTTTAAAAGAAAATATTTAGCTGACAATCATTTCGCGGTAATGAGAAATAGAATATTTATTGTTTGACACGGATTTGAATTGTTACAATTTTCAAGATATATTCCTTTTATCATTTAAAGAATAGTTAACGGACACTGAGAATTATTTTTACGGGGGGCCAAAGGGAAAATATTTGCTTAATATTATTAAATATTACGTAAATGCATAATTTCAAACGAAATACCATTAACAATACATTATAGATCAATACATCTAGCGTAGAATTTCCACGTAGTCCGCTTTCTACTTCTCCTTTTTCTTTTTCTTATTCTTATTCTGATGCTTATTATTATTATTCTTTTACTGCTACTTATTATTATTATCATTATCATTATTATTATTATTATTATTATTATTATTATTATTATTATTATTATTATTATTATTATTATTATTATTATTATCATCATTATTATCAAGAATCATAATAATCAATGATAGGAATAGCTGGAATATTAAAAAAACAATAATGACCAGAGTTGAAATCTTACAGATATTCCTCGAATGCTTACCCACATAAATTACACACGTTAACGAGCCACATAGATTTTGCAATAGCAATGAAACTAGAAACATAAAAAGAATATCACCACGAACAGAAAGAAATTAATCTACTAGAAATGTTAGAAAGTGTTCCCCTTATAAAAGCGCGTGTGCACACACAAACACGATACGATGGAATCAGCCTCGGCTAATACCACCCAAAATAGCCGTGAAGGGTAATGAAGGATAGAAATACCGAGGAGGGAGAGTAATAACAAGACTTCTACTAGGACTTTGCGGAGGTTTATTGTCAGCCATACCTTAGAGATAACCAATGGTTGTTGCCAGCAAGAAATAAATGGTAAGCGGCTGTTGCCATAACGAAAATAATGTGCAATGGTGATCGAAGAAAATGAGGAGTACTGGAAATATATAGAGCTGTGTTGTCACTTAAACTTCAGGGAACACCACAGTTTATTTTCAGTGAGCAATCACTGATGATGACCTGTGTGAGAACTCATAGTGAGTTAATAATAATAAAAATAATAATAATACAACTACTACTGCTACTACTACTACTACTACTACTACTGCTAATAATAATAATAATAATAATAATAATGCAGTTAATGTTCTTGTGTTATTGTGATGTTTTATGTGAAGGAAAATCCTTGAACCAGGAAACCTTTCCATTTAAACTACGAAGACTAACCAATCACATGCACGGAGCAATAGTGAGAAAACAGAATCACATAAAGAACACCACAAGAACCCAAGGAACAGAAACTGCAATAAATGTCATCACTTACCCCCACAAAAAAGTGATGCTACAAGGGTCAAGGAGGATGGAAAGGAGCATGGAGTACTGGGTCATTAGAGAGGCTTATTGCCATCCAAATCCCAGAGAAGGTCAATGGTCGTTGCCAACGAGAAATCGATGATAAGCGTCTGTTGTGATAACGCAAATTAATTCGCAGTAGTTATCGAAAGAAGTAGAGAACACAGGAAATCTGGTGAGACTTGTTGTTACTCAGGGAACACCACTGGTGATTATCAGTGAGCAATCACTGATGACAGCCTGTCTGAGAACTCGTAGTGAGTAAAAAAAAACAATAATCATGCCTTTAGCTTCCGAAGTATAATACGGTTACAATACTATTTAATTGTGTTTCGTGACATACTTACTGATGTAGATAAACTTATAGAGATGGGGTTCGTTTGGTGAGGAAGATGCGCTTCTAAATGTAAATTTGATAGACGGGCAAAAGCGTATACCGCCAGAAATAATTAGACGTATCTAAAATAAAGATGTGTCCATTCAATCAGCGAGTTTAGCGATTAAGTTTCTATTCTCTTTTATTTCATTCACTCATGTTTCACCACTTATCACGGCTAGAAACAACTTAATAAGTTTAAAAGATTGACAATGTCATCATAGTGAATATTATAAGATGTTTGAAAATGTTCACATACAACTGACTAAAAAAAAAACTCAAAGAAGGCAACAATTATTCCCCTTTGTGTGAAACATCACATGTGAAAACTAAATAACAAAAGTTGAACGAAACCAAGGCTTCCGTATGTCAAGGCTTCCGAAACTTAACCAAATAGACACTTTCTCCTCTCTATTATTATTTTATACAAATGAGTCATTCTTTCAAAGGTGAATGGTCACTCGAGAGTAAGATGGGATTGCCAGTTTGTTGATGAACAATATTATGAGAGGATTGGAAACGATGGGTGGCATGGCCCAAATTTGATTACTTAAAAGAACGGCTAAATAGTATTTTATAACATTGCCATCAAAGATCACAATGCTGTAGTGAACTGGATAGTAGCTCCGCGGTATTGTGTCCTAGAGATGGGAAGTTGTTGGAGATAAAGTATGTTCATCTTTTTATTTAGGTGCATAGAAGAAATAAGGATTTTTTTGCAGTGATTATCGCTAGACCAGTCGTGTCTGTGTGTGTTTCACAGGGAAGAACCAGAGATCTGAGCTCAGTCGTACACCTAATAGGTGCACAATAAAGCCTAGCATGTTCTCTTCTATGTTATCAAAGGCGATCTAGGGTCGAAAAGATATATTCCCCATATGATTGCGAAATGGCTTTCGTACTCTGGCAATGCATAACAAGTGCTCTCGGTAGCTTTTCCCCAAATGTCACAGAAATACTCAATCTTACTCTTATACAGGTAAAGGATACTGTCAGGAGTCAGGTAACTTTTGGAGCGGTAGAATTAACTAACTCTTTTTTTCCAGCGGGTTGTGAGAGGAATGAATTATCCAAATATTTGTTCGCATTATATTTGAAAACGGTCATTTTGTAGACGGTTGAGAAACAGCCTCGTGATATTTGTCCCACATATGTAAGGTTCTTGAAAAACAAATTATTCATGGAAGTCTGCTTTCGGTTTGTATACAGAAAAAGATAAATGAAAGTCATTTAATGTGGTTGTAGCCTTACGAAGTTCTTCCTGTGAATGTTTTACAAAGAAGCACCCAGATTTTGAGCTCAGTCGACATCTACCATGAACATAACGATACAATAGAGTGAGCTAACAACATCTTTTCTCGGTGAAAGACGCTATAGTGAAGAGATGAGATGAACCTTTACTAGATTGCGAAGTCGGTGTTGTACTCTGTTAAGACAAGAAAGAGTGCTCCAAGCGGCACTTCCTTAGCTATGAAAGCAGTACTCTATCTCAGTACGTTTGTGGCGCTCATACATATATAAGATTATAGCGTCAGGTACTTTCCTGAGCGGTAGAAGGATATAACCATTTTTCAAACGAAATTTACAACAGATTCGATGTAAGTCTGCACTTTCAAGACCGAAGCGAAAGTCAACTTAACTGTGACGGACTGACGACAATCCTATTTAGAACTTTAGTGTGAAAGAAAACCTGGCATACTTACAGCTTCTTGTAGAGTTGTTACATATCAAGAACCATGTTTTAGTTGAAAAGTTTAAGGGGCAGAAATGACAGTCACCGGAATTTACGAAACCACGTGATTTACGCGCGAAGATTTTCTGTTTCTTTTGGTAGGCGAGGGTAAAGCAGCAACTATGGGTATTGGTGATGTCTCCAATGAAGAATGAAAGTTTTACGAGTATTGTAACTTGTGGGTATCTGTCTTTCTGATGTATCTCTATATATATATATCTTTCCCTATCTCTCCCCCCACACACACACGTTTATACAAGTAACCTGTTATATTATGTTATTCTGTGACTGTGATTTAATGTAAACCTTTTACATAAACACCGGCGTCTGAGTGTTTGTATCCAAAAACAACGACCCGAGTGTATAACTGTTTATACACCCAATTGTAAGGTGCAATATAGAAGAGATGCGTAGACACTTCTAAAATAATATCTGCAAATCAAGCGATTGAAATCCTATTCAAAGCTAAAGCCTAATCCGACAGCCGACGGACAAAGCTACGGTTAAAGACGCAAGTACTCATCTACAAACGTATAGGCAGAGAAGAAAAAGAACGAGTAATGTGCGTGTCTGCAAGTGTTTACCTCTGTGTGCATCTGTTTGGTGACTATCAAGTATCGACACTAGCGTCTCTATATAGATTACTGTCCGTCCGATTGGAGGTAAAAAAAAGATCTCTTTGATATCGAATAACACGATATGGTCGGAATGGTATCGATATTGCAAATAACGATAACTTTCATACACGCAATATCCAGGCAATCTTTTCAACTCCTAGAAACTTCAGAGAACTATTTTGTCTCGAAAAGTAAGCTCATATCACGGCATACGCATGGGGAAAATAACGTCCGCAGATACATGTTTCAATCGAATGTGGTTATATTCGTGTACATAGTTTTACCGGAAGAGGCTCTGTCATTTGATAGTAAGGATATATTACTTTGCTTAGAGCATTGGCAGCGCGATCTTCGTCATATTAACACTGTTGTGACCATAGACATGCATGCGTGTTTTCCTATGTTTTCTTTTAAATAATAAATTGCAATGTTGCTTTTTAAATATGTTCATGCTTTTTTGCAATCTACTTTTTTGGGGATTACCATCAGTTGTCCTGTGTCGTTATGTTTAATCTTATTCACCAATTTGAATCAGCTTTTACTAAAAACAATTTTAAATATGTAAATATACGTATTCCATCCGAGATCATTGGGAACTGATTTCTCTTCATATTAAAATGGTTTTCGACCTCATAGTATTCATATTTAACCAGTATAAATTTTTAAAGTTAACAGAATTACAGCATATGTTGAATACTTAAATCGCGTCTAAATAGGGGATACATTCTACATAATTAAATAAGGTAAATCGTTGTCGCTATAATCGTAGTTTTATTTCGTAGACTTATGCACGTTTTTAATGTTCTTTGAAGAGTAGCATCTCCCACTACCGTCACTATTTTTATATTGATATCTGATTTTAATTAGATTGAACCCATCTATATAAAAATAAATTCAAGAATACGGTAGTTTTTTATTACGTACGTACGTTATCACCCTGCACACATATAAAACACACATCATTCGATCAGTAAAGACTTTTATTCTGTAATTAAGTAAGAATTCCGACCTGAAACCATTTAAAAAACAATTGTTTTTAAATCAAATAATATTGTTCCGTTGACTAAACCAGTACAATCTTATATATATTCAGTGTAAAGTGTGACATTTGTTTCATTGTGTTGAATAATATGGAACTGCCAATTATTTTTACAGTAAATAATTAAATTGCTTTAATTTAACATAAAGAAAGAAAGAAGAAACATATGTGTATACCTATTCAAATGAATATTTAGTTGAGAATGACAATTATATTACAGGAGAAAATAAAAGGAATGTTTTTGTGTAATATTATTAATCTTGTCATACATTTATAATTTCAGAATAAATAGTATTATTACTTGTAAATCATAAATATTGATGTAGAAAGCACCATGAAATTTCTACAAGGCTCCCTCGTGTATAAAAATATAATATTAGTTTAAAACATTCCCATCAGAAAATTCCTCATAAAATACCCCATAATAGAGCTTAACGCCCCAAAATTTAAACTTCTCAAATATATAAGCCAAGGTAGTAGCGCTTGATATATCGAAAGCCTTTGGCAAGGTCTGGCATAAAGGGATTCCCCCAAAATTTCACTCATATTGTATTACTGGACAAATATCTAATATAACGAGATCCTTCCTAACCAAAAGAAAGATCCAGGTTATCAACGATGGCCGTTCATATAAGCAACATGACATTAATGCTGGTGTACGTGAGAATCCAACGGTTAAACTCCTCGGCCTAACATTCACAGGTAACATTATTCGAAAAATATACATTGAATACATTAGCAAGGCCGCTACAAAAAAGGGGGGCTCGGTCTACTGCGCTCGTAAACTGCTAACACCTGATAGTATCCTATATATCTACAAAGCCACCATCCGCCCATGCATGAAGTACTGCTGCTACATGTGGGATGGTTCATCATGAATAGTCTCTACATCTTAGACAAGGTCCAACAAAGAGTCGCTAACTTATTAAGTACATCACTATCCAGCAAGCTCCAGCCCCTGTCCTAGCGTTGCAATGTTGCATCCTTGTTCCTTTATTGACAAGTACTTCAATGAATTGTGTTCCGATGAACTTGCTACTCTAGTGGGCCCTCGAGGTAAATACACGAAACCAACACGACAATCAGCTAAGTTCCATCCATTCCCTGTGACCATCCCCTACTTCTTTCCTCGTGTTGCCGGCCTTTGGTACTCCCTCCATGCTCCATGTTTCCCTGACTTTACCGACATGCTGAAATTTGAAACTAATGTAAACAGACACCTCGCTGCACACCCCCAACTTAGAGTGACACCTTAAACAATCACCCTAATTCTCAGTAGACTATTACTTCTACAGTGGCGGCCTCATTGGTTTGGATTGAACTATGATAACAACAATTAAAAAAATATGTTTCGGAATTCTTTTAGATGACGATTGCTAATTTATAATATTTGGATTTTTAAGACTACTATTATCAACCTTGTGGTACTATTCACAACGTCTCGGCTAATGTAACCTCTAACCATTTTAAATACATCTGTTCGAACTGAGAATGTTTACGTCGAACTTTTTTTTATTGACATTTTTCACGACAAAGCATGCACTCACTTGATGTAAGGAGTTAACAAATACGAAATATGATTATCGCAAAGATATGAGACGCATATTTGCCTTAGTACTGAAACAATTAATGCGAAACATAGGAGGAAAGAAATCATCAGGAATAGAGTTCCATAAATCTTCAATTTTTTGAAGGAGCTACTGGAATAGGAATCTGTATTGCTATGAGGTATCAACACATCGAATTGATGAAGATCACTAGATTAACAAGTGAAACTAGCTGGGAGAAAGAAAGCAGGGAAAAGATCACACAATTCCTAAGATCACATAATAGTACTTAGAGAAAAGACTGAAACTAGCAACAAAACGCCCGTGACATAGTTAGTGTAGAGAAGAACAAAGGGATGGACCAAATAAATCATATATGTTTTTTTTCTGCAGCTTTTCAAGAACTCTTGAATGGAACAGAGGTTCACTAGCCTAAATATGACAACACTACTCCAAACATGGTCTGATAGTAGATTTGTAGATTTAGAAAATAGCCTTAGGTGTGAGAAAGTATTTTGAGCGATGGAAAGAGCCAACTTATGAAAAGCAGAAACACGAACGGATCTCATGCATGAACTTCAAGAGAAATTTGATGAAAAAGAAAGATCAATAAGTTTCAAGGTCGGAGTCTCTTCAAGAGCAGAGCTATCCATAAGAATCTCAGGAAGAAAAGTGGCATGCCTACGATTGACAGACACGAATTGAGTCTGAATAGAATTAAACGAAACAAGCTATTTCGTACATCAATCCACAAGTGAATTCAAGTCAACTTCTACATCAGCTGCATAGTTCAACTGATCCGGGTTACGAGCATTATTAGAATAGATAGTGGTATTATTAGCATATATGTTAATTTCCTGAATAATATTCTCTAGAAGATAAGTTATATAAAGTAGAAGCAGAGTTGGGCCTAGAATAGAGTTCTGAGGAACACCAGTCTTGATAGGAAAATATAATCAATAAACACCGTTACTCACAAGCTTCGATCAGAAAGTAAATACCTAACAATATCAAGAACCTCACAATTAATACCATAACTTTCAAGTTTATGTAGAATAGCTAGAATGCCACCTTCTGCAGAACGTCTACAAAAGGTCACGCGCAATGGTGCTATACATAGTAATAACCTATACGAGATTTCGAATTGAACCCTTTTATTTAACCCACAGGAGTAGATTGTTTTCGTTCTATTTGGTATAATCGGATGGATGTTTTAATATATTATTATGTTATTCTTAGTTACAATCGCCTGTAGTAACGATTCGATCTTCAAACTCCAAAAATTATCGAGAACTGATTGTTAATTTAGACAATTATTGTATGAATCGTATAAAACTTAAAAAGTAATATTGTTTAGATGTGTAGTATAATTATTTACACACACACACACACACACACACACACACACATATATATATATATATATATATATATATATATATATATATATATCGAAAACACATATATACATTATATCAGAAAACAAAAAATAGTTTGTTTATTTTCATTGTTTGAAAAAATCACATAATACTGGTCAACTTTTATGATCGAATAATATTCTGAAATTAATGAGATTAAAGTAAAAACATTAATTAATTAATTAATCTTGCATTTCGTTAGATGTCGAGAACATTTTTACTAACCTTCCGGTACACGAAACCATTAATATATTTATTAACTATATATTTAATTGTCCAACTCTTCCCGCACCCAAAATAAACCATAATACCATACGTAAATTATTAATTTCCTGCACCACTTAGGTCATTTTCTGCGGCCCTAATGGAACATGATACATCAAGATGTACGGAGTTTGAATTGGATCAGCTCTGGACGCATTATTCTTTGAATTTTACATGTCTAATTTAGAAACTAAAAAATTGAATAACATTTCTGAACACGCCATATACGTCAGGAATGTCGACGACATACTTCTATTAAACGAACACGTTGATAAATCAACCTTAAAAATAATTACGTATTAAATTTCACGCACGGAATAAATATAAATAACAAAATTATCTTCCTCGACATAGAAATAAAAGCTGACACAGATAAGTTCATCACATACCCGTACAAAAAATTACAAGCAAAGGTTCAAGTTTACTTAACTTTAAAAGCGAATCCGCGTTATAAATATAAAATAGCCGTAGATAAAAATCATATCTACAGAGCCGAGAGAAACCCATCTACCGATAACATCGTTTATACTGCACTTGCCGACATTAAACAAACGATAATTAGTAATAACTTCCGAAACCACATCGTAAATCATGAAATTAAACACACTTTAGCCGCCATAATAAACGCACTAATAATAATAATAATAATAATAATAATAATAATAATAATAATAATAATAATAATAATAATAATAATAATAATAATAATAATAATAATCAGACTGGAAACCCAGATCACCAAACTTCGGAAAGAAGCTAAAACCGTGAACAGAAGGAAGGAGGACATGAAACGATTAAGAAGCAAAAATCAGAAACGCAAGGAAAAACTAAATGAGAAACATGAAGAAATAAAACAAAGGATAGCAGCAATAGAAGGAAGACTGAGACGATACAGGTACAAATCAGAACAGAGCAAACAGAACAGGACCTTTGAAAACAATGAAAGCCAGTTTTACAAAAACGTAAATGGAGAAAAAACAACGACAGAGCAACCGAACCCAACAGAAACAAAACAATTCTGGAGCAAGATATGGGAAGGACCAAAAAAGCACAACAAGAATGCCCAATGGTTGAAAAACATGAAAGATGAACTGCAAGAAATCGAAGAAGGAACCGAAACAGAAATCAACAAAGAAACGATCAAGAAACCCTTAGAAAAATGGCAAACTGGAGAGCACCAGGCCACGATGGAATACATGCATACTGGTTTTAAAAATTCACGACCCTGCATGAAAGACTAGCGCAGAAACTGAGCGGATGTATCCGCAAAACAGACATACCAGAATGGATGACGGAAAGAAGAACAACACTAATACAAAAAGACCCCAAAAAGGGAACGACCCCCAGCAACTACAGACCGATAACATGTCTACCAATAATGTGGAAAATTCTCACAGCTCAACTGAGAGAACAAATCTACCAATCCCTGGACAAACGTGGACTGCTCCCCGAGGAACAAAAAAGATGCTGGAAAGGACAAAAAGGGGCACATGATCTACTATACATTGATTAAAAGATCTTGAAGGAGGTGAAGAGTAGACAAAAGAACATAACTATGGCATGGATTGACTACAAGAAAGCCTACGACAGAATCCCCCAAACATGGATAATTGAATGCTTAAAAATATACAAGATACCAGACAGGATTATTAATCTCATCCAGAAAGCAATGGAAACATGGAGACTATAACTGACAGCCGGAGGACAATACCTGTCTGAGATAAAAAATACAGAGAGGCATTTTTCAAGGAGACTCTCTATCAGCACTACTGTTTATAATAGCCATGATGCCACTCAACTACCTACTCAGAAAGTGTGATGCCGGATACAGGTTTACGGATACAGAACAAAGAATAAACCACCTGATGTACATGGATGACCTTAAACAGTTTGCAAAAATCAAAAAAGAACTGGAAAAGCTGATAAACACAACCAGGATATTCAGCCAGGATATCCAAATGGAGTTTGGAATAGAAAAATGTGCACTGCTAGAGATCAAAAGAAGAAAACTGGAAACGACAGAAGGTATAGAACTCCCCAACCAAGAGGAGATGAGGGTGCTAGGAGAACAAGAGAGCTACAAATACCTGGGAGTTCTGGAAGCAGACACAATCAAATATACAGAAATGAAAGAGAAGATTGGAAAAGAATATCTACGAAGAACAAGGAAACTCTTAGAAACTAAACTATATAGCAGAAACCTAGTAAAAGGGATAAACACATGGGCTGTATCACTAATAAGATACTCTGGACCATTCATAGGCTGGACCAAAGAAGAACTCAGGCACCTTGACCAAAGAACTAGAAAACTAATGACTATGCACAATGCACTGCACCCAAAAGACGACACGGACAGACTCTACGTGAAAAGAAATGAAGGAGGTAGAGGACTGGTAAGTATAGAAGACTGTGTGGAAGACACCAAAAAAGAGCTGGAGAAATATGTAACCCAGAACACGGAAAGATTGATCACCACAGCAAGAGACACCAGCCCAACAAACAACCCCGGAAGCACTGAACCCAGAAACAAAAAGACAAGAAAGGAAAAGTGGGAAGAAAAACAACTACATGGACGCTTTATAAGACTCACAAGCGATGAAGCCAATGAAAACAGCTGGGCATGGCTAAGAAAAGGAAACCTGAACAGAGAAACGGAATCTCTGCTGACGGCCGCACAGAACAATGCGATTAGGACAAACTTTATTAAAGCAAAGATAGATAAAACCCAGGAAAACAGCAAATGCAGATTGTGTGGACAAAGAGACGAAACGATAAATCATATAATAAGTGAATGCAGCAAGCTAGCACAAAGGGAATACAAGAACAGACATGACAGCATGGGGAAAGAAGTACACCGGGAAATGTGCAAACAACTGAATTTCGAATATGAAAGAAAACGGTACAAACACAAACCAGAAACTGTACTAGAAAACGAAAAACACAAAATCATATGGGATATGAATGTACAAACAGACAAACCCATAACAGCAAGGAGACCGGATATGATAATAATCAACAAGAAAGAAAAATCCTGCAAAATCGTGGACTTTGCCGTTCCAGCAGACCACAGAGTGAAGATCAAAGAGACGGAAAAGAGAAGCAAATATACTGAACTTGCCAGAGAACTGAAAGGAATATGGAACATGAAGAAAGTCAGTATAACACCAATAATCATAGGAGCACTAGAAACAGTCCCCAAAAACATGGAGAAAAGACTAGGAGAAATAGGAATCAAAGGGATAACTGAGACCATACAAAGGACAGTAATGATCAAAACAGCTACAATCCTGAGAAATGTCCTCGAATGCGGAAACCAACCCACATAAGCAACGAATGGAGAACAAACACATGGAAGCACAAAACAACAGAACCGGGGAAAATACAACCGCACGAGAGAGGCGCAAGCATAGGCTGACGCCACGAAAATTATGGACAGAGGGTCGAGGAGGGAAAGCGCAAAACCAGACCTCCACTGGAAGAGCGCGGACAGCTCTGGGACCTTGGGAAGGCTTGTTGCCACTCGGGCCCCAGAGGGGACCAATGGCCCTTATCAGCGGGAAATCGTTGGTAGGTGGCTGTTGCGATTACCGCAAGGTCATCAGCGGTGATGAACGAAAAGAGGTGGAGCATACTGGAGGCCTGAGGAGACTTGTTGTCACTCAGACTCCAGGGAATACCACAGGTTGTCGGCAGTGGGTGACCACTGACGATGACCAGTGTGATAACTCCTAGTGAGTAAATAATAATAATTAATTTAAATAAAAAAATTTTTAACTGGTGCCGCCCTAGGCTGACACCAGACAACATATTTGTAGAGGGTCGAGGAGGATGGAAAGACCGAGGAAGGACAGCACAAACCAGACCATCACTGGAAAAGTGCAGGGAGTCTGAGACCTTGGGAGGCTTATTGCCACCCAAATCGCAGAGAAGACCGATTGTCCTTAACAGCGAGAAATCAATGGTAAGAGGCTGTTGCGATACCGCATCATTATCGAAAAGAGGTGAATAATACTGGAAGTCTGGGGAGACTTGTTGTCACTCAGACTCCAGGAAATACCACTGGTTATCGTCGCTGAGCAATCACTGATGATCATCTGTGTGAGAACTCCTAGTGAGTACAAATAATAATAATAATAATAATAACATATCAATTTATATTACTGCAACCAGATACACCCTAATTATCAAGTAGATGAAAAAATAATTAAAACCATCATATATAATCTTATTTCATCTACTGAAAAAACACATAAGCTCCGATTCAGTATTTACTGTACAAAAATTAAAACAACTAATTTATTAATAAGTAATAATCTCATGTTGAGACTAGCAATGCTGTGTATGTATTAAAATTCCCGATGGGAGAATGTGTCTCCAAAAACAATACATATATTGTTATAGCTATGACTAGTATCTCTCGCCGCTTTACATGTAACCTCTTCCCC
The DNA here is from genome assembly GCA_963556195.1 of Sepiola atlantica. NCBI lineage: Eukaryota > Metazoa > Mollusca > Cephalopoda > Sepiida > Sepiolidae > Sepiola > Sepiola atlantica. Next base: position 132,494,053 of record OY744517.1, read on the forward strand.
ACCATATCTCCATTTACTAACATCTGGTCCAACATGACTTCCCCCCCCCCCCCCCCCAACGAAAAAGATTTCAGAAACATATTAGTAAAACACGCTGCCATCTTCGTGGTCTCAGATTACAACCTTGCGCCTCTCCATAATTGACGCCTTACGCATTCGAGCAAACAAACCAATCATCAACCAAGCTCGATATGAGGGGAGGGGAGAAAATATACTAAAATTATTTTAATAAAAATAAAAAATAAAATAAAAAAGGGTTTTTATCGAGTTTCTTAATACATTTACCCAATTGAATTTGTTTAATCTCTCACATACCTGATGACGACTCATGGGAGTCGAAAACGTTTGTAGTTTAGGCGAGTTCCTGTTCACACTTGAACAGAACATTGTATCGTTAATCCACAACGTTGAATAGATGGATCAAAAAAGAAACACACTGAAACTGTCTATATATATATATATATTTCACAATAGGTCCAACTCTCTAAAAGTTTACCTTTTAGTTATAATCAACATATATATATATATATATATATATATATATATATATATATATATATATATATATATATGTTGATTATAACTAAAAGGTAAACTTTTAGAGAGTTGGACCTATTGTGAAATAAGGAAAGCTCAATATACTGGATAGACCAAAAATATGGTAAGTCAGTGACAATTGATTAGACCTGCAAATGGAAGCAAATCGATATCTTCAGTTGTTCAAAACAAGGAGCAGTTTAGTTAACAAAAAAACATTATATTAACTAAACTGCTCCTTGTTTTGAACAACTGAAGATATCGATTTGCTTCCATTTGCAGGTCTAATCAATTTTCATTGACTTACCACATATATATATATATATATATATGTATATATATATATATATATATATATATATATATATATATATATATATATATATATATATATATGTATAATAAATAGTTTTATTTGTTTAGTATTTATGTGCGTAACGTTTCGTCCTTTATAAGCGGGACTCATCAGCATAGAAATATGACTATGCACTACTGGTCATGCGATTCGAAACCCCAGAATCCGAGTGTGTATATATATATATATATATATATATATATATATATATATATATATATATATATATATATATATATATATAACTTATTAAATGTTTAATTATTATTATCAGTCATCGGGCCGGTATTAAAGCTAGGAGACTACTCCGAGTGACGTTTGTCTGTCTGACCCCCAGTGTGTTAGTCTGTGTACTGCTTAGGGGATAATAAATATGGTCAGGAAATGGTGTAGTAATGCTCTATTACATATAGAAAAAGGTTACAATGACATCGTAGTTGTATTTATTATCATATGACTGTCATAGCAAAAGTAGTAACATAAACTAAAAACAGTTATTTTTAAAAATGTACTTAACTTTTGATTCATATGATATTTAGACCATAGTATATGAAAGTGACGCTGTGTAGTTATTATGGGCGTTGACTGTCGGGTCGGCATGTTGGATTTGAGGCTACTGCATCCCTTTAAAAAAGATATAACTCTGGATAAATTGTGTAGGCGTTACTAGACTCTTAAGCCTTGGATGTGAAACTAGTCAAGGAAGAGGGTAAACTAGAATAACTCTCGTCTTTCTCTGCTTATACAGGCAATGTTTTTAGTCGCTTTGACGTCTCAATCCCATTGTGCTAAAACATTGCAAGTTCTAAGAGATCAGTCGCTGAGGTTGCGGAACTCTTTGTTCGCGGAAACTATAACAGGGTTTATATATTATGTCCCACAACTTAAACAAGCTTTTTCACACCATAGTGAAATTGCATAAAGTTACGAAAATTATGAAAGTTTAAAGAACTTCCGATGATGAATTCTCTCCATATAATCAGAATAGTTTATGCCCATGACTACAAACATGCAAGCTGTATTTTGACACAGTGTTCCACTCAGAGCAGCATATTTCTTATTAATTTGACGTATTTTGCGATCAAATAATGGAATATGGTGTTTATTGATTTAGGTTTTATAGGACACTATACTTGACGTTGATGTCACGTCCGTTCGTTAAACGGCTGAGATGGTGTATACATCAGACATATTGAAGACCAATAACATTGTCGTTGCCAACATATTAACCATCGATGTCTTCAGAGACAAAGTCATAGTCGTAAACATTGTCATATTCACCGCCATTTAAGAAATATTTGTCAGAGTTTTATGTCGAATGCAGGGATACATAATCTGTTATGTAAAACTGGCACACTTGCCTTAATTGACGTGGAGGGAAGAAAGTGAAGGAACTTAACTGCCAGTAGTTGAATTTAAAATCTCATGTCTCATTGTCGAAACGAAAATCACGCGATTAGCACTTTATATTCATACAATAAAATACCCGTCCCAAGATAAATACAATTAATTCCCGAACACTACATTTGTGCATCAATGGTATGTCCTTTTATGAATATAAATAAATATATGATGCTACTTAAACTTATGTCTAGAATCCTTATTCAATTTGGGTGAGAATCCATGACATGATTTTTATTCTTATAAATATTTACAATTTAATAATTTAGCTTAAGAGGTCTTAAACAATTGACATTCGTACAATATTGCTTAATTAGGGTCTGATTAGTGTCTGATTAGTTTATAAAACTTTAATGTGTCAATACCATTCTCCCATAAAAAAAACATATTATGCTACCATAAAACCCTTCAAATTACTCTAAAGAAACTGAAATTCGGAGAACATTAATTGGTGGGATATTGAGCACTGTTATGAGCACGTTTGGGTAAGTACTACTCTATCCAGGCTATTTATATGATTGAAAAGAATAAATGGAAAAAATTATTTCGAAAATATGAATGAAATATTAATTTTAAAATATATGAATGAAAAAGTGAATGTAAAAAAAGAATGAATAAATGAATGTACAGAAATGAATAAAAAAATGAAGGCAAAATAAATGAAAAAATTCAACGAACAAATTAATTAGAAATTAATATAAACATGAATAAAAAACATATCCGGACTGAAATATAATGTAGGATTTGTCTTTTGATTAACACCACTTTGCATTTCTGATGTCAGGTAGTGCGACCATGACAGAGTTGGTTAAAACAATTATTATTTGCAGAAAGAACAATCCGGCCTAAAATATTTTTTATTAACACCGTTCGCAGTTTCTGATAAAAATAGGGTGTATCTACTATTTTATCATTAAACAAATGTAAAATATTCACTTAAATAGCGTGTGCATATCACATATATTGTGTTTTGACTGAAGGAGTTGGAAATAAAAATGCAGATTCATTTACGGTCTTGTAATGTGTTAATTTATATCGCGCCCCTGTCATATAAACTAATTCATATTATGCTTAGTTCGTGCTTTTAAAACTAGACTATTCATTTACTAATGCGCGTCTGTCATATCAAATAATCTATAATGTCCATTTGCGCCCCTGAACCAAAATCATGTTAATTTATCTAGTGCCCCTGTCATTTGTAAGAACTTATGAAGTATGTTTATTCATGTAGCGCCCATATTATATAAAATAACCCGTATTAATGAGTTCCTTTCGTATCAAAGAACGCATATGGTATATTTTTTCCTTGAACCAAAGTCATGTTCATTTATGTAGCTTCCCTGTCATATGAAAGAACTCATAAAGCATGTTCATTGATGTAGCGCCCCTATTATATAAGATAACTCATATAAATGCGTCCCTGTCTTATTAAAGAACCCATATGGTTCATTTGTGCCACTGAACCAAAGTGATGTTACATTTATGTCGCGTCCATTTCATATGAAAGGACTCATCAAGCATGTTCATTTATGTAGCGCCCTTATTATATAAAATAACTCATATTAATGAGTTCCTGTCGTATCAAAGAACACATATGGGTTACTTGTGTTTTTGAACCAAAATCCTGTTCATTTATGAAGCAATCCTGTCATATGAAAGAACGCATAAATCATGTATATTTATGTAGCGCCCCTATTATAGAAAAGGACGTATATTAACAGTAGACATCATGGTGGAAAGTATCGGATAATGGCTTATATTAGCATGTACTGGCGGGCATCGTCAACTATAAAGTAACATTTTTAAAATGCTGAACGATGTCCTGTTTTGAATTATGAGTTGGCTGACAGTGGGTGACAGTGGCGGACATTCGCGAAAAGTGGCGGATGTTAGCATGTAGTGACAAGCATCGTCTGCAAAAATGTAAAATTAAAACAATGCGTACTAATTCCCTTTTTTGAATTATGAGTTGGCTATTTTTTACATAGCGGACATTGGCAGAAAGTAACGGAAAGTGGCGGATAGTAGCAGATAGTGACAAATATTAGCAGGTAGTTGCAAGTATCGTCGTAGAATGAGGAACAGAAAATAGAAAAAGAAGAACAATTTATTGATAATCGCCTGGGCCGCCCCTAGATGGGAATACCGACTGGGCTGCAGTCCTAGGAGGTGCACCCTATTAGGCCTGTACTTTCACTTTTCCAGAACTTATTAGTTTATTAAAATTTCACCAAATAATTGTTTCTTGCCCACATAACATCATTTCCAGATTAGTTGTATTAATGGCACAGGTATCAAGGTAAAGCCTGGTAAAGTGGGTCTCTTTCTGTATAGAACTCGACTCATACCGACAGAATCAAAGACGGTACTTGTATTTCCCCAGAATAAGCGTCTATTACATTTGAATTTCCGCCGTATTTTTGGAAATAACTATTTAGAAAATGACTACAAATGTGTACATACATACATTATACACTGTTAGTGTACTTGGAACTAGAAACAAGCAGGAAAGATGCATAGACATTTATTAGATAGATAGATAGATAGATAGATAGATAGATAGATAGATAGATAGATAGATAGATAGATAGATTAGGATTGTCGCCTGGAGCAGACAAAAAAACATACACACATCCGTGCGTTAATCTGTTTATATATAGAAACTTTCATTCATGAAAAGACGTTTAGTAGATAAATAGATATATAGATGAATTGATTGATTAGAATTGGACCCTACAGCAGATGAAACACATACACACATTCGTGAATAAACTGGTTAATATAGAGATACATTTTTAATAAAACATGTATCAGTGCATAACTCTGTATACTACCCTCTATCATAATGTATTTGTGTTGGTAAATTCTACGACTGATTGCACTCGTGAATGTGTTTTTCGTTTTTCTTTAATATGCATACATCAAAAGCAATTGAAGTCTCGATTAGTCTGGGTGTGTTTTAATATGGCAACCTAGTGTGTTTGCTATGAGATTTCATATAAAACTTCTTGTAAGGAGGAGAATGATAGAATATTCGCGGCTGGCCTATCAATGAATTAGCTAAACACAAACAGATCACTTGGCGGAAATTGGTCAGGCACGAAAAGAAACAGCACGCTTGGATTGCTGCCAACGTGAGAGACAATTAGGTAATGGCGTCCGCTAAGAAGATCCCAAATATTACTATCTCAACTCAATAGGCGAGCATTTGGAACAATCTCGACATTCAGATGGCTTTATCGAATGGGGTATTCGATCGGGATAGATAGATACGGCCAATGACAGATGTATAAATATATAGATAGAGTTACAGAAAGTAAGAGAAAGAAATACATATATATATATATATATATATATATATATATATATATATATATATATATATATTAATGCATATATATATATATATATATATATATATATATATATATATATTAATGCATATAGTCATCCATAGACAAACGTTTGCTGTATCGCAACTCTTCATTGTGTCTAGACAACAGTGCTTAAAATAGAGATCAGAACTTTACCATTATTCTGGGGCAGTCGAATATTCGAACCGTTACATTAGCAGAAGCCACACGAAAAAGAAAATCTTAATATATATATATTCAATAAAAAAAGTTGTAGTGCATTTTTGTTTATTTGTTGTTGGTAATGCAAAATAGTATTACTCACCAAGCGAGCTGAAATTGAAAGGTAGGGTACAAACCAAAACAAACAAGAAACACGAGATACAAAACATGTTGTTACTTTGACTGGCGTACTCGTATGTGGTTTAAGGTTCTGTGATAATTTCCCTTGGTGACAATATCTGTTAATTGAGGTATATCTCTTTTGTAGATTAGTTGTTTGGAGTCTATGGGTATAGATGGCTCTGACTTGTAGTCAATTTTCTTAGGTGGTGGGTGTTTAGTATTAAAACTAACATTTTGAAATTGAAGAGTTTAGTTGATTTCTGGGAAGCAGAGAGTGAACAGTGAACAGTCGAACAGTAAGCAGTGAACAATGAGCAGTTGACAGTGAACAGTGGAGTTTGAGATTATTCATGGCGGTGACATCAAAGGGGAGTCAATTTAATTCAATTATCGGATTAGGTCGTAAAATACACGTCACCTTTCTTGACATGTTTATTTATACAATATTCTATACAAGGGGAGATTACTCTTATCGCCAAATTAAATCATGGCAGTCCGATATATGGGATGTAACAAGACCTTAGCCATCTTTTCATTCTTCATTAAAAGTTAGATATATACATATTACATGTGTGTATGCGTATTTGTGTGTGTATCATACGTATGGTAAGAGATGGTACATTCAAACATTGCCTAGCATTTTGATATGTATGATATGCGTGGAAGTCTATTGGGATCTACTCTGATTTGATAAAGTATTTAAAACATAGCGGAAAAGAGGCACCCCTGCATTGTATTGCGTCTTACTGTTGTTGGAGTGTGTCTTGCCACTAGTGCTTTGGCTGGTCTCTCCAGTTCTAGACGTGGGCGACACTCATATTCGGAGCCAAATTCTTCCTGTTGTTAATGTGGACGCAACTCTTCTCTGCAATCTGAGAACTGTCCGGATCTCTCCGCTTAAAGATAGATTAGTTTCGGGTGATGTGGTAATCTTCTCTCTGTACCCTTTATACTGATAATCGTCAGAAATTCGGATCTGAACAGTGAGGAGAGCTTGCTGAGTCGTTTCTGCCTGACAAGCACTTTGTCACCTAGGAAAAGTGATGAGACATTTGTTCTTCTTTGTGTGTCGGCATAGGTCGGCATTTTTCCTCTTCTCTCACGCATTATTCTCTGCTACGTAGGGGTGGATCAACTCTCGCATTCGGCCTCATGGAACAACAGGTATGCTGATAGTCTTGTACCTTCCAGTGAGGGCTTCAAATGGAGATGTGTTGGTTGTACTGTGGGTGTGGCCCTGTAATGCCTTAGAAAATTAGGCGGATGTGTTTTCCAGTTTAGTCCCTTCACAGTGGTGGTGTGGATATACTTATTTAGGGTTCTCATAAACTGTCCAACATCTCCATTTGCTTCAGGCCACAAAATTGTGACTTTTCTCTGACAGAATACGAACTGGTGGCAAAATCCCTGAATTCCTGCCACTGGAAGGGGGACTTATTGTCAGACTTGACAATATCGGGGTCGCTTTATCTGACAAAGATTGCGTCGACGCGAAGAATAACAACTCTTGCTGATATCAGGAGTAGTACTTTTAGTTCCTGGAACCTGCCGTCGTCGTTGATGGCGACTAGTACGTAGTCTCAAGATGAGAAAGGGTCAACGAAGTCTACCAATATTTCAGCACATGGGGTAGCGGGGAGTAGAGTGGTGTGGTGCGTACGGGTTTACAGTTTGATGATGTCGGTTTTTAGGCCTGGCAGAGGATGCAACTTCGCACCGTCTCTTCAACTCGTTTGTCGACTCCAGTGAACCAGACTTAACCATCACTAGTCATGTTTGCCTTGGCAATAGTCTGGTGTGCGCCATGGGCTATGACCACGGTTCTTTTCTACAGGGTGGACAAGGTCACCAGGCAGTGGCCTCGAAGGATGATACCATCATATGCGGATAGTTCTTCCTAGAACGGTGTTGGACTGGATATCTGCGGGCAATTCCAGTTTCCGTCTGAAAGTGCAGTGATTACTTTCTGCTACAGGATGACTTCTGTAACTAGCGTCAGCTCCTTATTTGTGATGGATTTAGGTATGGCATGTTGAGCCACCTATCTTATATATATTTCAGCCGCATTGTTTCTCTTGGGTTTGCGATGGGGGTGTCGGCTGTGGTAGTCGGCGGGGTTTAGGTCGTCTTTCTAGGCCGATACACCAATCTATACTTATATAGCATGAGGCGCAGACGCAAGCGTTCAATTCTGAACGTGACTGACTTCGGACTTTTCACGATTCCGAGAAGTGGTCGGTGGTCAATAATGATGATGAATCTCGACCAATAAAGATATAGGCTAAACTGTTCGAAAGCGTATAAACGGCTAGCCTTTCTCTCTCTCTCTCTCTCTCTCTGTATATATATATATATATATATATATATATATATATATATATATATATATATATATATATATCCTTCTCGTTCTCTCTCAGTCTGTGAGTATCGACGTTCAACATCCGTGAGGGCACGGCTGGCATTATACAATATGCTCCCGTATTGTGTAAGCAGTGCTCCTAAACTAACGGGCCTCTACAAGGATATGTGTCCCTTTGTTCTTGTCAAAGTAGATCATAACTCCAGATTTAGTTAGCGCTTCGTTCAACTGGCTTACAACCGTGTTCTTGTATCCGACCACCTCTATTCTGTGTGTTTTCTCCAGAGTGTTCGGAGTGGCTCGGTAACAGTGGCACAATGTGGGATACACTATTCCACGCCTTGGACAACGCCCGAGAATAGTGGGAGATTTGCCGTTTGCAATTGCTGTAATTTTCTCTTGGTTTGGTGATAACCTATTTTCACTGAAGGTGTGTCTGAATAAGGTGAGCTGTTTCATTGTGAAAAGGCAATTTCCCCGTTTTGCTGGCCCCGGTATTCTGTAGACACCCCAGTATAAAGCTCAAACTGGCAGTATGTGAGACTTGGTACCGTCCATATGAATGCATCTCAAAAGATCCTCAATGGCCTTAATAGTGAGGAGTTAAAAAGTTAACAAATTATAAAATTTAAGAATTAGTCTAATGTTAGAGTAGGCGTGTTGGCTGGGAGGAGGGATGTCAGAGGGAGTAATAAAATTGATGTATTTAAGTTTTCGTTTGTCCCTGCAATTTGAGATAACTTCGTTTTTAAAGTTAATAATATTTTTGCTTTTATATGCGATAGCTATCATAAATGTTCTAATATACATAGTTTGAAGAAAGCAGAGGCTTGAGTGTAGGATTTAGAGTTCTTTTAGTATTGACTAATTTACAGAGTAGGGAGCGTTTTTCCGGTTAAAGTTTTTTATTAAATTGTTGTTATTGTTTTTGAAGAAGTAGATATGGTTTGAGATTCTTGTTTTAATGGGAAATGCACTAGCCCCAATGTAAGTGTGTATTTTGTATGGGGTTGTTATTATATTATTGGTGTTATTTTTAGTATCGGGAGTAGTTTGCGTTTGTATGCTCAAACTATGGGGCAAAGTTTAGTTGGAATTCTTAGGTGGAGAATATATGTTAGTTTGAGGGGTTAGATAACTGTTATTGTTAGTTAGCGGGAGTTGTTTGTTAGTTCAAAGGATGTTATTTAGAGTGTCGTTTAGTACAGGGAGTAGGGGGTGTGGAAGGATATAGGGTGAGAGGAGAGTTTGAATGCTAGTGTTAGTTCGCATGATGCAATTTTGGGGGAATTGTTTTACAGTACATGTGTATATGAACACACACTCACCTTCCATAACTGTATATTGTTTCGTAATTGTTTTTCAAAAGATAAACATGTTTTTATCGAAAATCGACTATGAAATAGATTTGTCATCCACACATATCTGTCTCTCTTCTTTCATGTAAAATTATAATTGCTCTATCTCATGTGTTGAGCTTAAATCATTTCACTATAGCTTTAATTCTCTAAAAGTATACTTTTATTCTCATATTATATATATATATATATATATATATATATATATATAGGAAGAGATATATATATATATATATCAAATAATCAAAGATATATAACTTCATATTTTTTCCAACTTGCATAGTATTTAACATAAAACGGAAATACATCCCTATAAGAAGTTAAAATCAAGGATTTTTCTAAGAACTCATTTTTCTCATGAGAAGGGAAAAGCTAATTTTAGAAAGAAAAATTCAGCTTCAAATATATTTGAGAAAATAATATATTTATTTATTAGGGAACATAAAATCCGCTTATATAATAAGAAAACAAGTTTATGAATCAGAAATTGATGAATAATAAACAAGCTATTATTCCATAGGAGTAAAATTCGTACTTTGTTCTTTAGCATGTGCAAATTAACAGTTGTAATACACGCAAAAGATCAAATGGCATAAGTTTTAGTGTGTAACAATGTGTTATGCAACGATTAGTCCAGTATATCCGAAATGTAACGGATACATGATGATTATAAAATAAAAATATTGAAATAAATAAATAAATTAAAGAGAGATTCAGGCAAATGCTTGAAGAATTAAAATAATATATCTGTATCAATTATACTCAGAAAGTCAATCTACCGTTCCCGCGAGGCATTTGTTTCGATTCTGTTTCAATAAAACATAATACTTTATTCCGAATATAGAGCCTGCGTGTATCGTATTAGGAATCATCTGAAAATATATTTATAAAAAACTTATGTTATAGTATTCACTTTTAATATATATATATATATATATATATATATATATATATATATACCAATGTAGATAGAGACAGGGCATGGGACAAAACATTGATATCATGTATATATATATATGTGTGTATATATATATATATATATATATATATATATATATATATATATATACATATATTATTTGATGTGATCACATCAAATGTTATAAGGAGATATATTCTTCTAGTATCAACTTTCGGTATTTCATCAGCAGTGCTCAATACGCGAGTAGAGCTATGGAAAAGTGTTAACAGGATGTCAAAAACGGTTCAAAAATATAAGCTAATATCATTTTTGTAAGTAAACTTAAGTCTGTACATTCTCATAGTATAAATAATATAAAACTAGCTCATAGAAATGCGATCCCGTATACATCTATAATTTGCGAATAGATGAGGTATTTCAAAGAAAGTAGAGGTGATCCTATAAGGGAAAGACCATCAAACAATGCAAAAACCACAATTCAATTCAGGCGATAACAAAAGGTATAAGGATTTTACAAAGTTTAGCATGTTCAATACAACATCAATCTCTGGCTCTCGAGAGTCCTTATATGAGCGGTGACAACAGCTTTGAGTGAAGATTAGTTGACACACACTAAAGATAATCCTATTATTTTTGAGCGCGTTGAAGTTGATGAAAAATCCTTATTGAAATAATCACAATTGAAGACGAAACTTTAATTTTCAAAATGATCTATGAAGCAATATGTAATTTAAACACTGACCCGATGGAGTTTTTAATCAGAGGGGTCTGTAAGGAAGCTGACGAGCATTTTTTTATGGAATTTTAAATTAATTATCCTGATAAACTGTCTGGATAGTAAAAATGGGATTAATATTTTTTGGAAAATTAAAGAAATAGTTCTGTACACCATGTTAGTAATTATTGCCGAATTATTTTTCATTTTTTTACGATGAATGTTCATATTATGTGAAGCTAAATAGAAGTGGTCTGCGATCATTTTGTGAGTGAATATTTCGTCAATGACGTCACCTTATTCTTTGCGTCGCTTAACCATCAAGATATGTTGATCAGTCAATTGTTGAGAGGGAAATTTAGTAGGTACGCCACAAAACGTATGTGATTATGCAAAGAAGGATTAGTTAGGTGGAATCATCGCTTTCAGGAATGTATTGACTTAGATGGGGATATGTTCACAATAGTTCGTATATTGTCGTTTAATAAAGGTTATTAATTACAAGTATTACCCCAACGTATATATATATATATATATATATATATATATATATATATATAGAGAGAGAGAGAGAGAGAGAGAGAGAGAGAGAGAGAGAGATGTAGAGTGGAGAAAGTGAGAGAAAAAGAAAGTTCGTCGCGGTTAGTAGTGATTAACGGTAGGGTTTTAATTGGGGGGGGGGATACTGCGCTTTCTACGTCTACTTACACTGACAGGTTATTAATTACGAGACAGAGTCTTCGAGTGACAATATTAGCCCCCTCTCTGTCTATATATATATATATATATATATACATATATACATATATATATATATATATATATATATATATATATATATATATATAGACGAGACCTATGCACGGACATTGCCCCAGAAAAATCAATGGATCCATGAAATGCATGCTCCTACTCTTGAACTCAATGTATATATTGTTTCATTTTTTTATTACTGTCATGAATTCACGAATAACAGTTAAACGTTACTAATATCACATAACCTGGGGAGACAATTATCGCAACAAAACGCCTATGTAGCGGCGACAATTCTTTATTGGGGATATGGGTTAGGTAATTGTGTCAATGTACAAACACTTGAAGATAGGTAATGTTTGATATGAATGATGAGTAAGTAAATTCCCTTTAGTAAGTATACCAGTAAACCTTAATCCGTTAGCATTGACAAAAAAGACAAAAAAACTTTAAAGACAATTTATTGTCTAAATGACGTTAAAAGTAAAGTCCATTGAAAATATAGCCCTATTTGTCAAGTCGCCCATTCCAACCGGTTGTGAACGCCACATATAACAGACAAGAAACCCACCACCATGCTAAAGGAAGTGATAATGCCATCCGTTATATTTAAAAGTTATAGTACATGATTAAAAATGGCGTTGTATTTTTTATCCTAAAAGTGACAATGCGCCTAGATGGCAATATAAGTTAGAGAAAAACAAACGGAAACGGTGAGCGCGCACTTGTCGTACTTGAACGTGAAAAAACAGTTATCCGTCAAGGATCTTATTAAAATTAACTTCGCCAAACTTTACTTCACAGATTAAAACGAGCCAAGCGGCATTTACCCTATCTAAAAAAGGTTATAATGTATTGGAAGAGGATATCCCGTTACTAATGCCGCTATTCACATGTACGTATTTACTTAAATTATATTTTATCGAATTGTCCAACAGTTACAGTATTCTATAATTACATTAATATCTCAATCGTTATGAACGTAGGAAAAAATTCAGCACTTTTTGCAGCAATGAAAATAGTCTGCCGTAACTGGAACTACGAACTACTGCTGTCAGACGTAAATAACATAAACAAAATTAATTGCAAGTTGTTTTATTTTTGTAGAATATTTCACGTAACACCATGTTATTTTACACCGGTTTAAGAATAGCCCTATAAGTAACACGTCTGTTACAGAATTTATATTTTGCGTACATTAGTTCTTAGAATAAAAATAAATAAATTATTTCAAAGAAATTGTGAGTTTGTAGTTTTGAAAAAAGAAAACGCAAGCGAACATTTGGTACACAGTTTTGTTATTGATGTGACAGTATTGGGCGACCCTGTGAAAGTCGGAGCCTAGTATACAGCGCTAATGTGAATTAGCCACGAGCCTACAAGTGTCAAATACTATATTGTGTTTCTAGTATGGATAAAATGAGAATTAGGTCGGTAACCAAATTTACAATAGCATAACCATTCTCCTCTTAAGTGTCAATTTAATCTAGCTCATATTTGTTTATACTGTCAGATGCAGGAAGAATTAGGTAATCTACAACCTAATTCGCTTTCCCGGACGAAATAAACCGTTTCCTCTCAAATGGCATTATCCAAATGTACCCTTATTGTTTCGGTTATAGAATAGCGAAAGAATTAGGTGACAGTAAAATAAACTTTCTCCCCTCAAATGCAGTGTCAATTTAAAATCATATTTTGTTTAACCTATTTTGTTCGTTATAAGTAACCTTTATCTTTCACTTAAGTTGACCGAAGACCATATGCTCAGCACGCTTTATTGTTCTCATCGACACATTCCCAATAAAAGAGAATACAAAAACGTCTAAGAGTAGGGAGTTAGAGATAGATACAAGGAGGTACAGGAGATAAGTAGATAAGTATATTTGGCGAGGAACAGCCAGTTAGTTACTACGTTACACAGACATTTGATTAGCGAGAAAATCGGACGAAAAAACTCGTTTCTGCCCTCATCCATCGAAGATATGACGTATGTCTGTTAACGTGCGTTTTCGCCAAAGCTTAGAACAGCATTTTGCTGACAGAGGAATACATCGCCCACAATTACCAAGTCCGTCGATCCAACAAAAAAAAATCCTAGAATGAACTTTAACAGTATCTAGCTGATTTCCCTTGTAACCAAACAAGAGTAATTGTTTCTCTTTAATTGTTTAAAATAATTATTCTTCTAAAACCACACAGACCAAGTTGTTACGGACTTAAGTTCTTTATACAACTGTTCTGCATTAAATGGCCCTTCACTTCACAGAGATACCGAGTTGCTGACTCCCCGACCCGACCGTCACAAACTGATCTCTAAAACACAACGTGGGAGTGCGGTGATTTCGGGAACAGCCTCTTCGACAACCGTGATTTCTTCAGATCAACGACTTTTACACCAGCAGTATCACATGACTAACCGTCTCAGGAGCGAACAGACTAGTGACGTCACGAGTGTGGAAGAGTAAAGGGCTTTATTGACAGAGATTACCGTTTGAAAATGTGATTCTGCTGTTTCGAGAATAAACACTTTTCTTCCGAACAAGTTTAAGCGTCTGAAATGCAATACTGTGTAGCCGACAGAATGCTGTGTTCAAAATGTGCTGCATTTGCTCAAAGTAGATCAAACACTAGAACAGGTAATCGATGTAGAGTCCAGTTTTTAACTGTATCAACGAAATAAAAAGAGGTATTAGCGTGAATATGTTACAATGAGTGAACGATAGATCCATAACTTCACCTCGGAATCAAAGCGACGGTCATTTGGGTGAACGGTATGAGGTGAAATAATTTTGTTTATAGATTACCTTTACAAAGACGAAACATCTATAGCGAACATTATATAGCATGATTCGTGCGTTTGAATTCAGAAATCGGCAGAAAACCGGCACGCATGTAGAAGGAAAAAGTACTCTTTAACTAAAAATGCACTGTGTCACAAATCGAACGAAACGATAGTGAAACTACAAAAGTTGATATTCTTCCGTAAGCATACTAATATTCCGATACTACCTTAGAGACTACTGGCTGTCTGCAGATTGCACAAGTATTCTACCGGAAAAGAGAAGTGGTTCAAATGAGAAGATAAGACATTTTATGTAGCCAAATTGTTCCACAGAAAATGTTTTGAATTATTGGAGTGGCGTTGGATTCAGGTGTATCACTCTAGAAGTAGAATACGTTGATGTATAATTCGAATCTTGCCTAAAAGTTGCTGGTAAATAGTTAGATCCGGGAATATTGAGTGATATGTTACTCATCCTAGAGGAATACCTGCCCCAGATCGTGAACAAATAATTCAACGAACGGAACAGTTTTGTCCCATTTTATGTTCCGTTCTGATGATTACTACTAACCTTTAATGCTACTAAACTTAATGTCTAGAATCCTTATTCCAAGCTTGATTGAAATACATTATATAGATTTAGATTCTAAAAAAATTTTAAGATTGAATGCGTAAGTTCACGGCGACTTAAGTCGATAATAAGAAAATCTTGTTACTTGGTGTGTAATGACTATTTGTGAATTTCAATGCACTTTGAAATGTTCGAAGTTTTTAAATGAAAAATTTACCCATAGCGTCACTCTAAATCATTTTAAATACCTAGCATGAACTGAAATTTTAAAAAAATGTTTATTAATTGATGTCTAATACCTATTGTAAAATATTCACCAAAACCGAAGGTTTTCGAATGGCCACGAAGGGTTACAAGTTCACATTTGCCTCTTTTCTAAAAAATAAATGGTATTATATATATACTACATTAGCCGACCTTGCGCCTAGAAGCTCTGTTCCAAAACCCCTAATGATTGTTTATTAGTTTAGGAATGAATCATGTACATAAAAATGTATAAACATACACACATACCTAACTTTATATAGATAGAAATATGAATCCAGATATGTTTACGGGTTCGTGGGCATACGAAAGTATATTTACATATCCACAATTATCTGTTTGCATGCCAACATATATGCAAACACGTGTCTGTTACAAACTTTTTTTTTTATAAAAGAAATAAAAACAAAACAAAACATATCAATATTTATAGAAGTGAACGGGCAAAACACTCGCAGAGCGTAGATTTTTCTGTAAATATATGTGATGAGAGAGTATTTGCAAGGATATTGACAGGCATCATATCTTTACGTTAAAAAAAGTGGTTTTACCACGTTGTTTTCATATTTTTTCATCTTACATTTTAAAAGGAATATATTCATTTCAATATTGAAGCGTTCTTTTACATCCATTTTCGCCGCACTGTGAATATTTACGTATGTTTTTTTTTATCTAACATTAATTTTGTTATCTTATTTTTGAATATCATGGATTGCATTCCTCAGTGAGTCGAAGGGACGTGATAATCCTGTCGATGTGTGCTTATTTCATCTGGTAAATGTGCCTTCGCCATCTTGTGAATTTAAAATAAAAATAAAGAAAGCGGAATTTTATATTTTTATATGAATATAAAATGCTTTACTTTAATACAACTTGTTTTGAAGGAGAGGAAGTTTAACTTCTACAGATTTCAATCTCTGAAATTACAGCGCGAATTTAGGCTTTTTCTTTAATTAAGAAATCGATTCAAAAATAAATTCATTCAATGGAGATGAAAATATATAAATAAAACTCTTCATATTTCTCTGTCGAAAGGGGTCGCATTGCCTCACATAGAAATAGTGGATATCCATATATTCAGCAATACATTTGTTCATGTTTTAATTTTCTTAAATATATATATATATATATATATATATATATATATATATAGATATAGTACGGCGTTGCCACACCGGTATCCGCTATATCTCCGAAATATAAAGCAACGTTGAGCCTGGCCAGTACTAAAATGGTTGACCATTTAGGAATATCAGACGATGTATGTGGACACTTAGCTATGAGCTAATTATGTAGCCAACCCGCAGTGCCTAGCGTGGCGACTATGAACAAAACAACCAGAATGATCAATAAGATGAGCGGAAACCAGGGTTGGGTCCCTCATGCAAGAGCGATAAAAATCCCTGATGGTAATGGTTATAATGTATATATATATAAATATATATATATATATATATATATATATATATAAATATATATATATATATATATATATATATATATATATATATATATATATATATATATATATATATATGCTATGTATGTGAGTACAGCTAGGGAGTAAGTTCTGAAAATATATTTATGGTAATTAAACTACAATTATATGCTCGTAGGAAATCGTCAGGCTAAACATTTACTATTATTTACTTTATTTTTGCCTGACGATTCCCTACGGAAATGAAACTATATATATATATATATGTATATATATATATATATGTGTATAATTTAGATACTGTGTGTTAAATATTTCAGCAATGTACAGCGATTGCTGAAATATGTAATATACAGTATCTAAATAAATTATATTAGCTCTCTTATATGATCGAGCACTTTATTTGATTTATTTTCATATACAACATGACACACTATATATATATATATATATATATATATATATATATATATACTTTGGAAGCCTCTGCAGCTGACATACCTGCCTGAAGGAAACAGATACGCCAGAGAATTATCATCAGTAGGTAGAACTTACACGATGAAGACGCTGCGAAGAGAGCTAGGAAGAGAGCCAGCCTACAGGCAGACTGACTAGCCGATGTGACACATTACACAAGAGCTTTCGTATGTCAAGGCTGTAGTAGACCATGCAAATTAAGAATTGGTCTCTACAGTCACACTAAAAGATGAACTGAAACAACATACCAATACGGCGCTACTCCATAGTCGTCGCGACTCACGGATGCCAATATATATATATATATATATATATATATATATATATATTCATGAAATAGAGCAAAAATAATTATTTAGACATTGGTCAATGTTTCATCATTATTTAAAAACTTTCTGAAGAGTATTGATTTGAAGAAATAATACACAAGTAAATATTTGGGCATATTTGATACGCTTGTAACGTGAACATATTTTTTCAAAGGAAATATAGTATTCGTAATTAAATTATGTAGTGCGATTATGACGTCAATGACATTTGTTTTCGAACTAAACATAGTCGGTTGAATTTAATATTATGATGCGTTTATTGTATTTGTGTGTTAGTTCTTCAAATAAATCATTTTGTGAAATTCTTGAAATAAATACGAGAAGTTGATGAATGTATACATACTTATGGTTTTTCCTTTAATATTTTCCACCACGTTAGAATATTACTTCGATAATTTTCATTATATATATATATATATATATATATATATATATATATATATATATATTTATATATATATATATATATATAATGGGACGCATGGGTGATGGACGTATAGTGAAATCGCTTAACTTGCGCGATTTGTAACGGAGTCATCTCGTGCAATGTTGGTGCGATGTGTTCTCACGATTTGCGAGGACAGTTGACGAGACCTCGGGGTTGGGGGTTAGGCCACACCTTTGCGTCGATCACGAGATTTCGTGACGTCACAGTTTTCTCGGTGGGAAAACGGCAGTGATGTTTTGAATTTAGATGTGAAACCGACGAGTCAACACGCCTTAGCCATGTAGCGATTACATAAGCTAGGGGATTTCGGATCCCCAAAAATGAGAGCCATTGATGTCCCTCTTTTTCTTTCTTTTACAAGTAATTAAGTAATTAGGAAATTAGCTAGCGTAGGCTTATCTCTCCACTACGACGTAACTGCGTCAGTGTCGACAAGCTAATGTAAAATAAATGGCTCAAACTAATTAGACGGTTTGTTATATTTTGTGTGTAAAAGACTTGATTTCAGCTTGCGAAGAAACCGCTAGGACGATGGAAAAAGAGGGCGAAATTATGACGCAGGGCGAAGCGACAGACAGATAGCAGCAGCGACACAAACAACCTGAAGAGATATCGGGTGGCGGCGGCGCGGCGGTGAAACAAGAAGGAGACGCACAGTTAGTACAAATAGTTCCCGCCTCCAGTTGGGGTTCTCGAATAGAAACGACACATCGTCCTGTTCGCGGATCAACAGGCGAACTGTTCTACAACGCCAGAGATTCCGACATTACAACGTGTTGCTATAAACCAGCAATTCAACATATATATATTAAGTCAATGTGTATAGACATTTGTGACATTTTCAGGGGGAATGAAATTAAAAAGTGTTAAACACGACGGAAAATGTATAATTACATAAATGTACACTCATCAGAGTAAATATCGGGATATTTACGGAATTTCAAGTTTTATTCTCACAAATTTAGAAATTGACCCGTCTTCAGTCGACCAGTCTTTAGTGTTGAAGGCAAGACTTAATGAGCTGTCCAACGCTTATGCATGCACTTGCACTGGTCGTTCTAATTATAATTGGCTGAATTGATATTTTTTGTCATGAAATCTGTTCGGTCAATCAGTCCCTTATCATTACTTACCAAATAAGGGTTCGGGAGTATTAATCCTGGATTATGCTGATTATGTGGCAAAAATAAGGTTATCTTGGATGACGGTGATAAATTCAACCCACGTGAACCTGTGAGTTCACATGATTAGGCAGATTACATTGAAAGTAATTTTCAAAAATATTAGTAAATTGTTTAAGAAAGGTTCTCTTTCTAGGGCGATATATGATCGTATCCGAGCAATAAAGTCTATAAGAGCATGTCCTCATGTGTTAGCAAAGACGTATTAGAAAAATATACCTGTGCGAAATATTTTCTTAATAATTAATTCGGTTAAGCATAATTTAGCTAAATACTTTCTTGAATAGATTCATCCAATTAAAGTATATTCAGCCAACTGTATTAACAATTCATTTACTTTTGCGTAATATATACGTTATCGTCGATTTTCTGCTAAAATTAAGTGTGTGTGTTCTTTCAACATCAGCAGTCTAAATACATGTGTTTCCTTGCAATGAACCCTCGATATGTGTGCCGATGTACTACACCAGAGTGTATCAGTCGGTCCCACTATCGAACAGGTTTTCGTTGAACTGATGCGGTTTGCTAATATGGCTGTCGAGTACCGTTTAGATAACGTCATGTATCACAATTGAAAATACTTCTATGGGGTTACCTACGTTGGCGTATATATTATTTTAATGGTATGCCTATATTTATATTAATTGGGTGCAGTCTTTAATGTATTAATATATATGTATATATACATATACATATATATATATATATATATATATATATATATATTTACAATATTTAGCATTTATGTGGCATTATATTTTGAATGATTATTGTATTATTTGTTCTTACTTCTTCCTTAGATTATCCTTAAATTATCTTATTTTCTTGTTACCATTTCTTCATTACATAGTACAAATGTAAACTAAAACATTGTCTGCTGATGCTCCCATGATCCGGCTCACCGACAGTTTTCTTTTTCTATAGGCTAGGTTTAATCATAGTCGCTTTGGTTATTTTTTTTTGTATGTGATGTGTTCTATATTTAAATGTTTTATATTTGGGGTATTTGTATTCAATCCTTTACTATTATGGTTTACAGTTGCTATTGCCTACATAGTCTTATGATGTTACTTATTCATAGATAGTTTAGGTGTTTATATGGGTATGTAACGAGATAGAACAGATGCGTATCTTAATAACCTAAATAAATATTTGAAGGCTTTTTGATATAACTTTATGGAAGTGGAAAAATATCTTTAAATGAATTCGAATTTTTATAAATAAATTATAAAACGTATTAACTATTTTAAGAAACATTACTGAATTAAAATTTATAAATGTCTACAAAACCTTTAGGATGTACTAGCTCTGAACTGAAAAATTAAAAATTGCGTACTAGTTAGTTCCCCCACATGTGCGTTTTTCTTTTTTCTTTATTTTATATTTGATTTCACCCAAAAATAAACCACTGTATAGTGTAGGTTTTTTTAACCCACTTCAATCTAAGAGCATTTTACTCTTTGTAATGTTTTTTCTGTAGTGTTGCAGTGAGGATATTAACATAAAAATATTGTTTGGCTCACGACTAATGAAACGGACCGTAAAAATATATCTCACAGAAATTGTATGTGTTTTGGGAAATGTGAAAAAAAAATAATAAAATGAAAACACACTTATTGGAATATAAAATAAACCTTATATATATATATATATATATATATATATATATATATATATATATATATATACCGCGCTTCATTATAGAGTGGTAGATTTGTGACATAATTTTTTACATGATATAAACGCTGAATACACTGAGGTTACAAAAATGCTAAAATCTCTTCCTTATTGATTTTAAAAGACCACTATATGCCCAATAGTTGCTTGAACAAAGCAGAGGGGGAGTAGGTGAAAGAAATACCAAAGCTTAATGTATGATATGTAGAGAAACCGACACGTCAAAACATCAGCATTATACCAGTTATAATTAAAGCTAAAGACCTCATGAAGGAACATTTCAAAAAGTATCTGGAAAGTATTTCCAGAAAATCAAGTCTGAAAGAAGTCCAAACAATTGCACTGAAGGTATCGGCCAAAATCTGTAAAAAGGCAAGAGGTTGGAGCCTCTTAATATCAGGTGATAGGCTGGCATTTAGAAGAATGCTCCGTCCCTATGTAAACGAAAACACAAATAAAAAATAAAAATAGTCTAGTCTTTATTAGCAACCCTTGACCCGTTTAGCCGTCGAGACTAAACGGGTAACGGGTCCTTTAAAGTTGGCAAACGCTCATTCCCCTCTTTCTTGGTCGTGAATATTTCCCTTTCTTTATCTTCCCCTTCATTTATTTTCATCCTCTTTCATCTAATTAATCTTATTGATCACCTTTCTTTATACTTACGCCATAACGTCATAAGGAATATATTCAACCCTCTTCTTTAATAGATTATTTTATCATTTTCTTACATCAACAAATGTACATGACGCATTTCATTATATCATTTAATATGAAAGACGCCTTTTCATATTGCCCAGTATTAACGCTCAAAAGAAGCTAAAAATGACAAATATAAGTAACAAGCAAGCAAGCTAGATCTACACAGTTTTATTAAAATAAAGATATGCAAAAATAACTTTTATTGGCCGAGCGGGTGATACAATGTATGACTCACGAACTTTTGTTAGATTATTGTAAGATGCGTGAAACATACAACTAAATATTCCATAATATGTTATTTTCCAACCAATTCTGCCAATATTATGAATATGGTATTGTCAATCAGATTCATTACATTGTAAACAGACTTTTTATATATATATATATATATATATATATATATATATATATATATATATATATATAACATATTTTATTATGTAGACTGAAGAGATTTTAAAATATTACTTCTGACAAGCCGACTGAGGTGTTTTTATAATGTTTTCCTCAATATTCCACTGTCTCACTCTGAGGAGAAAACGTTGTCATAAGACAGTTTCCATATGCCGCATAAATTTGTAGGTGTGAGGAGTAAATTCTTCTAATGTGTCTGCTTCCACGATTTGTATATTATTACTTTCTCTGATGCTCAAAATGTAATATGTGCAAAATTGTGTCTAGTATTGATATAAACGTGTGTAATTCCAAAGCGGATGCCCGGGTGTGTACAAAAATATATGGAAACTTGTGCCATTGAGACAGAAATGTATTTGTTGGCTTTGATCTTGTCTTTCGAACACACGTTCAAGCAGAGTCTGCGGACATCTTATTTTTGTGAAATACCCGCTTTTTTATTTTGAAGCTACCATTCGTCATCATTGGTGATAGTTAAAATGAGAGAAAATGTGTCTGTCTATGTCCAAAATGTTTTCGTTTCTGCCTACACTGAAAAACATAGGGCTACGTAGTATTTGTAGTGGATAGAATTGCAAACTATAAAATCAACAATACTGAGTTTTAATACTGTCATATATATTGTTTTAGTATGGGAATCATCTTCTTTCATGTCAATAACATGATTTTTATATTGACATTAGTTTCCTCGATGTTTTTTCTAGTTAAATATCCTTCTGGAAAAACATCGGGTACTTACGGGAAGGACCACGAAAATGTTGCCAACATCCCTAAGTGAAAGTGATACTGTGAAACCGACTGGATTCGAACTTGAAACACCCAGGTCTTCAGTCGATGTCGTTACTTACTTAACCACCGTCACCTCCCCGTTAGGGAATGATACACTTCTACTTACTTGCACCTGCGAGGGGTTTTCCCGAAGAAGTGTCCAGCTACCCTTTTCCCTGCGTCAGCTAAAAAAGTATCGACCACATTTTGATATATTTCCGGTGCGCTGTTGCCAGTGTTTGGATAGACCTTATGCCACTAATTTGATTGAGAATTCGTTAAAAGAATGACGTAGAATAGGTCAGCCATACATAGGCGTCTAAACAGCTGACTACTACGAAATGTGTTTTTGAAACCTAGCATCAATCCGTAAAAAGTATGAAACATCTAATTTTCACTAAAACTATAGATACAAGAGTAGATTTTTCTCAATTAATTGTAGACAATGACGTCATTTAAAAAAATTATTATTATGTTTCATCGTTATTTTACCTGTGGAAAACTACGAATATTTTAAGTTTAACGATTTTAGAGACCGCACGTTAGGATATACCTTCTCGCACACGAGGTCGTCATTCTGTCTTGGAGTTAACAAACGTGTATATCGAAAGAAAGAACCAAGTATAGTAGCGACGTAAAAGTGGTGTTGACATACATACACGTTTATTCGCAAATATATGCTTTAATGAATATAAACAAAAATGCGTTACAGAACGATGCAATCCGCTGCAGGGTACACTATACACGTAGGGAAGAATATACATAAGTATTAAAGAAGTAATGTTTTTATGGGAAATTGTTCCAGCTATAAAAAATACCACTTCAAGGTAAAAATCATCAAACGGTAACTGCTACATAGATAGATTCCGACCTGGAAAACAGCAATTATTTCCCCCTTTATCAGAAATATCGCACATAGAATGTGAGAACTAAAATACAACATAGTGGAAGTGAGACTCACGAGGAATACACAACTCAATAATTTTAAGTAACATGTGTCGGACTGTTGTCCAAATCTATGATTGTGTCATATCATAACAGCCTCAGTTTGTATTACTTGATACAGAGCATAGTGGATATAGACATTTATTCTCGAAGGCATTTTACCTCGATGATGTGCCGCCAATCGCTGATGGAGAAAGAATACGTTGTCTGGGTTGAATAAAAGGGTGATTTTGAAATTTACAGAGTTTAATCCAAAGAAAGTCACCTAAGAAAAACGGGATTGCACAGTGGACGAAGCTTTGTAGAGATACAGACAACCAAGATATCGATACAATCTGAAACATACACATCTGTGCAAATATACTTCAATGAAATATAGTATGTATCTTATTACTCAATAAGTCCGAAGCCTAGCACTGATAAACCGACAACTTATTTGAAAAATCCGACTTTATTCATTAACATAATCCTCTTTCTAACGTGATACACTAATCTGAACGCTTTTCTCACAATTCGATCGATTTCTTTGTCGAACAAATCATCTATGCCCTTAAAATACGACTTAGCTTCTCATATCACTTATTCATTAAAGCTACATCTATTTCCCAGATGCATTTCCTGCGTCTACAAGGAGAAAGTACATGTTAGGGGTCAGATCTGGGGAATATTCAAGCAATATATACAATTTAAAGTGCAATGCACGTAGTTTTAAAAACATTGCCATCGACCTTTGACACGATGCACTGACTTAATGGTAAAGGTAAAGGTCGCATAGCCTGGACGCGCACGAGTGTCGTTGCCGACATCGGACACTGCCCATGGCCGTAGCGGCGGTGATTTGTTAAGAATCACCGTGTCTAGGGCACAGCATATGGAAGGCGGAGTCCATCCCTCTCCTTCCGCTGCTTTCAACCTTCACTGAGTTTTAGTCAGGTACCCATTTACTGCTGGGTGGAAAGAGGGAGTTTTAAGACCCGAAAATTCGAATGCCGTGAGTGGGATCGAACCCGGGTCGTCCAGCCACAAGACAAGTGCTATAACCACTAGTCAACAGGCCCTCCCTAGAGTTAATGGGAGAGCACTTAAAACGATCGAAAAGTATATGTCATATTCACTATGGGTGGTTCCTGCTTTCTCAAAAAAAATGAATGAATAGAATACTATCAAATCCCAAAATACGGCGGCAAAAACTTTGCGTTTTGACGTGTGTGTCTATTTTCGATGTGCATGACTTTTACCTGTTGTTCCTAAGCTGACTGCACATGTGGCTGTTGACTGAAGTAGTAAAATTCATTTTCACATATTGAGGCCAAACGTATTGCTATTGTCGTAACAGATACAAACAACGCTATAAATTGTCAACACGTGGTTTGATCGACTGTGAGCAACGGCAGCACCCATTTAAACATAGTTTTCTCATTGAAAAATAGTGAGGCTAATTGTTGAATAATTGCTGAGTGTGGGCGATCTAGACGTTTAGCATAATTTGTGTCTGTATGGCCGCATTAGAAGTCAACATCCCACTTCTTAATCGTGTCTGATTTTGACGTAGCAGAGACCGAATAAGACTTATCAACAATTGCTTTGCTTGCACTGTGTTAATTTAATCAGAAAACAACGTTTTATAAACACACGAAATGCATACGGTTCTATTGTTTGTAAAACTTAAAACAGTAGTTTTAACTTAAATAATGGTAATTTTTAAACTAATAACACGATTAAGCTAAAAAATTGACACATGTAATTTTAAGAGTCATACATTATAAAAGATGATAGCGATTCTTTATAAATATCTTTATTCCAAGACTATGAGTTATTGACTTCTGGCTTATGTGTTTAGTCATCATATATCTTGATATATAGTACATCCTATCATAGAAATGTATTAATAATATCCTCATGATCGTTATAGATGTGTAATACTATTCTGATTATATGCTATTGTCGTCTAAGTATGAAAACATACTATTAGTATGGTCTTGTGTGTTTATCGGCCGCTGCCAAATTTCCCAGACTATTTCTTTTTTTCAATCCTCATTAACAAGAACAACCCCCCCCCCCAAAAAAAAATAGCGTCGTTAAAATTGGGCAAACACTTCTTTTCAATATCAAAGTCGATTGGTCTCAGTAGTCTAGTGTATTGCAAAAAACAAACATTTTGATTATTCGTATTTTCTTGATCAAAACGGCTCTGTATAAATAAATTGAATAAAACAGCTCTGTGGATTTTTTTTGTAAAACCATTTAAGAACAAAAATAAGAAATAAAAATAATGTTATCAAAATGTAATTGTTAAATATATATATATATATATATATATATATATATATATAAACTTAACGAAAGAGGCTAAATGCCTAACAAATCCATGTGTTAGATGCAGATATATTTATTAAAATCAAAATAAGATATAAAAACAATATTTTGCATTCTTCATCTTGACTTTTGTATCTAATAATTTCGCTTGATATAAAAAGCCTCGTCAGAGCTTTAGACAAATAAAAGGTACTAACCTTATTTTTTCGTAACAATCCTTCCTTCTCTTGTAGAAGTGACGTCCGATGTTGTGTGGACTTATTGAACTTAAATTGCACATGGTCGCTGGTAGGTATAAATTTGGGAAAGTTCATTTTTTAAGCATCTTTAAAATTTTAAACTTAAAGAAAGAGGCAAAATGTTGTAAAAAAACATGTGTTAGATTAAAAAAACAGATAGTTTTATTTTGATTTTAATTAAAATATCTGCATCTAACACATGTTTTTTGAAGGCATTTTGTCTCTTTCTATAAGTTTAACATTTTAAAGATGCTTTAAAAATGAACTTTCCTAAATTGTATATATATATATATATATATATATATATATATGTGTATATCACTTTTTTACTTTCCTTCTCAAAGTGCATTATTTTTTACGATCAAATTAAAATTGCAATGTTAAGGAATCGTATACGTATGTTTGCCAGGCTTATAAGTGTGAAATAGGGTGTACATTCAGGAAATTAATGGTCCTCATGAAAGTACATATATAATTGGTTTTATTATGTAAATTTTATTAGTTTTGTTGTTATTTTCTGATGATTTTGATACGAATTTAGCGTTTTCTTTCTTTAGAGCTACTTCATAGAAAATCCAAGATATAAACCTTTGTGTCGCATTTGTCTAAGTGATAACGAAACGGTCCGTAAAGAACTGAATCTTTAACACAATTAATAGATATGTTTACTTAAATCTACTTTTCTATTGTATATATATATATATATATATATATATATATATAGTAACAATAAGACACAACCTTCTGAAGACGGTCGAGATACCGAAAGCGCTAACGGAATGGCCTACGACACAGCGTTATGTGCTATACTCAACTGGTTAACACTCGAACACCGAAGAAGAGCTCTCCGCATCGAGAAATGTACAAGAAAGATCGTGAATAGAGATAACTATTTGGTCTTTAATGACGCTTGCATAAAAAATGACTTGCTGCTGAACTATACATATATATATATATATATATATATATATATATATATATATATATATATATATATATATATGTTTTTTCACTCTTGGTAACACGGTCTCCCAATGGGCATTCAAACTCATATACCAGGATCGTCCTATGAAAAACTCTGGTCGAGGTGGCAAATTATTAGTAATAATAAGGTTATCGTTATGAATCAAAACCAAAGAAACAGCCGTTAACTAAATTAATGTTAACACTTACGAAAATGAAAATCATATATATGCAAGTACAAAACGTTATGTCTACAATCCCACGTATAATTTTTTTCTAAATCAATTACACGATGTAAGAGAAGAGTAAAATTACAAAAATAAGCTGAAAGAATCCTTACCATGAATAAACATTCATGGAATTTTGTTTAATTGTTGTATAATGAGTATGGATAACATTTAATGCAAAGCTGATATATTTAAATTTAAATAAAAGCAGTAAGTGTCCATGATATGGACACCAACTCTTATTTTTAAATTAAAATATATCAGATTTGCATTAAAATACTCCAAAACATTTGGGGGATATTTGTTAATAGACGTATGATAATTATTGATAAAATTTCACAAAATATGGTTTATCTCAACTTTCACAGAGGATTTTACCGAAATGTTTGACCACTTTGAATGAAGCTGAATGTAATCAAATATACCAATATTAAATAAAAAACCATAATACTTCAATTCCAAAATGCATGATGATCGGATTATTATTAAACATGTGTGCCCTGTACAACGATATATATATATATATATATATATATATTTGTAACTATCTATATATATAAATAAATATATATATATATAAATATATATATGTATATCCATATATACATATATATATGTATAAATATATATGTATATGTATATATATATGTATGTATATACAGATGTATATATATTTGTATATATATATATATATATATGTATGTGTATACATATATGTATATATATATATATAGATGTATATATATGTATGTATATGTACATATGTATATATATATATGTATATATATGTATATATAGATGTATACATATATATATACATATATGTATATATATATGTATGTTCATATATATGTATATACATATATGTATATATACGTATATATATATATGTGTGCATTAATGTATATTTATGTGCATTTCTATGCCTATATATATATATATATATATATATATATATATATATATATATATATATATATATATATGGGTATATACATATGTATTTCAGTTCCAAAATGCATGATGATCGCATAATACTTTCAGTAGTTTGCCCTGTAAAACGATATACATATATATATATATATATATATATATATATATGTATATCTATATATATATATATATGTATATATATATGTACATATATATATGTATATATATATATACATAGATGTATATATATGTATATATATACACATATTTTATAAACATTTTTGTAATATTTGTTTATATATATATACATATATATTTATATATACATATATATACACACATACACATATATATATTTATATATATATATATATATATATGTATTTATTTATGTATACATATATACATATATGGGAAATGAAAAATTGAAAAAAGAAAAGATGGGTTTTTTTTATGTATTCATCAACGTTTCGTCTTTATTTGTAAGACTTCATCAGGATGCTTATTTCAAGAAAAAAGTCATTCAAGTACATTGGGTGCACATGATGGGTTAATTACAAGAAGTAGTTGTTACTACAGGGAGCGCAGGACCAAAGACCGGGCTGAGAGAATACGGTTGCAAAGAGTGAAATGAATATGGTGGGCTGTGATCGAAAAAGGGGAAGGGGGAGTGTTAGTGAATTTGTCCTAGTGTGGGAGAGAGGGGAGGAGAAGTGATGAGGATTTTGTTGTGGTGAGGTGTAGCATGGATTTTGAGGGGCTGGGGAAGTGGGGAAGCTCTGTGTCTTTGGTGTGTAGGTAGTATCATACTTTTTGAAAAAGATTTGAAGAAAAGAAGATGATTTGAAACTAGTCGAGGTGGGTGGGTAAGAGTTTGAAAGAAGTAGTCGAAAGGGTGAGATGTATGTGGGGGGAGATGGGGAGAGTTTGTTGTTCTCAGATGTGAAATTCTTGAAGGGTAGGAGTATTGATCAGCTTGATATGTCAGGAATGTGGTAATATAAGTAAGTTAAAAGGAAAGTGTTGAAATTTGCTTAGAATATAACAATGAGGGGAAGAAAAAAGAAAAAGAAAGAGAAGGTGGAACGTGATATTAATTTTGGCGAGAAATAGGTGAAATGTTGTGTTGTGCAGGCAGTGTTGATGGTTCGAAATTAAATTGAGGGCGAAAGCGTTTTAAATATATAAATATTTGTGAGTGTATCTAGATTGCGTTCAATGGTAAGGCTGTTATTTGTGGTTAATTGGTTTAGATTCGTGGTGAATGAAAATGTATGTTGGTAGGGGTGTGTGCGTCAATGTGTATGCGGGGACTTGCATATAAGTACAATTGACAGCGAAGAGAAGAGAGGTTAGCCGTGATCTAGTTTTAGTTTTTCTTTATTAAGGGGGATAGATTGTAGAAGCTATTTCGTTGTCTGATTATGTTGGAGGCTGTGATTAGTGCAGTTTCCCGTAGTCTTCGCCGAGCTTTTTTATGAATGTATTTGGTGGTTTTGGCCTGGCTAAATTGAAAGCATGATCGTGCTCTAATACATGGGAGAAAAGTGCACTGAGAGAGTTATTGTGCTTCATGTCCCTTTTTTGATCGCTGAATCTTATTTTCAATTCACGCTGCGTTCCCCCACGTAAAATTGATGTCAGTTGTTGCATGGGATAATATATAAGCCGGCATGGGATGTGGGATTTTTGGGGAAAATATCTTGCCGTGTGTAATGTTTGTTTTATGGTGTGTGATGTGGTTTGTACTGTTGTAATGCCTAGTTTGTTAAGTGTGTTGCATATGCATGTGTTATTGGAATGCGTGGGTAGGAGAAGGGGTCGTCTATTAGAGAGGTGTTTGTTGTTGTGTGTTTTTGTATGTTGTTTTCGGAGAATATTTAAAAGGCTTTCTTCTTAAAATGTGTAGGGGTCTTGCAGTATTTTTTATAAATTAATGATGTGGTTTATTTTTTCATCTATGTATTGAGAACTGCAGATTCTAAGAGCGCCTAGGAAGAAGCCTATGACGATACCTGTTTTTTTTTTGTGAGAGTAGACGTGTGTGTAGTTGTTTTTGTGAATGTTTTTGTGTATACTTTGAATGATAGTTTGTTGTTTGACTTTATTATAAGAGTGTCTAGAAATGGTATCGAGCTGTCTATCTCAGTCTCATATGTGAATTTTATGGAGGGTTCTACTGTGTTGAGTTTGTCTTTGAGATTATTGATTTGTATATCTACGGGGAGGAAAATAAGAATATCATCAATGTATCTGAAGTATTCGATCTTAGGGGGTAGTCTAAATTTTAAAGGGCCGATTTCTAAGAATTCTAAAAGGCAGGCTAATACACCGCTTAGAGGGTTGGCCATGGCGAGTCCACATTTTTGTTTGTAGAATTCGTCGTTGAATTGGAAATATGTTACGTCAGTGATGAGTCTAATTATTTCTATAAAAGTGTCGGGGGTGGAGGGATGGTAAGTCGGTTTTGATTTTCTTTAGAT
Source organism: Sepiola atlantica (assembly GCA_963556195.1). Lineage (NCBI taxonomy): Eukaryota > Metazoa > Mollusca > Cephalopoda > Sepiida > Sepiolidae > Sepiola > Sepiola atlantica. The sequence continues at coordinate 132,525,308 of OY744517.1, forward strand.
GTGTGTGGAGTAAGTTTAAGCATTTTTTTTAACTGGGACACTACTGTAAAGCGCTTTTACATGTGTTTTTCTTTTCTATGTTAATGTGTTATATTTTGTTAGAAGGTCGCCTGAGTTTTTTATGTGGGAGGGGCTGATGGTGGCCATTAGTGGTGTGAGAATGTTAGCTATGGCCCGTGCAATTTTGTGTGTGGTACTACCTATGCTTGATACAATAGGGTGCATGGGGATGTCCGGTTTGTGGGTTATGGGGAGCCCGTATAGTGTAGGAATTATACGGTGATACTCAATATACGATGTCCATTGTTTGTTGTTCTTAATTAGGTGTTTAAAAGATTTGTTGAAATGTTCTATGTGTTTGTTTATAGTTTTTTTGTCAGTTTATGCGTTTTCGTCGGATAATAGAGTAGATATTTTTTAAATATATGAGTGTTTGTCCATGATTACTATTTCCCCTTCTTTTATCTGATGTTGATATGATTATGTTATTATTGTTAGCTAGGTGTTATCAGTGTGTCTATGTATGTTTAGTAAAACGGGCTCATTAGGTAGAGTTGTTGTGGTTGAAATTATTCCTTGAATACAGCCTTTAGTGAAGTAGGTGTCAGTGTGTCTGTAATTGTTAAGAACTGTGTTGGTGATGGTGTTAGAGTTCATTCCGGTAGCGAATTTTAAGCCGAAACTGAGAGCCTCAGTTTCTATGTCTGAGAGTTTAGAAGTGGTGAGGCTTTTATAAGTTCTGGGCGTCCTAAAGTTTTCCATTTGCTGTCTAGGATTAGTTTGGTGAGTTTGTTATTGAATTTCGGTGTATGTTGTGCGTTGAATCTTGTAATAGATTTCGTGATGTTAGTGGTTGTGTTGGGCATTATCGTGTTGTTTATTTTTAGGTTGATGGCCAATGTTCTGGCCTCGTGGAAAAGGTATGAGCGTTTGTGTTTCAGTAGGTTTGCAGATGATATTAGATATTTTTGGATGTAGTCAGAGAAAATATGGTGCAAGTGTTTTAAAAATGTGAAACTACTTGCGGGTATGACTTTTTCTTCGATGCATCTCAGCAGAAAAGTTATCCTGTTGTTGTGGGAGTTGGCTGTGAAAAGTGCGTTTTTATATTTTCGTAGCTTCTGCTGGAGGGTTTGGTATTCCATTTCGACAAGATGAGAAAAGAAGGATGAGAGTAAAAAATATGTTTTTTAATGTATTCATCAACGTTTTGTCTTTATTTGTAAGACCTAATTGCTATGAATTTGGTAATGCCTCTAGGTAGTTATGCGTTTGAATTGTATGCACTTTCTTTAACGTCATCAATTTCTTAACGGTTTAAACAGTCAAACTTTTAAATCTCTCATATGTGTAGAACGCAATCACGCTCTCATGTACATTACAGACGCTTTTTCAAGTAATAAACTACTTCCCGTTATAATTCAAGAATGAGCACAACAGTAAAGTCATAATTTGTAAAGACACTAAAACAAATACCGCCTGAAGATGATTTGACGATTTAAATCGAAAGTACTTGCAAAAAAGAAAAAAGAATGGAACAATAAACCCATGGATCATATTTACATCAATTTGAACGACACATTAGATGGACAATTCGGAAAATTTAAAAATTAAAAAAAAGTCGCATCAAACAAAACCACTCCGTGTTGTTTAATAATGTTTGCCTAAATGAAAATATGCTGCCTAAATACACACAATATATATATATATATATATATATATATAGAGAGAGAGAGAGAGAGAGAGAGATAGGTATATACACAGACATATATTCACACATATATACACATGCGTGTATATATGTATATATATTTATATATATATGTACACACACACATATATATATATATCATACACATCTAATTTTATGTATATAGAGAGAGATAGGGAGATAGATTATATGTCTATAAAAGACATAAAATCGTAATATTTATACATAACAAAATATAAAAGACAAAATCACATAAATAGACGAATATGTCGCTATTATATTTACAGAAGACTTTTCAGAGTAAAACAGAGATTGTATATTTGATACCCTTTATTATTTATTTGTGTCTATGTATATTAAAAATATATTCAGAAAGGAGAAAAACATGAATAAATATGTGTGTGTTTGTTTGGTGTGTTCGAGTGTGAGCGTGTACATATGTACAACGTTTTCCAATTTAGACTTGTTTACTGTTTAAGGTTCTTAATTTTGTTTATTATCGGAAATATATTCGCACATGATCTGAAGACAAAAAATAAATCAAGACGAATACGAGGTTTAATTTTTATCTATATATAATCTTAAATGTCTAGTCAATTGTGTGTAAATATATATATATATATATATATATATATATATATATATATACAGATATGTGTATGTATGTGGGTGGGTGTGTGTAGGTATGTGTGTGTTCAACTTTAAAGATAATCAGTGTGTAATTTTTTTTTCTTTTCATGAGAAAACTCGCTCAAACAGAGAAACAAGAATAAGAAAAACAAAAACCGAACGAAAGTGTTTATTCAATATTTATCTCTTAATACACGAAAAGAAAAGGGAGGAGGTGAATTGCAAATCTTTAGACTTCGGTGTTTTTATCTTTTAAGTACCATTCTAAAGGAAAGATCAAACAGTGACACAAAAAAAAAGAAGATGAGCCAATTTAGAATTGGCAAGATATCAGGAAAAAAAACCCGTGCGGCTTTCAGGGTCATTATCGATTAATATTATTTAACACAGATACACACGTATATATATATATATATATATATATATATATATATATATATATATTCCACCGCTTAACAATCGAGAACCGCAGAATTGCTTGCCGCGTCGAGAGATTGACACGAAGGTTGTGAAAAGAGTATTTTACAATGAAGCTTGCATAAAGAATGACTGCTGTAGAACTATATATATATATATATATATATATATATATATATATATATATATATATATATATATATATATATATATATATATATATATATATATATTGTTGAATATAACAGACAACTCCTGGCTAGAATCCTTTGGCAGATCCTTTCAATAGTCCGAATTAGGATCTTAGTTTCGAAGGGGAATTGACTAATGAATTTGCCATAATTTGTATTAGTCCCGAGTACTTTCGGCCCTATCTGGGTCCATCTTCGGAGGAATGATGTTAATAAGTTTTAGACCATGTGTAGTATGTATAGAAGATTGTTGGCGGGAATTATGTACTAAGTACGAAACTATATTTGAGCTATACTCATTTTAGAATAGTATTACGGATATTCTTTATGAACAATTACCGCCGCTTTACAGTGCTCAATGACTGCTATTTACAAATAGCTTAACAGTACGCTAGGAAGCAGTAGGCGACATCATTTAACGATAGTGCTCGATCAAATAAGTGAGTGTCGTATATTAGTTTACATACTATATATATATATATATATATTTATATATATATATATATATATATATATATATATATATATATATATATATATATATATATATATATGTAAACTTAAAGCAAGAGGCTAAATGCCTTCAATAACACATCTGTTAGATGCAGATATTTTTTATCAAAATCAAAATAAAATATGAAAACAATTTTTTTTTTTTCTTCATCTTGACTTTTTTATTTAATAATTTCGCGTTATATAAAAAGCTTCGTTAGAGCTTTAGACAAATAAAAGGTATTAACCTTATTTATTTCGTAACAATCCTTCTTGGTCTTGTAGAAGTGACGTCCGATGTTGTATTGACTAACGGTGTAAATGTCTCTTTTAAATTGAACTTAAATCGCGCATGGTCGCTGGTAGGTATACATTTAGGAACATTTTAAATATGCTTAAAAAAAAGCATCTTTAAAATTGTAAACTTCAAGAAAGAGGCAAAATGCCTTCAAAAACCATGTGTTACATGCAAAAAACAAATATTGTATTGATTTTTTAATTTTGATTTTAATAACAATATCTTCATCTAACACATGGTTTTTGAAGGCATTTTCATCTTTCTTTGAGTTTAAAATTGTAAAGATGCTTATAAGTATATGTATATAAGTATATGCATATACAGGGTGGGCAAAAATAAGGGTCCTATTTTTAAATATTCTTAACTTTTTTATTTATTGATTTTTTCTTTTTTTTTTTTAGAATACGTAAAGGACCCCTTCCGAAGCAAGCATGAGCCGTATTAGCCCTAAGGAACGTACCCTCATTTAGAAAACATTATTTTTGCTTAAAAAAATCAAAACAGTGTAAAAAACAATACTTTAGTTTTTGTAAGTTTTAAGAAGTGTTTTTCGGCTAAAATTTGTTTTGTTTATTTCAAAAAATCTCGGAAGGGTCAGTCTACACACACATAAAGTTTGGTGAGTTTAACTTTTATTTTGTGGAAGTTATTCAAATTCAAGTTATTCAAATTTAAAGATAGGTCACTTATTTTGGCCCACCCTGTATATATGTATATATATGCGTATATATATATATATATATATATATATATGTGTATAATGTATTAGTATATGCACATATATATATATATATATATATATATATATATATATATATATATATATATATATATATATATATATATATGGGTATGTATTTACTCCTATCCAGGAATTAGGGCCAAGGCCAGTTTTATCTTACTCCCACAAGTAAGATGTGACCAAAGGTTGGGTCGGAAAAGTGGGGTTTGAAAAGCCAGCGCCAGAGAAAGTGAGGTGAGTACTCTGGCCATTAAAAATTGCCTGGGATGCCCCGTCGGTATTCCCCGGTAAAGGCGCCTCAGGCAGTAAGCAATAAACTTACTCCTCCCCAAAGAGGGGAGGCAAAACTTGGGAGGGTGGACCTCTTAGAAATACACAGGACCGACCCATAGACCGGCGTAAATAAAGATCCGACGGCCAAGACAATACCAGTTTATTGAGTGTAGTATCCATTGGACTATCTCACCAATAATACCATTCGCTTTTTCTATGGTCCATGAAGTAATCAATAATGGCCAGCTTTTCTCACATCAATTCGATTTAAGTGCGCTTGGATTTACTTCATTTTGAGCACTTTCTCCATACTGCCCCTACGAAAAAAAATGTTTTCGTCTCCTCCCAAATCCTCTTCATTGGAAACCTTGTCAACGGTCAATTACCACCTGGACAAACCACATATCTTTTTTACTGAACTTTTCTTTCAGTACATTTTTAATAATATTTTTAAAATATTTGAATTTGGCTTTTTCTACAGCCAACTTATCTATCTGTATTTCTCCTCTGATGATAAGATCTCGATCTTTGAAAAGCCTTGGCTTTAGGAAAGAATAATAAACACTAGTTTATCACAGAATACACCTTGCATTGAACAATCGAAATTTGTAAATAAATTAGGACATTTGTTACATGTTCATCACTCTTATTTCTTCTATCTCTACAATTGCTCTATCTCGTATATTGAGCTTAACCTTTTCACTATAGTTTCCATCTACTAAAAGTTTACTTTTGGTTTATATTTGATCCTGCTATATATATATATATATATATATATATATAAATGCATATATGTATGTATATATGTATATATATATGTGTGTATAGATGTGTGTACATGTATATATGTATATATATGTATATAAATATATGTATATATATATATATAAATGTATGCGTGTATATATGTATATATACATATGCATATATATATATATATGTGTATATATATGTATATATAAATATGTATATATATATATATATATGTATATATATATCTATATATATAAATATTTATATATATATATATATATTCATGTATATATATATAGGTATATATATGTAAATATGTATATATATATATGTATAATTATATATGTATATATATATATGTATATGTATAAATATGTATATAAACGTATATATATATATGTATATGTATATATATATATGTATATGTACGTATGTATATATATATATATATATAAATATGTAAAAATTGATCGTGAAATGGTAGGAAAATCGTAGCAGAGTGCTTAATTATTTAAAGGGAATCAGAATTAACATCTTAATAGTTGTTTATTAATACAGAAATTAAATACAACATATGCACACATAGTTTCGAGCACAGGAGGTAACCCCTCCTGCTCTCATCAACATAGAAAGTAATTGGTGAAGAAATGATAAAATGTTATAATATCATACTCTCTCAATGGGCTCACGTGTGTACCGTTTAACGAATATAAAGAGTATCTGATCAGGTAGCGTTCGAATAAGGCAGTTCCGAATTTCAAATTTCAAATGTAATGTTCAGGAAATTGGTAGAACGTGCCTTTTAAGTTATGTTCTAGAATACCAATTTCAATTATATGTCAGCATTTCGTTTAGCTCATTCGTTATAAATGATATATTTTAGTGTAGACGCAAACTAATATGTCTCTTTGTCCACAGAATCGATATTCATGCTAACGTATAAGTCTCGTACCTTCTATCAAATAGAATTGCTTTTATGCAAATAGGTCACAAATAGATCTGTAAAGAAGAAAATGTTTTCACAAATATTCCAAGGGCAATTGCGTTTAAACAATTTACGTCGGTAATACGAATTTGTTTTAAGAACTTTGTATGTAAAATTGTTCTAATGTAGAATATTTAGTAAAGAATTATCTCTTTTTTTGATTTTGCGATTTTTTTTTCGTTTTTATTGAAGATAGTTTTTCGCCAGACGAACGTAGGTGTAGAGGTAGGTTAGAGGGACATTGCGATGCTTTCGATCGGATGTATGCTTCTGTCAATCATAGGAGGTTCACTCTTTCATGCTTTTTTTCTTTGGGTTAGTTTCTAGAAAATCACTTGAGGCGGACTTGCCGAGAAATGAGGACTAGATCTTGCGTGTAACATCTTTCACGGGAGATAAATAAACATTAAAATGTTTGAAGCGGGATCTTATCTATCCCAAGTGTATTTGCAAAATAACAGTTTATGTCGGAAATATTAATTGGTTTCATGAAATGCATGGATAAAAGTGTATTCATGCAGGGTATTTGGCAAATATTTTGTAAAATGTTTTTTCTTTAAATTGTTTCGCAGGTTGTTTTTAATGAAACTAAATATCGTAAACAATGGCTTGAAAACTTTAACGATTTGTCTAATCTGACTTTGCAAGCCGTTGGGATAAAAAGTAATTATACTTTAGTAATTTGGTTTAAACATGTTATAGTGATGGGCTATCGAATATAGACGATTGCAAATATACGACATTGAATCTGCGTGTGCGGTAAAATTTAGACAACAAATAACTAACACGTATGTATTTTAGTGATAATAATGATGATACTTTTTAAATATGCGTTAATATTGATCAACACTTAACAAAAAAAAGTATTCGTCGGAATGTCTGAATTATAGCATTTTGCGATATTTTCTGTTCTATTCTATGATAACTGTATATGATTTAAGTAAAATACAGTGTAGCTTGTTTGTAACCCCCCTTGCTTAAAACAAAGAAGAAAGATGCGTAGACTTTAAAAAACGACGCAAGCAAAATAAAAGACAACAACAAAACCAACATGTAAATTTAGAACAGTATTTAATTAAGAAAAATGCAAGAAAGGAAATATTTCTGAAATAAAACAGCAAAGTTCGTTGTAATTATTGCTATTACATGAATCAATTAATGAGACGCCATGTTTTAATTTCAGTGGTTGTTTTTTGTCAATCATATTCGATTATTCAAGAATAGGAGTATCGCCTCAACACGACGTAAACCAGAAAGTGTACGTTGTTGGTAGTGACTCATATCTAGTTAGTAAAAGTATAATAGCGCGAAGAGAAAAAACACTAAAAAACAAGGTCAGTTTATTCCAATGAAAAATATTTCCAGGTGTAAGCTAAAAGCAGTGGAAGTAGATTTCAGCGTGTGAGATAAAATTACTCCGACTCCCTGTCTATATAACTATTTTAGAAGTAAAAGGCAAGCGAGAGAAAAATGTAGAAATATCTGAAAGCGAAAGAAACGGGCGCTTTTTCTTTTTCGAACAAAACGCATCAATTATTATTATAGAGAGTGACAATTACGGATTCAACATATCGCTTGTATTTATTACCATGCAATGTCTAAATGTAAACAGGAAGACTCGACTTTTATATGTATATATATATATATATATATATATATATGTGTGTGTGTATATAAATATATATATATGTATATATATATATATAGTTGTATATATAAATATATATGTATATATAAAATCTTAATATATATATGCATATATATAAATATATATATATATATATATGTATATATATATATATATGTATATATATATTTGTATATATAGATATATATATATATGTGTATGTAATATCTTAATATATATAAGTATATATATATATATATATAAAGATATATATAAATGTATACATATGTCTCTATATATAAATGTAACTATATATAATGCTTGCTAACAACAGGCATTTAGCTGGAACACTTCACTGAATATTCACAGTATAACCGATCATCAGAAGGGTTTCTCAAACTGAAATATATCATGAAGATATAAGCGGAAATAAGTGTCGTACCTATTTACGTGACTTTGGATTTTGCGCCTTTATTTCTTCATCAAGACGAACAGTGTGTGTTTGCATCTGCCTGTTTTCACGTTTTCTTTGTCTATTATGTGTATACAACAAATACCAATTACCAATCGCAATGCAACCCACTGAGTGTTTATAGCGACAACAAAATAGTAATAAGAACATTGTCCCTGTCGTGACGTTGATCGATTTTCAATTTAAACATTTGACCCTGATGTGAGCGACAACAAATATATAAGAAAATATTTCTCTTTTTAAAGACAACACAAAACTTATTGATTTTCACAACATTCCTTTCCCCTCCTTAAAATCTGTCTCTCTGTTTATCTTTTTCTCTCTTTCTGTGTCTATATATGTCTCCTTCTCTCTCTCTTTCTGTATATATATATATATATATATATATATATATGTATATATATGTATATATATGTATATATATATATATATATATATATATACATATATATATATATATATATATATATATATATATATATATATATATATTTATATATCCCTACATATATACATATATATATGAGTGTATTTTGAGTTGTATAAGAAAAACAGAGTGCTCAATTATTGGGCAAAAAATCAAATTTGCTATGTTAATTAACATTACACATTGTATCATGATCTTTCATTGTTATTTTCGTATTCACTTATACATATATATATATATATAAATAAATATATATATATATATATATACATTTATATATATATAAATCCATTATATTTATATACAATAATATGTTCATGAATAAATATTAAATATTTAAATACCTAGAGACATCGATGTTTGATGCTAACGCCATCTTCAGTCTAGGAACTAATTCTCAACGGTCGGTGGGCGCGAACCCCGAACACAAATCGCCACTGATTCGCAGTCGGGGATCTTACCCATAGGCGATTGCCAACTAGTTAGTAAACAGAGAGAAACTTTAACTGTAAATAGCGGAAAATCGGCGACTACTCACCAAGTAGCTAGAGTGATCTACGAAACGTCGGACCATGCATATAGCTATTTGTACTGCTTGTTATTAAAGCTCCTCGAATATTTATATATATATATTTATGTATATATATATGTATATATATATATATATATATATATATATATATATATATATATATATATATAAATATATATATATATATAGTCTGAAAAAGCTTTGAGTCATTTTAAACAAATGAAAAAAGAAAGGAAAATTCAATTTTAATTCCCAGAGTAACAAACTAAACCCAAAATATTGCAAACTTAAAATTCGTTGGAATATTCTCAAATAAAGATGATCAGAAAAAAAATAAAAAATAAAATAAAATAAATAAAAAGGTGGATTCAAGTATCTAACAGTGAAACAAAAACAGGGGACCTCAACTTAAGTGTCTAATATTAAAACAGGGATCATCAGCTGTTTATGATGTAACTGTTTCTGAGATTTAAACACAGCGCAGTTATGATATTCATGGCCCTCCAATGGTACTGATAAAACTACAATTTCCCCAATAATCAAGTGTAGAAATAATTAAGCTTAAATTTCGCTAAAATATACATGAATGATCAAAATGTATTATATGAAAATAATAATAATATTAATGATAATATATTACCCTTAAGACTACCGTGTTATATGTTAATTTGCATATCAATTAACATACATTATAACAATAATAATAATAATAATAAATATAATAAAATAATAGTAATAATGATCATAATGATAATAATAATAATAATAATAATACTATCCAAACGCTACACCCAAGAAACATTCTGCGATATGGTAGCTAACAATAAAATGATATAGGAATTAAAGTCGATTTCAAATTATATATATATATATTTATATATATGTATAAATATATATATGTATATATATATATATAAATATGTATATATATACATATTTATATATATGTAAATATATATATGTATATATATATATGGTCATATATATACGTATATATATGTATATATATATATTTATATATGTATATATATGTATATATATGTTTGTATATATATGAATATATATGTATGTTTATAGAGATGTATATATATATATGTTTATATGTATATATATATGTTTATATATATATATTTATATATATATATATGTTCATATATATATATATATGTGTATATATATATTTATATATATACATATATGTTTATATATATATATGTATACATATATGTATATATATGTTTATATATATGTATATATATATGTTTTTATATATATGTATATATAGGTATATATCTATATTTATGCATCTATATATATATTTATATAGCTATATATATTTTTTTTATATATGTATATATAGATATATATATGTATATATATATATGTATATATATATATGTAAATTATATGTATATATGTATAAATATATGTATATATGTCTATACATGTGTATATGTATATATCTATGTGTTGCATACTTTCTTAAAATAATTACTCGTTACGATAGAACCACGCACGGGAGCTTTACTATAATTATTATTAATAGCAACTAATCCTTCCGACTGAGGCAGCCCTCCGAAACCACTTGAACAGTTTGAATTACATCCTGTCGGGGTCGAAAACATTGCGAAAAGTCTATGAGAGGATTAATAGTGGTTACAATCTTTTTCTTAATACTTTTGTAAAACATTTATGCAAAACATTTTTGAACAAACCTTTTAAACACATTTTTATAGAGTCATTTTAACACATCTTCTAGAGTCACTTTAAACAGTTTCGTTAAGACAATTTTAATGGCACTTTGAAGCTTATTTTGATAATTAACTAAGAAAATTACCATTGAGATTTCGTTCGTCGTAGTCGTGAGTTCGTTGGCACCTCATCTTTGTTGCTGGCTCGTGATCGTCGTGGAGCATCTGTTTGATGTGGCAGATTTTGTTTTCAAGCACGAAGACAAGGAAATTCGGAGACGATTTTTCAGAGAGAGATTTCATCATTTTATTTCACACATCATTTCAGTGGAGGGTTCTCATTCGTCGGTTCTTCATTCAGATCTTATCTTCATTCATACTGTGTGACGCTGGACGCAGTTAGCTCATTTCTCAGCCCATGGCTTCTGAGGTCACCCGCCTCTGTACATTGCAGAGCTCAGTATATCGACGTATGTTCATGACCGCTTCCATGGTTAACTCTTAACCCAACTTTCACATAAGGTTACATGGCTGAGACTCTCGATTGTGTCGCTTCGAAGATCGGGAACTAACTGGCTCGCAAACAAAATCTTCACACAAAGATGAATCACGTCTCCTGATGTACACGTGTAAACGTCATACGAAAACATTCGTTCCTCATGTTGTCTAACCTATTGACCCTAGCATTTCCTCTCGGGCGGCCTACAGCAAAATGTGTTATGACTTTACAAAATTTGTCACTATGATACATAGGTGTTTGTCCAAAACCACACATGCCCCTAAATTGTACTTGATCCTATTTCCTTCACGAATTCATACTAGTGGATCTACACACTTTAAAATACAGGGCCAGAATAACCCAACACTCCTTTCTTCCGCATCTTTCAAAATTTCTTCCCTGAAGAAATTTTCTCCTAAATATCCACATCCATTACCAAAAACACTTTTTTTTTCTCTAAATACACACACACTTCTCATTCTTCGCATCATCGGTTCACGGCCGATTGCTAATTGGGCGTATTACTGTGATAGGGGCACAAAAACGAAAACCCCTTTTCTTAACCTGTAAACTTAAATGGTCAGCTTCCGAACATTATAAGAGGTACCGTTTCCCAACCACTTGCTAATCATATTCTTTAACACCCGGTACCTATTTTTCTAAAATCGATCCCTCCATGGTTCTATCCGCCCCTTGACGCACGCATCCGAGTGCCCCCTTTCATCCGCCAATTAACTCCCAACCCCTTTGATGTGGCACAAACATCAATATTCTTCGCACCCTTCCCGTGATTCTAAATATGCGGTTGGGGTGAGGGTCAACTCCGCGCACCCGTCGACAAACATTCAAACTCCAAAGATGGGACCACATCTCAAAACCTAAGATCTAATACCAGTCACAACATATGAATCAATGGTTAACTCTTAACCCAACTTTGACACAAGATTAAATGGCTGAGACTCTCGATCCTGTCGCTTCGAAGATCAGGAACTAACTGAATGGCAAACTAAATCTTCACACAAAGATGAATCACGTCACCTGATGTACACGTGTTACTGTCATGCCAAAACCCTCGCGTTCACTCATGTCTTTCTCTGACCCTTTGATCTGAGCATTTCCCATACCTCACATTTGTTATGACTTTTGAAATGCGTCACCGTGGATCATGGTTAGTTTGTCCCAAAATCACAATGCACTCATTTTTTACTTAATGCTATTTCTTTCACACAATTCATAATTCATACTATCTAATCTACCCGTTAGAAATACAGGGCCGTCATGATGCAACATATGCATATATATGTATATATATATATATATATAAATATATATATATATATGTGTGTGTGTGTACATATATATACTTATGCATGTATATATGTATATATATATATATATATATTTATATATATATGTATGTATTTATATATATGTATATATATATTTATATGGATATATATATGTATATATATGTATATATATATATGTGTGTATACATGTATGTATATGTGTATATATATAGGTGTGTGTATATGTGTATATCTATGTATATATATATATATATGTATGTATATATATGTATATAAATATGTGTATATGTATATATGTATATATATATGTATATATTCATATCTATATATATTTATGTGTGTGTATGTATTTATATATATGTTTATATATATATACATATATATTTATATATATATATATATATATATATATATATATATATATATATATATATATGTATGTATTTATGCACAATACATTATATAGGGTGTTTCAAAAGTCTTGGGAACATTACAAATGCGTATATCTCATGAACTATTCCAGCTAGAAAAATGAAACTGGTGCCATTTTAAAGTTTGCTTAATCAAGTTTTTGGTCATACTAATGAGTTTCGTGTTATCTTTCCAGGTGCAGTAATGGCGTTCTCTAAACAAGACAAGGCATTTTGCGTCCTTCAATTTGCAAAGACTGAATCGTGGACATGTGTTCAGCGTGCATTTCGCAGGAAATTTAAAAAAGAAGCCCCTGAAAGGAAATCCATTGTCAGATGGCATGCTAAATTCGTGAAAGATGGGTGTTTGTGCCCAAGTAAGCGAACGGGTCGCCCTTCAACTTCAGAAGATGCAGTTGAGCAAGTTCGGACAGCCTTTCAGCGGAGCCCCCGTAAATCAGTGAGAAGAGCCAGCACGGAACTTCAGCTTGCTCCAGCAACTGTCTGGCGTGTCTTAAGGAAACGACTGCAAATGGTACCTTACAAGCTCAAGTTGGTCCAAAAGTTGAAGGACACTGATAAGCCACTTCGCCGTGACTTTTGCATTGCAATGCAAGAGAAGTTGGAAGATAACGGCTTTGATGACCGGCTTGTTTTTAGCGATGAGGCGACCTTCCATCTGAATGGCAAAGTTAACAAGCATAACACTCGCATATGGGGTACTGAGAATCCTCATGAACTTCTTGAGCACGAGCGAGATTCACCAAAAGTGAACGTGTTTTGTGCAATTTCCAAGAAAGGTGTCTATGGACCGTTCTTCTTTGAAGAGGCAACTATCACTGGTGAATCCTATCTCAACATGCTGGAAGACTGGTTAATGGCTCAGTTGGAACAAGCAGAATCTGATGACTTCATTTTTCAACAAGATGGTGCACCACCACACTGGAGTCTTAGAGTAAGGCAGTTTCTTAACACAAGGCTGCCTGGTAGATGGATTGGGAGATCTGGGCGAGGTGATGACGTTCTCATGCCCTGGCCTCCTAGGTCTCCAGATCTTACCCCGTGTGACTTTTTCCTTTGGGACTTTGTCAAGCAACAAGTCTATGCGCCGCCCCTTCCAAGAGATATTGACGAACTAAAGGCTCGAGTAACGGCAGTTGTGGGAACCATTGACGTCAAGATGCTGGAACGCGTTTGGCAGGAAATGGACTTTCGACTAGATGTCTGCCGTCTGACGAATGGTGCTCATATTGAGCAACTTGGAAGATTCTCCACAAAACTTGAAACTTTAACCTTTCCAACCGTACCAATTTCATTTTTCAACTCCTAATAGTTTTTGAGTTATTAAAAATCGTTATGTTCCCAAGACTTTTGAAACACCCTGTATATAAATATATAAATAAACAAATAAATATATAAAATAACTTCACCAAAACTTAAAACTTAAAAACTAAAAGTTAAAATATAAATACAAGCAAGCACGTGTTAAAATAAGTTCAGTCATTATATTGACACAACAAAGAACTATGGATGAATCATTCTATAGAAAAAAACACAAGACAATAGAAAAAAGAAATAAACCGAACATGTGGTTTTGAAGCCCAGTGAGTGGCTAAGAGAACAACAAAGAATCTGATTGGTTGACTTGCTAGACGTGTCTATAAAAACACCCGTCAAAACTAACTTCCTGCATTATAGACTGAGTATCCCTTCCGGGAGGGGAACGCAGAAGATACAGTGTAACTTTATAGCCATAAAAAATATTTTCATAGTATATATATATATATCTCTATATATATATATATATATATATATATATATATATATATATATATATATATATAATGTAGACACACTATTAATAGCGTATTAGTTATTTAGAACTCACTGTTTCTTTCACGGTGTTGCTTGGGTGTCTTTTTACTTTAATTTCATGACGATCGCTATCATTATTAAATCGCAAAATAAATTTGGATGTTGTTTTTATTATTAAATACATAAATAAGTAGTTATCTTTGGCGGGTCAATATCGCTCTGCAAACTCGGTATTTAAATACTTGAAACATTAATTTAAAATAACAAACTGTGTATTCATAACTTTGTAGTTAACACGAAAAAATATTACTTATATATTCATATAAATGGATTTGTATTAATATTTTCGTAATTCCGATATAAATCAATCGTAATATGGAATGTGTCCGTGAAAGAGAAATGTACAGCAGACAATTATTTGCAGTTTTACCTGCAATTAAAAAATAGATTGCAACTAGTGGCAAATCAAGTCAGCCCCTCTAAAAAAAGAGCATTTGAACACAAATATTACATATTTGTATATGAAATAAAACAAAACTTCGAAACATAATTATTTGTTATATTAAAATCTGAACAATCATTGTATTACAAAACAATGACAAATTATCGTTAATAATCAAAATAAAAAACGCAATATATAAATCACTTTACCTGGCAACTGATACCTCACATACATAAGCAGTTGTTTTTTTTAAATTATGGTGCGTCTATTGTCTGAAGTGTGATTAACTTTAAATAGGCTGTTTTGAATTTACCATAAACACAAGAAATTGACCCAACTTGCGCATTGATTAGTTTACATGCACTCATTTATTTTTACGATTCAGATGATTCTATTGTTTATATTAGTTTTCTCGATATCTTTCTAGTTAGAATTATTTCTAGAAAGACATCGAGTACTGACTGGAGGGCCACGTGAAATTTATCAACATCTTAAATGAAAATGTTTTTATGGAACAAATTGGATTCGAACTTCGCACAGCCAGATTGTCAGCTCGTGTTGTTAACCACTTGACAAGCGTCACCTCTTTTTTAGATAATAATTAGCAAAGAGTCAACTCATAGAAATATAGAGTACTGAATACGTTACGAATGCAGGAAGGGAAAAACTTTCTATGTTATAGTCTTGTAAAGTCTGTGGCTCATAATTTACAACGATATTTGTTTCAAATAAACATATGCGATCTCCCTAGTTGAAAATGTGCGGGATCGCATATGTATGATCAAAATAAATGCCGTTGTAAGTGATGAGCTACGCACTTGACAGAAACCGCACTAAACAACAGCCGGTATTTTCAATAATCTGCAAACGACCTACAGACTTGTTAGGACATGCACTAGATTTTCCATAGAGAGAATTGCTAAGCAAGTGCTTAAGTGGGCCTCTGATAAGAAAAAAGAAGATGGAAGCCAAAGATAAACTGGAAGCAAAAAATCGGAGAGATCTGTTCGCAGCGGGAAGAGGCTGGAGAGACGCTGTGGATCTTGCATCAGATAAAAAAAACGATTGATCGCTTTGACTGCTTCGGGAGTTCCTAAGTGTAAGTAAATCACAATAGAATATCCCGAACTATCAGAAAGTAACACTAAAATTAAAGAGACAACATCGAACTTTAAGATATATATTCATTTTATAGGGAAATCAAGGTTTAGCCTAGGAGGAGGCCTCGTGATCTCTTCAAAGTATCTGAACTAAAATATTTTTTAAAAGAGAATAGCTTTATTCTTGTAAAGTTTCTGGCTTATCATGTACTATGTTGTCGTGTTTAAAAATACATATACTATCCCACAGGTGAAAACATGGATAAGAGACCAAATGATAATGAAGCAGGCAATACGATGTTTACAGAGTTCTTTTTTAACTTCTGATGTTGCATTTCTTATTATAATATGTATTTCATTAAGAGTAACATTTTCGAAAGAAAAAAAAAGAATAATTAATGTGTAATTATTAAATCTACGATGAAGTAACAAAATACGCACACGTGAAATTCTCTCATTAATTAATAACGATAGAATCGCATATTAAGCTAACACCTCGTTCAAGCAATTAAAATTACACAAAAACGGCAACACTTTTATCATTCCTTCATATTTTTCAATTCATCTGATACATCTTTTAATATCTTCATTAAGTTGTTTAACAACATAAAACAAGAACACACGAGTACAAATACGAGTATGTTTAATCTTGATGAAAGAAATCATATCAAGGATCTATATAATAACAGGCTATGGTCGTTCACGTTTCTTTGTACGTTATAACCTTCCACACACATGTTAATAAATGAGCTCACGCAATTGTGTTTAGTGATCGAATCATGTGGTTTAAATAATCAACCCGAATAATAATAAAATGATCTATTAGGTTGTTACAGAAAGACTGACCGCCCCAATCGTTGGGTGTTAAAAAAGTCATTTTAACACAGACTGTGTAGTTAATTTTTGTTAAATTTTAACATACATAATAATTCATGTGTTATCAACAATAATTTATGACTCTTTTGCAGATCAAAAGTATTTTTGAAGCATAGTAGACACTAAATAATGAACATGCCAAAAATGACTTTCACCTTCTTATGTTGCATGAGTCCAAACTCGGGCGCAATGCCTCCTAAACGTCTGCAAATATCAAGATAGTATGAGCAGATTGATCGACAAGCGATCGGGCAGTACGAAGGGTATTCCAGAAATTCCGTAGTAAAGATGAGAGCCTTGAACGGTAAGAGGTGGAGGACAGCTGTATAATCTAAGTAATGAACAATTGTAAGCACTTGTTGAGAAACAATTAGTACAAGGAAAATACTGTATTCATTCAATTGGGAAGTTATGTTTACTAAAAAAATTGCTTTTGCAAATTAAAGAGATTGATAATGTATGTAAATGCTGGCTCTATAGAATACAAAGATCTGCTGGCATATCCGACAAGATAAGTTTATAGGTTATATATATATATATATATATATATATATATATACATATATATATTTATATGTGTGTGTGTGGGTGTGTGGGTGTTATTAGGTTTCATATATATATATATGTATATATATATATATATATGTGTGTGTGTGTGTACGCGTATATGTATATACAGATGTATTATAAAATAATATATTATGTATATATTTTAGTACTAATTTCAAGAATGCAAAATACTATAGTATAGCTTAACAGTCGTATCAGGATATACTTATAGCAAGTAAGCTACACTATGATATTTGTTCTTTATTCTCAAAGAAAATGAATAATGGAGTGTACATGATCAAGGAGTTTGATGATTTGGAAGTTTGAGTTCAAACAGGTTGACTATGAAAACGTGTGTCCAATGTAAATCAATGCAATTAGTCTGGTCATTTTTATCGGGGATAAAACCGAAAATTTTTCGTGCAGCTTGTTGCAACACATGCACACAGAAACACACACACACACCCATATATATATATATTCAAGACCATTAAGCGACAACTTACATATTAAAGGTGTCTCTGTGAACCGGGTTCGCGCCTCGTGGCCGTCTGAGTGTGTCCTTCCCCTACATTAAGGAGAGCCAGACGATGTCGTATGTAGGTAAACTAGTAAATTATGATTTGATATTATATATGTATATATATATATATATATATATATATATATATATATATATATATAATTAACATTTAATTATGATATACATATTTACCTATATATATATATGTATATATATATATATATATATATATATATATATATATATATATATATATATATATATATAGGCATTCACAGATGTTCCATTTGGTTGTATCGCAGTTTTTCAGTGCGGCGAGAGAAGCAGCTTATTCAAGCTGGCTGCTGCTGAGATAAGTTAAATTACAAACATATAATAATTGTCAAATTCCGGAAGCTATATGTGTTTACAAAAAGAGCATTGCGCTTATACGCTTGTGGCAGTTAGTAATTTTACTTACCAGGTAGCTCAGCTACGACAAACGTAATATATCACATTTATTATCGTAGTCGAGTTTTCTAGTGACGTCATGGATAGTGGGTAGTAAGAACCACTAAAAAGGAGGACAGGAAGTGTCGACGACGCTAAAACGCAATACGTCTGTATGTTTTTAGCACTTAAAAGAGACAGCAGACGCACGTGCATAGGATTAGTCATTCACTTAAAAATCATTGTTCACTTGTTACTTTTTTCAAACGTATTTTTTATAGATGTCAAGCGCGAAAGAAAATAAGGAAATAAAAACATGACATTCAACGATTAAGGCTTTGTGTTCAAGCTCTATTTTCAAGTTAAAATTTTATTTCGGGATAAAAACATACAATTTAAGACCAATTAATAAGTTAGATCTAAAATGAGTTCGAAAACCCAAGGAAATAAACGAGTAATTCAAATAATAATATATTGTAAATAAACTGACTGTTTGGAAAAAATACCTCTACCAAATAACAGGACTGTTTAAATTAATGATTTTGAATTATTGATTTTGAGTTACTTGACTGAATTCGTGATATTTCATGTTTGATATACTTTTAAGTTAAAAAACATCAAGAGATACCATTAATCTTTTTCGAGAAAGTAGATCAACTCTTATAAAATTATCTAGCTACAACTTATGATGATGAAATGTTCATATAAAAATACAAATGCCTTAGCATAGGGAGGTGACTTCTTTTTTTTGTGTTTATAAACCGAGATATTTCCATGCATCATAACTGATAGTAGTTTGCCATTTGATGTAGACCAACTATCAACTCAAATATTCAAAATAATCTGAGAATGAAATTATTACATTTCTGAATTTTTGAGATGGGGATTTATAATAATTCATATGATATTGAAAACAATGAAAGCCGTAATACGTACAGATATCGAAATATCGGGTATGACTCGTCATATATAGATGGAAAGAAAGAAAAACCATCTCCTCTTATGAGACGAAGTAAAAAATATAGATGAAGAATAACGGTGAAGAATAAGACGACTCAAAGAGGCAGCGCATATGTTGGGCAATAATGACTTAAAGAAACATTACTTATAAATAATAGATTAGGTTGTAATACGTATACATATACATATATATAATATATATATGTTTATAAATGTGTATATATATATGTATATAGTAATAAAAGTACTGATATATAGTAATAAGCAGAAAGACTACACATTAAAAACAAGCATTGGTTTAAGGCTTCCAAAAGTTATATAAGAATTGTCCGCAAAGACACGTGACGCAGCGAATATAGTACTAAGTTAAATTCAGCGTTAAGTGATAGTCATTTGAAAATTCAATCATCGTTGCTGGCGACAAAAAGAATTACGAATTACTGAAGACTTCTCCCAGTCATGGTTGACGGACAGAGTGCATGCTTCCCCCATTGATTAGATAAACTATTGTGTTCAAAATTCTGTCCGGATTCCCTAGTTCGACAAAAATATTCCCGAGTTCGAAAAGATACACATGAAGAAGGCCGGAGGTTACGGCGGTCAAAATGTTGTGATAATAACCCTAAAGATGAGAAAAGTTGTCCAAATAATCAAAATTATACAAGAATGAACTTATTTAAAGAATGAATGTTATTTTTCAAAGAAAAGCTTCAATGTTTTATAAATTAAAAAATGAATTACAACACAATGTTATAATAAAGTATTTAATATTTGCTGTGTAACCTCCGCAAGTTACAGTAAAGAATACATTTACACTAATAATTTATAATATAGTAATGATTAATCATATTTTTTACTTACTAAATACTGAAAATGTCATAAAATTGTATTGATTTCCTGAATTTTGATTAATTTAGAAGTGAAGATAGAGTCTAAAAGTCACATAGTCTGACTGTTCGACAGATCTTGTTTGTTACTTTATAACATGACGTCATTTTTCAGTGTACTTCTGTGCTTATATTACGTTGGTCGCAGCTCAGCTTAAGAGATGGAGCATATTTGTGTTATCCACATACAGATTGTTTCAGTGTTTTATTTACTCCTCCCCAGGAGTTAGGCACAAGGCCAGTTTTATCTTACTCCCACAAGTAAGATGTGACCCAAGATCGGGTCGAGAAAGTGGGGTTTGAAAAGCCAGCGCTCGAGAGGTGAGCACTCTGGCCATTTAAAAATTGCCTGGGCAGCCCCGTCAGCATTCCCCGGTAGGGGCGCCTCAAACAGTAAGCAATAAACTTACTCCTCCCCAAAGAGGGGAGGCAAAGCCTGGGAGGGTGGACCTCCTAGAACTGCACAGGACAGGTGTGCAGTATCCATCGGAACAGATACTACACTTTGATCTTAGCCAAAAGGCCAAAACAGGTTGTTTCAGTGTTTTATTTACTCCTCTCCAGGAGTTAGGCACAAGGCCAATTTTATCCTACTCCCACAAGTAAGATGTGACCCAAGGTCGGGTCGGAAAGTGGGGGTTGAAAAGCCAGCGCCCAAGAGGTGAGCACTCTGACCATCAAAAATTGCCTGGGCAGCCCCGTCGGCATTCCCCGGTAGGGGCGCCTCAAGCAGTAAGCAATTAACTTACTCCTCCCCAAAGAGGGGAGGCAAAGCCTGGGAGGGTGGACCTCCTAGAACTGCACAGGACAATCCCATAGACCGGCAAGCCCCGAAGGCCAAGACAATACCAGTCTATGGGGTGCAGTATCCATCGGAACAGATACTACACTTTGATCTTAGCCAAAAGGAGGTTGTTTCAGTGTATTACAGCTATTCATTGCGGTCAGAAAGTAACTGATTACAACCGGCAGCTGCTGAGATAGGTTAAATTACAATGATAAACATTGTCATATATATATATATATATATATATATATATATATATATATATATATATATATATATATATTTGTGTGTGTGTGTGTGTGTGTGTATGCATGTGTGTGGGTGTGTGTTTCTATGTAATAAATAAAACACCTTTTTTATGTTGGACTCGTGGGAATTTTCAATTACAAGACCAGGCAGTAAATCAATTAACAAGATAAAATCACTTGAGCCAGATTTGACAATATCAGTAGAAAACAAGCCAAATTGCCTTTCGGACTTCAGTTCCATCGAAGACAGTCGCCAGCTAATGATGAGAAGATAAAATGGTTGACCTGATGAACGCAGAGGGTGTTGAGAAATTTGTTGTGCAGATAGAAACGGTGAACCGTTTAGTCTGAAAAAGAAAAAAATGAAAGAGGGGAAATAACAAATTAAAATGGCGACTCTCGTCTGAGGTTAACTTGTTTAGGATGGGGCGTTTGTTTTCTTGAACAACTA
>OY744517.1:132552834-132580334 GCA_963556195.1 Sepiola atlantica
AAGTTCAAATATTAATTAAATGAACAAAAACAATATTTTTCAAAAGTGCTCAATATATATTAGAGCTTTTATATTAAAATAAACATAGTTGGATTATCCGACAATTGTTTCAGAGCAAATAAGCTCTTCCTCAGGGAAATTAATTGTGAATTAAAATGATATCCGCTTCTACACAATCATAAGAAAAATAAAATAAAAAAACAAACAATCAGGCAAATCAAAATTTAAGAAAATCTTCAGACGAGACATACTTTTCTTATAAGATGCCAACTCTTGACACCTCGCAAAAAAAATGGGTCAAAACTGATCCCTTCCCTCCCCCCATAGGACTAGACATCGAGACATATTCATACATAATCATACTCACAGACATACACTCACATTTACATGTAGATGTAAATTCAAGCATATACATACATGTATAGACACTCACACACATACATACAACCATATATGCATATATATCACTACCTACATATACACATTATATATATATATACATATATATATATATACATATATATATATATACATATATACATACATACATACACACATATATACACACATACTCACTAATAAATATATTAATCGATTTTGCTAACACATTTTGGCACGACTGTCAATACAATTCCATTTTCTCCATTTTAATCGTATGCATATACACTGAGACACATTCACACAAATCAACCTTCATGTTTATACGCACACATTTATACACTCATAATTATACATACACACTTATATATAAATGTGAAAATAAAGACATAAATACATATATATATCTCCACCCCTATCCATACAACTATATATATATATAGCCACACATACATACATATATATATATATATATATCCACACATACCCATACAGCCATATATATATATAAATAGCCACACATAAATACATACACATATATATATATATATATATATATATATAAATATATATATATATATATATATACATACATATATATATACACATACATATAAACACAAACACATACATATATATACACGTACACACTCACCCATATATATATCTTTATCTATTATTCGTAATGTGTTAATGATTTAATTTTTCATTTTTCTTAACAACTTACTACATACTTTCCCGACAAGTTATTAGATATAGTATTATATATTAAGATACCCATTATTTACTATTTAATTAAATTTCTTAACAGATATCAATCATATTTACTGGCGAATTAAATTAATCCAATCTCAATATTTCTCATCTAATTACTTGAGGATTGGAAACTAAGTTTTCAGTATCGACTAGTTATTATTATTATCAAGCTTTTTATAACTTCCTTAAAATTTTATTTTCTGTAATAATTTTGCGTTATTTAATAAAAGAATTGCCTTTTTTTTATTTTTATTTATTTTTATTTTTAAATTTTATTTTATTTTCTCTTTATGTGTCCTACTATATTGATTTTGTCCAATGAATGTTTAACTGATATTAACTTAATTAACCATTATGTATACCCTGCAATACACTACTAAATTCAATCTAAATTCTAAACTTTGTAACCTATTAACTTATAGATCTCTTAGTTATTATTTGTTATCTCATCATCCGGAGTCAACCGATACATCATTTATATATCCCAACATGTATGATAAAAACCCACCTAAATAATTCAAAAACTATATTTATAATACTGAGATTTATTTCTATCTTTTCTAAAATTTTAATAGTGGTTTTGATTTGCCTATCTTTATTTTCCGTAAGAAAATTATAAATTTAAGATCTCTACCTAAAGTTGTCATATGAGTAAATTATTTAACTTAGTCCTACCTATCATTGTTAATAATGTTGCATTAATTATGAAATCCTTCAGCATTTGTAAAAAATTAATGTTATGTTTAAAGAAATAATTATAATTTCTAATCTTTGTTTTTATTCATTGTTTATTTTATTTTTTTTTAATTTTTTTTTTTAAGTAATGTCTACATCGCTCTCACAATACTTATCTAAGGTGAACTTTTTGAAGGGCCTGCAATTGTAACCCACCTCGTCCCTCTGGTTTAGTAGAGCATTCTTATTTGGAAACAAAACAATAGCCAGTTTTTCATTTAAACACAGAAAACAAGTAGGGTTATTTAGTGTTGGCACTGGTGCCCTTTTTAAAATATTCCATTTCACCACAGGAACTATGCCATTTCTCTTTAGTGATAAAATATATCTAGATAATGAAGTACCTTTTCTGTCAGTATCTATGTTGTTAAATGAGCATTTATGGTTTATATATCTATCTTTAAATTCAGTACTAGTACCCCCTATGTAGATTTTTTTCAAACTCTGATCATTCCCTGGGAACACTGTACTTAGATACACTACGTTGTTCAATAAACATTTTTCTTGTAGCGGGCGCTCACTTTTATTTCTACAATTACATTCATTATTTTGTATGCTACTTACGTTGTTTGTATAATTATCCTTTAGTATTTGTCTATTGTGACCTTTGATTATTTTTTCTAAATTATTAGTGCAACTATAACTAAAGTTTAATTGTGTTTTTGTTAAAGATTTTGTGCAATGGGTTATTAATTGGGAAATGTTTACTTAGTAAATTAAGAAACATGTGACCAATTTTTGATTTAACTAGTTGGTTAAACGTAGGTGTATACCAAATAATCTTTCGTTTTCTATTTTTATAATTTTTATTTTTATTCCTATTATCTTGATATTCAATATTAGTGTTTATATAACCACTATTATAGAGGGCAACGTTGTAAGCATTACTATTGTTATTAAAAATGTCTTCATTAGAAGAATTATTGCTAATTCTATGCCCTATGGATAACGGTATGTGTTTAATAACGCTTGGTGGGTGGTTTGACTTTGGGTTTAGTATATTGGGTCATAGTTGTCTTTCATGTATGGTTTGTAAACTCCTTGGTTAAGATTAAGGGTAACATCTAGAAAGTTTGTAATCTTGATACCTGCATTAATTTCAACTTTGAGTCCTAACTCTTTCATAGTTCTGAAGATAAGTTTTTTTGTCAATTCAACTTTAGGGCCACTACTATTTTCAATAACTGCCAACCCATCGTCTCTATATAAGCCTATATTCCTAACGCGTAACATACCTGTCTCAATAAGCTTGTATAATATAAATAATCCAACCAGATCAGACATTTCAGCCGAATCCAGAGGACCCATTGCAACATCAAAGGAATCAGTAGAGTCTTTTTTAATCCATTGTTCTCCATTCTTAACCAGTACAGTTTTCCGGCATTTGTAAAGTATGTCCTTTTCCTCACTAGTAATATCCACGTGAGTACTTGCAAAGTCAAATGCCTTATGGAACAACTCCTTTGTGATTGAAGGATAATGATCCACAATGTCGAATTGGGCAAAAGTACATTTATCTTTGTTGCTAATTCCATCAAACCACTTAATGGTACTCGTTGTATTAATCCATTGATTTAGCCGCAATTTATCCTTACTTTTCTTGTTGATATTCTCGAGGATGGTTTTACTTATCCTACCAACCTCAGGTCTTGTTGGATTACTCAGCCTAGTAGCGGGTTTGTTAATAAAATCCGGTTTGTGGTCCTTTAATATTATGTATGAATCCTTAGGTCTCAGCTGATACACTCTATCACTGGTCTGTGCTTTATCAGTTATATATTTGCTATCCATATTAATTTCATTAATAATATTTCTATTCCTCGCTTTTTTGTAGTTTTTCGTGAGGTTTTCGTTCATTAATTTGTTATAGTCATTCTTGCTCATTTTTTAGAAATTTCTGGTTTTGTCTGCCTTAATATATTGCTAATAATATAAAAGCGAATTTATATTATTTAGAATAATATTAATAGGACTCAATTGACCAAGCAAAGATGAAGCTCAGTGTTTAATATTAAAAACTAACATTTGTCAAATCTTCAATAAAGCTGCGAATAAATAAATAAAGTATTACATAAAAAAGATCATTCTATTTCCGAACATTAGTAATTTTACACATATTTTTTTAGATGTCGGAGGTATGATGAGCACTTTAGGTGGTTATAAGTGACCGTTCCCTATTTTTAAGCATCATGATTCATTGAAAGCCAGTTATTAAAGTCTGAATAAACCGTGATTGTTTCCAACTTCTATAGAAACATATGTATGATGGCTTTGGTTCTGAAATTATCATCACATACAGATAATTATATTACCTTGGGTTAATTTAGTTATATTTATACACATATATTTTATATTTATATATAAACTACTGATCAATTAAATCATTATTTCTCTTTATTTTATTCACACGTTAAATAAACACCTGATAAAATTATAAATAATATATACAATAACTCGTTCTTCCCTTCACTTGAAATCAATAAACCATATTCTAAAACTGTTACTATTAATTTGCACTACTGGAGTACTATTTTAATTATTCGAAAAGAAGCGTTTATACTCAAATTGACGGAATTTCAATGGGATCGGTTCTTGAATCGACTTTTGTTAAAATCTCTTTATTAATTTACAAAAAATAACAATGATATAAGATATGGAATTTAGAGTTAAATTAAAAAATAGAATAATTTCAAACCATGTGGCATTAAGGAGAGTGTATGGCCGGGGGTCCGAACAAAGAGTATACCAATGTGGCGATGGCTGACCGGACGAATGTTATGAGAGATGCCTTTATGGC
Organism: Sepiola atlantica; assembly: GCA_963556195.1. NCBI lineage: Eukaryota > Metazoa > Mollusca > Cephalopoda > Sepiida > Sepiolidae > Sepiola > Sepiola atlantica. Next base: position 132,557,501 of record OY744517.1, read on the forward strand.
GGCATGTTGTTCCCTTTGCTCGGGTAGCCAGACCATGTGTGAATAAAATTAACAGAACTAACAAACAAAGTGGAAGAAAGTTAAATATTATCATTATATCGGAAAGTATATTGGAAAGAAAGCGAAGGTATAATAAAGCTTCACACATGAATAGTATAAAGTAAAACTAACAATTAGAGTATAACATATATATTAAACAAAACTATTTAATTTGGATTAGACATTTTGTAGAGCCATCAGTAAGAAAGCATGCATGGGTTCATTTTTAAGGAGTGAAAAGTTCCGTTTGTTACACGAGTGAAATGTTCGGTTTGTCTAAGTTCGTGCTTGTATGGATGAGTATATGCGAGCGATGTTGATGTAAAGTTATGTATTTTGAGGCATTTGTAATTTGTGTGTGTGAGTAAAGTTCTTTGTTCAATGATGAGAAATAGAAGATGGTATTTGTCTTTGACTTATGTCTCCCCCACCTGCTCGGTCGACGATCTCTTCAGTGGCTGCTGGCCGAAAATCGGAAGAGAGAAATAGGAAAAAGAGAAAGAGAGTGTGGCTTGTTGCCCCTCCCTTAATATTAAATTACAGATACGAGTTATATCATAGTGCAATTGAATAACAATTTCAGAGAAAAAGAAATCACACAGATATTTCCGGAATACAATTCAGATAATATTTGAACAAAATCAAAGTTATCATATGAATATCGCGCGTCCACAAATACACTTGAGAAATTGAAAGAAGACAACATCCAGGTAAAAATGCATATCACAGTGTGATAGGAATCTTTTATGTCGTTATTTATTTATTTATAGCTATATCTTTATTTTTTGAATGCCTCTGTAAACGTTTGAATATGAAATAGTTTGCTTTATAAGTTTATTTTCTTAACGAATCGATCAGAATTACATAAATTGTTTTAATATCATTACATCTTTATTTATATTATCACACATATATATATATGTATATATATATATATATATACAGAAAGGTTGTATATATTATAATATGCATATATATATATATATACATATATGTATATATATATATATATATATATATATATATATATATATATATATGTACCATTTCGAAGAAATCGTAATGGGTTAATATATTTACATGCATTTACCTGAATACAAATGCACACATCTATTCTCATACGGGCATACATGTCTGTGTCTTTAGATATACACATACTAAATTTTACACATCGTTTTATTGATTTCATACACGTTCATATAAACATGATTAAGTACACATGTACATACATATATATATATATATATATATATATATATATATATGTGTGTGTGTGTATATATGTGTGTATATATTTATATGAATAATTTATTTAGTCAATACTGTAATGAATACATAAGATTACATCCCTATCCCCAAAAGAAGAAATATATATATATATATATATATATATATATGTGTGGGTGTGTGTGTGTGTGTGTGTGTTTACTTATATGTAGATACCAGCATTCGATGTCGACATCTTGTATGTTACGTAAAATAACATGATGAATAAATTGTAATCTTGTATGTCCAAAATGGAAATGAAAATACATTTTTAAAAAACCAAAGTAAATAGTTAAAAAAAAAATGTTTGATTCGAAAAAATCTTTTAGTCGTTAATGAACTTTTCAAGTGTTCACGCAAGTTTTGTTCTTGTTTAATATATTTAGCATGGGAATACGACAAAAGTACAAATTATTGGCGTAAATTCAATATCGGTAATTTATCTTTGTTTTATATTTTCCTTTCATTGTTTCTCACAAAAGCTGATAGTAAATACATCAGAGATGTATGTTACAATATTGCATCTTTGTATATGTATGTGTGGGTGAATTTGTTAGAAACATCTCATGGAAAATAGAATAATACAACTAATACTACTACTATGCTTTATCATTATCTAAGTAATAATAAACAATTGAATGTTCATATGTGCGTTATCACTCTCCATATTTTTTTAAGAGATGGGAACTCTCGACCATGGAAAATGCAATGGGAAAAAAGTTATTGTTATTTTTATTCTATTTCATCATATGTCGCTGTCATATTTAACGCTAAACTTACACAAAAAGGCACAGTCTTCTCATTCGGGCGAGGATAAATGTGTGATATATTTTCTGTCCAAAGATTTTATAATAATATGGTGGTGTCTGTGTTCGCATCAGTGTATACAGAATGTAAACTTAAACAAACTCCGACAAGGATTTCGGAGACAGACTCGCATAAAACATCTATTACGAAACACCATTAATCATATTACTTCGATATGTGTGTTACCGTTTGAACAAACGTGTTACAATTAAACCATGGTGTCTACGTTCGCGCAGGTTAATTCTAGTAAAAAATAAATATGTTACACCTTCTTATTATAACTAAGATCATGAAGAAATTAAGCGTGTAATTAATAATCACAATGATAAAAACGACGACAACAATAATTATAAAGAGCAGAACAATTATTATGTTGTCCTTTTGTCTTTCCTCCTCGAAATCGAAATTGCGTTGCATACTTTCCCTTTACTTCCTACTCGTGTGTCAAATATTTGCATGCGTTACGTAGTTTTTCCCCTTCTTCGTGATTTTATTCTTTCTTATTTTTCTTTCTCGTGGTGGGTGTGTAATTTTCCGACTAAGACCCGCGTTGCTATGTATATAACTTCTTAATTGCGCTATCTGAATTAAAATTAAAAGCTATCACACAGAGATTTGAAATGGGGATTTATTTAGATAAAATACCTAGTAACACAAGTACAATTCTCAGTTCTTTTTGAAAGAGAGAGACAGTTATACATTTTACTTAACTATAGATAGATATATATACAAATAGATGGATAAACTAATAGGCAGGCAAAGAGGTAACGTTGATGGCCGGATGTGACTACGTGATCTTGTCGTTTCTAAGATATATATATTCCAAAACAGTATAATTTTAAAATATAATTGTTCCCTTCGCTTTGTTCTCACTTGACGTCATATTCGCGGGTGATCTCTCCGCACATCACTTTGAGTATGGCCCTTCTGACACTACCCCGTCCAGGCAACCCCGATCTAAGATCAGTCCAGAATAAATGCTAAGAAGACTGTTTTTACGCACGTCCGGGTTATTGTGACCATTTTAACTCACATGTGTCAAAACATATACTAGTATATCTACCATCTATAATCTAAAACAACAACAAGAACAAGAACTGAGAGAAGAACAATAATAAAATCAACAATAAACATGTATACTTTCCAAATCTACAGTCCGTAAGTGACCTTTTTGCTGTCGGGCTGGTGTATACTCCAATATAGTCCTAGGAGGTTCACCCTGTGAGGTTTTACCATCGCTCTTTGATAAGAGCTTAGTTTATTGCTAATCGCCTTTTGTACCCCGACAGGGCTACTCAGTCATGTTTATAGGCCAGAGAGCACTTCTTTTTGTGCGCCCCGTGTTTAATCTCTCTGATAGCAGACATATAAAAACGCTGGCAATATCGAAAAGACTACTCCAACTACTACACTCCTACTATTACAAATAAAAACACGAATACTATTACTACAACTACTACTACTCATAATGATGATAAAAAATAAAATCAAATAGTAATAATAAAGATATATTACTTATACAGATTTGATATATGTCTGTTTCAAGCCAAAACGTTTCTATTAGTATTTTTAATGTACTATTGTACTTCTATTGTACATGGATATTTGGTATCAGTGTGTCTAAAACCGAATGAATACTATTACTTTATTTAGTTACTATTGTACTGTTTTCAAAGCTCAATCAATACGCGGTGATGTAGTATATTTTCTTGTTATATAGAGCCCATTCTCATATGCATTTGTTTTCCTATAGGGGCGTAGTGTAGTATATGTTAGTTCGTAATTATACAGCTCTCACATAATTTACTTCCTTCTTTTTGTTGGATGGTAGTATAGTATAGTTTCTGTGGTCACGATACCATCCTCCAAGAAATTACGTTGCCTTTTCCTGGAGAAGAGGTAGTTCAATAGCTGTACTCATATCATGAGACTGTACTCCAAGACATTACCTCCCGTTTCGGGGAACAAAGAAATTCTCACAATCTGAACACAGAGTCTACTCGGATAGCAACATTTACGTCCTATTCAATGCTGCAAACTCCTTTGACTGCGCACCACTCATGATGATAGAGTAAGTACCTGATCTATGCTTCGCCTTTAAAGATCTCATTATTCAGCTAACTTATCTGGTACTTCCCTAGAGGCAACAAAATAAACGGAAGGAAAAGGCTTTGCTCACTAGAAGAGTGAAGTAAGGAATACTGATGCGCGACATTGTCATGAAAGAAATTAAAAACAGTGGTTCTTTCAGATGTGTTTCAGGTCTATAAGAGACAAGGCAGTGTATGTTGAATTGGAGGTAATGTCACACTATGAGAGGAGGATAGGGGCTCTTTGATGGACGAAGTAAGTCAACAATGCATTAGTGCGTTGTTTACAAAATCTACAAAAATTACGATGGTCAAGATGTCACACGGTTCCTTAGAGACAACCAACCAATACACAAATGTATGACCCAACCAGACGACGTTAGGCTCGTTTTTCGATCGCTTAATGGTAATGGGAGGCTTGGTTCACCTAAAAATAATCCAAGTGCATTCATCGCTTGTCCCATCACTCGGGTCCTTAATCTAGCTTTTAAAACTCGTGGCATCCTTTAAGAGAGGCGGGCAGGAAGAATTTGTACCATCCTTGCGAGGTGTGACAGAGATCACGTCAACTACAGGTCAGTCTCACTCACGTTTGTCATCTACATTGTCTTATATTTTTAAGTCAGCTATGATGTCCGAATCTCTAGACTACAGAATCAATCTCTCAAGTCAAATACACCTTCGTACCGAAGACAAAATCTGCTTAACACATCGCTTGATGTTGGAGGAACGGATCAGTAAAATAAGGGGTGATGGCGATGCAGCAGACATTGTCTTACTTGACTTTTCTAAACTCTTCGATTTAGTGAATTATAGACTTCCGCTCTCCAAATTCCAGGCCTTTGACTTTCAACAACATGGAGTGAGATGGATCAAAACCTTCTTTTTTTATCGTACATTTCGGGTACATGTCAATGGCTGACTGTCTTGCGTTTCTAATGCGGTTTATGGCGGCCCAATGTGTTGTACTAGGTACCTTGCTGTTACCGGTGTTCGGCAATAATCTATCAGATATCATTTTCAAGAGGGTTCTAGTTTGTTCCCGATGGCGTCAAGATAATTGCTATTACAAATGAATGTTAGGCCCCACCTAGATGCCTCTACTAATTCTTTAAATTGTCAAACCTATGAGAGTTGTCCCTATTGTTAGCAAATGCACTTGGGTGACATAGTCGATTTCTCGTGTACTCCCCCTGGCCGATGTATTATAGGAGCAAATAAGTCCTTCACTGTGCTCTAATCATCTACATGATCGTTCGCCTCTGTGAAAGCCGAAATCTTCCTACCGCTATACATATATCTGGTGCGACACATTCTGAAATATGGCGCCAAAGCTTAATCGCACTATTTTGTACGGGATATCCAGCACCTGTAGCGCGTTCAGAGACTTGCAACTCGATTGGTTCATGGATTACACACATACTTGTATTTGCTTCAGCGTACGCGGCTGCGTGGAAAACTAATTTTTTCATTAGCATCATGCACGTCAACTACAATATTCTTCATGACCTCTTCTTAACAGCAGCTCGGCATAGAAAGCTTCATAGAAACTCAGAGACAATTTCGGCTAAATCGTTGGAAAAAAATATTTTCCGGTTCGGGATGCTGCACCGTAGAACAGGCGTCCAGAAGCCGTTGTCAGCCTACAGACAACCAAACAGTAAAAGGCGGCGCTGGATGCACCATGGTCGCTTATATTTCGAGTATTATTACTCAAGGGCTGATGCGTAGGGACATGTTGCTGGCGTAAAGCCTTAAATCATTTAAATATACATCTTGAGAATGTTTAATGCTAGCGTCACGTCATAGTATGTATGCAACCGAACACAAGATACAGAAAACATAATTGCTTTTGTATCATTGCAAAATAAAAGCAGATTTTTGTGTCAGTAATATTACTTTGTCGAATAGGCAATAAGAGTTGGTGATCCTGTCTCATATCCAGCTTTAAAGCCGCCTATGACAAAATATTCAGATGGTACATAGATAAACATGGTTTCTAACTGTTCTTTTTACATAGCTTGTTGCACTTAGCTATTGTTTGCCCAAAAAGTTGATCTTTAATAATTTTTTATCGGCATATATATATATATATATATATATATATATATAAATATATATATATATACATGCATCTTATTTGTAAGGATATCGCCAACTGCCATTAGCTATAAGACATATTTCATTAGGTAAAGCTAATTCGAGCTCTGGCACGTGACAATGTTTACATTGATATATTACTTACATTTAGGCAGTGTCGTATGATAGCGCCGACTGTCAGCTCGACGGTTGAGCTTCAATCCCGGCTTGATGCGCTAACTGGTCTAGTCACACTGAAGTAGCATTTTTCTCTGTAATACAAATGCTGTGTATTATGTCCGACATCCGACAACTTATGTCTGGATATCATTGTGTTGATCCTTTCCAGTTTTTGCTTCGGTCGGGAATTGGCATATTCATCTGCCATAACTGTAAGTGCCCCACTTTCTTTCCGGTCCATAGGGTCCATCTTATAGAGAATCAGGGAATACTATAGTGTTAATGATAATATAAATAGGTAGTTTTAGTGTTAGTTAAGGTATCAATACGGTCCTATAGTTCCGTGTAAATAACATGCGTATTGGATGAGTGGAGGATGTTTTCAGATTTGTGCGTTTTAGTATATTTTTATGTTGTATATACTGAATAAAAAAGTGCTCAGTACAATAGTAGATTATGTATAATGATAAAGTAGTATTATATATTTGTTACAATGACATGTCAAGTAGTAAATATCTCCTGGGCCAATTTTTCTACATATTAGTTTGGGTTGATCAGAAAATGTATATATGTCTATGCATTCAGTCTCGAGAGACAAAAGATATTTCCTATGGGGTCTATAGTAAAGCTAGTATTCCACCATCTTCAATTGCACCTCTCCTTTACCAGTATTTACTGAGTCTAGTTGTGAGATAAAGTCTAAGATGACTGGCAACAATGCTGAAATCTGTTTATTTGTCGTATTTTTCTTTCTCATAGACAAATTAAAGATACGACCCTTGTAAGCCGAGTCTCTATCTTTAGTAAAGATGAATACATCAATGTATTAATTCCTAAAAGGCATTAGTAAAATTAAATGACATCAAAGGACTCGAACTCAGAATGCTGATTTCATAGTCCGCGCCTATAAGAATTACACGACCTAACTGCTACACATACATTTATATATTTATGTGTATCTATGTATGTTCACGTGAGTATTCATAACTATATATATATATATATATATATATATATATATATATATATATATATATATATATGATTACGTGCGTGTGCTTGTCTATGTCACTGTGTCTACGTGTATTTCTCTTTGACAGCGTTGACGCTGTTGACGCTGTTGACACCTGCATAGTTCAACTATGGTTTTTTTTATCCCATTGAATGTATTCACATTCATGTGTTGTCTTCGGCTTCTTCTGTCAACATTTTCACACCTCTTCATCTCGACTTTAGAATTTCTGCCGATAAAACAAAAAACAAGACAATAGATGCAGAACACCTTAAACATACGCCGTAAACAAAGTCATTGTTATTGGGTTTTTAATTTTTTTATTAGGTCGATATTTTTAATACAAAGCAACTGGATGAAAAGGGAAAGCGAAATGTAACATTAAATTGAAGCAAAACAATTTGTCAGGAAACGGAAACACAAGTTCGTGTGTCGTGACGTTCCACCGTGAGTTTGTATGTTACACCGGCTGAAGTACCCGCCGTCAACGGGTATAACTATCATACCAATATTCTTTGCGAATAGTATACTTTATACGGTATAATCACGTTTAGGTGGGTGCATAGAGGCTGGTTGTAGATGACAAGTGTGTGACTGTAAAATGTCTGGCTCAGGGTTTTACCACCGGGAATTAGATTTTTCCACTGGAAAAAAAGTGATTGCTCCTTTTAAATAATGTAGGTTCATCTTAGAAATAGTACTAACTAAATACCTACATAATTAATGTCAAGTCCAGATAAGTAACATTCTGGGCAGTAAGATTGTAAGTCAAGTGATAGAACGGCTCATCCTTTTCACGTAAGCTGGATGTGTGGCCTTCCTCACATGAAAATTGTATCTATTTTTGGTGTACGCTTACTGATGTGTAATTACCTGCTACCTTTTATGAGTATACTAGCAGTCCCGACTGGGCATTGCTCGGGGTTATTTATACCGAAATATTTGTTTCACATTGACTGTAAAAATAAGTAACGGAACAGTATCATACATTTTAAATCTTTAGAGCGCGTCTCGCAAAGATTAAAGTTAACTCTGATAATTATTTTCGAATTTGTTTATTTTTATTCAAATATAAATTAACCCTTGGTATTTTTATAAAGGAATTAATGAGAAAACGTATTTTTAATAAGACCCTGGGCGCTAAATAAAAGCACATAAGGAACAATAACTCTTACCGAAAGGAGAGTTATCCCCGTTAGAACTAAAGGTAGCTTTTTTTATAGGAATGGAAGTTGAATTGGGCACGATTGTTTTTGTCAATTGTAAAGACTACGCTATTATATTGGCAATAGAATCGTAAAACACTAACAAATGAAAATTGGCTAGTCAGAATCAAAGTTGATGTATCAGCTTTAATGCTATCCAGGGTGAACTTTTAAAATCAGATCGACTTAAATGTATATATTATACTAGTGTATACTCGCATTTAAAGCGGTGTTGTACATTTGCTGGTTTTGTAATTTTCATATTTACCTAAGTTCTACCGCTTTATAGGGAGTAGAAAAATATTTGTAAATCTTCTTGAAAAAATACGTTACTTAGTATTTGTATTAGAGAGTTAGTATCAACGCTGAATGTATAAACCTATTGTTTTTAATTGGCAATAAAACATTACAACTTATGTATTCAAGCAAAATTAATCCCTTCTGAACTAATGCCCAATAATCTTTATGACTCGGTTTTTGCGGATTATAAAAAAGTCGTCACTTAGTTTATAAATATTCCTGAAATGCTTTTATTTAACTATGTTGTGTAAATTTCCTAAAATGTATAAAACACGTATCGAGTTAAAAATCTTTTAGTCGTACCTGAGATTCGAACTGGCGTGTTGACATCGTACCAATTACTGCCTTTGTAATGTGTAATCTGTCTGTTTCGTTTGTATCAACCAATCACATGATCCTATTGTCATACGAAAAGACAAACTCCACAACCACCACAACTTTTCTAATAATATATAGATTAGTTTATTATATCCTATTGGTACACATTTAGTATTGCAGATATACAGGTTTAACGTGTGCTGATGAGTTTCCTTCTGATAGCGTATGTGTCTAGGTAATTTTATTTTTTATTATTTCTATCCAATAATTTCTGTTACGCACATTTCTTTGCACGAGTGACAGAGTTAAAATAGCGAATAAAAAAGGGTAATTATTTTGACTTGTTGTGTTTTAATGTTTTGATGAGAGAATGTATTTCTGTTCTGGATACATGTTCCAGGGAGTGTCTATATACTTTACTGCTTCAACTAAAACCAAATATAATTTGAAAAAATAGCTATTTTAAAAAAATGTCAACAAAACTCTATATTATTCACTTCCTACGCTCATCGTGCATCTCTCATATATTTGACAACACATCGGTAATCGTATAAAAAGCGCCTTGCAAAATTTATGGAAACAAAATAGTTAGACGAAAAACAGTTTATTCCTCACCGTTTCGTATACGCGTGGAGATAGATAAAACCCACTTCCATATTCACATTGCAAAGTAATTTAAAAGTGTTTGATGACGGACATTTATGCAAAGCTATATTTACAAAAAGAAAAAGGAAAAAAAAAACAAAGTTATACGAAACTATCGTTTATATAAAAAGGGGCAGCTTTAAAAGAAAACTAGATTTTATTTAATGGTATGTAAAGACGGTAGTGGTGTAATATTTGGTTGTACGGACTTCGGGTTTGGTATGCCATAATTACTAGTTTAGTCTGGACTGTTAACTAACCTCTTTAAATGTGATTGGCACTAATGTATTTACTCATAACATTCTTATTTTCCTACAGCAAAATTGAGTACATCAATTTTATTCATGCATATACATATTATTTCACTGGATTAATAGCACCTCCTACATCAAACAACAGTAGAAACTTGTTAAAACAGATATGATCAGCCAATTAAAATAACAATAACGTATGAATCGACAAGCAAGTTCACTGTTCGCAGCTTTATGCTAGACTGCGAGGTTAAAAAAAAAAGAAAACAATATAAAATAGCGTTTCGGAATTTTTTCGATGAAGATTTATGATTTGTATTATTTGGACATGACGCTCATAAAATAGGTTGGAAGTTTCATCGGCCGAAAAGTTATGAGAATAACATCACATATATCTAATCACTACCTATATGCACGTGTTACAGGCTCTTACAATATATATTGTTTTAAATACTAATTCTGCTATTAAAGATTGTTCTATTTCCAGTTTCACTCAATGATGAAGTAGAAATCTGAAACATACACATTGCTTTAATTGTTTACATCTAACATGCTGACGATATAAATGCATACTATTATTTATCTGAAATTAATGAAGTACTTTAATTAGCGATTAAATAAAAAGACCAACTATAAACCATTAAACGTAAATGACATAAAATCACTTGAATTTGTGCATAAAGAATGTTTTATGAAAATTAAATGTGTTTATGTGTTATCTTGTTATCTTGTACTCTTTTGTGCGATCATATCTTCAGATAGGCAGACAGCTTAAACATTTACTTTCCCTTAGACTTGCTACACCCGTTGTCTTTGTCTTTTGAGAAATAGGCTGTATCTCCCAGAATATTTCCAGATGTTCCACTACTCCTGGTTCTATTAATATTAACAGTAAGTATTATATTAAATGCTACAATATATCAAATACCTATTTGAAAAATAAATATATAATTGTGAAGATTGTTTGGTGTTGTTCATTCTTTATCTACACATTCCGATTTTCTGCATAGCTTCTAGCCTTCGTATTTAACTACATATTTATTTACCAACAATAATGCTTCCGGTAAACTACTATTCTCTTATATATATATATATATATATATATATATATATATATATATATATATATATATATATATATATATACATATATATATATATATATATATATATATATATATATATATATATATATATATATATATATGCATACATTTTGATATCTAGATACATATAACTAGAATGAGATAGATATATAGCATAATATTAATATCGTTCAAATATATGGTTGCTCTATATGTATATATGTATTAAATGTTTACAGGAGTTTCGTCTCGAAATCTGAACAACTGTATCTAGACAATGAATATAAAGTAGCCAGCAGTTCAACCACTAACCGAGAAACTACGTAGATACATTTGTTTGTTCTCGGTATGGGTTTGACATTTTCCAAACGTTGATAATATTGTTTTGTGCTTTTCTACTTGTTTCAGTAGCGAGAGAACAAAATAAAACGAAGAAGCAGAAAGCGTATATCAGCCTCGTCGAACACTCAGAAAGATTGAATAACAGGTGTAGAGCGACAAGGCATGAGATTCTCTTCTTTTCACACTTAAATGTTTCTGTTTGACGAATCACAAACGACACACGTCACATCAACGATTGTGGCCGAATGGAAATAACAAAGCAATATTCACATTACAAAACTCGCCATTGTTTCCAGCAGAATATTTTATTATTTACAGGCTATGGATCGACACAGCAAACATGGCTTACTTATTTTAAATGTGGCGTAGGCAGCGACCACTCTTGGACAATCTTTGTTTTTTAACGCGCTCGATATATTTAAACATTTTCGTTTGCTTTTCTTCAATCTAAAAAGCGCAGTAGCGTGATACGCACAGAAACTCAAAGGAATGTACACTGTGACAAAAGTAGTGATGAAAAAACTTTACATTTACTTAGCTATGAGGTTTTTGAAAGGTAGTGAGACAACTTTTAAAGTTTCTTTTAAGAGAATTATATGTGCATATTTACCTTCTTAACGGATTGAAAAACGTCAAACGAAGTACAAACTTAACTTTCAATTAAAAATAATTAATTTATAATTAAAACTAATAACTTCAAATGATAAAATATCGACTTTAATGTAGAACAATCAAGTTTACATTAAAAAAGATCAACTTCAAATTTAAATGGAATGAATTCAAATTAAAAATTATAAACTTCAATATCGATGAAGATGAACGTCAATTTAAGTGATATAAACTTCATACTAAAAATAGCCTACTTTCAATGTGACAAAGTCGACTTCAGATTAAAAAGTATCCGATTTTATTGAATTAAGTCATCCTAAAATTTAAAAAAAAATTACATTTTAAAAATTCTACTTTATATTAAAAAGGATCAAATCCGAATTAAAATTATCAATTTCAATGTAAAAATATAAACTTCTGTTGAACCATGTCACGGTAATCGTAAAAGAGACTAGAGCGCCTGAAAATGACATCATGCTTTTAGGTTATAAACTAGATCTATTCAACAGTCAGACTATGTTTATTTTGACCTCACATTGCAATTAAAAATAATCATAATTCAGGAAGTAAACACTTTTTAAGGAAATATTCCGTATTTATTAATTAAGAGCCTAGTAATATAATTACGCCATTAATTTTTGAGAAATGTTAGTACAAATGTATTATTTGGTGGGATTTGCGTAGGCTCGATAGCAAACATTAATTAATACTTCCTAATAAAATCATGTTGTCATATATTTTTGATCTTTTAAAACATTCAAATGTGTCTTTGCAAAATAATGTGTCTGATTTAATATTAATTTTGTAAATAACTTCATTCTTTCCGGATTATTTTTAATGTTTGAGTTGTTTGTTATGACAACCTAGTCTACATCGAATGAGAACTCAGGGTGACCCCCCAAAAAACGAGCCCCGTGTACACTTTATGTGATATCTCCTTTATTTATTCACCGATGTCCCTTATTTTACAGGGCATGGCAGAATCAACGACCGTGAGTACACCAAGACCTCAGCGGGAACTGGGACAAAGAATACACTGTGTTAAATTTTACTACAAGACAGACCCGTTTAAGGAAACCCAGGACAGTTTCATGCATCAGTTCGAATGTGAAAAGGCTCCATCCAAAAGCAGAATTTAGAACTGGGTGGACCACTTCGAGAAGTATGGGACCTTGGAGAACCTCAACGCTGCCAGTGAGAACCGTCCAAGCCATTCGGGACGTCCCAAGAAGCGGACAGCCGAGCTGGTCGAAAGTGTGAGAGAGTCTCTCCAGGAGAGTCCGAAACGTTTTGTGCGTAAGCGAAGTCAGTCCCTCGGTATCTCCCGTGTGACTTGCAGGAGAATCCTGGTGAACGATATCAGGGCTTACCCATGCAGAATACAGACGCTGAAGACCCTTACAGACTCAGACAAGAAGCAGAGAAGCGCTATGGCAGTCAAGATGCTCGATAAGATCGAGAAGACACCAGGTTTCCTTAACCTTCTTTGGACCTCAGATGAAGCCCACTTTCATCTTGACGGAAAGGCGAACTCCAAGATAATGTAAGCCACCAAGCCCCTGCACTCTCCTAAGTGCACGGTGTGGGCTGCAATCTCGGTCAGTGGAATCATCGGACCAATCTTCATCGAAGAATCTGGCGCAGCAGTGACAGTCACCAAGGAGCGGTATGGGGAGGTCCTTAAAACCTTCAAAAGTGAGCTCCAGACCCTCTACCTGTCGCCCATGAGCAAGTTCTGGTTCCAGCAAGACGAGCAAGTTCTCACATCTCAAACATGTCCCGAGATTGGCTGAAAGAGAACTTCGGAGGCCGAGTGATCCGCCTCAAGACTAATTTTGAGTGGCCACCTCATAGCCCGGACCTAAGCCCCCCAGATGTTTTTCCTTTGGGGCTATCCTTAGGACAGAGTGTACGCAGGGAAACCCAGAACCATCACGGAACTCAAGGAAGCCATCAGGGAGGAGATGAAAGCCATTCCCAATTCAATCTGTAAGAACGTCATGGACAACTTCGTTCTGCGCCTGAAGAAATGCACGAAGCTAAATGGAGGCCATCTAGAACACATGCTGTAGAACCGAGAAAAAAGGCCAAAGACCCTAGTGTTTTGATGTGATGTTTTGAATATAATAAACTAGTTATGACCAATAATGCATTTCATTCGGACGAAACGCTAAGAAACGGGGCCTAATTAGAGTTGGGGCCCGTTTTTGGAGGGTCACCATGTAGTATAGGTTATACTGCATGAATATATATCTTGGTTTAAAAACACAAATAGAAGAGGAAGAAAATCCTTATTGGTATCAAGAGTGTTAGCTGAACAATTTGATAAGAGTTGCTCACATTACCGAAAAAATAGATGTTTCTTGATTTATTTTAACTTAAAAGTACCTGAAACATGAAAGGATAATCAAACATAAAATATTACGAATCGTAAAGTAACCCAACATCAATAATACAAAATAATTAATGACCGGAATATTTATGGAATTAAATTAAAATGTGCTTTTCATGGTTTGGTGTTGTAACATATTGATAAGAGTTTCTCTCATTTCCGAAAAAAGTAAATGTTCTTGATGTTTTCAATTACAATTTAGTCGAACATGAAAAGTAAATCAAACATAAAAAGTACGAATTCAGTAACTTAAGCCCGCATCAATAATAAATAATTAATAGAATATGTATTCAAATTAATTAAAACGTTAGTTTCTTGGTTTTGTCTGTTTTGCAAAACGAACAGTTTATTTACAATATAGTGAACATTTATAATAGTAGTCCAGTCAAATAAGTCTTAATGTTGGTTAAAGGTCAAGCTAATTACAACACAAGTCTTTTTTTGCAGAATGCCATTCTATATTGTCCTTCTTTTAACATACTAAAAGTCTAGAAAAATCTACTGATGCGAAATAGGCATAGGTATCATTTAAAATGTGTAGCCAAAAAGTAGTATATGAAATGATGTATATAGAATGCTTATTTAATCTTACAGCAACAATTACCCTATATAAAATGTTTTTTTAGGGTAAATCTTAAGTTTTGAGACAATTGTTTCCGTTAAAATACACCGTTTTTTCGTATGCATTCAAATAATATTCTCGCATGAAATTATTGGGATATTTCATGGAATTATTATATTAGATATACTTATATATCATTATGTTTCAATTTAAAATAAATACATATATTATAAATTATTCCTTCACACACAACTAAAGAGGTAATGCTTAAAATCATTGTTTATTTTTTTTAGTTTCTTTTTCGGTGTGTTTGAAATTGTATGCAAAAAATAATCACCAGATGTCAATGACTTTTTTTTTTACCACAGTTCTGTCTTGGCCCAGGGAAGACCCATCATGAATAAAATGACGAAAAATGAAATAGAATTAAACTGTTTCATTTTATTTCATTTTTCTTCTTTTTCTTTATTTATTTTTGTTTTATCACAAAGAGCGGAGGACTTCTCGAAATATCAGAATCAAATATTATATTTACAAAAGCAACAACATCGTGTGTATGCTTCATACATCAGCAATCATCCCTAAATCACTATATATATATATATATATATATATATATATATATATATATATATATATCCATCACAATGGTGACCGGAACATGAATCGACACCTAGCATTAAGGTAAATATGCTTTTCCGTATAAATAGTTGAATACGATTATCACAAATTAAATAAACAAATGAAAATAACATCAATTAATAATGATACAATCATTCGAAGTCTCTGTGGTCCCTGTTTCAAATCTCGACAAGTCAGCTATTCTTTTAAGTCGTAATAGAGTTAAAGCCGTGACAGTAGATTTTTATATTTTAAAGTATATTCGCTTCGATACATTGACGAAGGTCAACATTATCTCTACCTAGTATTTAGTTGAAATGCTTTTCCGTGAAAATAGTTGAATATGGTTCGAGTATCGAAAAAACAAATAAAAAGTACATCTACATATGTAGTGGACAAAAGAATGAAAACACCTTTAAATGTATCGCTCTTTTGGATATATTTATGAAATAAAAGAAACCACTGCATGGACAGTAACATAATTAAAAAAAAACACGTGTAAGCCTTTGCAGAATAATTTATTTCGACCTGTCGGTCTTCCTCACGGTCTAATAGCTTGATGCTATATATATATATATATATGTGTGTGTAAAGGAGTAAGACTACCAACATTTGTAGGATGTTTTTTTCAACATTTATTTATTATTTTATAATTTTATATGACGCGTTTCAGGCGGTGGTCCGCTTTCATCAGATATGTAAATCCATTTGAAGAAATGTCTTTCGATTTGAGAGAATGTTGTTTCATTTGAAGAAAGTTGTTATTGTTTTTGCGCATGCGTGGGTTTGCAGGTGTGTGGGTATCTTTTATTTTTTATTTTTTATTTGCCATTTTTCCTGCTTCTCTTGGTCAAGTACGTGTTACCCATCCATGACCTATCGGTCATCCCAGCTTCCTAGGGTGCGTAGACTTTCTTTTCAAATTTAATACTGTTTATTGCTTCCGTCGTCTCCAATAATGATGTCGCGCCTGCGTGCGTGTGTGCGCCCGTATGCGTATGGTCTAATCTTGAGTCTTGTGAATAGGTGAGCGACACACACACACACACACACAAACACGCACACACACCCATGCGCGCACACACACACAAGCGCGTGGTTATCGTGACAGAGAGGTGGATAATGGTTGAAGTACATATATATACATACATACACACACATATATATATACATATATATACATACATACACACATATACACACATAGTTGTAAAAGATAAGATAATGCAAACGGTCCAACTAGATTCGAACTTGGTTTGGCATATTTCATAGTCCGGTATTTAATGTGCAAATGTAATGCCTATTGTAAATGATTCATTTAACACAAGTTGCTATTTGACTCATAGCTGTGTAGAAGTGCGTAATAAGAAGTTATGTACTAAGATTTTCTTCCTTGAATAAGAATCTTCCAGTCTATAGATAACAATAAATAGTTATTTATGTTTGTACTTAACTAGAGGTAGATAAAGTTTGATCAAAGTGTGTGTTGTTAGAGTTATGATCTGTTTAATGCTGGATTAAATTTAAATATGAAGTTCTTTTCTTGTGTTAGTAAGTAAGTGTAGTCTTGGCTTTGGAAAATTGGCATTATTTTGAATTTTCCTCCGCTGCATGAGTGAAAGCAATAAAAATATTAAATTTCAAAAGAAAGTCTACGCACCCTAGGAAGCTGGGATGA
Organism: Sepiola atlantica; assembly: GCA_963556195.1. NCBI lineage: Eukaryota > Metazoa > Mollusca > Cephalopoda > Sepiida > Sepiolidae > Sepiola > Sepiola atlantica. The sequence continues at coordinate 132,574,982 of OY744517.1, forward strand.
GCGATAGGTCATGGATGGGTAACACGTACTTGACCAAGCGAAGCAGGAAAAATGGCAAATAAAAAATAAAAAATAAAAGATACCCACACACCCGCAAACCCACGCATGCGCAAAAACAATAACAACTTTCTTCAAATGAAACAACATTCTCTCAAATCGAAAGACATTTCTTCAAATGGATTTACATATCTGATGAAAGCGGAACACCGCTTGAAACGCGTTATATAAAATTATAAAATAATAAAACAACAAAATAATAAATAAATGTTGAAAAAACATTCTACAAATGTTGGTAGCCTTACTCCTTTACATATATACTTTTCTCACGTTGGAACTGCACTAATACTGCACTACGCTATTTTCTATATATAACTACAACGAAAGAATGCCACCAACAAGTAAAAAATCCTTGGAAGACCTACTGGAACTCCAGAAAATCCACAACAACAAACAAGAACTTCTCGATGAAGAATTACGAAAACTCAACAAGAAAGTGGATACGGTACATCATCTTTTATCCAATCAACAAAACAAGGAACAAGATAACATTAAAGAAACAATTATACAACTACTTGCACCGCAGCACGAATTCATAGAAAACTACAGACTAGCATATATCCAGGACGAATCGTTAAAAACGAAAGAACAAAATCTCCAAATATGGGGAGCCCTCCTAAAACTAAGGAAAATGGCTTTCTGCCATACAATAAAAAGTAGTGATACCGCATCCACATATAGAACATTTCTGGAGATGGAGAAACAATTCATCCAAAAAAGATTCCGAGAAAAAATAAACCCCCAGGACACGGGAGAACAAAAAAGAATAAAAAAGCTTTAAATATATCCAAACTACAAGCCCAAATCGACATACAAGAAGACAACAAAATACACTTCACAAAAAAATACACGGAATCGACAACAAAATTTCCACTTAAATTAAAGAAACATGCCCCATGGAAACACATCAATTCCAATCAGAACTCTGGGAATCCGAATGCAAAGAGGAGGAAGAAAAATCCAGGACTATTGTCCAAAGAAAAATATCCCGGCTAAGAAGCCTACCCGATAAAGAAAAGACAGAACAAACATCATACATGAACAAAAACAACAACCCAGAACAAGACCCAATTGAAAACACTCACACACGACATACACAAAACCAGTGGATAACACAAAACAGAGGTAAGAAGAAATACACATACCACACACAAACATACTTACACAACAGATCCAGTTATCACAAAGAAAACAACATAAATATACCCACATCATTTACCCACCCCTTTCAACAGTTTCAATACAAATCGTAATTAAACTCACCCGCAACCACACTCACACACATACACGCAACAAATACAACATAAACACATATACACCTCAACCATACACTAACCTTTACGAATACGGCCCAACACAATACAATCCTAAATACTTTCACCCACACTAGCCAATACAATCAAAAAAACCCTATCATACACCCTACACAACACAAACAAACCACCACAAAATACCCTTACACAACAACCCCTACCAAAATCACCCAAGTAAACCTTACAACAATTACCCACACCCACCACACCAACAGATGAAACCTTCATACAACAACCTTCCACCCTACCACACACAACAAAACAGACCCTACAACAACCCAACACACTAATGGATACAATCAAAATACTCCAAACACTACCCACATCATCAAACAAAACAACCATATAACAATTAGTACAGACATAAACTTACACAACAATACAGAAACAACAACTACGTCCACCATAAAGAACCTCTACCAAGATACCCCAACCCGAGACCACTAACTCACAATAATAACACATTCAAATATACCAAAATAAACCCTTATAACAACACGCACAGCGCCAATTATAACAACACGCACGACACCAATTTTGCCAGAAAACAAGGCAATCCTCTAAAACACACAGCATATATAGAAAGCAATCACTCTTCAACAACTCCTGAAATCAACGAAAATAACAACACTCATCCTCCTTTTTTAGAAACCCCTCCCCGGACAACAATCCCAGATTAGGCAATTTAAAACCCAAAATTATCAATTTATCCACATACACATTAACAAAGGAGGAAATAGAAATACTAAAATTAAGCCTCAAATTCTGCTCAACTCCCACAAGTAATATCACGGAACTGAGGAAGGACCTTAAAGAATTTGAATGCAAATTTAGACTAATAGAAACACTAAACAATAAAGAAAACAAAACAGATCAGTCATTAGTGAGAAACAAATCAACATATTTCCCTAACAAACACAACCATGGGAAAAAACTAAACACCTACTTTGAAAACCTCTGGAAGATCAACCCTCAAGTATAACTAAACCTACAAGTAACCTAACATTTAAACAAAACCAAGCACTAGATAACATCCTAAATAATAATAACATAATTATAAAAGAAGCTGACAAAGGCAGTGCGGTAGTCATCATGGACAAACATTACTATAAATCGAAAATTATAGAGGTACTAGAAAACAATGATTACTACAAATCAATTAGCACCAACATTGATAACAACACCATTTCAAAAATCACAAAACTTTGCACAACATACAATAATATACTAACAAAAAACAAAAGGATGTCCTAACAAACTTCATGATTAAAACAAAAAACTTCTACGGACTATCTAAGATACATAAATCAAATGAGATAAGGAATGCCATCAACACACAGGCATCAGAATATATTGGTGTCCCGAGTCCCAGTGACCTTACATTTAGACCCATAGTAGCAGGACCATCATGCCCAACAAGCAGACTGAGTAACTTAATTGACATATTACTACAACCATTCTCCGATCAAGTCAAGAACTACATAAGAGACGACATACACTTCCTAGGCTCCTTACCACAAATAGTAAATCCTGGGACTAAATTAGTTACATTTGACGTCAGCAGCTTATATAGCAACATTCCCCATGACTTTGGTAAACAGGCAATATCACACTGGAGGGACAAACACCCACAAATACTACACCACAGATTCACCAAACAATTCATCCTCGACAGCATATACATTATTCTCAACAACAACTCCTTTGAATTTAATAACAAAAACTACATCCAGATTCTAGGTAGAGCAATGGGAACCAAAATGGCACCAACATATGCCACCCTAACACTGGCCTACCTAGAGAAGATCTTATATGAAAAGATAGAAGAAATATATGGACAGAATATTCAAATCTCTTCATAAAATCTTGGAAAATATACCTGGATGATTGTTTTATCCTCTTGGAACCCACATGGGGGACATAAATAAATTGCACAGCATACTAAAAAACCTACACCCCGAGATTAAATTCACCATTGAACACAGTCAAACAGAACTACCCTTCTCAGATGTATTGATTCAAATTAAAAAAACTTACATAATCACAGACATCTACCACAAACCCACAGACACCCAACAATATCTCCATTTTAGAAGCCATCACCCCAAAAACTGCCTAAAATCTATACCCTACTCCCTAGCACGCAGCATCTGTACTATAGTCAGTGACAAAGACCTTCGGATTGTCCGACTGGAGGAACTACGGAAAACTTTAAAAAGAAGAGGATACCCGCTACAAATAATACATAAAGGTATAGAACTAGCAGAAAACATTCCATTAGAACTATTACGAATCCCCCAAAAACGAAACAAAGAACAAATATTACCATACATCTCTACACACAACAAAAACAATCCAGAATTATTCACAGAAATAATAAGAAACATAACCCTACTCAACCATAACAATAAAATAAACGACATATTAAAAACAACGAAAATAATAAAAAGCAAACGCCAACCAAAAGACCTCAAACACATTTTAACCTCATCTAAACTCATCCAACACACAATACAAGGGGTCACAAAATGCAACAAGGAAAGATGTGGGGTCTGTGACATAATAATGGAGGGGAACTCATACACATTTAGACACCCAACACAAACATTCACAATAAAAAAGACCTTAACTGCACCTCCAAGAACGTTGTCTATGTGCTAGAATGTACAACATGTAATGAAGCTTATATAGGTGCGACCAAAACATTTAATAATAGAGTATCTTTACATAAAAGCAACATTAAATAAAAGAAAACCGCAAAATATTCGTCTCACTACATGTGCACTCATGCAGCGGAGGTAAATTCAAAATAATGCCAATTTCCCAAAGCCAATACTACACTTACTTACTGACACAAGTAAAAAACTTCATATTTAAATTTAATCCAGCATTAAACAGATCATAACTCTAACAACACACACTTTGATCACACTTTATCCACCTCTAGTTAAGTACAAACATAAATAACTATTTATTGTTATCTATAGACTGGAAAATTCTTCTTCAAGGAAGAGAATCTTAGTACATAACTTCTTATTACGCACTTCTACACAGCTATGAGTCAAATAGCAACTTGTGTTTAATGAATCATTTACAATAGACATAACATTTGCACATTAAATACCGGACTATGAAATCGGCCAAACCAAGTTCGAATCTAGTTGGACCGTTTGCATTATCTTATCTTTTACAAATATGTGTGTATATGTGTGTATGTATGTGTGTATGTATATATATATATGTGTGTGTATGTATGTATATATATGTACTTCAACCATTATCCACCTCTCTGTCACTATAACCACGCGCCTGTGTATGTGCGCGCATGGGTGTGTGTGCGTGTTTGTGTGTGTGTGTGTGTGTGTGTGTGTGTGTCGCTCACCTATTCACAAGACTAAAGATTAGACCACACGCATACGGGCGCACACACGCACGCAGGCGCGACTTCATTATTGGAGACGACGGAAGCAATAAACAGTATTAAATTTGAAAAGAAAGTCTACGCACCCTAGGAAGCTGGGATGACCGATAGGACATGGATGGGTAACACGTACTTGACAAAGAGAAGCAGGAAAAATGGCAAATAAAAAATAAAAAATAAAAGATACCCACACACCCGCAAACCCACGCATGCGCAAAAACAATAACAACTTTCTTCAAATGAAACAACATTCTCTCAAATCGAAAGACATTTCTTTAAATGGATGTACATATCTGATGAAAGCGGACCACCGCTTTAAACGCGTTATATAAAATTATAAAATGATAAAACAACAAAATAATAAATAAATGTTGAAAAAAACATCTTACAAATGATAGTAGCCTTACTCCATTACATATATACTTTTCTCTCGTTGGAACTGCACTAATACTGCACTACCCTCTTTTATATATATATATATATATATATATATATATATATATATATATATATATATATATATATATATATATAAATAAATTTACAAACATGGCAATAAAAG
>OY744517.1:132585334-132722834 GCA_963556195.1 Sepiola atlantica
ATTTAAGCACGTATTTTGTGTCACTAAACTACATTGAAAACAAAACGTTGGGAAACGCACATTGATACAACCAGTATTTAGTATAATAACAGATTTTCAGACTAAAACTAGCAAATATATACGCCCCCAGTCGAATATTTGTGATAGCCTCAGGGAATAGTCTCATGATAACAAAACAAGTAGTACACTACCTAACCAATCAAAAGTATGACGAATATTGTATCATGGTCACAGAACAGCCTACGCCTAACACCCTCTTCCCAAAAAGAAGGTAATGCTTGAGATATAGCACCAAAATCAACAAACATATACTACACTATCCAAAAAAATGAGTATGCAAGTATTGTATAGTTAGATTAAAATAATTGAATCTAGAAATACAATTAAAAGAGAAAATAACATTTTACATAAAGGTTACATTCCTTGCCTCAAATAGATTTTGAAGAGAGTAATGTCCCTTGTATTCCTGGCAAGGCGACATTTTATGGTCGTGTGTTGTACAGAGACTTTCAATCAATAAGTCCTCATTATCGAGTAATTCTTCTTTAGTTGTTAATATATAATAAATATTAGTTGTTGTTCTATACACGATGTTCTTTAATCAATTCATACTTTATATTAGTCCCTTAAAACTCGCAAATACAACAACATCACTTCAGGTATCATGAAAACAGAACATATATAACACCCGCGAATTGAGCATTGAAGGATAATTGTGTATGAAATAGTATAATGAAATTAATGTATATTAATAGATAGTACTATAATATTTAGTTGGCAACTAAGTTCTCGCTGATTTTTTTAAAATTTAAAGTTAAAGGGTTTAATAAAAAATAACAACTAATTAATAAATAAAGTAGTCTCCCTTGTTGTTTTCAATAGCTCGTTGGTAAAAAGCAAAAAACAAACAATAATGTAAACAAAATAAGGGTATGTCGAAAATGCGTTTTTCTAAACTTTATATTCAATTGTAATCATCTCAGAACAATCAGAAATTAACTTAAACCATAAAACAAAATATATTAGAAAATGATTTCAAAATAGTATTCTCGAACGAAATAGATACCAAAGTTTGAAAACAATATATTCTAAAATAAAAAAACGGCGAGAAATGAGTTGGCAACCTAATAACATAAGTAGTAAGAGTATACTTGCGGCTGCAGACAGAAGTAACATAATTACAATAATACAATGAATAGAAGTAATTGTATAGTTTCGTCTTCAGACAGACAGACACGAAATATCCATTAGTAATAGAAGTACAATCGTATATTGATATAATGTATTGTATAGTTTCGGATTCAGACAGATACTGAACATTTATTAGTAATAGAAGTACAATAATAAAATGTATAGCATTTATAGTATAGTTTTGACTTCAGACAGACATATACTAAATATCCATTAGTAGTGGAAGTACAATAAACAGAAGTAATAGTATGATGGGTCTTCACACAGATGCACAATCGCCATTAGTAATGAAAGTAACATTATTAAAATAAATATATGTAATACTATGGTTTGTTTTCAGACATACGGATACAACATCTCCATTAGTAATAGAAGCACAATGATACAATTAATAGAAGTAATAGTATAGTGAGTTCTTTAAACAGATATATACCAAATCTCCAATAGAAATACACGTACGATATACAAACAATTGAAGTAACAATATAGTTTCTGCCCTAGACAAACGGATACGAAATCTCAATCAAGAAAAGATGTCCGTTTTTTTTCTTGAAACAAATGACTCACTTTAGAGTTAAATGTTTCAAACCATAAAGCAAACCTGACAGGAACAAACTAATATTCTATGTGTTGTTATATATTGTTGATGAGCGCTTTAGAAAGACGATGCAAGTGTTAAAATGGGAAAGAACGAAGTTGACATTTATTGATTCATTATGATGGCATAATTTGATAGACAGAAATATAACATGTTGATATTGTTTACTTATAGATTGACGTCTATTCATCAGGAAAGTGCTCCTTCACGATAAAGCAATTTGTTTTTATGACGTTGACTTCAGGGAATATTGCCATAGTGGTGTGGTATGGGCTTCTTATAAGTTATTGGAAAAGTCGTATCTTGTATTTGATTAGACAAATTGAATCGAATGATAATAATAATAATGCTAATAATAATAATAATAATAATAATAATAATAATAATAATAATAATAATAATATATTACTTATAGAGATTGTGTACATGTCTGTCTGAAGCTGAAACAATATTTTTACGTATGTGTAGTTACTAGTGTACTCTCTTTGAATGCTCTATTAATTTTCTTATACTATTTAAGACGAATGTACTAATTTTCACTGCTCAATCAAGGTGGGTGATAATGTAGTATTAGTTCCGTTATCATAATGTTCATCCACCATGGCATTACTTCCCCCATTTGGAAGTAGTGTACTCTATGTTCGATTATGGTGAGCCCATCAGCCAAGTGTACTTCTTCCCTTAAAGAGGACATCGTAGTATATGTTTGTTTATCATGATACTATCCTCTCAGGTATTACCACCTCTTTTTATTTGGGGTGGACGATAGTTTAGTATCTGTTCTGTTGTTATGATACTATCCTCCCAGAGATTACGTTTCTGGGGGTAGTCATATAATAGCACAAAGATGCACCCTCTGGTAGTAGCAACAGTAGTAGTAGTAGTAGTAGTAGTAGTAGTATAAAATAATCTAAGGGTGATTGATACCATACAACGAGCAGCGCAGAAGTAAACGATGTAAATCTGAAGGAAAATTCGAAAGTGCGAAAAACAGCCTGCGTAACCAAGTGACGCCAAGAAAACACAGACAAGTTGAAAAAGAAAAAGAAGAAATATAGAAAGAAAATTGTACGAATCTATACTAATTTAAGCTACCAGAAATCTAATAATCTGAACCCTTCCCCCAAAACACACACAAACACACATGCACACACATAAACATGTGTTAGGACCAGTCAAAGGTGTCACTACACAAAATGATCACGAAGGTTTAAGGAAGATGAGAATACTGAGGAGTGGGCGCCAACCAGACCTCCACTGGAAGAGCGCAGGGAGCACTTGGACCGTGGTGAGGTTTATTGCCTCTCAAATTTAAAATAAAACGGTCGTTACCAGCGTGACATCAATGTTGCGATGAAGAAAACTGATTTGTAACGATTATAGAAAGACGTGGAGAATGCTGGAAATTTTGGGAGACTTTTTGTTTTTAAGATTCCAAGGAACACTATTTGGCATTGCCCGTTAGCAATCACAGAAACGACTTACGCGAGAACAACTACTGAGTAAATAATAATAATTATAATAATAATAATAATAATGATAATAATAATAATAATAATAATAATAATAATAATAATAATAATAATAATAATAATAATAATAATAATAATAATGGCGTTGATAGAGTCTAAGTAAAAAGGTAAGAAAAAAGAAGATAACTCTTAAGCATTGAAAATACCTAATTAAATGAATATATATATATATATATATATATATATATATATATATATATATAAAGATCTAATATAGAGAGGCTGCTTATCGCCGATAAATACACTACCAGACCTTACTCTACAGGAAATACGGAAACGTGAAATAAAAAAGGAAACACAAAAATAGAAACAGAATCAGCTAGATCGATTATTTATAATATAGACCAAATAAATAATATGTGCAAAAAGATTAAACTAGCTGTGAATGGGGCGCTTTAAAAGAGAATCGCTTTCGCTACTGTCAGCTGCTAAAACTGATTATATAAAAAATACTTGGCAAAAAAAATTAAATGTACAATATATAGATACAGAGCGGAAAAGGTGTCCCATAATAAGCATTATACTAGCCCAAAACGAGTGCAAGAACTGGAATGCCGCTTGTGAAAAGTAACCTAGTGAAATGTACGCTAACAACTACCCTCACCTTGACCTTCTTGCTTGGAGCAAATGTAGTATATTTGCTGATACTAGACTTCATTGGTTCTGCTTTGGATTATTGAAAAAAGGATTTTTTTCTAAATTGAGGAAATTTTCATTTTATGTCCCAATAGATTGCCTTCTTCCGAGGAGATTGGTTTTCCCCTACATTAAAAACCGACCTTAAGTGAAGAGCGACTTCACTTTCAACACAAAGACGTACAACCACAAACTAAGGACTGTGGAAACACAAACGGCGTATACTCCTTTAGAACATTAAGTTACAAACAGCAAAACTCCTCCAATTATGAAAAAAATTCATGAAAACATTCAACGAAACAAAGTACCTGCGTCTATTTCGTCGTTAAATCTAGTCAGGAGGTTAAAAATTAATAAAAACATGGAACGTTGTAGAGAGCTGAAGCAACTATGGAAAATAAAACTACCTTAATAGTTTTAATTTTAAGGGCACTAGGAACAGTTTTGAACAAGCTTTTACAAAAAGACTATAATAATTCAAATCACATAAAAGCATGAAGCATATAAATCGCAGCACCGACGAAGACGCTATTATATTAAGAAAAGTTCAAGAGAACTGCACAAGAAAACATGGTCACTGTAAGGCAGGAAGTTAATCGTTACTGACAGCCGCACAAAACAACACGAGTATAACTAAATATATGAAAACAACGTTATACAAGACTTAGAAAAATATAAACTGTATACTGTGTGAGAAAATAGACAAACCACAAACCATATCAGTGAATGCAATAAACTGGCCCAAAAGTAATACAAAAATAGACATAACTGTCTTGGGTGGCTAATTAGTTTAACCTGCACAAACGACTAAATAATGAACACTCAGACAAATGTTGCAAACAATATTTGAAAACGTAAGACATAAAATACTTTCGACAATTAGAATACCAACAGGCATCATACAAGCAAGAGATCCAAGAATGATAATAGGTGACAAGTAAAAGGAAACCCTGCTCACTAGTTTATTTAACATAGCCGCTCAAATATAAAAGCTCAATTAAATACAAGATACTTGACAGACACGACGGGTGAAGAGCTTAAACACGACGATGATACTTAATTTGTATGAGCACACGAACAATAAGTCTCAACGGAAAAAAAGATACATAAAATTAAGCTGCTTGACATTTTAGATCTGTTCTGATACTACACTTAATCCTTCTTCTCTTCATGAAATGAATGAGAAATCCTTCTAGAAGAAGGCAATTATTATTCATCCCTTATCTAGAGTGACCCTTTTCCTCACATTAAAAACGACTTTTATTCTATCTCTTCTCTTGCGGGGACGTCAATAAATAGAAACTAGATTAACTTGGAAGCAAATGTGATTGGCATCGAGGAAATCCTTCTATAATATTTTATATTGGAGAATCCAACCCACATACCAACGTGACACTGACCCAGTCCAATGTAAGTTCACTCAAATTATAATTCTAAGTAACATGTAATACCGCGTTAGGAAGAGAGCGGTTGTGATTGCGCCGCATTTTCTTCATTATAAATTCTTTATTATGAAACCACAATCGACGTACGTGTCCATTGTCTCTCGAGACAGAAAGAAAGTAATAACTCATATAATTCCTACTACTACTACTACTACTACTACTACTACTACTACTACTACCACTACTACATATTTACCAATATGCAAGCATAAATAATTGCGTTCAGTGCTACGTTTCGTCTCCGGATATCGACATCACTGGGAAGTTTTAAAATAGTTAAATTTTCAACACGGAACTGTCATATCCGGTTACGTTTCTAATCGTTTTTGGCATCTTTCCCAAAGTTGAGAGCCAATCCCTTCCCACTAATTATTCACACACAACCGATGCATATGAAGGAAATATCTGATGAACATCTCTGTGTCATGACAGCAAGACGCCCAGCAAATAATGGCGTTGCGCACGTACACCAGCTCGCAACGGTTCCGTCATAATTCCTGAAGTGTTCATGGCGTTGATCGGATCAAGCGGCCGAACACGCCCTTCACCTCTGCTTACCTATACTAACTCGGCAAACAGTCAGTAGCCAGTAGTCATACGCATCGGCGAAAAACACATATTAAAAAAGAAACTCTTCACCGTCTCATTTGTTTATTCTAAATAATCTTATTAAAATATATATAACCGTAACAAAAAGCTTTTACGTAGAAGTAGTGTTTAAGTGGAACAGTTTAGCGGTAAAAGGGGTCAGATAATGACACCGGGCGGATGTTAGGGAGACCACGTGATTTGCGGTGATACCTCTCTCACTGCCTTAGCGTGTAATACTTGAACCAGGGAAGACGTATTTTCGTGCTGCTCGAAAATAGGGAGAGCGCGTTAGGCGATTGATATAGTGAGACGATTTATCTATTTATCTATCTATCTCTCTATAAACATCACGCACAGACAATTGCTCCTAGATGTTTTCTGTCTGTAAGTCTGTAAGTCTGTAATACAAGTGTCGCGTAGTTTTATATCAGTTGGGTTCACAACATCAATGGGGATGATAGCAGAGACAACAACAACGACGAGGGCGAGGAGAGAATAATCCCTCAATGCGTAAATAACTTCATACACGCATCGGTGAGGGTGTATATATAATAATGCCAGTTAAGTGCTAGTAGGGGCTAGTGTTTGCTTAAGTGATGTTAAGCAAGTGAAGAGGAGGCTATGTATGTTATCGTTTAAATAGTTGCCCAGTTGAAATGTGTTAGTGATTTTTAAGAGTGTAGAAACAAGAATCATCTGGTAAAGTAAGTGTAGGTAAAGTAAGTGGGGAGCATGGCCGCTTATGTGGATAATGAATTACAAGGTCTACAAGCACCTTTAGTATTTAAGTAATGAAATAAATAAACAAATGCGGTTAGAGTCTTCGGTTTGAGATGAAATATTTTATTAAAAATCATTTAAATATTTTGTTTTTTTAATTATTTTCTTATTTCGAATGATAAAACATTCTTCTCCAGTAAAAAGAGGGTCCGAATAGAGGGCAATACCTAAGTATCATGCGATGGTAGCTAATCACCTCGATGTTATCGGAGACTTGATCACTTTATGAAAATTAAAAATAAAACATCTTATATATAAAGTAAAGACGTTTTTTCCCCTGTACCTTCGCGTCGAATAGGAAAATAAACTCGAACTCAATAGGTTACTACAATCACTACAACATCAAGCTTATTCGCTCGAGCGTGTTCTTAGCAAACTCTACACTCTTACATCCACCTCGGGCAAATTACTACTTTCGTTCCTCCATCAGTCACTCTCCCCAAAACAGACACCATACAGATAGTAGCAAAAACATTTCCCTCTAACATTTTACTCCTCCCACGCTACCAGTCGACACCGGTCACAACTACACAAAGGATACTTTACACATTTTACACCCTTATTAGTTATGTTACGTTCATCTTCACATTACAACACATTAACATACGTTACACAGAAAATATAACAGACGCTCCCTTCAATACATGTGTCTACGTCACTTCCGTTAAATACGCTTACGCAATCTCATACTCTCTCATACTCTCAGCCCCGAACAGCGTATACAGTTCACGAAACAGCTGCCTCATTCAATACGTTTAAACAGTTATGCCGATTTACCTTACCGATCTACGACTAATTCAGGTAATACGCCGTTCATGTTCTGATATTTACATTATACATCTAACATAAACAACATTACGTTTTCCTTACTTAAAAACAAACACTTCTACAGAATTTGAACCAACGGAATCCGTTAAGAAAAAAAAACGGTTACAGAATAACCGAATAACATTCCCTAATTCTTGCTTCGCACGGATTCTTCCCATTCTTTTAATGACTATTCATTTTAATGATAACTTTTCATTTCCCAAAAATAACTGTTGACTATTTGGAGAAACTTTTAATTCGTACAATAAAAAACAAACAAATATTATTTTTATAAATTATTACTAACTAAAATACAATAACAATTGCTTCTTTGGGAAAAGTTCCCTAACCGTTAAATACTTTGAGAAAATAAACAAAACATAAACAAACCGAATAGATACATTTTTAAAACATAAACAAACCGATTACATTTATTCTTTACGTTTTTCACATTACCTTACATAACAAATACATAACATTTCATCTATAAAAAATAAAATAAAAAACTTACGTTTTCCTTACTAAAACAAAACAAATAAATTTACTTCTACAGATTTTGACCCACCGTAATACTTTACGAAAAAAAAAATCCAACGGATTACGTTAAGAAAAAAAACACGGTTACAGAATAACCGAATAACATTCCCTAATTCTTGCTTCGCACGGAATCTTCCCATTCTTTTAATGACTATTCATTTAAATGATAACTTTTCATTTCCACACATAACTGTTGCCTATTTTGAGAAACTTTTAATTCGTATGTAGTAAATTCGAAATAATCTAATGTATTTGTGACGCCGGATGTGACGTCACGGGCGGGACTACAAATAGACCCGAGGAATTAGGTTCGGGGACTCATTTCGTAGACAGTAAACCTGGCGACGAGGTAAAAAAAAACCAAAAAAAAACCCGAAACTGAACAACAACTGAAATTTAATTTCTCGAAGCAAACAGCGACGAGTAATCGAAACAACAACTGAAATTTAATTTCTCGAAGCAAACAGCGACGAGTAATCGAAACAACAACTGAAATTTAATTTCTCAAAGCAAACAGCGACGAGTAACCGAAACTAAACAACTGAAAAAAAAAAAAAAAAAAACCGAAACTGAACAACAACAACAACTAATATTTAATTTCTCGAAGAAAACAGCAACGAGTAACCGAAACTGAACAACAACTGAAATTTAACTTCTCTAAGCAAAACAGCGACGAGTAACTGAAACTGAACAACAACTGAAATTTAGTTTCTCGAAGCAAACAGCGACGAGTAATCGAAACAACAACTGAAATTTAATTTCGCGAAGCAAACAGCGACGAGTAACCGAAACTAAACAACTGGAAAAAAAAACCCCGAAACTGAACAACAACAACAACTGATATTTAATTTCTCGAAGAAAACAGCAACGAGTAACCGAAACTAAACAACAACTGAAATTTAACTTCTCTAAGCAAAACAGCGACGAGTAACTGAAACTGAACAACAACTGAAATTTAATTTCTCGAAGCAAACAGCGACGAGTAATCGAAACAACAACTGAAATTTAATTTCTCGAAGCAAACAGCGACGAGCAACCGAAACTAAACAACTGGAAAAAAAAAAAAAAAAAAAAAAAACCCGAAACTGAACAACAACAACTGAAATATAATTTCTCGAAGAAAACTGAACAAAACCCCCTCCGAAGAGAAAATAAATAAATATGTCTCTTTCAATGCCAACAATAGAACCCCTAGACTGGGAGGACTCTAACCAGGAGCAAGCATGGAGGGAATGGAGTGAACACCTTGAGGACGCATTTACGGCGTTCGAAATAAGGGATGACAATCGACAGCGTTCACTTTTACGATTTTATGGGGGACGGAAACTAAAAGAAATCATCAGGACTTTAACCCCGGAGGTACCACAAGACCGATTAGAGCCAACGTACAAAACAATGAAGATAGCTTTGGACGAATACTTCATCCAGAAAACCAATAAGGTTTTCGAACGTCATAAATTCCGAATGCTTATGCAAGATAACGGGGAGTCTACACACGACTACGTCACCCGTTTGCGGATACAAGGGGCAAAATGTAATTTTAACGAATACAGTCTAGACAAGGCTATAGTAGACCAACTAATAGAGAAATGCACCTCCAACAAATTACGTCGAGCGTATTTAAAAGAAACGGATTTGACCGTAGAGGAAGCACTTCGGAGAGCATTCATATTCGAATCCACTGAAACACAGGCCGAGCATATTGAAGGGAACGGGAAAGGGCATTCGGATATCCACCAAGTTAAAACCAGCTACAAACGGCAACAACTTAACAGTGATCATAGACATCTCCCCTCCACAGACAAAAACAGCCCTTTAAGACCTGTCACAAGATGCTACGGCTGTAACAGTTCAGACCATATACATGGTCAAACAAAATGCCCAGCATTTGGAAAAAAATGTAACTACTGTGGATTAAAGAACCACTTCGAGAAAACGTGCTTGAGGAAAAAGAGCGATAGAAAAAAAGAATCAAACCTATCAGGCGAAAACAAACGTGTCAAACCAGTATCAACGAAACTGGAATCAGACAACCAGACATTGGTCTTCCAAATAGATCACATTAGTGCGGCAGGAAGCGAAGTCGTCCACATTGACGACGTACCCGTCACAATATTAATAGACTCTGGAGCAGATATCAATCTCATTGACGGCAAAACTTTTTCGGGAATCCTTAATTTACGACCGAATTTGACATTAAAACAAACCAATTGTAGACCAAAAGCCTATGGGAACACACCGATACCTCTAAAAGGGGAATTTTTTGCTACGCTAACAAAGGGGCCCAGGAGAATAGCCCACAAGATATTTGTTACTAAGGCATATCAAGGGGGTAACATATTGAGCAAACGGGCCAGCATTGAACTAGGGTTCATTACCACCCCACAAGTGAAATCACTCCATACAAACAGTATCCCACAATCAACAAAGGACATTCTCAAACAACATCTACCTTCATTAGAAGGTTTAGGAAGAATGAGAAATTTTCGACTCAAAATCAAAATTGACAATAACATTACG
Organism: Sepiola atlantica; assembly: GCA_963556195.1. Classification (NCBI taxonomy): domain Eukaryota; kingdom Metazoa; phylum Mollusca; class Cephalopoda; order Sepiida; family Sepiolidae; genus Sepiola; species Sepiola atlantica. The sequence goes on from OY744517.1 coordinate 132,595,972, forward strand.
CCAGTAGCCCAACCACCACGACGAACACCATTTCACATCCGGCACAGAAAAAGAGCATATTCCACAGTGAAGAACTCGAGTTCCATGGGTTTATTGTGTCCAGCACAGGGATCAGACCCACCGACTCCAAAATAAAAGCAATAAAAAGCATTCAAAAACCCCGAAAATATCCAGGACGTACGTAGTTTCTTGGGGCTGATAAATTACCTCGGGAAATTTATCCCTCGTCTGGCAACACTCAGTGAGCCCTTAAAAAGGTTGACTCGTGCAAACACGGAATGGCGATGGACCAAGGAAGAGGAATCTTGCTTCCTTAAACTGAAAAATATGATAATTCAAAGCAAGCCGCTTATGCACTTCGATCCAAAGCTGGAGACATCAGTCTTGGTAGACGCCAGTCCCGTGGGACTGGGAGCAATACTATGCCAGAACAAACTAGGAGTACTTACCCCCATCAGCTATGCATCGAGAACTCTGACCGACGGTGAACGTCGCTACTGCCAACTGGAAAAAGAAGCCCTAGCTATTGTGTGGGCTTGCGAAAAATTCCATTTTTATCTGTATGGAAAAAATTTCCTGCAAATGACTGATCATCAAGCCTTGACAACTATTTTTAATCCCAAAGGCAACCCCTCCGCACGAATATTGCGCTGGATCCTACGCTTACAACAATATGACTATACTATCAAACATATCAACGGTAGGAATAATCCAGCAGACATACTCTCTCGACAACCCAATAAATATCAAAAAACAGTATCACCAGAAGAAGAGATTGCCGAAGGGTTTATCAACGCCATCGTAGCAAACAGCACGCTTAAATCAATCACGTTATCAGAGATAATGGAAGAATCTCAACGGGACTTAACTCTCAAAGCAGTGGAAAAGGCGATACAACAAGGCGACTGGAGTAAAGAGTCAACCCAACCCTACAAACATGTGAAGAATGAGCTGACAGCCAAACGGGGTATAATTACGCGAGGATCCAGAATCATTATACCAAAAAACTTGCAGAAGCGAATCCTGAAGTTGGCACATGACACACACTTGGGTATAGTGAAAACAAAAGCGCTGCTTAGGACTAAGGTATGGTGTCCTAATATAGACAAGGACATAGAGACCACTATAAGCCGATGTATCCCGTGTACGACCCAAGACCCGAAGAGTAACCATCGTCCAGTACATATGGCCGAGATGAAAGGTCCATGGGAAGTCCTCCACGTCGACATATGTGGACCTTTCCCTAGCGGGGATTATGTTATTGGGATGGTTGATGCAGGCTCAAGATGGCCGGAAGCATTCATTACGAAAACCACGAGAGCCAGTACAGTTGTATCAACGATCCAAAACTGCTTTTATACACACGGCATCCCCACCATCATTGTTTCAGATAACGGACCCCAATTCATATCATCCGATTTTAAGCAATTCTGTGAACAATGGGGTATCCAACATCGGAAGATAACACCTTATCATCCCCAAACTAATGGGGAAATTGAGCGGTTCTTTGGAACTATGTTTAAAGCGATTAGAGCAATGAACACTGAAGGAAGGGACTGGAGGAAACATCTAGGAGAATTCCTGATGTATTATCGAAACAGCCCTCATGCCATGACGGGGGAAACACCTGCCTCTCTTCTCTTGGGTCGGGAGGTGAACATCAACCTGCCAGGACTACAAAAAAGACCTGAAAGCCAGGCCTGGAGAGCAGCTCGGCAAAAAGACAAGAAAGAGAAATACAAATTAAAGGATCGCACAGATCAGAAAAATAAAGCCAAACCATCTTACATAGAAACAGGAGAAAGTGTACTCCTAAAACAAAGTAGATATAATAAGCTAACCCCAGCTTATCATCCAACACCATGGACAGTAGGAGAGCGCAAGGGGGAATCCGCGATTATAAGGCAAGGAGATAAACGGGTGCTAAGACACACGTCACAACTAAAAAGAATCCCCCAAAACACGACCCGTCAACAAGGGGAGGATGATGAGTTCCCTTTCAGTGATGAGTTAAGGAAACTGGAAGAAGAGGAACAGACCCAAAGAAGCGACGAAGAAATGGACCTCCCGATCGCACTCAGACGAGCAAGACGACACATAAGAAAACCCCGGAGATATGCAAGCAGCAGTTCAGGGGACGAGGGAAGCGATCCGAATACAGAGGAGGAGGAAGATGTGACGCCGGATGTGACGTCACGGGCGGGACTACAAATAGACCCGAGGAATTAGGTTCGGGGACTCATTTCGTAGACAGTAAAGTATTTATGTACTAATCCGATAAAAATGCAGAGTCACTGTAAACATCCCATAATCCCTTGCCGGATGTACCCGGTCTTGCCCTAAATTGTGTCCGGTTCTATCAGATCATCCAATAACTTCTGTCCGGATGCATCAATAACAACATAGGAATCCTACGTTAAGAGTGTGTAGTGAAACAAGGGTTGCTCAATCACATCCCCACCTGTCCCATAATCACTTGCCGGATGTACCCGGTCTTGACCTAAATTGTGTCCGGTTATATCAGGTCATCATGACGTCAGAGAGTGGCAGTTTTCCTTTCTGTCTTTTTTCCCTCTCACACTTTCTTTCTTAATTATTAATAGACGCTAATATTCCCCCCTCCCTCCCTGTGGCCGTTCTGTTATCATGATAGGAATTACCTCCTCCTTTCATGCCAAATTGGAGGGTGGGGGTTACGGTATTCGCCGGTGTGAGCATTACCTCCTCCTTTTTTGAGAGTGTTGAGGTAGGGTAGTATCGGTTCCGTTGTCATGATGTACTGATCCCATGAATTACCTCCTCCTTTTTTGAGAAGTGTTGAGGTAGGGTCGTATCGGTTCCGTTGTCATGATGCCCTCATCCCATGCATTATCTCCTCCTTTTTTGAGAAGTGTTGAGGTAGGGTCGTATCGGTTCCGTTGTCATGATGCCCTCATCCCATGCATTAACTCCTCCTTTTTTGAGAAGTGTTGAGGTAGGGTCGTATCGGTTCCGTTGTCATGATGCCCTCATCCCATGCATTATCTCCTCCTTTTTTGAGAAGTGTTGAGGTAGGGTCGTATCGGTTCTGTTGTCATGATGCACTATTCCCATGCATGTATGTGTGGGTACCCTGCGACCGGAAAAAGTATGTGTGGGTACCCTGCGCCGGGAAAAGGTACGTGTGGGTACCCTGCGCCCGGAAAAAGTATGTGTGGGTACCCTGCGCCCGGAAAAGGTATGTGTGGGTACCTTGCGACTTGACGAAGTATGTGTGGGTACCCTGCGACCGGACTAAGTATGTGTGGGTACCCTGCGACCTAACAAAGTATGTGTTGGTACCCTGCGACATGACGATGTATGTGTGGGTACCCTGCGACCGGACGAAGTATGTGTTGGTACCCTGCGACCGGACGAAGTATGTGTGGGTACCCTGCGACCGGACGAAGTATGTGTGGGTACCCTGCGACCGGACGAAGTATGTGTGGGTACCCTGCGCCCGGAAAAAGTATGTGTGAGTACCCTACGACCGGACGAATTATGTGTGTGTACCCTGCGATCGGACGAAGTATGTGTGTGTACCCTGCGACCGCAAGAAGTATGTGTGGGTACACTGCGCCCGGAAAAAGTACGTGTGTGTACCCTGCGCACGGAAAAAGTATGTGTGGGTACCCTTCGACCTGACGAAGTATGTGTGGGTACCCTTCGACCTGACGAAGTATGTGTGGGTACCCTTCGACCTGACGAAGTATGTGTGGGTACCCTTCGACCTGACGAAGTATGTGTTGGTACCCTGCGACCGGACGAAGTATGTGTCGGTACCCTGCGACCGGACGAAGTATGTGTTGGTACCCTGCGACCGGACGAAGTATGTGTGGGTACCCTGCGCCCGGAAAAAGTATGTGTGAGTACCCTACGACCGGACGAATTATGTGTGTGTACCCTGCGATCGGACTAAGTATGTTTGTGTACCCTGCGACCGCAAGAAGTATGTGTGGGTACACTGCGCCCGGAAAAAGTATGTGTGGGTACCCTGCGCCCGGAAAAAGTATGTGTGGGTACCCTACGACCGGACGAAGTATGTGTGGGTACCCTTCGATCTGACGAAGTATGTGTGGGTACCCTTCGCCCAGACGAAGTATATGTGGGTACCCTGCGACCGGACAAAGTATGGGTGGGTACCCTGCGACCGGACGAAGTATGTGTGGGTACCCTGCGCACGGAAAAAGTATGTGTTGGTATCCCGCGCCCGGATAAAGTATGTGTGTGTACCCTGCGCACGGAAAAAGTATGTGTGGGTACCCTTCGACCTGACGAAGTATGTGTGGGTACCCTTCGACCTGACGAAGTATGTATGGGTACCCTTCGACCTGACGAAGTATGTGTGGGTACCCTGCGCCCGGAAAAGTATGTGTGGGTACCCTACGACCGGACGAAGTATGTGTGGGTACCCATCGACCTGACGAAGTATGTGTGGGTACCCTTCGACCTGACGAAATATGTGTGGGTACTCTTCGACCTGACGAAATATGTGTAGGTTATTTTATCTAACATACACAGACATGAAGAAGTAAATAAACACCCTTATTAACATTAATAATGAAGACAAATATGGGACTTTGAATAGAAATGTTACATGTTTTCTCCAGGGAATGGAGAAGTTATGCAGAGTTTAGGGGAGGCCGGATGTAGTGTAGCCAGGGTTAATTGGCAACCAGGTACGTGACATCTTTTGACCCTGGCAAATGTAGAAGAGGTGAACCTGACGAGGGAAACACAGACGAGACAGCTTTGGCTGAGGGCAACGGGTGTAGTGTCCAATGGGGTGAAGGAGGGCGACTGGAGAAGAGTGATCCCCTTGCAACACCGATTGGTACGTATATAGTATGCGCACCGGGGCGGTGATAGGTACATATATAGCACGCGACCCGGGGCGGCGATAGGTACGTATATAGTATGCGCACCGGGGCGGCGATAAGTACATATATAGTATGTGTACCGGGGCGGTGATAGGTACATATATAGCACGCAGCTCGGGCCGGCGATAGGTACGTATATAGTATGCGAACCGGGGCGGCGATAGGTACATATATAGTATGTGCACCGGGGCGGTGATAGGTACATATATAGCACGCGACCCGGGGCGGCGATAGGTACCTATATAGTATGTGCGCTAGGGCGGCAATAGGTGCGTATATAGTATGCACACGGGGGCGGCAACTGGTACGTATATATTATGCGAACCGGGACGGAATATGTACCTATATAGAAGGCGCATATAGAGGCAGTACTTTTTATAGAAATATGTCATACTTTTGCCCTGGTCTACAGAGGAGGAATGGTGAGGAAGTGACAGCTTTCGCAAAAGGCAAAGGGAGAAAGCTGTGAAATGGGGCGACCAGGGAAGAGAAAAATAGAAAGATAAAGAGACGGCTATAGAGAGAGGGAGAGAAATAGAAGTTTGAATATAAAGATCTTACACAAGCGATTTTTCTACAATTATGTGTTTTTTTACCCCGAGCAACGCCGGGTAGCCACGCTAGTATCTAATAAGAAGCATAATGCTTAGTTAAATTTTAAGGTAGGTAATTATATATATATATATATATATATATATATATATATATATATATATATATATATATATATATATGTATATATGTATATATGTATATATATATATATTTGAGATAAAGTGTTATTTAAGAAAATAAACTAAAAAAAACTATATGTATATATTAAACTGCGAATTGCATTTTGTGGACAGTATTTTCCTAAAGTAGACAACATCATGAAGAGTAGAAAGTTTACTATAAAATATTAAACAGAAAGTCTTCAACGAATACATAATGCCTATTATTATATATGGTGAGAAGCAGTCACCCCTGAATAATGCAGCAATAGAAATTCTGAGAGTAGCACAACGCAAAATCGAACACATTATGCTGGTCATCAGTTTACGTGAAAGGAAAAAAACATCTTGATCAGAAAGTAAACTGGAGCAAACAACATCATCAACAACATACAGATGGCTAAACATAGACGGACGAGTCACAGTTCGAGATCTACCATCAACATATTAGCATCTAGAGCGACAGAATAAAGTCCAATACGATGGGAAAGACCAAGAGTTATACCAAAGACCCGGTGCAGTGACAATCTTCAAGGCTCACCGGGGCGTGCGTGGCTTCGCGTATTCAGGGGCAAATCAAGGTTGAAGGAAACCAGGAAGGGTATTTCCCTACGGGAGTGACAAAGAAACAAACAAGATGATTATGTTGATGATGTATATTACTTTTGAAAAGAGCTAGATGTTTCTCATCATTTGTTGAAGCCAAACGTTTGGTTAAGCACTTGACATTAAACTGTAGCCTTTGCTAGCAGAACCACCTACATCGGGAATGCTTTCCTCTAAGCGAATTCGTATATATTTAGCGTTATAACCAAATATCAAGAAGCGTAATGCTTGAAAAGTAATTTGCCCTGACACAACTCCGGTAATGGTGCTTCATAAACTGTATACGGAACTAGCTAATATTATCATAATGTTGTTTCATTGCTGTTTAAAGAGAACTGATTTCTTCATCTGTAATAAAAATTGCCGGTGTGCCTTATATTTAAAAATACCGCAGATAGCTTTGCTAAATCTCAGTGTAGACGTAGTTGTTGATAGGCAACAATCTGAAGCACATAATATGAAAGCTGGCGTGTCTCAATGGTTCATTATGAACGCCATCCTCTTTTTGATCTTTATCAAGGACCTTGCTTACTATATTCTGATATGACAGTTTATTCATGAAAAGGACACAACTGTCTAATGCAACAATTTAGAGATCATTGGAGATGAAAATCTCTCTTATTATCTCTATCATTACGTGAAGCACGTAACGCAATGGGGAAACACTGTCTTGTTACCTTTAACGCATCCTAAACCAAGTTTATTTCCTTTTACTATCACCAGTAGGAACCTCGTTTTGTCCAAGTTGGAATGAATTGCGCAATTCATGCTGACTAAATATCCATAATGAACATTTGGAGTTACATGTGGTAGTATACATAAAAGAAGTAAAGAACTAAGGAATTAATGTACGCGAAAGAGGCGTTAAAAACAGGGAGAAGCGAATAGCGAGATAACAAGCATTTTTAGTAACGTACATTGCTTTAATAAGTTGCTAGAAATGACTGCATCGCTAAACCTGAAATGGAAGACATACATAAAATCGGTTGCTAAGGTCGTTGCAATAAATGGTCGGATCTTTCTTCTGCTCCAGAAAGTATATGACCTCTTATGCACCATCTATCTGGATAAAAGTCAAATACGTCTTACAATTGAGTGCTACTGCCAGAGTTGGGTTGATGTATTGGCAGCGTACAAAATGTAACATTGTGATGGACGTACGTTGCAGAGTTGTTACATTAGCTAATGTTACTCTCGACAGATGTGAACTAGAGCAGGTTGAGAAACAGATCTCACGAAAGATAGCAGAAAGATATGATATGTAAGGTTTAATAGGTCAAAGTAAGGAAACAACAAAAGGGTTATGAGTCGACATGACGCAATGGCGTCACATATATCAATTTGACAATAAAACGAATGTATGAGAGTCAATCGTTCGTGGAGTATTAAAAGTTACGGATATCCAATAATGCTGTAATAGATTCCAAAAAGTTAAAATCGTCAGAAGGCAAACATATTGGCACCTAAGATGCCTGTTAGTGTTATTCACCCATTCACCCATAATCCAGATAATCAAGTAGGACTTAAGTTAGTCTCGCTCTCTTCTTCTCTATCTCTCTCTCTCTATTTCGATATCTCTCTCTATATATATATATCTCCCTCTCATGTGTGAGTTATTCCTCTCAATACTAAAACCTGATACTTTCAGCGGACGTCTTAGTCTCGTTTTCCTGTAAACGATGAAATGTTATATTTGTCTAGCTACCCTGATGAAGCGATCATCAACCATGAAATGGAATGCAGCAAACGCTTGGCGTAGAATATATGCGGCAGTAACAACCAAGGCTAGACGACTGCTGAGATGAGAGAGAAAGTAAAGCCACGGAAGAAATATCTATAATGGAGATTTAGAGTTTCACGTGACGATATGCATAAAGCAAGTAAAGAACTAAGGAATTAATGTACGGAAAAGAGGCGTTAAAATAAGGTACAAGCAAATAGCGAGATAAGAATTTTAACTAACGTACACTGTTACAATAGTCGACTTCACACTATATCTCACAAAAGAGGCGTTGTTAGTATTTCTCTACTTAATTATTATTTTAAGGTAAGTGATCGACTGTGCTTAAGTCACTGTTTCCCTCATGTTGAATATTCACAACCAGGGCTTGTTTAGCTTCCACCACTGCAATAAACTTCCCATTGCCAATGTATGTACCTAAAATCAAACAAGATTTATATGAACTGATATTTTTTTTAAGAACCGCCAAGCTGCAGAATATAATACTATGGGAATATTTCCTTGCTGACGTTTATCTATTTGTTTTCAAGTCCAATGTCAACAGACACTTATCGATCCATCCTCTTAAATTATCAAATTCTTTAAATTACCTCCGTCATTTGAAATGAAAACATTATTTATTAGTATCCAAATAACAATCTCAGTAACCTCACTGTCAATCTTGAGTGACGTTTGGCCTTGGTAAAATGTGAATCTTTAATATCAAAATATCAACCACTCATTGGTGATATTATTCTGGATAGGAGCTCCGATGGAGGTTCACACTCTCTATGTGCGTTCTATTTGTACAAAGCGATTTATATTGATGAATTGCTTTTGAGTGAAACAAAAAACTAAATAGTAAAACTTTTGCAAGAGATCCAACAAAAACGTGCATTTTAAAACTCTATGTTAAGCCTCTCTTCATAATGGATCTTTCAAATGGTACAAATAATGCAACCGAGTTGTACATTAAGCATGTTATTTTTTTAGAAATTTGATTGAATTCATTGTGAAATTTTTAAATTGTCATACTTATGAGGAACGGTTGATATTCTTACATTAATACAAGCTAGAGCGTAGTAGCTTAAACAAAGAAACGTCGCGATAGAAAAAATCATAGTTTGCGGAAAAATGCATTTGCTTTAGCGGAAAAAACAACACAGTACTCGAGGGCGGGGGATATGACAGAAATAGTATGAATGTGAAGCATTTTTTATTGATTTCTTCAAAATAACATTATAAGCAAAACCAAATATTGAATATGTACACAAACACTTTAACGCGTGCACACAGGCATACATATACGGATGTATACTTATTTAATGCAATGTCTTTGAGAGTGGATATATTATTTTTAAATTAAAGGAATACCACTGAATCTGAATAATCGGCATCGTTTTAAAAAGACGCCGATTTTTTCAACTGAAAATTATTCCTACCTATGATGCTGGTCTAACTTTATAACTAAATTAACACGAAAATTAAACAAATAATAATACAACAGATAGTATACCAATAACATATACACATTCATATAAAATGAATGTGTTTGTGTAGACACAAAATATATACACATACATATACATACTCACGAACATGAACCAGAACAGATACATTGACCTAAACACACATACACAACATCACACATACGGATGCGCACACACATATGTATATATACACACACATAAAAACCGATCATAACAGAGAATAAACAACAATTCAAAACAATATCCATAAATCATATATACTAATCTCTTACATTCACAGAAAAACAATACATACATAAACTGTTATAATGGACGTCCAAAATATACAAATGACTCAAGAAGGTAAAAGAAAGGACAAACGTACGCACACACACACATACACTAACTTTGAAATAAAAAGAACTAACATCACATGTTCATATCTACAAAGATGCTCGAAACAATGCTGCATAGAAACGTAACAGTTAAACATCAAATACGAGAAATAGTCACGAAAATCTTTTTTTTTAATTAAATAACTAGCAGGACCCGCGTCACGGCGTTGCCTAGGATAGTAGATGAACTCCAGAAATTCACTGACCAACCAAGGGAAGGCGAAGTATTTCTGTGTGTATTTATACCAAGCTGAGGATACGTTCTGGACAATGAACCTGGCAAAGTATGGGCCATGTTTAAAATGGTGTTGACCCTGTCAAGCCTTGTTATAGTCTTGTGCAGTTCTTGTGCAGCTATAGGAGGTCCACTCTCCCAGGCTTTCCTTATCAAAGTTTGAGCATGGATAAGTGTATTGCTAATCGCTTGAATAAAGGATATTGGTAACCGCACATGTTGTTGGTGTGTCTGAGAAATTTATATTTCTGTATGAAATCTTAATTAGTGATGGGTTTTCTTATTGCATATGAAGGTAGCGATGGTATGTTTATTTTGTAACAGTGTGCAACATAACGGAACCATATCTAAAGAAAGTTACGTATGTACCTACCTGAAGTCTGTTTTAATATAATTGACTCGAATGATAATGGTTTTCGTGAGCGCATTGATTTCTTAAAGGCTTTATAATGTTAATGACAGGTCTGAATACATTTATTTTTGGTGTTTATTGTTATTGGAGTGGGGTATATTTTTTACCACTACCAGTAACACTAAGTTCGTATGTCCGATTTGTTATGTTTTATTTAATTCGTAGGTTAATATTATTTCACTGGAAACGTTTATTTTTACCAATATCACTAACTGTAAGTCCGTATGGTTACGCGATAAAATAAGAAGAGCCTAGAAACTGACTAAATGAAAATAAAAACATGTTTAAAAAAGTAACGAAGACCATGGAAACTAGAAACTGACTAAACGAAAAACTGTAAAAATGTCCAACAAAATAACGTTTATGTTTACCACTACCACTAACACTAAGTTTGTGTGGTTGCACAATAAAATACGAAAAGTCGGAAAACTAACTAAATGCAACTGTTTAATAGTAATTTATCGTAAAAAATAGTAATTTATGTAAGTGTTTAGGGTGTATTAGTGTAATGCGAGTAGGAATTAGTAGGTGAAGTTGAAAAACAATTACAAACCGGTGGTATCCGACTGTTACTGTGTTCGTTTTATTTAAATAAATGATTTAAATAAGTGAATAACTGCAAATCTGAAATTTGTAAATCAATCAATCAATAAATAAATATAAACCGGCTAAAAATGAAAAAATAAACTTGTGAGTTCGTATATGTTACATTCAAATATAAATAAAAAGTGGATGTTTTAAATCGTAAAGTTTAAAAACAACAACAGGTCAAGTGTATGCCACTATTATACGGAATAAATAAATTAACAATCGAAATGCTGGTGAAGGATAGCATTAGTTTATATCAGTTATATTTATGTTAAATGTTGAATCCGTTTATGTAATATAAACTCGTTTGGTCAGGCGGGCCATTGCTGTTGCTGCCTTGTCGATCCTTGTGTTAAGCTAAGAGTCAAGGGAAAGGCTGCCTGCGATTTTCGAGCCGAGGTAAATGAACTCGTCCACAACCATGAGGGTGTTTTCACCAATAGAGATGATTGGAGCATCACTAACGTTCTGGCACATGACCTCTGTTTTCTTCAGACTTATGGACAGCCCCAACTCGTTGCATGAAGCTGCAAAGCAGTCAACAAGACGCTGCATGTGCAGCAAGGGCAGCAAATCTGCAAAAAGGAGATCTCTGATAAGAACCTTCTGAACCCTCGTTTTGGCTTGCAGACGTGCGATGTTGAATAACCGTTACTCCTGGTGTGTATGAACACGCCGTCAACACTCATCAAATGCGTATGAGAGGAGCAAGGAAATGAAAATTCCGAAGAGCGTAGGGACAAGAACGCACCCCTGTTTGACACCGTTTTTGATCGAGAACGGTTCAGAACTCGATCCATCAAATTGGACGGTCCCTTTCATGTCTTCATGAAAGGACACGATTAGGCTCAGAAGCTTAGGCGGGCATCCAATCTGCTGAAGGAGGGCAAACAGTCCATCTCGGCTGACCAAGTCAAAAGCTTTGGTCAGGTCGATGAAGGTCAGATAGAGAGACTGCATCTGCTCGCGACATTTCTCCTGGAGTAGTCTTATGGAAAAAACCATGTCTATTGTCGATCTGGCGGGTCTAAAGCCACACTGTGCCTCTGGGTAGACGCGATCAGCTAGAATTTGCAGTCTGTTGAGGAGGACGCGTGCGTAGGTCTTGCCGACAATGCTTAGCAGTGATATACCACGGTAATTGTTGCAGTCACTTCTGTCTCCTTTGTTCTTGTACAACGTGATGATCTTAGAGTGGCGCATGTCTTTCGGCACAGTTCCTTTCTCCCAGCAGTGCAGCAAGAGTCTATATAGGTGCTCCAGAAGGGAGCTACCCTTTGCCAACTTTACTACCTTAGGTGGGATGTTATCGCTGCCTGGGGCCTTGCCGCTGGCTATGGAGTCGATGGCTTTGCTGAGCTCTTCCATGGTGGGTGGGGTGTCCAGCTCGTCCATTCTGGGAAGTGATTTGGTTTTCGCGAGTGCTGAGTCAGTGGCAGTGATTTCCTTCGAGTAAAGTTCCTGATAGTACTCAACCCACCTTTCCGTCTGTTTGCATAGGTCAGTAATGACCAGGCCTCAGCTGACTTGAGTGGGGCGATCTTGATAACGTTTGGACCGAAAGCCTTTTTCATCCCCTCATACATTCCGCGCACGTTTCCCAGATCGGCAGAAATCTGGATGTTCTGGCAGAGATGAAGTCAGTAATCATTTGCACAGCGCCTGGCAATCATATGTGCATCGCTACGAGCAGTACGGAGTGCTGCAAACGTCCTAGTGGATAGATCTCTCTTGTAGGCGAGGAGGGCATCACGCTTTGAAGCTATGGCAGGTTTGATCTCTGCAGCTCCCGCCTCAAACCAGTCTTCTTGCCTCCTTTCTTTCCTGCCAAAAGTATTGAGAGCAGTCTGAAACATAGCCTCTCGAATGTGGTTCCACCTCAGCATGACACTGTTTATTGGACAGTCTTCTAGGGTTTTGTCCATGGCCCTGGCGAAGCGTTCACGCAGCTCAGGCATATCAGTTCCGACTGTATTGATGCGAGGCAGAGGCTTCTGCTTTGATCGGTGAGCACCTTTGGGGAGGAGGCGTATCTTGCTAGCGACTAGAGAATGGTCTGTGTCACAATCGGCGCTGTGAAAGCTGCGCGTAACCAGTACTTGATCTAGGAGCGATCTACGAGTAATGATGTAGTCTAGTTGATGCCAGTGGCGATACCTGGGATGTCTCCACGACACCCTGTGATGGGGCTTAGTCGGAAAGAAGGTATTGGTGACGCAGAGGTCACAGTAAGAGCAGAGCTCAAGGAAACGCTGTCCGTTTTCATTTAACTTGCCGACACCGAAGTGTCCCAAAGGACGGGGCCAAGAGGCGTAGTCTGCTCCAACCCGGGCGTTAAAGTCACCGAGTAGGAATATTTGATCCTTTGCAGAGACTTGCTATATATTTGCCTCAAGTTCCTGGTAGAACAGGTCCTTTGCCTCTGTTGCAGAACAGAGTGTGGGGGCATAAACGGGAAAGAATAGTCGCTGGTCCAGACGAGGTGTTGAGACGGAGGGAGAGGATTCTTGGTGTGCCTGAAGAGGGTGCTTCTATGGCTTGTAGAAGGGAGTTCCGGACGGCAAATCCAACCCCGTAGAGTCGATGTTCATGTGGTTCCTGTCCCTGGCAGAAGAAAGTGTAGTCTCTCTTGTTTAGGCTACCATCGCTAGGGAGTCGTGTCTCCTGCAGTCCTGCTATGTCTATGTTCAGTCTCTTTAGTTCCCCATTTATGATTGCAGTTTTCCTGGAGTCATCAATTTTTTGGAGGTCGTCAGATAGGCCAGGACACATTGTTCTGACGTTCCATGTTGCCAGTTTCAGCACTGGTGGCTTTAGTTTTGGTTTCGTTGGTGAAAGGTTTGAATCCGTTTTTCGGCTTTTGGCATACACTCCAGGCACCCACTGAAGTAGACGGACAGTGGCGGGCGAGCACCTTATTGACTGGGGGCTGCTCAGCTTAACGCGGGCGGTAGCTGGCCAGATGGAATTCTAAGATTCCTCCCAACCGACAGAAGACAAACCAAGGCGTCCCAGCTGACGCCAATTTGCCAGGACTTTTTAACCGGTAACTGCTGTCTCCCCGTGTTGTGTTGCTGCAATGCGGCACTGGAGTGACCTCTCCAGGACGCGAGCCTGGGCAAAAGATATGGAGGACCTGGGAATGCCCAGTTGTCAGGACCCCCCTCTCCAACCTTGCTGGCGGGATACAACGAAAAGGCGAGCCGATACAGTTGACGTCAGCTTGGCTGCAGGAGTTGCCGGGAGGTATTGCAGTGCAGGGACCAGCCGCCTTCGGGGCTCCACTCCGGATTTTCTTCCGGGGTTTACTCCCTTAGCCTCACCCGTGCACCGGTAATCCACAAGGCAGTGGAGGTTTGAAATCAGGGTTTTCTGTCCCCTAGATGGGCTACCATCCCAGGTTAACGAGCTCCATCTGCCCGAAGCAACTGGTTTTAAGGCGCCAGAGAACCGCTTTCGCCCTTTTCTCTTATTAGTAAAAGCAGTTCCGCCACGTGCAGGCTAAGAGTTGGACTTTCGTTGTCAGAGGCTATTGGAGACGCACGCCATATGGAGAATTTTACAGGTATTGAGAGCTTATCCCCAACACCACCCCAGGCTGTGACAGCTTCTGTGGAACTGTCCGCTAGTAAGTACATATAGATCTTAATGCCCATTAATTACGTGACAGTTCCTGGTAGCTGAGTGGATATGGCGACAATTTGCAGATTTTAGGCTGATTCTGTAAACGTGGTTTGTGGCTATCTGAGGACGGGTTGAATTATTTATCAGAATTAATTTAACGGAAGCGTATTGCACCACTTTACGAACATTAAAAACAAGATATGAAAATGTTTAACCTCTCATCTACAATTGTTTTTGCAATTTTGATCAAAATCCATTACAGGATTTTGGTTGTAAAATAGAGAAAGATTACGATTTAAGCTTGAAAAACGAATTAAAATGTACAGCATCTTGTTGTATTGGTGTAAAATGATTATGGATATAATTTGATTAAAATCTGAAAGATCTTACTTTTGAAATGGAATATCGTGCGCATATTATGACACATAAAAAAACCTTAAATGTACTCCAAATTAAGTTGAATTTAGTGCACATTTATCAATTGATGTGAAATACGTATTGCAAGCACAGTCACCGCTTTATACTCACTTTGCATGAAACGAAATTAAACATAATTGACTACTATTTCGGCATGTTCAGCTTAGCCGCTTTGTTGCAAAGTAATAATCATCGCCTAATTAATTTAGGAGACAATTATTTACATAAAATATAGAGACATATTTATATACCTAATCTTATATTGATAAATCTATATACCGAATGTATATTATATTTTTTGATTCGTTTGAAATTAACGAACTTTACTAACTCTATCTGATTCAAACAATCTAACTCGAGCGAAATGGATGACCTGACCGAACGCGTCCCAATTGTACACACACACACACACACACACATATATATATATATATATATATATATATATATATATATATATATATATATATATATATATATTTAAATTCCCGAAACAGTTTTTCATTGTAAACAACTGATGATCCCTTAAAATAGTGTAAGAAACAAACTAATATGATAACTGTAAAAAATAAATTGACTTACATGAGTAATTTTCCACTGAAAGACTTCGGACTATAAGTTTTTTTGTTTTTTTAATATAGTTTTAATGGTTAAGAAACTTCCAAGACTATATATATATGTATATATTTATATGTGTGTGTCTGTGTATGTATATATACATATATATGTATATATATATATGTGTATATATGTATATATATATGTATATGTATGTATATATATGTATATATATGTATGAATATATATATATTAAGTATATATATATTTGTATATATATGTATATATATATATGTATATGTATATATATGTAAGTATATATATATATATGTATATATTTAAATATATATGTATGTATGTATATATATGTATATATATATGTATATATATTTATGTATATATATGTATATATATACTTGTATATATATGTATATATATATGGGTATGTATATATATGTATATATATGTGTATGTATATATGTATGTATATATGTATATATGTGTGTATATATATGTATATGTATATATATGTATGTATATATGTATATATATATATATGTATATATATATGTATATATGTATATACATGTGGTTATATGTATATATATATGTATATATATATGTATATATGTATATGTATATATATGTATCTGTATATATATATATATGTATATGTATATGTATATATATATAAATATATATATTTATATATATATATGTATAAATATATATATGCACATATATGTATATATATGTATATATATATGTAGTATATATGCACATGTATGTATATATGTATATATATATATGAATATATTTTTTATGTATATGTATATACATGTATATATATACGCATATATATATATATATATATATATATATATGTATATATATATATATACTAGCTTACACGTGTGCTGGATTAATCTGGCAAAAGAGAATAATCCAATACACTTTATGCGCAACTTTGAACGATCCAGCATGAACACATGCACTACAGTATTAAAAGTAGATACACAATATTTTCCTCTGATTGTACAAAAATAGCAATTTTTCGTTTCGTAGTTCCTATTTTGTTTGTGTTCATATTTCATTTGTAGGGTAGGGTTAGAGAAAATGGGTAAGTGCGCATTATGGGGGTACTCAAAAACTTATTTTATATTATCCTAAATCATAGTTCTTGTTGTGCTCTCCTTAATCGGTGTACCAGATTCAGAAAGTCTCAGTTGTGACTGGCTGAATTTTTCAGAATAGAGTAGTTTCATCCATTTCTGAAAACAAGAATTTTGTCTTGGAAACCATCATGAAAAATTGTAATTTAAACAGTACTTACGGAGTTACAAAAATCATTAACTTTTGAAGATAAGGCATAATGGCTTACATAAGATTTTTATTGAAGATAACTGATTCGGCTTTCCGTTGGCGGGAATGGATTCGTACTAATAGGTTTGTGTTTATGACATTTCTCTTCTATATTCAGAGGATATGGAATGATAAGAAGAGTTGTCGATGTCAAAATACATGTTGCTTGTGAGAGGTTGTGTTTATCGCATTTGTGTGTGTTTTCTATATTTTGCCTAGTTTTTGGTTAATGGAGATTATCTGTTAAAGATTTGTTAAAGTTATGCTAGCTATAAATTATGCTCTCAAGCTACCTTTTATTGTTGTGTTGCATGTTTTGGACGCTAAAACAAATGTGACGCAAAAACCTACAGTGAGTAACTAGTATAAACTATCTGTAGAAAACTGCATGAAAAGGGGCGAAAACGAGATTGGAATTTAACATTAAAAACATATTAATTGAAACCTTAGTGTTATTCATAGTTCAATTAACATTCGAGTAATCCATGATCAAATTGTGTGAAGTACTACTTCCGTTAACGAACGTAGAAATTGGTGCATGAATATATATATATTATGAATTTACGATGTTGGTGCACAAACTCACAAAGACTCGGGTGCTATTGATTGTACTCGGATTTGCATACTTTGAAAATTGTTCGCCATTGACTTGTTCGTGATTTGCTGATAAATTTGTAAATGATTTTTGATTTACTAATCTCACGCGAAAAAAGCTCGGTGCAGGTAAATAAGTGACAATGTTGGGGTCATTATTATTGAATGTGTTGAAAATGGTTTTGGTTTCCTCACGAGATGATGTGAGGATAAGAATATCATCAATGTATATCGTGAAAAATATGTAGATGTGGCAGGGGCTTAGATCTTGTGGCTCAAGTCGCTCCATGTAATAGATCGCTAGAAGGGCAGAAAGATTGGAGCCCATGGGTCAGCCAGATCCTTGTGTGTATGTGTTTTGCTTGAACATGAAATAGGTATTGTCGACAATGATGCGTATGGGTTTGGTGTACATCTCTCGGGGTAATCCCGACACAGTCGAGTTTAATAAATAGTATGCGCTCGGTGATGAGGTTGATAGCGGGGTGTGCTGGTATGGAAGTGTAAAAAGAGACAACGTCAAGGCTAAAACTATAGTTGTTGAAGCGTAGCTGTTGAGGTTGCGGTAAGTTCAATCTACTTACCACTTGGTCGGGGCTGCTGACATGTGCAGGAAAAGTGGGGAGCAGAGGATCTAGTAACTCTGAGATTGGCCAGGAGATCTCGTAAAGAGGTCCCTCAGTACTTGAGTCGATGGCCTGATCTGCGTGTGGTTGCTAGTTTTGTGTGTTTTGATGAGGTGAGTAAAGGTGGGGAGTTTGCTATTCTTACTGATGAAAGTAGTCTGTATTTGTGAGGGGGGATTCCGTCAAACACAAAGTTTAGAATTATTATTATTTATGGAAGTATGTATTTGGGTAGCTGAGATGTTATTCGCGGGTGTGTATAGGGTGATATTGCTGAGGTTTTCAAATGCGACAATGTTGTAACCTTCTTGGGAGATGATGCAGAACTCCTTGCTTTTATCAGAGAGTAGGTAGACTAGGAGTTTTCCTAAGACCTTTCAAGGTGGGACGTTGGGAACGGGAGATGTTAGGGGTTGTGCGGTGTTGTTCGCGGTGTTGTTCGCGGTAGAGAATGAAGAACATCTTCTGTTTGAGTCTTAGAAGTTTTGGGTGTGGTAGGTTGTTGTTGGGTGGAGGGTGTTACGGGTGATATAATTATTAAATATAAATGAGTTGTTAGAAGAATGTGTGTCATTGATACGGTCCTTGGTAGTTAGTTAAAAAGCTGATAAGCATTTCAAGTGATATGCCGTTCTGCAGAATTGCGTTTCTAGATTGAGGTGCGTGTGGTCATTGAGTTTTGGGGTAGTGATGCATTTTGGGCCGAGGCTGATGAAGTTAGTCTTGACTATGGAGAGAGAGCCAGTGAGGTCGGTGATGAGTGGTTGGATTGTGGGCGGTTTATTGAGAATATGGATGTGTACAGTGTCATAATTTGTATTTAACTGCAATTTTTAGTTATAGAGTCAGGTTAATTACAGTTTAAGTCTGTTTTTCTCGGTGTGGTAACAGTTGTGGTAGGCTTGGTTGATGGCTGCGGGGATTTGGGGTAGAAAACGTTCGGAGGGTGTAGGGGAAGAAAATTTGATTTCTGCGAGTGTGTTAATGTGTATGTGTACCATGCATTGGAGGTGTTTGATGACTTGTTAGATGCAAAACCTACGTAAGAATTTACAAGTGGTACTAAGTAGGAGATACAACCTGGTAGTAAATTGATGTTTTTGATTGGGCTGGGTACAATGCGATGTATGCAGCATCTCTTCATGAAGTGTATTTGGCAGTTGATCCGGACTTGCTTCTCAGAGACCGAAACAGTTTTTGGTGTATGCAAACTCTGTTTGTCCGAGACTAATATATATATATATATATATATATATATAATTATAAATATTTGTGTTTATCTACATACGTATACGTTTCATCCTATCAGAAATCGT
The DNA here is from genome assembly GCA_963556195.1 of Sepiola atlantica. Lineage (NCBI taxonomy): Eukaryota > Metazoa > Mollusca > Cephalopoda > Sepiida > Sepiolidae > Sepiola > Sepiola atlantica. The sequence goes on from OY744517.1 coordinate 132,615,505, forward strand.
CAATATAGACATGATTTTTAATACCGGTCGCAGGACTCGAACCCTCAGAATACGAGTCATGTTTTTATTCAAACTCCGACGCCTTATCCCACAAGGCCACTATAAAAATATTGATACATCAGCGAGAAATAAACCTATTAAAAGCAGTCGTCGTCATCAGAGTACAACTTCTGAAGGAGCATACATTAAAGATACGATGACGGATGTGTTAATACTACTACCACAGGCGACAAATAATTATAAATATTTGTTTTTATATACATACGTATACGTTTAATCATTTCGGGAATCGTCAGTGCAGACATTAATTTATATATATATATATATATATATACATTATTAACGTTATTACAACAGAACTACGTCACTTCTTACTTATAGTTAATATTAAGGTATTAAATACCACGAGTCACTATATTGTCTGCGAATAATATAAACCATTACAAATATAAATTCTGATGCACAAGTCTCTACTGATTTTTAAATAACTGAATAACTTTTTTCAAATAAAGCCAGACAATCCTTGCAGCAGTGATGGCCATCGCTTACAGATAATAAAAAAGAAATCAAAATATTGTATTTTTATAACTTCTTTTTATTATTATTTGTTTGTAAGATCTCTTTCGGCATCTCCATTTTTAACTATGTTCACAATTCAACAGTCAGAGATCATTGCACAAGACATGTATACTGCTAATACAATATCAATACACAGATCACATTCTGTCATATATTCCATCTGATAATCCCCAAAAATTGACTCTTAGTTTTGTCTACCATTATTTATGAAGTAATCTATTTCAATGTTAAATTGTTCTACAATATTGCTGTTTTTAATTTGATCTGAGAGCATTTTCCAGATATGCATTACTCTATTAGACTACCCGTTACTTTTTGGTTACGAATGCTACTGTGGAACCACGTGCTGTCTTGTCTACGACCGCTGACCCCAATATTGTGTGTGTCGTGATTTTCTGTTCGTCTTTATCTTTCATTATCATTCTCATCCTGCGATGTCGTCAATTGGCGATCGCCGAGAGAACAAGCACTGATTTACAAGTTTACATAGCAAAACAAGGCAACTCACAAGATAAACAGAAATTACCATACATTGTGTTTCAAATAGTTATACTCTGGTAGTGGGTGATACTGAAAAGGACCTCCAAACGTAAACGTCTACATTTTGTATACCATTTGCATGAATTCTGACAACCCTGGGCATGGCCATTGCAGAAACGGGGAAACTGTATAGCAGAATAGCAAGTAAATATGGAAACTTAGGAAAATGATCACAAGGCTTAAGATAGGTAAGTTCACCGAATGATATAGATTACCTTTTTGATAATTTTAATGAATTGTTATTTGTCCAGGCCTAAGTATGCTATTAGTCGTAACTTTATGCTGAGAAATCAGATGCGTGACGAATTTACCTTGTGTTACAAACCCCTGATGGGTATGGCACCTTTCACCGCATGGGTATGGTTGTCATGGCAACCATACCCATCTGATGAAAGGTGGCACATCTATCAAGGGTTTGTATATTGTGGTCAATAGTGCATGTTGCGTATAACATACATGGACCCTCGGTAACAGTGACATAACAGTTACAGAAACATTTCGTTCAAATGTTTGGACTTCGTCATATGAGCTTCAAAACCTATGTTGCTGTAATTAATCTATCGAAAACCTAAAACCAAAATTGTGATACATTTTTATGAATAATCATAATTGTAAAAGAACAATAACCATACTTGGTTGAATAGCTTAAATGATAGCATGTTCTAGGGATGCCTGATTATTCTCTGTATTTTTACTGCTGCAATAATTTACATAAAGTAATGATGATAGTCTTGCTTACTTTATGTAAATTATTGCAACATGCCAATGTTTTTTTGTAAATAAAGTTCATAATAATTTTAGTTTGGAGTCATATTTATTTCATTTTTTGCCTGTCCTAAAGTTTGCACTGAACCTTAGTGATAGGCTGCATCCTTAGTATGTAAATCATTTGCAGGAGATAATATTTCTAATACTGTATCACTGAACACATCATTCAGGGATTTGCATATGTTTCTATAGTGTTATCAAATGTTAACGTGTTCACAAGATGATAGCCCTGACATCTTTGTCGTCTTTGGTATTTAATTGATGTACCATAAAAAGGCAGTCATTCTTGAAATCCAAAGTTCGTCTTCGAGATTGTAACCTAAAATTTGATGCTGATATACCGATCCATTCCATGTTATTCATCTACTTTTATAATCTTAGGGTTACAATATCATTTTCTACAGCTCTTCTGAACATGTTGACCTACACATATACGAAAACTACTTGCATAGTTTCCATTCTGTGTTGATGCTATCACTTCCTTTTTGGGTAATTGTCACTCTGTACATGAGATTGTTACAAAGTATACCTTCTTTACAAAGTATGCACATCTCTCTAGTACTTGCATTAGACATTATTCAACTTGTAACAAAAAAGAAATTGACATTAAAACACAGCAGTGTATAATACACAACACATTTATTTCAGTAAGTTATTCTAAGCTTCCGACGCATGTTCTAAAGAAATTATTCAAACATCGATCAATATGTTTTAGTTTTAACCTCTTAATATTGTTTTAAACAAGTTGTATTTTTGTGTAAAAGAATTCAAATTTTATTTTGTATCAAAAACGTTGTTTTTTATGTAATAAAACATTTACATCGTAAAAATATGTTTGTGCATGGAAAAGCAATATGGCTGCCAGCGATTAAAACATTGAATTAAAGTTCGATTATTAAAAGTTTACAAGTAAATTAGAAATATATTTCCGGACTAAAAATACACTTAAGATAAGCAATCAATTTTATCGACAATTTTAGAAAAAAGACAAAATGAAAACAATGTTGTTTACATTTTTTCTCATAAACACACGCTATTATCGCATATCGATGATTGTAAAATTTTCGCATCAGCTGATTTTTCTAGACTTTTAATATGTTCATATACACACATCATAGAAATGCATTGTGCAAGAAAAAAACTTGTGTTGCAATTAGTTTGACCTATTTCTACTGAGTTGACTGGACTCTTAGGAACACATGTAAATTAACTGAAGAAAAACAAAATGGGGTTTGGCTAAACAACTGTATAGACATTTAAAAATAATAGAGCGGTTAAACTAAACAATGACTGTGAAAGAACGAGAGAAAGACATCGAAAGTTAAACGAGAAATAGTGAGACAGATAAATGACTTAATTACAATCACGGCTAATTAGACACCGGAGAAAATGGTAAACTAAACTCTTAGAGTAAACAATATCAAGTATGTGTTACTGTCAATATAGTACATAGGAAAACACTTTCAGGAAATAAACGTTTATTTAGTAAGGTTTAGTATACCGATGGATATATTACCGATTGCAATCGGATAAAATATATAGTTTTTATTTTAAATATTCTTTGATAATAGCTTTCCAAATCAACGGCATATAATATAACATATATTAGGTGAGTAATTAAATGTTTCATCACTTTTAGTCGAATAAATATTCACTTATTTTGTTATATTATATGCACAACGTTACAGCAACTTTGCTCATTAACTATCTTCAAAATATAAACTTATTAGCTCTAAATGGTCCGACAGTTGGTGTCAGCCGTAAAACAAAAATCAAATCAATATACGAGTCCTTCAGTTGAATATTCTATTCTGGCCATGTCTAGACGAAAGTCACTCGTGGCACTTCAATCTACCTTAATCTTCATCAAACATATGATAAATATTAAAACAAAGTGAAAATTGTATTATTTGGAGTAGTCTAACATATCAGACAATAAGTCTCGGTTATTTTGATGGAAATCGCTCCAGACAAGGCATCAAGTCACTAAATGTAAGGAACTAAAAATACAACTTCATGGTAAAAAGACTAACCAATAATTCCAAGCCAGAAAACAGCAATTCTCCCCACTTTGTCAGAAACATCGCTCATTAAATGTGAGGACTAAACGACAAAATAAGGGAAGCGAGAGTTACGAGGCTGCTGAAAGTAAACTGAATGTCCGCTATCCTATCTAATTAATTAAACTTTAGACAAAAGTCGACTTTATTCATCAGTATTGTCTCTTTATGAAGGTATACACTGATTCCTATGCTTCTCTAACAATTTGATGCGTTTTTGATGAACGATTTGTATTTGATCTCATAATACACTTCAGCTTCTGTTATCACTTCTACATTAAAGCCACATCTCTTTTTTAGCATTCTTTTTGGGGTCTGCAAACATACATTAGTCGCTGTAGGCCACATCTAGCAAATAGTCTGTGAGCGGATAAAATGTGCACTTCATGTAGGTTTTATATCCTTCTGATAAACTTGTGACATTGTGGATTGTCCTGATGAAAGCGCATTTTTTCTTTTATGGCCCTGCTTACGCGATATATTCCTTCAAATATACTAATAATAATTGATGGTTCTATTCTTTCTAAATAGTATCGATGAACTAAATACCTTGCGTTTCCAATAATACGGAAGTTAAAACCTTGTTTACAGATGTTTGAGTTTAGTGTGGCTTTGAACGCCTTTAATCAGATGCAGTCAGCTCAGCTGACTGCAAATTTTACTCCGAAGTGAAGTTGTGTATCCATGTTCTATCTATTGTCACATATTTACGCAATAGCTTGTGTTGTTGCACACAACACTCTAAATCGTCGAGGCGTTGTCATAGTCAATCGACTGTAAACAAACGCGGAACCCACTTTGAACATTGTTTTTTTATAAGCAAAATAGTGAATACATGGCCTTCTGATATATTTAACTCCTCTGCTATCTCATGCAACTTCCATTTACGATCGGTCAAAACAAGTTTGTGGACTTGTCTAGGTTTTCCGAGAGAGTTCAGAATTTCAGAACATTATTGTCTGTACAACAGGAACAAATGTTTTATTAACACATGAAATCCAGATGTTTACATTGTTTTGAAAATGTTTAACAGTAGTGTCATTTAAATAACTGTAATGTGTAAACTTATAACTCGATTATGGTTTAATTTTTGGCATGCGTCATTTGAAAGTTGGTACTTTATAAATATCATATGAATGTTTTTGAGTAGTTTTGTTATCTATATGTCACGCTTCGGCACTATTCAGTGATATGTTATTATATAAATGGGGGGGGGTGCGTGTGTGTGTGTGTGTGTCCAGTAAAAGGTCACAAACTAGGCAATACACACATACAAAGCTAATATATTCTTTTTCAGAATAGTCTCTGTCATCATATTGACACATTTTATATAATATTTATTGTTTTGGGTTTTACCAGGAACAGAATTATTCAGGTGGTCCGACATTTTCGGCGAGTTTTCTCTTTCGACCTTTGGTGTAAAATTCAGAAAATACACTTTCTTAGGCTTCGGCCTAATTATCAATGTGTCGTTTCTCTTGTGTCCTCGCTCGGTGGAGTAATCCTTCTTGACTATGGAGGATAGATGAGAGTAAGAACATCGGGGAGATGAAAGAGTGAGAAGTGGGATAGAGAGATGAAAAGACAGGAAGGCAATAATATAGATAGAGAGATGAATATTTAAAGAAATATGTCACGCACAGTTTTAACACTTCTACTTCGTTGTCTATGTGACCGGATAACACCAGGGATATGCGCTAGTTATATTTACGAATGAAAAACCTTCTTATAATGCAGTACTACTTCCACATCTTGGCAGGTGCCGCTCGGAGCACGCTTCATTACTTTAACAGAGTACAAAGTCGAAATCTAGTGATGTATGCTCTGTTCGATTTTCTACATCTATGTCATGTAACAAATATATAGTTTGTTTGTTTCCACTCTATCGTTATTTTTATGAAAGGTGCGCTACTGATTCGTTCCTGCACTACATCAGAGCAATAACCGACCCTTCAACCACTACAGCAAACAACTTCCATTTCTCCCCGTGTATCTAGCATCAAACGAAATTTCCGTGAAAAGTTTCTTTTAGAGAACTTTCAACTTGTGGAACACATTTCCAGGAGATTACATCAATGTATACTACAACATTTACGTCTACAAAACCAATGTTCATAAATAATTATCATAAACTGTCTTGATATGTAGTCACATTTTGTCTAATTCGTTAATCATTTTCAATCTTTTCAGAATATTATTCAACATTCAATTGACAATCTATTCTATAGTAACCCTTATCCTCAAGTTGCTTTTCTATCTTGATAAATCATAACTCTATAGTAAAATGAGGTTATTTTCGTTCCAGATAAAAAATTAACAAAAAACGTATGCGTAAATAATTTATTTAAGCCGGCAGAAGTCAGATGTGTAAGATTGTATTTTTCCTGTGAAATGACTATTGCCACCTAAGTTGTGTCGAGTTTATTAGCGTATATATTATTTTTTATTCAAAATAAGTAAAACGAATAAAGAAAATAAGTTCGAATAAAATCCGACAAAATGTAAACTATAAATGGAAAAGAAAATATGCCAACACAATGCTACTCACTCTGAGAAAATATTTCGATAAGTAAAGACAAAATATAGAAAGAAAAAGAGGCAAGAGTAATGCCGACGTGGCTGACGATCTGAGTGTGCCAATTCCGAATCGTATTAGTTCCGGTGTACCACGTTCACTGTCTACCTTCATTTGATCAATCCCGTAAGTATCTGATTGTAAAAAGAACTGGAGAAACTAATGCCCACATCTAGCCAGTCAAAATTTGAAACAAACTGATTCATACGAAATAACTGTTTGTAAAATCAACGTAATGAGGGCAAGGAAATAGTGTTAGATGTCTGGAGGAATATATATATTCACGAGGTGTGTGCATTCGGACGTTGTCTGTTTGCGTGGATTGATTTAATCTGTAGAATTAAAGCACCCTCACGCACCTTGATTCTGGATGTATTCTAATATTGTTTATCATTCTACAATTGCTAGAGGATATCGCCGATTCACGTATCACTACATTCATAATATAAGCTGGGTTCAATTGAATATTCCCACTTCGCCATCGCCGCCGAATCTGATATTTCGACCGGTAGTAATCAAAAAAAAATTCTATATATGTTTTGGACGCTTCGACAATTTTTTCCGGCTGACATTATGTACCGGATACATCATTATTATTATGTTTAATTTGTTAGGATACATAAAACTGTGAATTTGTAATATATTTAGATTGTTTTTGATGAAATGTAAATTCATGAAAAGCTGTTGGATTTTTTAATTTTTTAAATAATTATTGTGGACGTAACGGGCTACTGAGAATTAGGATGTAGATTTTGGGTGTCATCCTAAGTTAAAAGCTGTGTAACGAGATATATGCATGTTAATACAGTCGTGGAAACAGGAAGCAGAGAGGGAGTTCCAGAGACCAGCCGCACGAGAAAAGAAGTTATTGAAGTAGAAGGTTTTCCTGTATCTGGGGATCTCCACAGTAAATAGATAGGATTTCGCTTATTGCCGAGTTGGTCGAATGTATTTACGTCGACGGGGCACCAGAGCAGCCAGTTCATCGGAGCACAATCCATTGAAGTGTTTGTAAAACAAGCACAAGGAGGCAACATTGCGGCGACGAGACAGAGGCTAGAGCTTGGTAGAGAGTGAGGGACCTATTAAGTTGTCGACTTTTTTAACCTTGTCTAAAAGGGAGAGACTTGTGGATAATGCACCAACACAAATGTGGCAATAATACTCTATACAAAGGCAGATGGTGGCTTTGTACAAGTATAGGATAATGTCAGGTGTGAGGAGTTTACTAGCACGGTGGAGGGAGATCACATTCTTTGCTGCAGCGTTGGCAATCTCTTCAATGTATTTGTCCCAATTCATGTTACCTGTTAATATTACGCCGAGGAGTTTGAATGATGAACTCTCAGGGAGGTGTTATGTTCCATGTAAATCGGTGGTTGTTGAGGTGTTTGTAGTTATTTAAGGAAACTACCTTTGTTTTTGCGGCATGAAAATTTACCAACAATTTCTGTCCCCATGCCACTACAGCCTGGAGGTCATTTTCGAATGATTCAGCCATTGCCTCGGATATGTTCGTGTCCGTATTGCCCTATATAACGAGAGTAATGCGTGGTGTCGTCAGCAAATATACCTATCTCAGACTCGATGCTATCAGGGAGGTCGTTTATGAAAATCAGGAACAATAAAGGTCCGAAGATGGATCCCTGGGGTACACCAGCATTTATGTCATGTTGCTTAGATAAACGGCCATCGAGGACAATCTGGATCTTTTTTTTTATTAGGAAGGATCTAATTGTATTAAATATTTGTCTAGTAATACCATATGAGCGAATTTTAAGGAGAAGCCCTTTATGTCATATCTTGTCAAAGGCCTTGGATATATCAAGCGCTATTGTCCTAGATTTACCTGCCTTGATCAATGTATGATATATGCGTTCAGAGATGATCATTAGGATATCCGCAGTCGATCGTGCTTGTCTAAATCAGTACAGGCGGTTGGAAAGAAGTGTTGCATTAACTAAGTGCCGGACTATTGCTAGATTGATTAAAGATTCAACGATTTTGTTTATAATTAATAAGTAATCTATTTAAAAATATTTAAAAATATTAAAAAAATGAAAAATAAATATTCCAAGTATAAAAGAACAGTTTGATTTTATTATTTTACTTAATTAAACAAATTGTTCAAAATATTATTTTTGTATAATAAAACGGGCATAAATATAACGAGTATGTTTCTATTATCACTGGCCGAAATTTCTGATATCAGATTTGACAGCCATGACATATTGGGAATGTTCTATTTAACCTGCAGCTGTCCCATCCTCGACTCAATAAATTTTCCCTAAAGCATTCCACATTCAGAAGAATGTACGTTATTTCTACAAAAATAACGTACATATCGGCATTTATTCCACCAGTTTCCTCTAGAATGAAGTATTCAGAAGGGTGACAACGTTTGGATTGAAACATTGTTATGTAACTGAGAGGCTTCACACGCGTCAGGCAAAGGCCGGTAATCCACATCAGTACCTACTTGTCCTTCGCCACCTTCGATGCTTATGTGTGAATTGAATAGACTGAATTGATATTTCTTAAGAATATACGCCATTCTTATACATGGGGAAAAGGCTTTGAGTTACTAGCATGTTGTATTTTTGACGCAGCAATGTAAGTTATTGCCCCTACGAAAGTCCTACATTTAATTCACCGAACATGATAGCCACAAGAAGCCTCGAAAGTAGAACGGCCGAAACATGTTTCTGATAAGAAAGTACGAATAGCATTTTGATATGCCCATTAATTATTCGCGTTTTATGAAGAAAATGTGTGACAAACATACAAACATCATATTTCAAACTTTAACGTGATAGTGAGACGAAAATGATATGTCAGACGTAAACCTGACAACTGATGAAAATACTATTCTGGGGAGGATGAAATTGTAGGGTACGTTCAGTGCTGCTCTTTTCGGTCAGTGGAGGAGAAATCCTTCTCGGCTGATGCAATTCTAATGTTTGTCCCAACACAGTTTTTTTAGGGGGAGTTGGATTTTCAATGCATTAAAAACGTACCGTGTGTATAACCCATCCCCTGCGAGGAGTCAAGTACATAGGCATATTTCCAATGCTAACATAGTATACATTTTTTAGATAATATACAACTATAATCACGTTAACACACCGATTCCCTTATGATCACAGAAATGAATCGACATTGATCATACCCAGTATTAAATGTGTGACCATTTGAAGAGAAAAAGTATTGAATTTCAAAAAAGTGTTAATCCTTAAGTCATTTGTCTTAAAAAGAATGTATGACTTCGGATAAAATGACCCAACGATGATTTGCATGGCGCACAACTATAACACCAACAAGACAACAATCAACATCACGTTTTAAAGTCAAACTCCTCTTCATCGTGGTAGGAGAGGTGGCCACGTGGCTACAGGTGACCGCTGAAAATCCAGAAGGCTGCATCAGGATACGTCGTTTACTGGTCCTCTCACTCTTTCTTTCTCTCTCTCTCTCTCTCTCTCTCTCTCTCTCTCTCTCTCTTTCTGTATGTCTGCGTCTGGTTAATAAAGACGTATCAGACGCTGAACTGCAAATCAATGATATGAGAGTAACAACATAGCTTTTGCATCATTTTTTGTCTTCTTCTTCTTCTTCTTCTTCTTCTTCTTCTTCTTCCACGACTTCGCATGCAACCGTTGACACTTACTCTCCTCAATGTTGGGGGTAAGCACATGCAATCCTACAGGTTAATGAATAGCTGCAACCTACAATGAGGACTTCATGCAGACCAGACGATCTTGAAGCATTATATTTTGTGAATTCTATGCAGAGGTCTGACGAGCCTAACACAAAAACACCAACAATACAAACAACATCAGTAAAAAAGCAACTCCAAGAACAAAAATAGAAACATAGCAGCCGCAGCAACAACAAAAACTAGCAACTGTAAACTTGAAATTTAAACATGACTTACGAACAAGATTGATATGTTAAAATGAATTATGACAGATTGATACAAATACTATTTCGAAGTTAATCGTAATAGAATATGATGGGACGTATCTAAGATAAGATGCGTTCACTAAATCTATGAATTTACAGATTAAAGATGTATACTAAAATGAAGTGTGACAAACAAATAACGAGAAAATTGCGTCTCATAGAGGGCACATCTTAAACCAATTTTTACAAATCGATCTCGCTATAAGTAATGGAAGCAATTTTCTACTAGGAAGAGTTCCAGGTTTCAGCTTTGCGTAAACACTTAATCCCCGGAAAGATAAACATATTTATGTTACGCAATTTTTTAGATGAGGATTGATAATTTGTATTATTTGAATTATTTAGCTACTTTTCTCATCTTGGATGTAATTCTCATAAAAGTTCGACCGATGTTACCTCCGACCTTTGCCAGGTATGTCTTGATGAACTCATAAATCTTTATGTCGAAGCCGTGAATCTGTACGGAACTCTTTATTTAAGGCATGAGGTAGATTGCTTTCATTCCGCCAGCCATGATCAGATAAAATGTTTAAATTATTCTTAATGATATTCTTAGTGTCGCTTGCACTGACGATTGAACCATCAATATCCAGAAGACTGCGACATGGATTATTATTTTGCAATGTTATCCATTTCGTCACAGGTTCAGGTGGGCAATGCAACTAGGTATTTTAAGAATCTTAACTCTATTATTGTTTTAGACGTATAGTGTTACTACTTGTAACTAGATTATCGAGTTCGACAACACCCACCTAGAGACAATCGGAGGTGACATCTGCTGAAACGTTGTGCGAATAACATGCGAAAAGTTGTTCGAATAATCCTAATAATACAAATACATATTTGTTTTAGAAACATGAGGAAATTTTCGATCGATTTATTTCAAAATTGTTTGCCAATTGATTCCATTAATTTCGGCTGAAACCAGTTAATTCGCTTTAATTGGTAATTACCCCGAGGAATTTTAGCAAATTCTGGCTTCTATAGTTTAGAGACACAAAGAAGGTATATTTGTTTGCAAAATAAGTGTGCTCATATACACGGGAAAACACTCATTACTGCGTCTCAATCGGCAATTTTAACGTCTGATTCAATTATACTTTGGAGTCATAGAATTCAAAATAAGGCATAAGAATATCAATATTTTCGTGTAGCCAGTCCGAAGTCTAAATATACTTATTAATCTGATTCACATTTTCATAGTTCAACTAATATTGAAAACTTGTTTAGAAATGTTAATTCAAGTTCGATTTATAATAAATTTGATTTGATTAATGTTATCGGTAAACATTATCGGGTTTTGTAAAGTTCAAATTTACCGCTCAAGTTGGGAGAAAATACTTATATAAATATGCTTCCTGTATTTGCATTAGACTTACAGTTTCCCTAATTGATTGAGAGACCAAACTCCAATCTTTTGGCGAAGAATATTGAAGACTCAAAAAGTAGTAATGGTTGTCTCCTTCGTAAACACTAAGCATGATATAGTAGCACGGTGGTTAAGAGAAGCAATCCAAAGAAATGAGTGCCACCCTCCCTTACATCTATGTGTAGTGTTTTTTTATACTAATGAGTCACCATTTACCATAGCCCAAACGGCTGTAGAATAGGGTCAATAGATTGTAAGTTGGATCTTGAATTATACTATGAGACGTTTGAAAACGATGGACGAAAAGAACAAAAATGGTGTAGGTTGCAGGAAAGCAGTAACGCAGCGATGTGTTCCGCAGACGTGTGATTCTTCGAAAGAAACTCTGTTTATGGAAACGCAGTTTGAATGAAAAGAGCGCCTTCGGATCCTTCTTGATACGTGCGATTTATTATTTTAATTTTCCATTTTCCTTCGTGTGCCAATGTTTGTGCCGTGAGTATCACGTCAACGTATTCTAGAGGGTATTTATCTTCGGAGAAATACCTGGATTACTAATGGAGCGGGTCTTCTTCAAAATGCGATAAAACCTGTAGTGAGGCCAGTTCATGAATAAAGTCTGACTTCGGAACTTTTACAAGATGTGTTTTATGTATTTTAAATTCATAGTTTTTGTTAATTCATTTTATTGTAAAAGTGTATGCAATTTAATCGAATGAAAGCATATCTACGACATAATAACATGCACACACTGGTTCTCATGAAATCACCGAAGTAAAGCAACATTGAGGTTAGTCAGTCCCAGATGGGTGAGTATTTCGGGATACCAGGAACGTTGATGTGCGAGTGCATATCCCTGCATAAACTGCAAAACCTAACGTCATCACCCCCCCCCCCCCCAATATACGCCCTGAATATACATGCGACTGTGGACGACTCGTCTATTTAATATTCTTTAGAATAACATGTACCCTGCGACGATCTTCAGGGGAAGCTGACTCAACCCACCTAGATAAAATGCCGCTTCGTTTCCTGTGTTTAATATTTGATCATAAAGGGATGAATATAGATTACGTCTGATGTGGCTTTTAGTAGCTCCACTAGTAAACTATAATGGAATGTTTATCTCATCAAAGGTAGTACTAAGAAAATAAAGTAACGCTGGTTTCTTTATTGTCTTTCGTTCGCAAATGTTTTATGGGATCTGTTTTTGTATCCTTTATGTCTTATTGCATGTTCTCTTCTAAATATATCGGTGTGTGTACGCAAACAACAACACATTGCCAGATTATTTATTCTCATATATATATACATATAAAGGAATATATGCGGGTGTGCTTGTGCCTTGCGTGTTCGCGTGTGTCACACGGAAGAGGTAAAACACTTGAGAATGTGAAATCGTTGCAACTGACAAGCGAATAAATGAGTATTCACGCTACGTATGAAGTCCATGATGGGCCGAACGCGTAGCATATCATTGGAAGTGCTTAAAACAAACACGGACATTCTTTCGGAGACCGGCCTATCGCTTTGCAAAAAAATAATCAGCCGCACTCACTGCATGAGACGAAGAGGCGAGTAAGTGGTCATGTCACACCTGGATATGTTGAAAATGATTGCTTCCTCGGCTAGATAATCATGGTGAGACGAATACCGCAAGACGCAATGCCGATCCGAACTATCAGACTACTGAAACCACTTGAAGTGGTATATCAAGAACTTCCATTTTTATTTATGGAAATATTCAAATTCAAATTCAATTAAGAGCGTAATTCGAAAAATTAACCATAACATTAGAATTATACAAAATCATCAAACATCATACACATTTTTTTATTAAATAATATGTTAAGTACTTATACATGAATTAATTTCTTTTAAAAAGAATAGTATTTTTTTAATTCTCAAAGGGCATGTGATTTCACCAACCCCTGCATTTGCTTTATATAATTTAAATCGAAAAACTGGTTCCTATGCCTACATATTTCCATTTTTATTGTTCAAATATTATCCATTATCCTTGAGTAGACTTTGACCTTGATAAGTAGTAGCTCCTTAGTAAAAGAAATTCGAAGTTGACCATCACATAATTTAAAAGCTTATGTAAATCTGTTTTCCCATTAATACCTGGGAGTTTTTAAATATGTAGATTCTCACTTGGACGACTATACGGTTCACTTTTAAAAGATAATTCAAAACAAATTGTTCTACTTCAATATATTGTTATTTATCTGTGTTATAGTAATATACTCTATTCCGACACTGAAGGGACTCTTTCTGGCGCCATGAGTAGAATCGGCTTAAACTTCAGGAGAATCGCAAAGTGTGGCAGGCGCTTTAATGAAACCATTAATCCTCTACTATCTTGTAATTCTGGTCGTGTTTTTGATTTTAGGCACTTAATGCATACAACAGTTTTTTTTTTCATCTGACGACACATAATAGCTAATTTCCGGCGATTTTGTAAGCAGTGTTCTATAGTTTGATCATTTAATCGTTCCTGAAAGTAACTCACTCCTGACGCAATCTTCTACCTCTATACGAGCTCGATCCGTCTTAAGATGAAGTACTGCTGTTATATTTAGATAGGTTCCACTCGGAGTATTTTCTCTTACATTCCCAGGATACAACACCGACTTTGCGATCCAGTAAGGGATGATTTATTTTGCAGCCCCATTCGTACAGAAGAGACTTGTGTAGCCTCTCTGTACTGTATTGATATGTTCATGATAAGTGATAACTGATCGACTAAGCTCTAATCCCTTAACCCCTGTAAAAAATTCGCAACAAGAACTCGTTTATGTACAACCACAACAAAGGATGTTCCTTTCTCTCTCTTCTTACCAGATCCAAGCGCAACTTCCATGAACAAAGTTTATTTCCGAGAGTGTCCGATATGTGAAACACAATGCAAATAAGCTGCTTCTCAGCCGACTACAACATGGTCGTTTTCAAGTCTAATGTAAACAAATACTTGTTATGACGTCATATTAAATGATCAATATATATTAAGAAATCATCTGGGCATTCCACGGTGGCATTCAGCGTCCAAATGACGCCCTCTTTAACCCTTAGTAAACGGAGATCTATTAGTAAAAAGTATATATGTTATACTTATTACAGCTGTCTATATTTGTTTAAAATATAACTGGTTGTGCATTGCGGTGAATGCATTTACGTTTTATAAAGCAGGTTTATTGATTCACATTTTTTTCAAATTCGGACCTTTAGTGAAATGATCATATTTGACATCCATTTCTTCACATAGTTTTAGTATGATATAATTATTATTTATTCATTCGCATTGGCAACTTCGATTCGACTTTGATCTTATTTAATGACGATTGTGATGATTATAGCCGCTAGTTGTTTTGTAGTACTTTGATACTTACAGACCGCCATTTTGGATTAGGGGCGCACGCACTTGTAGATCTGAATACAAATTACTTCAATGAACAATGAAACCATGTCTTACATTTCACAGACTTTATTATATAGCAGTGAACTATATTTTTAAAGTACCACATGGAAGTGGCGTGCACTTAACGGTCTAGAAAACAGCCATCAGATGATGCATCCATCTCTACTGCGTTCAAAGAAAAAGAGAGAGAGTGTAAGACAAGAAGTGAAATACACTTCACCTTCTTCCATCTCTCAGGATAACTTCTGAATAAATTGGGAAAGAGCAGACAACTCGTTCACTTCTCTTAATTGCAGTATTTAACACTGCGGAGTTATTGCCAGTGAACACTCACATTATTATTATGTCTGGTCACAAGGGATTATCACAAAAGTCATCGTCAGTGACTGTTCGTCGACAACAACCAGTAGAGTTCCCTGGAGTATGTGTGACAACAAGCTTCCCCAGATTGCCAGTACTCTCCATCTCTTTTTGCTTACCATCGCAGAAGCCGCCTATCATTATTTCTCGCTAGCAATAACCATTGGTATCGCCTTTCATCCGGCTGGCAATAATTAACCCCATGTTCTAAGCACTATCCGTGCTCTTTCAGTAGAGGTCTGGTTAGTAGTATCCCTCAACGGTCTTCCTATCCTCCTTGCCCCTCTACGACGATGCGTTGTGGTGTTAGCCGAGGCACGTGGTATAATTTATTATTATTATTGTCATTATTGTTAGTAGTAGTAGCAGTAGTAGTAGTAGTAGTATTCAGTACTCATTAAGGGTGTTCACACAGGTCTTTTTATCCTCGCGGACCCTTCATCACTTTCTGTTGTATCAACATATTCTATTATTAACGCGTTAATTTAGTGGTGAAGCGATGTCAGACTTTTAGCTTTTTTTAGATGTATCCTATGGCAATTATAGTTGGACGAGTATGTTCTAATTGTGATGTTACATTAAAGCGGTCGGGTTAGAGTAGAACAGTATGTGGAAGTTCAAGTCACGTGACTTCCGGCGGGGTATTAAACGAAAGGAAGACTTGTCTAGCGCCTCTCCCCAACAAAGTGTGAAGTTCAGCGCACGCGGTGAATGATATAGCGAGACGTGCTATTTCTCTCTATTTTTTTTACATTTTTCTTACATGTTTCCTCTTTAAATAAAATAAACCTCTAATAAACGGCACTCAAGTAATTGTTTTTCACAGACGATCTGTGTTTACGACAGTGATGATGACTCGGCGGCGTCGACACGTGCGCGTAAAGGATTTTGCGCATTCGCGGTAAGATGAATATACAAGAGAATTTACGATTTCCTATTCTATTTTAACTAACATGTTGCTGATCGGTGTCACCTGATTAAACGGTGTTTCTTAAGATTATGATTAAAATGAATCTTAGGAAAGTTATTATCAGTTTTCTCTATACGAATGTGTATACATTCTTGAAGATTTATATGTAGAGTAAATAATTATGTTAAAGATTTTAGTTTATTTTCCAATGACATCGTTAGAAAGTGTATTTAATATATATCATGGTGTGTTTACTATATAATCAGTCATTTAATCCTTGTACGCACGTTATCATCTTTCACACACATTAAAAAAACGAGATCAGTAATGATGGTTATTGGTGACTAATGTGACGTCGCTAAGTTAAAATAAATCAGACGTAATTCATTTTAAAATGAATTGTTCACAAACAGACTATGAAGTCACGTCGATTAAAACAATACAATTTTAAATAAATGCAATTTAAAAGGTAATTTGAAGAATATTTTGCTGACCATTATTTTCACGGTAAAAAGGCACAGAGTATGTATTGTTTTAAAATGGAATACATTGCTACAATCTTAAGTAAAAAAAAAATCGAATAGTTTTGTTTTATTTATTTAACGAATATTTAATGGCAATGACAATTAATTTTACGGAACAAAATAAACTACTTATTTCCTAATAGTATTGGCTCTGACGGACATTTCTCATGTCAAAATAATATTATTAACAGTAAATAGTAAATATTGATTAAAAAGCACGGTGGAATATCCACACGGTCACACAAGTATGTTTATTTAACTTCTCTTCAGAAGGTTATACACAGGTCAGGTGTGGTTTTGAAATGCCAGCAGATTATAATAAGCGCACATTAATCTACAAAGAAATGCCTGAGCAGCCTCGTCGGCATTCCTCTGGTAAAGGCGCCTCGGGCGATTAGCAATAAACTAACAGTTCAGAGAGATAGTAAAGCCTGTTAAGGTCGAACTCTAACTACTGAACAGAACAATACCTCATCCCAACAGCAAGGGTATTTAATTCCTTCCCACCGCAGGTATATATGACGTCAGAAGGTGACGGAGAGGCAAGCAAGCGCCCCTAAAGAAGGAGCACTCTGGCCTATCAAAAATAGACTGGTCAGCCCCGTAGGCATTCCTCGGTCAGGGCGACTCAGGTAGTAAGCAATAAAATTACTCCATCCCAAAAAGGGGAGGCAAGGTCTGGGAGGTTCACTTCCTAGGACAACCCAGGGCCAATACCTCAGCCCGACAGATATAAGGCCACCGAAATGTCCCAAGACTGATTGTCGAGAACGAATGCTCGACTGGTATTACCCCTATCCCGACGTTACTGAGAGACTGAACGGGCTGGAGTTGTCGCAACAGTTACTATCGGACTGATTGTCGAGGACGTACCCCCGACTTGTACGAACACCTACTCAGCTTTGTAAGGTAACATATAATTATAATAATCTCTAATATTTTATTACCGTCTGTTCCAATTTTGTTTATTTTAGGCGATTTTGTTTTGACGCAAAAAAGAATGAATTTGCATCAATCGGCGAATTTATTTTATCAAAGTCCAATTTGGGCGAGTTTCACTTATTCGAAATATATTTGATTGTACTCGTAAAGAACAATAAAAATGGTAGACTACGTTTTCAGACAAAATTTTCCATTGCACCTGAAAAAAAACAGTCTGTATTAATAATGGCGGTGTCTTTATATCGATGTTCGTGACAAGTTTTCGTCAGAGAAAATATAACAAATAAACTAGTCTAGACTATGATCGGGTCATTGCGTTATATTTCTATTAAATACCGCAGGTATATATTTGCTATTTATTTTTCTCTTATAGCATATCAACCTTATGTAAAAGTCCAGAATAGGTAACAGTAATCGTAAAAAAAATAGTTAAAAATAAAATACTGTTTAGAAAACACAGTAGAATAAAGCTGTATATTTTCACGTATGGAAACTTTTTGTAAAAGGCTTTATTTTAGAATGTGATTGGAATGAATGCTGTCTGATAGACTCACCAAAAGATGTCTGCCAATACTTTCGAGGTAATGGCTTAACTTCGGTTAACTTAATGCAGAAAAGATTATAAAAAAGAACTTTCCTTTCCACTAACCTTAAGTCCATGTGGCAAGTACTATCATCCAACAAAACTCCTAATAAAACCACAATCACTCGTTTAGCAAAGTAAAGCTGATAATATCGACTTGGATTTTGGTAGCTTATATTATTATTATTCTTATTATTATTATTTATTTTTATTATTTTTTTTATTATGCACGAGTTATTGATAGTGATCACTTACTGAAATACCTCGTGGTGTTCCCTGGATATCAAGTGGCCACAAGTATGCCGAGTTTTCCCGCGCTCTGCGCTTCTTCCTATCATCATCGTAAATCAATGTACGTTCCTACAACATCCGTTTACTCTTGAATTGTTACTGATAAAGACTGATAGCTTTTCCTAGAATTAGAGTGACGATAAGTTAGTGGAAGGGTAAGATTTTTTTCTATAATCTTTCTCGCATTATGTCAACCAAAGTAAAGTCATCACTTCTAAAATATCGAAAAAATAGCTGACGATATTTTCTATGGTGAAGGCGTAACTTTGGTTAATTAAATGCTGAAAAGATAGTAAACCAATTATCACCCTTTTACTAACCTTAAGTCCGTGTGGCTAGTCCTGTCATCAAACAAAACATCTCGTGAAACAACAACCATTCGCTTTAGTTTAGCAAAGTAAAGCCGATGATTTCGACCACCATGTTGTTTTTCGTGTGTTCAGACACACGAACACGAAAATAAAATTATAAAATTAAAAAAAAACTCACATATAGTTTAGACACGTTTATAGTCATGGGTCGCTATAGAATTTAATTCTACTGCGTTTTCTGTGAATTATTTTTGTTTTTTGTTTTTTCTCTATGAACTTTTTACTTTTAACTATTCTGAAATTGAAACCAATTTATGTGGAAATCTATCTATCTAACACTTATCGTTGACTAGTTTTTGTAACACCTTACATCAAGTGACTTCATGCCTTGTCTAGAGCGACTCCCATAAAAAATAAAATCCCTATTGTAAACGATGCATTCTACACAATTATAAGCATAGGTTTTCTTTCACTCAGCGCACGGGACATGTAGAATAAAACCAACCCCAACATTAACAATATAGAAACACATACCTACCTCGAAAGTAGTGTACCAAGCAAATAAATAAAGTATTACTAAATTACACTTTTGTGTTATGTCGCCACCTGTCTTTGTATTAAGATGCACTTGCCACCTGTCATGGTGTTACGTCCCCAAAACTAAAAATATGCACTTTATTTTTGTCAGTCGGTGGATCGACTTAGTATTTTTGGCATGATTTTCTTCAACAGGTTGCATCACTAAGAAAGACTCGAAACAAATCGATGTGTATTCGTAATATTTATTGAGATCGCACTTCTCTTACACGCATCAAGCTATCTACAGTGAGTTCTCTAACGAAGTCTCTCTAGTGTGTTGGGAGGCAGGGGTGACGAGCAAAGGATGGATAATACATGCTCGACGAAATAAAAAATCATGCCCTTTATTATTCTATATTCTGGTCGTATGTATTGGAGTTTGTGTTTATTCTCACAATCCTCACTCAACTATAAATTAAATATAACTTTTTTATTTATCTTTATCTACCAAATTGATTCATCAAGATCTTGTAAAAAAGGCAAACTTAGGATCCCGGATGAAATCAGACTGCGTTATTTACCTTATGTTTCAAACCTAGATTTACACAATTCAATTACATAATAAAGACATTATAACATTATAACATTATAACATTGTCATATCGATACTCATATTATATAGTTATCTCCCCCATTATCATCAGCATCATCATTATTATTATAGATAAGTGAAAATCGGAGCATATTCTTAATTCGGCGTATCGTGGGCGAGTTCCATCGATACCATAGCGTTACTTTTTGAGGTTAAAAATAAATATTATTATTTCTATCATCATTATTGTTATTTTACTTTGCTGTTATTATTATTATTATTATTATTATTATTATTATTATTATTATTATTATTTTTTTTTTTTTTTTAGAAACTCATTATGAGTTCTCACACAAGTCATCATCAATGGTTACTCACTGATAAAAATCGGCGGTGTTCCCTGGAGTCTGAGTGACAACAAGTCTCCGCAGATTTCCAGTAATCTCTACCTTTTTTGGTAATTATTGCAAATGACGTTACGTTATCGCAAAAGCCGCTTACATTAGCTTTTTCGTGTGTAAAGCCTATTGTTCCTCCCTAGGATGTGGGTGACAATGAGGCTCCTTAAGGTCCAAATACTTCCCGCACTCTTCCAGTTCAGGTCTAGTTAGTGCTCTCTCTCTCTCTCCCCCCCCCTCTCTCTCTCTCTCTCTCTCTCTCTCTCTACTCGGTGTTTCCATCATCTTTGAATCTTCATGACTATTTTGTGTGTGATTAGCCCAGACTTGTGCCATTATTGGTCGGGGGTAAATCAAAGCACAGTGTTAATTCGGTGTACAGTGGTAAGGTGCGTCGATACAATATAATCAGTTTTGGGGGGTAAACTAAATATTATTATTGTTATTTGTATTATTATTATACTTCTTCTTATTGTTGTTATTATTGTAATTATTATTGTTATTATCATCATTAAAATTATTATTGTTAATTTTATTAACTTACTCACCATGGGTTCTCACACAGGTCATCATCAGTGATTGCTCACTAACAATGACCGGTGATATTTTTTTGAGTCTGAGTGACAAGTCTCCGCAGATGTCCAGAATTATTCACTTCTATCAGTAATCATTGAAAATTATTTTGCGTTATCGAAGGTTGTCTCTGACTTTTTACTAGTGCTCCTACGTTTACTGGTATTAAATTGACTCTATTTATGTTTCATAATCCATTTCATTCTCTGCTAATTTCTGAATATTTGTTTCGTTTTGCCGTCTCTTTGATCTTTAAACCATGGTCTGCTGGAACGGTAAATCTACAATTTGGCAGTTTTTCTCCTTCTTGAATATTATGATATTGATCTCCTTGCTTGCATGAGTTTATCTGTTTACTATTCATGTCACGGAGGATTTAATCATTTTCGTTTTTAAGTAGTGTATCCGGACTGTATGTATCATTTGTCTGTGTGTTAAAAAATAATAATAATGATATAATAATAAGTTATTATTTTTATCATTACTACGGCTACTACTACTACTACTACTACTATTACTACTACTATTTCCTACCTCCAGTGTTATACTGTTACAATTGAACTGTCCGTTAAAATTTCCCCAAAAGGTCGAATTGACTGGGCTTTGTGCGGATATTTTTTCCAAGGTGTATAGTTATGTAACATTTTGATATGACATCAGAGCTAATGGTAATGTACAGAAAATTATCCCTTGCCACCGCTACGAAACGCGTTCGATCATTCAATCGCATTCCATAGTCTAATTTTACATGCTGTTATATCTTATCGTCTAACTTTCGATTAAAATAAAGTTTTACAGTCGAATTCCATATTTAAAATAATCGTCTTTTTATAATCTAAATTCTCAATGTAAGGAAATACCATTCCTCGCGTTTAGGATCCGGTCTACAGACGAGTTTTATTTTTATTCGGTGTGTTTGCTCAGATGAAATTGTAGTATCTGCTTTGTGTCAGTAACTATTTAGCCAAACACTTAAACCCTTTATTTCGGAGGTAGTATCGGTTTATTTTTTGTTGCATGAAACCTTTTCAGTTGCCCAAGAATATCAACGTGATTATGCTGCAAGGCATTAATCGATCCTTCGGAATAGTTCGATTATTTACTTTGAATCTCGACCTTATTTCACAATGTCTTCTTGTGGTGAAAAATGGATAATGGAACCCTTAAAATAGAAACAATATTTTAACTACATAAAGTCACGTGGTAATATTAGCTTTAATGTTGTTTTTTTTTTAATTTTCAAATACAGAGAATCGATAGATTTTAATTCTAATTTAGTATTTCGGTAGATTATCCAAATTGCATTTATGTTAACTGACTAATGACAGATATGTAATTGTTAAGCTTTCATTGAATGAAGTACAGTTTACTAAAGAAAAATAATCAAATTCATGACAGACATGAATCAATTTCAGAATCTATTCCAATAGATCTGATTGTTAAAGATAAATGGGTACGTTTGCAAGTACATATCTTATGATAAAAAATTGTAGGGCAACGTTTACACCTACACAATAAATTGGGATCAGGGGATTAGCTTATCCATTCAAATGTCATCTACACCTCCTGTTTCTAGATAAGAGTGTGATGTTACATGGCTCAAAGTGAGAGTAAGAGGGAGAAGTAAAAGAGTTTATTGGGAGGCTTTGAACGAACAGCACGCGTAAAGAAATTGCCTAAGAATCGATTATGAAGTAAGAGACTTCTATGCTGCTAATAGAAGAGAAGACGACGTCACCAGCTTAATAAATGGTATTTTTCCAAATTGAGAAAATTATTTTCTTTGGTTGTTGTGAGACTTTTATCCCAGCTAGAGCGCATCCCATGAAGACGATCGTGGATGAAGTGCATCACTCACAGGATGATTTTAATTTGGACACAATGAACATTATAAAAACACTTCATAGAATCGTTAAATTATTTTACACATCTTTCAATTATGCAACCATATTTGTTACAAATACACTTCAGTCTACGTCCATAGACACTGCGATGATTTTTAATTGTTGGAGTTGAGAGCATACTATTTTAAATTTCTAATGTTCGCACAGTATCAAATACGGATGCTGAAATGAGATTAAAGGTTCTTAATAAACTGGAAAATGCAGTGGTTTAACGCTTCAACATATCGCAGGGAACTACTAAGGTTTAATTGGTGTTCGCTATAATTCAAGAGGCATTGAGCAAATGTCAGTCTACGCCCACCAAATTTTAAGCATAAATGTTAAAAACGATTTGCTTTATCGCTGTTCAATGATATAAACGCCATTAAGATGATCGTCGTATCAGTAGAGAGTGTTCCTGCATGGGTTTCTTAGCGACCGGACTTCATAAGGGTGTATTTTTATTCATGCACTTATCTGAAAGATAAAGTCTACGACATCAGTCCCCAGGCTAGTAATGGAGTAAAAAGAGCCATGAGAGCCAGAAGCAGTGCAGAGCTAAGAGGCGAAGATGAGGTTATTTACAAGATTGCATGTCGTATCTAGGTGTGCTTATTCATTTAAATACCATAAAAAAGAATGTGGGGAATTCATGATTGACACATGGTGGACAAGTTAGGCATAGAGTGGAATGTAATTGCTCAAAATATGGTCGAATTGCAGGAAAGATTATGTATGTTATTACGTATTCCCTGAGTGGCATTTTTTGTGTCACTCTACGTAAGTGAATGAAACAGATTTTATTGGGATTGAACCCCGCTTAGCAATATTTATAGTCGGCGCCGCAACCACCAAACGACGCCTTTCAAGAGGATGTTAACTTATCTTTTGAAGTGAACGCAGTTATATTTAAATTGTAACCCAAGATTGAATTCACTGGTGAGTGAAAATAGCGGTTCTTGACTCTAAATAAATTATTTTCCCTTAGCAATGTATAAAAATATCTTATAATTGCATTGTTCTACTTGAAGTCAAATAGAAATTGACACTGTCGTAAAATTTATTTTTGTTTGCAGTATCTTATGTAGAAATAAATTTCAAAAAGAGAAAAAAATTATAATAGTTATTTCCCAAAAATGTCAAATAAGCCATCGTCATTTTCCTCCTCTCACACCTCCTTCATTCTTCTACTTCTTTTTATTCTTCCTCATACTACCCCTCCTAAACTTCCAACGCCTATAAAACTAAATTAATGTTCAAAATGGTTGCTAAAAAGAAAATCATAGACTTTTGCTAGTGAGTCAAACCACTATTTACCCGCTTATCATTGCAGCAAAGTGAGACACTAAATGAGTAATGATCAAGGAAAAACCATCTCCCCCAAGAGGGCACTTTAAGAAGATAACCAAATAGCTTACAACGACAACGTCGGAATTCTACAGTAAGAGGGCCGCAGTCGACCAGCAGGAAAAACCAACCACCCGAAATTATATTACTTAATCTCTTAGTATGTATATATATATATATATATATATATATATATATATATATATATATATATATATACTGTTTTATTTATACAAACATTATTGATTACATATGTCCATACATGTTTTGGTTTTACTCTTCACAGAGAGTCAACATCTTAAGACCAAAGAAGACAGAGAAGTTAGATGGATTTAGAAAACTTTCCCTTTAAATAAATATTTTATGGGGATAGGCTATTTTTCATACATTGGTATCGGATTACATACTTTACTTGTTAACTCTGGTAATTAGTTTCTATCTTTTTATCATTTTTTATTACCTGCCTTCTTATTCTTTTATGTTTCCATTGTTTTATTACCTATTTAGCCTGGATTCCTTTCTTCTCTATTTAATACTTTACAGTGTTAATCTATTTACAAGCATATTCAAGCATAAATGTCTGATTTTTATATAAGGTACACACGTGTGCACAAATTAATAGATACACAAGTACATATATAAACATACATATGCATATATAAAACATAAAATATAAATGTACTATATAAATGTACTATATATGTATATATATATATATATATATATATATATATATATATATATATATATATATATATGTATATCGAGTCTAATGCAAAGTTTCGAATACACTCTCGCTTCTAGGTACATTTAGATCTTAATTTCTCTTAATCACGTGATAGTTTCCGTTGGCCGAGTGGATATGGCGATTGTTTGCAGATTCAAGACTGACTCTGTGAAACGGGTTTACGCTTCCCGACATTGTAAAACTGTAACTTTCCTGCACTGATGATTATAGTAAGCTTACAACATTAGCGTATGTAGGTATGAATCATTTAGTGGAGTGCCACCGAAACTCACAATATATCGCAAAGTATTAAAAACATTAAAATATGAAACCAATGCTATATTTATTGATTTTACCCGTCCTGGGACGGGTACTGTTCTAGTGTTCATAGTTTGATATGTTCACTATTTACTTCTAAATTAATTGGCCCATGAGTATAAGATTTTGAATACAGCTGCTAAGTGGAACGGGTCAAAAAATAGTCTAAATTAACTTTAATTTATTTTTATGTAAAACGGCTGAAAAGTTACTGTAACCCATTTGAGAAAATCTTTGACAATTTTACAATAGGTATTTGACATCGATTTATAAATATCCCCTAAAGTTTAGGGTTTTTTGAATGTTTTAAAGGTATTTAGCTGCATACTATTGGCACAACGTTTGACTTGAAAATTCAAATATGTAAGATTTGCATTGAATTAAGTCCATAGTTATTATTAGACATCAACGAAGAAAGATTCTGTCAATGCAATTACTTCTTAAGATAACACTTACGCTTAAGCCTTAAACTTGAGACATCATCTAGAATAAAAATCATGTAATGAAGTTTAGTCAAAATTGGAATATAAAACATAAGGTTTCGTATCATCCTATCATTATTTTAATCTTATTAAGGGGTTCTGTTCGGTAAATTTATTTTTTGGTACCAGTATATATATATATATATATATATATATATATATATATATATATATATATATATATATATAGTTTATACACACATTATGCGATACATATGTGCGAAAATCTTACACATTCTAGCCTAATAGAAACGTGAGTTCCGCAAAGCCAATTTCTTAGAACCTGGCCTCGAATATTAGGCTTTAGTTTCAAAATGTATGCACATACTATTCGCACATTGAAAAATGTTTTTATAAATATACAAAACATATACTTCTGTATTTATTTCCCGTATATCATTCGGCAGACACATAAAACGATCCAGTTTAGTCAAGGCCATTTTAATAGTTTCTATCTCACTGATTGATTCGTTCCACCTCTAAAAAATATGATCCACTTCCCATCATTCATAGTTGTCTCTTACGTTTCCAAAGAGTCAAATCCCAATTCTTCGTCTCATAAAACATCTTGTATTCGTCGTCAGCAATGCAACTTTAACATATGACAGTTACATGGTGCGCGTTTTCGTTTGTACCTTTGACAGACTTGAAAAAGGGTACTGTGTCCAAGCGTTCCCTATTATTTCGTAATTCAAGTAAGATTTCAGAATATGAAAATAAACTTCAACTTCAAAAAGTGTTCTGGAATAATAGGTCATTTGTCTAGGATTAATCGAAGGTCTAGAAGTCGGTCACCGTAAAATATGTCTGCAAAATCAGCAAGTGTAAGAGGACGATATGACTTGAGTGGATCATGTGATTCAACCATGACTATTTCCCTGCGAAATCGCTTCTTACAAAACCAGCAAAAGAAGAGAAATAATTCCCAGACACATTTGGCCTGGTACCAATCGTAGCAGATGTGCCATCTACAGCGCTCCACCGGTCCGTGTCTATACGATTATTTCACTTGAATAGACACTAAATAATGCAAAACCAACGCAAATGAAAATAAATACATAGATAAAGTCATAGACAAGCGGACCGTTTGTGTTTCTGTATCGATCGAATTTAGAAAGAGAGCTTATTTTTAGTGAAATGATTAGATAGACGAAACTATAATATCGTAAAAGCTGTGTTAGCTTTAGTAAAACGAAGAGTGACACCTTATTTTTGTTTGGTTCGGATTGGAATTTACATATTTTTTATTTCTTCTCTCACATTAAAAAAAATAACTTACAGTTTAGCAAAAAAATGTAACTCAAAATTAAAAGCAAACTCAACTTTATGTTAAAAAAAACACAACTTTAAATTTCAACTCAGGTAAGTTTTCAGATAGAATATTACTGTCACATCTTAGGAGGGACTTCTTAGAGCACCGTGTTCTGCTTTAACAGAGTACACAACCGATTCTGCAATAAAGCGAGTGGGGGATCTTATCCATTCTCTACAATTATATTGCTCGCAGAATAGGCATTCTTAGTCTTTCTTTACTCCATCGTTTTCATTACCACAGGATTACTTTCTTGCGTGCTACAAGATAGTCGTATTCAAATCCATGTAAAAAACTACATGTCCTCATAAGTAATGAAATTTTGTTAATCTAATGCATCGGTTTATATCCTCTCACAATATTTTTCATCAATCAACTGATTGTCTATCTATTTCATTACTCTTTATCCTCGAGTGTATTATAGCCTAGATAATTAATGACCTCGGCCAATGAAGTTATGTTTTCGGTCAAGTTTGTTTATCAATATTTTGTTTAGTTGTGTCCATCTTAGCCTCTACATCGATCGATTTATGTACTTATTATTATATAAAGAATATTCTCCTTCAAATTAAGAAAGCTGCATTGAAGATTATTAAAAGTTGTAGTTCAAATAGATATCCACTTCAAATTTAAAAAAGTTCAACTGCGAATTAATGCAGATCAACTTCAAATTAAAAAAGCTCAACTGCGAATTAATGCAGAACAACTTCAAATTAAAAAAATCTCAACTGCGAATTAATGCAGATCAACTTCAAATTAAAAAAGCTCAACTGCGAATTAATGTAGATCAACTTCAAATTAAAAAAAGCTCAACTGCGAATTAATACAGATCGACTTCAAATTAAAAAAGCTACACTGCGAATTAATGTAGATCAACTTTAAACTGAAATCTGAATTTTTCGGAGGTATTCATATAGTTCGATGATATCAGGAATGTTGACGCTGAGCCAGCGAAACGTGCACTTGGATGTATAGATCTTTGTTACATCATATATATATTTATCTACACACACACACACACACACATATATATATATATATATATATATATATATATATATATATATATATATATATATATATATATATCAATAACATGAAAAATGAACCTCACAGTATTGAAAGAGATTCGATTGAAGTAAGCATATTTTGCATCAAGAAAGGGATCAGTATTCTCTTTCATGAAATAAAACATATTTAAATGATAGTTCGTGCTTATATACACCGCTTGTGACCGTCTGAAGTTCTTATTTCCTAGCGCTGATGAAAGGCTTAAGCTCGAAACGACGTCATACGTAGGTAAAATATCCAAAAAATATAATTTAATATCATATATATATATATATATATATATATATATATATATATATGTATATATATGTTTAAGATCTGGCCACACGATTCGAAACACTAGACACAAGCCAAAATGTTAACGTTTGCCTTAATGCATAGAACCATTCGGCCGGCTCAACAAACTCGATTAAAGGAAGGGAATTAAGGCCTATGCATGCCGATGCAAGCGGGCATATCAGGAAGGCTGTCATAAATAGTGTTCGTTGATACTGTATGACGGTACTTACGTTGGCGCTTTGCTATTTGGTGATTTTTGATTATGTTTTTCTGTAAAATACACAATAATATATATATATATATATATATATATATATATATATACTCTTTGTGAATGTTTCTGGTGATTTTGTAATATTGCAGAGACGATATTGACATAAAAACGTTGTTTTGCACAAGACAAATGAAACGGACTGTAAAAATATATCTCACAGAAATGTTATGTTTTTATAAATGTGAAAAAATAAAAATAATTTATATGAGAGAAAGACAGTGAGATCTTAATAGAAAGAATTGATCGAACTGAATAGGTATACAGAGATAAAATGCTGGAAGAGATTATGATGAGGCTGAAATAAATATATTGATAGATGCTTCAACTAAAGATTATCAAAAAACGAAAGTATTGTATTGTTATTTATAACAATACTGTATTTCTTACCCTTAATCTGTATCTTGTCGGGTTTTACCCGGTGTAAAAGTTGTACCAATTAAAAAAGAAAAAAAGAAAATCAATCGGTAAAAATGGTTGTTTAATTGATTATATATTTTAGCTTATTAATAAAAAAAAACAATTTATCGAAAGAAAAAATACTTTTAACTTTCCCGTAAAAAAAGACACTGTTTGATTGATTTTCCTTGTCAAATAATAAATAAATTGTCATAAAAATAAACATACGGTGAGTGTTTTTTTTCATCATTTGTATGTTAAAAATCAGCTTCGTTTTTATTTTTACGCCGGTTTGTTTTGATGTATTGCTTTTTGGGCTGTTCAAGAATTTCTGCGGCGGCAGTTCCGTTTTGCGTGGTTCAACAGTTGTACCAGTACCGCTTTCTTCATTAAATAATCAAATATGCCAAAAATGTACCCAGTTAAGTTGTAGTAGTTACCTGTTTACTTTGAAGCTCTCCATCTATTGGATATCTATAGAAAGCGTCCAGAAAATATCCAAGTTTAAATTTTCGTAAGCATTTTGTCATCCATTGTTTTAGTTTTATCATCTTTCATCTGTTGTCGTATTTCCTCTGTCCCGTCTATCACTATCTCTCGTTCCGTTTCTGTCTCTCTCGTCTCTCTTCTGTTATCTTTCTGACCGCGTGTCTATTGAGTTCTGGCCTCCTGATAGAAATCATTCAGCACAACTGAACCCCTCCCCCATTGCACTAGGGACCATCTATTTGTGAAAAGAGATCTGGCATTATGCCATTATTAATATTCTTTGGAGACTTTTTTCCGACAAGATTTCCTGACATTGGCTTTCTTCCCACGTACGGCCAATAAGTCAAAACATTCGCCAAAGCCATGCTTACCTTTATCTATCAGTAGTTCTTAAGAAAAATATAAATCGACTTACATTCTTTTCTTCTGAATAACATAAAATTATAAACAGGCAAAGTAATGTCTCACATCGACTAGAAAGAGAGTTGTATACTTTTTAACGCATAAAACGCTGACATAAGTGAACTCAATCTATCTATTTATCTCAAGCTCTTCATAAAAGTATAGAGCATTCTATGCAGCTAATAATACGTGAATAACATTAACGGTTCCCTTTCGTAGCTTGTATGATGGATTGCAAATAAATCTGACTCTTTTATGGGAATAAACGACAGCACTTGTGTATATAATTATGTAATTTTACTTAGCAAGCTATACTATATAACGTACAAAATGGTGATTGTACAGAACGAGAAGTTTATATTTGCGAAACTGTGCTCCGTCCGAACTTATCTGGTTTAGAATATTCGAGTCACTGCTTAACTGCTAGTATGTGGGAATCCCTCTATTTTGGCTATCCCAAGGTTCGAAATCCGGGAAAGAGTAATGGCTAATTCCAACTGCCGTTTGAGAGCTTTGTCGAGATGTAGCTCGCCATTGTCCAAAGAAGCGGGTAACGGGGAATGTAGAGAAAGAGTTGATTGGTTCGCAGTGACTGCCGTAGACGGTGTCTGTTAGGGAGGGGCCAACTGTTTTTCTGTGTGGTATAAAAATTAAAAAAAGGGACTGAAACTCAGTGTGCAAGTGTTTTATAAGCTGCCTCACGTCATTCCTAAAATAGGAGTGATTCCGTTACCTGTTTGAAAATCCATGGAGACCTAATAGGACAAGAGAGACGACTAATAAATGTGTATGTCATTGATGAATTTCGATAATATATTTATAATAATCCACAGAAAGATGGTTCTTAAGTATTGTTAACTTGTTGCAGGGTGCGGTCACCTGGGGAATTGGTCTCACAACGAAGAAAGTAGAAACAGCCAAAGAAATGCAATGGAAAAGAAGAGAGGACAAACGCAGATACAGAGTGTTAAAAAAGAGGTTGTATTTATTTACATAAACGGTACAAGTGTAATAACAGACAAGAACTGATTGAATAAATTTGGTGACGTCTCTGAAAGCTGAAATAACAGGAATGGCGTTTCTGAAAACAGGAAGTCTGGCCGTCAGGAATGACGTCTCTAGAAGCAGCTGGAGCAGGCGCTGTTGGAAAGCGCGGCAACAGGAGCGGGAACTGACGAGGCAGGCAGACAACACAGAAAGCCGGCAGCATTAAATAGTGACAGGTGAATCGCATTTAGTATCTATTGGTGTTTCCCGGGAAAGGGCAGTTTGATTGCTCCTGTTCTCTTATTTGTTCTGTTTCTTCTAAGGTCGAACATTGGTCAGAGCCGGAAAGGGGCATTCTAACGCTCTAAGCATAATGTCACGAATAAAGAAAAAGCTGCTGTGATCGAGGGGTACTTACGTTTAGAGGGTACAAGTGCAGTGAGTTTATCGGAGTGCATTCTGTGGAAGTTTTTGTAAAACAAGCACAGATTTAATTATTATGTTTAATAAATACGTTCAGTGTCACTTTAGTTGCTGCTGTAATGTAATAGAGATAACTCAATTGTATTTTAAACAAAATTTCAAAAATCGTACATAACAGGATTTGTTTAACATTTAAAACATACAAACACATATTTTATCGTATTTATTAAACATAATAATTAAATGTCTAAAAAAACAACAAAATGCCGACATGGTGTTTCTAGCAGAAGAAATGTGATGAAACTCACTAAAAGATCGTTAGCTGCATTAACGTTTTAAAGAAAAACTGACAAATTAATTGCGTTGAGTAAAGAAAGTAAAACAGGAAATCATGTGTAAGTTAAAACTATATTGCATTAAATTTCTACTTTTTTATAGAATAGTAGCGTACACATGTACTGAGCACAAAAAGATAAACAATGGTCCTCTACTTTTATTTTGGTCTATGTGTGTTTGTAAATGTTATAGTGTGATGTTTATCTACCCTATTTCGAGTGTAGATGGACTATTCAAGATACTATGGATAGAGTTACGAATGAGTCTCGTACCAATCCTGGCGGTAGTCATGCGCCGTCGTTTGTGGTATACATTCCAGTTTAGGATCAGATTTCGACAACCAGTCTACAGAAACTGGGCTATTTCGGTGGCCTTTTTCATGTCATGGTGATGTATTATCCTTGTTAGTCCTTAGAGGTGCACTCTCCCAGGCCTTGCCCCCCTTTCTTTGGGGTGGTGTTAGTTTATTTGCTAACTGAGACACCTTAGCCAGGGAATGCCGACGGGTCTGTCCAAACTATTTTAAGGTAGGCCAGAGCCTTGATTTTTCTTGCTTTCCGGCTTTGTGGCACATCCTCCGGTCGGCGGGAACGAAGTAAATATCATCATGACGGCAGTCATCGCCACAATATCGGACGTTCTGTAGCATTCTATTTCCGTACTTCTGGAAATACACTTGTGTAAATATACCACCGTGTTGCCTAACCAATATTGTTCCTTCAAGCTCACAACTCTGGCGATGAGGATTCGAAAGCTATATCTCACAATACAGGAAACTCGGACTTATTCTGACTTACATTTTTTCGAACGTATGACACACAACTCTAGGGACAAGGAATTTGGATTTAGTCGGGCACGAGAATAACCTGAACTAATCATGCACACAACACTAGCAACGAACACTCGGATTTATGTTTACAAGTAGAAAACAGTTAACATTTAAAATAAACCCATTGCTAGTGTTAATATTAACAATAGAGCGATAAGTTTAAATCAAACTGGATGTTTAACAAAGTGTGTACATTCATGCGAAAGAAACACACCAACGTCGCGAAGATGATTGGAAATAAATTGTCGTTTTCTTATTAAAGGTTTAGAAATACAAGTCGTTCAATAGCGAAGGAAAAGGCGAAAAGAAATCCAATAAAAAGTCTGTAGACTTGTTTTATTAGTTAATCAGAAACACGTAAATAAGTTTGTACGAGCTTATTTGCTTTGTTGCGCTTAGGCGTCAAAATCTTATCTCTTAGTAAATAAGGCTACAATTGTGTGAATTTGTGTTGAGAAGGTTTTCTAGATATTTTATTAAAAAAATATTCTCTTTATCATTGCCATTTCGCCAACGCTTCTAATGTGTGACTTTTCAAATAACTTTCCACGTACCACGTGATACACACGACATATCAACATTTTCGTCCATAACATCGAGACGAATTCATCCTTACTGCTTGTCTCAGTCGGGAGGAAAAGAAATGACGAAGAAAAAGAAGAAAAAAATATGCTTATTCTCCTGAAGATGGTAAATATTATTACCGAAAGCGCTCAAGTTCAAAAAAAATGTTTTTAAGATAAATAAATAATTTATTTTCAAAAACAATAATTTGCGTTGTGAAGGTTTTCTAAATATTTTATTAAAAAAATATTATCTCTATCATTGCCATTTCGCCAACGCTTCTAATGTGTGACTTTTCATATATATATATATATATATATATATATATATATATATATATATATATATATATATATATATATATATATATATATATATATATGTATATATGTATATATATAGACGCAATTGTCATGTTCCTTAAAGTGACAAAAAATGGAGCAATTCAAATATGTAATTTTAAAAATGTCAAGCATCAGCAAGGTCAGAAGCTGAAATTGTAGACAAAACAACAAATAGAAAAGCTTTGAATGAGGAAAATAACACATATACTTGGAGAAAAAGCAAATAGAGTATTTAAATAGAATGGATGCAGAAAAGCTTCGAATGGAATAGAAAGTCTAAGAACAACAGAAAGGACAAAAAAGGTATGGGAAATGAACATGAAGTCAGTAAAACTAGAACAAATAAAAATATTTAAAATATGTTTTCATACCGAACAGAAACAGAAAAGATTATACGAATAATCAAATAGGAGTCAACATTAAAAGATGAAAGTGCGTGTTCACAAAACACTTTTAGGAACACTTTTCATAATATTAACTATTATAATGACAAGGGGTTATATTTGCTTTCTATTTCAGACGATGCAAATACATTGACAATTGGACCGACTTTCATACTTAACCACAAAATAAAGCCAGCTTACATTTTGTAAAACAGTACTGTTGTGAAGCCATTAAACGTCTCTTTTTTACAAAAGTTAGAAATACATGAACCTTACAAGGAAATACAACGCAACTTACCTCACTTTTGCTAGCGTAATTAACAAATATTGCGATTATTTCAAGTTGTCGAAGTTGAGTGCTTACAATTTCATATACCTTGTATTTTCGCAAAAATAATTATCAAATAAAGATGTGGAAATAAGAAGAATATTCCTTAATAAACTAAAAAATGAACCAAATATAACACTAAAAAGTATCGGAAAATCCGCAACAAAAAGACAAGTACTTCACCAGCTAAATTTGATAATCGGAAGAAAAGAAATCCGCCATGTTAACTAAGTTTCAATTGCCGACAGTTGCATTGGTAAAGAGTGTGCATATCAAACGAGAAATGCTTTAAGTGCGAGCGTGTGGGACATAAAAGTACTGCAGAACAAAAATAAATAAAACAAGTGTTATTAGAATCGCTGAATGGGACGAAGAAGAACAATACTAGGATATGTGTTAAAGTAAGAATATTGAATAAAAATGTTAACATGCAACTTGTCAATTATAACTCTTCAGGCATGTAAGAAAATTGGAAACCGACTTTATTGCGGACTAAAAATGTAGTTAAAAGTTGCACTAACGAACATATCAAATTCGAGAGCGAACTAATTACTACAGTTACACTACAGAGGAAACATTTTTAAATTGAAAATGCTTCTTATTAACAATTCAAGTAAAATATTCGATACAGATTTGATGGATATAACTATACATCATTTCTGAAAAAGTATAAATCATTTAAATGCTGCAGCAAAAAAGTTCAAGAATGAAATTGAAACGAAAGCTATTCGGAATAATTCAAAAAAAGTTATTGAGAAGTTAGTTTGTTTTCTGGTGGACTAGAAAAAGATAATAAATAATTGAAAAAGTTGAATTTAAAATATATATTTAACTAATTTGTGAAAAAGAAAAATCTTCCATTCAAGTCATTAGATTAAATTGACAGGAAAGTGCATACTATGTAAAAAGTGGATGTAGATACAGCAGTTGGGGTGTCTTACAGTACACGAAACAAGAAATGCAAAATATCTTATTCCAATTTTAGACAAAGATATTAAAATGTCAGATTAGTGCCAGCAAGTACGTTAAACATATGCCAGCTCCAGCAAAGATTTATTTTTTTGCGAATTCTTACAAAGTGTCTTATTACAATATACAAGATTTGCGAGCGTATCCCAATGAGGTATTTCGAAAATGAGTAAAATGGAAATGATTGGGCCTGGACAAGAGAATGCCAGAAGGCGTTTGATATATAAAAAGATCACATAAGAAAGAAACCGTAAATTACGGAAGTCATTAAAATAAACCCGAAAAAATGGTATTGAATCCATACGGAGCAAGGCTAAAAATAGGTGTGTGTTATGGTGTGATGTTCTCCTATAATTTTTCGGGTGTAGATGAACTCTTCAGAGACAATCAATGGAGTTGCGACTTACTGCCGTAGTAGTCATGGCGGCAGTCATTGGTGGCATTAATAGACACAGTATAGGACGCAGTGTTCCGTACTCCTGTAAATACACTCTTGAAATTATACCAACGTGTTCTCTTAATTATGATTGGCCCTTCAAGTTCACAACAGTAAATTCACATTTCATCTCAGTTGTTCGTTCTTAAGTATGTTTTTTTAATATTTTTAATATCGTAGAAACAAAATTTGATGTTAAAAAATATTTTTGAATAAATGCAATTTTTTTTTTAAATATTGTTGAAAATGATATCTCTTGTCCCCATGAGATTTCTCATGTTTTATTTAAAAATACAATCGAGTTATCTCCCTTACATTTTCAGCAACACCTTAGGTAGCGTCCGGTAATCTTTATAATAGTGAATGTAGATATAAAAGATTGATTTGGATACCATATGCATCGTAGGCAGGACAACAATGTATGTTTTTATATGAATATGTTCTCATAAAAAGACTCTAAAGTGCAAACGAAGACATGGGTTTCGAAAAACATACGAAATATGTGTTAACAAAAGCTGATACTTAGTGGGAAGAGAGTAATTGACGAATCAGGCTTTAGAATATTGATCTCAGCAAGTAAAGAGAATTGAAGAAATCAGGTGCTTTCCGGAAAAAAGGGGTGTTGCATCTTTGCATGTGAACACTCGAACGCGACGGTCAGCCAAAAGTCCTCCTCAAAAAACCCAGTGAGGGCGCATGATGTCTCCTCTCTCTCCCTCTCTATATCTTTCTGTCTGTTTCTCTGTCTTTCTCATTCAGTAACCCGCAGATAAACGTATATCGTACAAGATATACGTTTATCTGCGGGTTTCTAAATAATAAATCGTCTATTTGAAGTAAGCCCTGACGTTTATTTTAAGTTAATGAGACGGTGTGTATAAACATCTGTACACGTCTTAGCGAACCAAAAAATAAAACACATAAACCGAGTGCTAAACTGCTAAAGAACATGCATACAGTTGAAAATCTATCATACTATAGCTAAGAATGTAGCGAAAGATCCATCTGCACTGATCGTGTAAATACCTTTCTGTTCACTGCATATGTAAACATCTGTCAGGAATTTATTGAAGAACAATAGATATTCGCAAAAAAGTATTGCAACAATTATTTACAAGGACTCTTTAAATCCGTCAAATATTTGACGTAAAGGTAATTATACAAAAAAACATCCATCATTTGTTTAAAACAGTTTAGGTCAAAACAACATGATGGATATATAGTTACAATTATTGCCAATATTGAGATCTAGAGCCGATTAGAAAACACCAGAATATTGGATAAGACTGACTTAATCATGATGATTCGTGCTGAGTTAAAGTAATCGGAAATCTTATTTGTTGCTCAGTACACCTTGAAAGCCGTTCAATGTTAACTGGATAATAAAAACGGAGAAGTGGGTGTAGCTGATAAAAGAACAGATCATAGCCAGATCAAGAAGCTGCAAAAGTTAACGCGCGACACGATCTAGGCATGGCAATGTGCACTTTGGCGAGAATGATAAGCGCCGGATATCGACTATGACGAAAATGTAAAACAAGTATTTTTTCCACTTAAAAGTCGCGAATACCAATTACTAACCGTTAAAGCACATGAGAACCGCCCTCCGTAAACCAACAGACTTTTCAACGAGGTCACACACCCAGGCGATCCGGTGATCCTCTGATTTTCTTAAGACAAGTTGCTCAATTTCAGGATTATCAGTAGCTTGCCTACATTTCAGACGTCAGGATTACCAAATACCTTTTAACAGTATTTGCGTGTTTTACTAAGGAAGTTCACGTCATGCACCCCAATATTATCGAGAAGGGACTCAATTCAGATGGCTATATTGTTTTGTTTCTCTTGTAGCCGAGAATAGGGTGTCTGCAGGAAAGTAATATATATGGCAGCAAGACTCATTTCGGTATCACATTCCTGGAAAAACCTGGCAGTTTCTGTCTACGAACATCCTCGATATCACCAGTACAACCCTATGGTTTCCAACGGGTCTCATACTGATTCTATAGACTATTATGTGTAGGGGCACAGTCAGGTAAGACAACAACCGAGGTAACACCTACAACACCAAGTACCTGCTGATTGTCACAATCGTGAATGTACAGGTGCATGTTTCGCCTGTTAAATGTGGTGTAGGCTTTGGGCGGCTTCCTCTAAGATATGCACTTTGACTCTTTAGAATACATCTTTAGAATACATCAATTATTAACCAAGATGTGACGGCATTTTTTCCTTTCGAAAAATTATAAAATCTACATAGAATATACTGTAAATCTTATTTATATAAATGTTTAGGTTTATATATATATATATATATATATATATATATATATATATATATATATATATATATATATATATAAATATATATATATATATATATATAAATATATATATATATATATATATATATATATATATATATATATATATATATATATATCTCCGGGGACATAGAACCAACATTGGTGATGTAGAACTTTTCTCCTGACAATCCTAGCACTAAGTGAAACAGACCTTCAATACTAAACCTCCTCTCACCACTTTGACCTGACTGACTACCTCCCACGCAGCATTAAAGACTCTGACAAACATATGCACGGGCTAGGAGTTTATGTTCGGAACACCTCACTGACTAGAGAACATAGTTTAACATCTGATGATCGATCCTACATGTGCTTAATTTTACTTTCTCTTGCAGCGTTAGTTATTTATATTTCTTATACCGTTCACCTTCGACCCAGGAATGTACCCTGCTAAACTCCTTCTCTGAAATCATAGATATATTCCTCTCACTTTACTCGAAATCTTAGATACATGTATTTTGGGATTTTACTCCACACCACCTTGAATGATTGGGATTCTCCAGCTTTACTGACGCAGCCGGAAACTCTACGCATAATTTCTCGTTAGCTCACTCCCTTTCACAGACTGTCGTTTTCCCAACCTGCATACCCGATCGAGTAGACCAGCAAGCCTCACTTCTTGACCTGTTCTTGACCTCACTGTCTGAGACTTGTGGGAGGAAAGCCCATAAACCGCTCGAAAATGCTGATCACATTGTTGTAATGATTTATATAACCTTAAAAACTCTACATAAGCTGATGAGCCGTGCTTGAAACAACGATATACTACGGGTAGGCTGATTTTGAGTCCATCAGAGTTCACATCAACGACGCCAGATAGAGTGAAAACTTCTCACTCTCTATGATCAATGTGTCAATGAGTAAACTGAATGGGTCAAATAAGGCATTGAATCTTATGTCACATGCGAAAATTTTTCAGCCAACCCAACTCTCCTCAAGGGTTCACCTCGAAATGTGCAGATGCAATTGCTGATAAGCAGCAAGCATTCCGAAAATTAAGCCGCCATGAGTCAACTGCGAATAGACATAGATGTAAAGAGTCAAGAAATAATTGTAAGGCAGTGATAGGTGCAGAAAAGAGAAAGTATACAGAGATAACAAAAAAACTACACTCTCGACTCAGAAACACCCTCCCTAAATTTTCAATTGCAGACCGAAGCCACACCTGAAAACCTGGTCATCACCATATCCCAGGTCAGGGATATCATAAAAGACCTTGACATCTTCAAAGCTTGTGGGCCTGATCTTATACCTGTAATAGTAATAAATATATACTTTGCAGAATTGGCACCTCTCCTCTCCAAACTCTATAACATATGCGTCGCTGAATCTTGCTTCCCCGATAGGTGAAAAATTACCTCTGGGGTACCTGTTTTCAAGAATTATGAGGATAGAACTGATCCACAGAACTACCGCTTAATCGGTCTACTCCCGATATTTGCTAACATCTTTGAATCCTTAATCTATATATCGATAGTTCAGCACTTAGTTAATGCTAAACGTCTTTCAGAACGCCAGTATGGATTTAGACAAACACGATCTACTGCGGATATCCTAACGGTCATCTCTGAACGCATATATCATACACTGGAGAAGGAAGGTGA
This sequence comes from Sepiola atlantica, assembly GCA_963556195.1. Taxonomy (NCBI): domain Eukaryota; kingdom Metazoa; phylum Mollusca; class Cephalopoda; order Sepiida; family Sepiolidae; genus Sepiola; species Sepiola atlantica. Next base: position 132,655,332 of record OY744517.1, read on the forward strand.
AGCTAGAGCAGTAGTACTTGATATATCCAAGGCCTTTTACAAGGTATGGCATGAAGGGATTCTCCTTAAAACATCGCTCATATGGTATTGCTGGACGAATATTTAATATAATTAGATCCTTCCTAACCAAAGGAAAAATCCAGATTGTCCCCGATGTGCCGTTACTCTAAGCAACATGTCATAAATGCAAGTGTATCCCAGGGATCCATCCTTGGACCTTTATTGTTCCTGATTTTCATTAGCGCAATCCCTGGTGACGCTTTACTCTCGTCATGTGGGTAAAACGGACGCGATCATAATCGAGGCAATTGCTGAATCCTTACAAAAGTTCATTCAGGCTGTAGTTGATTGGAGTCATAAATCGTTGGTAACTTTTAATGCCGCAAAGACAAAGTTATGTTCATTCAATAACTACAAACAAACTCTTGAACCACCGATGTTAATGGCAAATAACACTCTACCTGAGAGTTCAACATTCAAACTCTTCGGCTTAACATTCACAGGTAGCATGAATTGGAACAAATACATTGATAACATTGCCAACGCTGCAGCAAAGAAAGTGGGCTCCCTCTACGATGCTAGTAAATTTCTCACACCTGTCATTATCCTGTATATCGGCAAAACCAGCATCCGTCCATGTATAGAGTATTGTTGCCACATCTGGTCCGGTGCATCAGAAACTAGTCTCTCCGACTTAAACAAGGTCAAAAAAGAGTCGCCAACTAAATAGGTCCCTCACTGTTTATCAAGCTCCAGTCCCTGTCCACCCGCCGCAATGTTGCATCCTTGTGCTTCTTTTACAAATACTTCGATGGATTGTGCTCCGATGAACAAGCTGTTCTGGTGCCCTTTCGACGTAAATACACTAGAAAAACTCGGCAATCAGCAAAATCCCTTCCATTCACTGTGGAGGTCCCAAAATGCCGAAGAGCCTTCTATCATTACAGCTTCTTACGTTGTGCTGCCGGCATCTGGAACTTCCCCTGCTCCATGCTTCCCCGACTGTACCTACATGCAGAGGTTTAAAACTTAAGTAAACAGACATCTCGCTGCACGATTCCGAATTTGGGATGACACTCAAAACATACACCCTAATTCTCAGTAGCCGTTATGTCTACAGTGGCGGTCTGCCTTGTTTAGGGTGAAATATGTTATATATATATATATATATATATATATATATATATATATATATATATATATATATATATAGGGTGACTCAAAAAATAAACGGGCCCCGTGTACACTTTATGTGATATCTCCTTTATTTATTAATCGATTGCCCTTATCTTACAGGACATGGCAGAATCAACGACCGTGAGTACACCAAGACCTCAGATGGAGCTGGGATAAAGAATACACTGTGTTAAATTTTACTACAAGACAGGCTCGTTTAAGAAAACCCAGGAGAGTTTCATGCATCAGTTCGGATGTGAAAAGGCTCCACCCAAAAGCAGAATTCAGAATTGGGTGGACCACTTTGAGAAGTATGGAACCGTGGAGAACTTCAACGCTGCCAGTGATAACCGTCCAAACCACTCAGCACGTCCCAAGAAGCGGACAGCCGAGCTGGTCGAAAGTGTGAGAGAGTCTCTCCAGGAGAGTCCGAAACGATCTGTGCTTAAGCTAAGTCAATCCCTCGGTATCTCCCGTGAGACTTGCAGGAGAGTGCTGGTGAATGATATCAGGGCTTACCCATACGGAATACAGACGCTGCAGACCCTTACAGCCACAGAGGAGCGCTATGGCAGTCAAGATGCTCGATAAGATCGAGGAGACACAAGGTTTCCTTAACCTCCTTTGGACCTCAGATGAAGCCAACTTCCATCTTGACGGAAAGGCAAACTCCAAGACAAATGTCTTCTGATGGTCCTCCAGACCCAATGAAGTAGCCGCTAAGCCCCTGCACTCTCCTAATTGCACGGTGTGGGCTTCAATCTCGGTCAGAGGTATCATAGGACCAATCTTCATCGAAGAATCTGGCGCAGCAGTGATAGTCACAAAGGAGCAGTATATGGAGGTCCCCAAAAGGTTCAAGAATGAGCTCCGGACCCTTTACCCGTCGCTCATGAGCAAGTTCTGGTTCCAGCAAGACGGAGCAAGTTCTCACACCTCAACCTGTCCCGAAATTGGCTGAAAGAGAACTTCGGAGGTCGCGTGATCAGTCTCAAGACTAATTTTGAGTGACCACCACATAGCCCAGACGTAAGCCCCCAGATTATTTCCGTTGGGGCTATCTTAAGGACAGAATGTATGCAGGGAAACCCAGAACCATCACGGAACTCAAGGAAGCCATCAGGAAGGAGATTAAAGCCATTCCCAATTCAGTCTGTAAGAACGTCATGGACAACTTCGTTCTGTGCCTCAAGAAATGCACGGAGCTAAAAAAAAGTCCATCTAGAACACATGCTGTAGAACGGAGAAAAAAAAGGCCAAATACCCTAGTGTTTTGATATGATGTTGTGAATATAATAAACTAGTTATGCCCCAAAATTTCTTTCATTCGAACGAAACACTAAGAAACGGGGCCTAATTAGATTTGGGGCCCGTTTTTTGGGGTCACTCTCTATATATATATACATACATACGAGGTCTGTTTTAATTTAGTTGTTTTCAGTGCGAAATAAAGAGGATATAGCGGCGCCACTCTACACAATGTAGGAGAACACCTTCATGCGCATGTGTGAATTTTATTACCGCCTTCTCTCACGTTAGTCGCTGCCTGTTGGTTACTAAGTGAGGTGCTACACAACGTATTCGTCGAATTAAAGAGTCTCTCAAGATGAGTTGACGTGTTGAGCAAGGGTACCGCATAAGATGTTTGCAAAAGCTTGGTGATTCTCAAAGCAAAAAAATTCGTAAGATTCAGCAAGTGTTTGGAAAAAATGCGATGAGTGTAACACAAATTAAGGAGTGGTTTAACCGATTCAAAAATGGCCGCACATCGGCGGAGAGTGACCAGCGTTCTGGCAGGCCCTAAACTGCTCGGAGTGCTGCTGTTGTTTAGAGTGTGCGAAATTTGGTGATAGAAGATCGTTGTTTAACCGTGCGGAAGATCGCCCACGACGTTGGAGTGAGTAATGATTCCGCACATGCAATTGTGGGTGATATTTGAACATGCACAGAGTGGCTCGGAAATAAGTGCCAAAGTTATTGAGTTAAAAACAAAAGGACCTCCGTTTTCAAGTTGCACAAGACCTTCTGGAAACTGCTCAAACTGATCTTGGATTTCTGAACACCGTGATAAGTGGAGATGAGTCATAGGTGTACGAGTTCGACCAAGAAACAAACAGTCATCGCAATGGAATCATCCCAAATCCCTAAAGCCAAAAAAACGCGACAGGTTTGAAGCAAAATCAACATGATTCTGACTGTCTTTAATATCCGTGGGATTGTTCATCACAAACACGCACAAACAGTGACAAAGGAGTACTATCAAGATGTTCTCCGGCGTCTCGGTGATGCAATTCGGCGCTACATATCAGACATGTGGACGGTGAAAAACTGGCAACTGCATCACAACAACGCCCCCGCACATTGATCCAAAATAATCTAACACATCTTGGCCAAACATTGAATTCAAGTCGTTCTCCAACTTGCCTACCTTCTAGACATGGCCGCTTGCGACTTCTAGATGATTCGAAAATTGAAAACGCCACTGAATGCTTCCCGTTTTAAGACTAGAGAAGAGATAATGCAGAACGCAGGGGGGGGGGGCGATGAACAGCATTACAAACGAAGACTTCCAGGCATGTTTCCGGCAGTGCATTGATCGTTAGGCTAAGTGTGTGAAAGCACAAGATGTCTACTTTCAAGGGGATTTTAGTCAATACCCTGTAAGGTATTTTAAATACTTTTTTCTGACCTAAGGTCGGATACTTATTAGACTGGCTTCGTATATATACCCCGATCATTTTTAATTTTGAAACACAGCTTTTAGGTGTAAAGGGGTCGTAAAGTGGGAACGATTTAATCTATGTTAGTTTTGATGCAAAGCGATAAAAGCGGGGTTACGCCGTTCGTCAGTTTTGGGATACTTTTAATTTTTGTGAAATTTCAACAACACTTATTGGACATATACTAATAGAGATTTCTCAAATTTCACTTTCTCTGATTATTCTATATGATTTTAACGATGCCTAATATGAGCAAAACATCCCATTTAAAGATTCAAAATTCACAGATTTGCATTGATTTTGATTACTATAAAGCAGACACCAATTAAGCACGATCTCTTGCATTTTAATTTATATTTTAATAAAAATTGGAATAGTATCCTCGACATGAAGTTTAATATAATTATCATAAAATTTGTGCTGAACTGTTTTGTTTCAGGAATTAATTTTTATATATACATACAATTTTCCTACGTCGTGAGTTGAACACTATATGACATACTATCTATGTTAGTCCACTGCTTTCACAATATAGATATGTATTCTCTTTCATTTCTTGTGTTGATTGTTGGTGGCCGTGATGGCAGAATTGGGCTGCCAATTCAGTTGGCACGTTGTTACCAGGGTCAAATTCTTCGAGCATCAGTAATCATTATTTCTCTAACACTGTTGCATGCGAAAGCAAGCAACACTAGTGTATGTAGGTAAAAATAATTAATATATATATATATATATACATACCTATATATGTTTAATAACAATAGTATGTATATATATATATATATATATATATATATATATATATATATATATATACATACAATTTTAGACTTCAAATTTGGTATACTTTTACGGACCGATTCGTTCACAGAATGACATTCAACATTTGTATGCCTGTTCCAGATCTTTCATCTATGGACTCCTCAGAAACGAAGAGGTCTTCTTTCTGGAAAAATACAAAATACAAACAACGCATATTAATAACATGTTCACTCGAAGAGAGATATAGAAAACTGTACCCAGAAAGAGCAGTCATCTTATTAACTAAGTAATACTAATCTTGTATGTTCCATTGTGAACGAAACGGTCCGTAAAAATCTACCGGAGATTTTGTTTTGTAATAAATGATGAGTAAAATGAATAAAATCTTGGTCACTGGAATGTAGCCTAGTATTTTTAATTCATATATGTACTGTTTTTATATGCTACATATCATCTAAGTGTTACTTCGAAAATGGTTGGTCTTTAAAAAAATACTAACTATATGCAACAACATATTTCCCCACATCTGAAACTCATCCTTTCTCTATCTCCTTCTCTCTCTCTCTTTCCCTCTCTCTTTCCAAGTATATATTTAAATCTTGCTTTAAAAATAATCGTTACGGTTTTTATGTTCTTACATATGCTTCTGAATGTGAGATTTACTTAGATCTCAATACGTGTGGTGGTGTATTCCTAGATAAACTTTTGTCATCAGTTTACAAAAAATAGAGTTTAAAATAACTTCCTTATATAAGAATAAAATTGAAGGTTGCTTTTAACTCGTATAGTGCTTTGGCTATTTCCGAGGTGAATTCGATAGTCGATATCTTAGACTAACTCGGTAAGTTACTAACTCTTCTGGATACACATTCCTTACAACTATCTACATTTTAATATCCTGCATAGTAATATATTATTTAATGATCACATAAGCCCTAACATTTGATCCCTTTTTTCTGTAGATCACAATCATTTTGACTACTATATATGGAGCGTAGTTGAAAGAATATATAAAGCAACCTCATAACACTAAATCATTCTCAAATGGCTCTATGTCTCTATAGTAAAGGTAATAACTAATGGGAACACGAACCGCTTAATCCTAGCATGTATGTAGGTCATAACTCGCATAAAAAATATTCATAGAAACTAAAATAGAGTTGAATTACAAAGATTTCCAAACAATATATTTATTATTAAGCTTACAAAACATGTATTTTAATTAAAGTACATTAACATCTGTTTGCTAAGAGTTATTTTGTGTATGTATGCATATGTCTTCAAATACGGTACGCACGCTCTATTGTGACGATCAGAGCCGATTATAACTTCCACCTAATATCAATTGAGTTTTAACGTTGTCCAATTAAAATTTATTCGTGAAAAATGCTATAGATATCCTTTTAACAGTAAATACAAAAAAACACTGTCGGTATATTTTCCATATGTTGTTTCTGTTGTATATAAAGAGGCTTATGATGTAAGACTTCGAGTTGTTGGCATGTTTCGAGCGTGAAGTGTGAGGTGTCTTAAGAGCGTTTCCCCGGGTTATACTTTAAAATTAACAAGAGACGTTCCATGAATTCTGACGAATTCAGAAAAGAGAGGTGCATTTAAATAAGAAGATAATACCATGGCTTATGCGACGTTTTTGCTGCTTAGAAAATAAGTAAAAGTAGATTCGCAACCATATAAATTGTTTGTCTTGTCATTGAAACCAACGAGCCCAACCATTCACCTGTGAGAGGAATTAAAAATGACGGACACTAAATAGACGGAGAAGGAGACGAAAACGCAATGTAGCATTAAGTTAAACAAGTTTTTATTGCTAAAATGAAACATCTATCTACATATTGAAAGAAAAGCAGATAGATGCGCATATCTTGTTTATGCTTTTCTGATTAACACACCTACCCAGATGGAGGAAAGGTAAAAGAAAGCTAACATATACTTCTATAAACCTTTATTATAAAACTAGAAAATACAATATTATAAAACCAGAAAATACGATATTATAAAACTAGAAAACACAATATAGTACACGTAGAAAATATAATATAACACAAGTAAAAATATAGTACGATGAATGTAGAAAATGCAATATAATAAATGTAAAAAACTATAGTAGGATAAATGTATAACGTATGGTATGATAAAGTAGAAAGGATAGTAGCATAAGAGTAGGAAATATAGTTTAATAAATTAGACAAATTCTGCGATATGTTTAGATTGTTTAAAACAGGGACAAGTTTGTTTCTAAAGCATTTACATTTAAAATAATAAAAAAGACACACTCCAAGATTAATCTCGTTCTCTTCACTTTAGTTTCTTCTCTTTCGCCTTCTCTTCCTTTTTCTATCTTTTTTATCTCTGTCTGTCTGTATGTCTCCCTCTAAATCACTTTCTCTCTCTCTCTTTCTCTCTCTCTCTCTCTCTCTCTCTCTCTATATATATATATATATATATATATATATATATATATTAGACTATGGAAATATATTTATGGCAATTAAGCTACACAGAGGCTCCCGCGTGTAATACCCGGGGGAATCTTCAGGCTAAAATGCATGGAGTTATTATTGCTGGGTAGTTTTATATACACGGCTAGCTAGTTAACACATCAGATTGTCTTGTTGTCTCAGCCAATTCTCGGGCTTCCCGCGAACTAATGTTTTGTGGTGTTACTTCCTATATCCTGTTCTATTGTTCTGTTTTCTATAGATTGACCTATATCCTGTTTTCTTTTGTTGTGTCAATGTAATTGGTGAATTTATATATATTTCCTTCTCGCTCCGGGTTAAATAGTGTTTCTACTGTGGTGATATGTACTACTGTTTATAATGGAATATTCTATTCCCGTTATTCTGTCTTTGTAAATAACCTTGGCTATTAATAAATACAGGCAGATTGTTACAGAAATGTATATTTTAGAGAAACAGTGTGAGGGTCTTACAGCATGCAGTGGGAGTGGGTGAAAATTATAGAAAGTTGATTCACTTAATTAATTAATTGAAAATCACTGTTAATTAAAAAAATTAAAATATAATTTTTCAAACATAACTCCATGCATAAACTTATGAATATTTTAGAATGTATGTTGTGATAAAAATATATAGGAAATACTAACATAGACAGAAACATGAGCCTAACCCCGATATAAAAACGTGTTCTTACAACTTCAGCTTGAAGAACAAATTTCATCTGCATAAAATAAAATTTAAAATAGTTCTGTATTCTTAACCTAATAATAAGCAATCTACGTTTTTTTAGTAATTCAGACTTAAGTGGTTGTGTATAATTAGAAGTTATAACAGATAAATCATTTTAAATACTTGACTTTAACCGAGATAACGGGCCTGTCTATTTCTTCGTTATGAACACTTCACGGTCGCCATCTTCAATTACAGACATATCCACGTTTACAGGTATGAGGTTCCTCATAAAGTTAATGTAAGAGGAATTTAATTGATGCTGAATATTACACGAAAATAAAATAGTTCTCTGGTTTTCTGTTATTTAAAAAGGTTTAGTTTGTTTATAAAAATAGTTTCCATGCAGGATCATGCATCCAGACTTTTATTTAATACAAACACGCGTTTGAACACATTTGTTGTAGAGATAGTTTCTAATTGTGTTATCTTTCTTGCGATAGCTTAAGACTAAGAGGATTTCACGTCAATATTAATTAGACATCCACAATATAGTATTTATACAAGGGTCGACATGTTCAGTGAGACGACACGCGACCACAAGGCAAAAAACAAGTATATCAAGTATCCTGTGTTTTGAATATATCTCTCGGGGTTCCCGTGTATTTCTGCCTCGCTCCGTTGCCGAACTTGTCAAAACAAATCTAACCAATGTATATGATTGAAAATCAATTCTTGTCGTCAATTCACCTAATACTAAGTTACGCCGTCAATGGGCAAGTACATACGTGTATGTAAACCTTTGAACATAGATCACAATAAAATGAGTAAACCCGACGTTTTATAATGAACTCAGAAATGTTCAAGTCTAAATTAAAAATATAAAATATAAAAACATGAACTTTGAATAAAATAAATGATCAAGGTATATTAAAAAAAACAAATAAACATAAAGAATAAAAATATTAGAAACTTGAACTTACAAGAATTGCAGCTCTACATTAAATGAGCTCAGTTTCAAATTCAGAAAGATCAATTTCACTTTAAGGAAAATCTCAAGTTCAAATTTAATAGGGTCAACTTCAACTCAGAAAAATCGCAAGTTCAAACAAAAATTAGCATCGAATTCAAATTCAAATAGATCAACTTCAAATTCAGAAAAACTATCTTGAAATAAAGAAAATCAACTTAATAATTTTCTCTACTAACTTTTTTGGTATTAAACTTTAAAAAAGGTATTTTGGGAAAGATGCGAGTTTGAGGAGATGATACATTTTACGGTTCATAAAAAATTACAAATTAAAAAAAAACGTTATATATATTTACCCCTTTAATGTTAACATTTACCAAAAAAAATAATGTCCTTTGTTTCTCACCATTTCCAGAATACATATTTCAAAATTCATAATGATCCATCCATTAGTTTAGGAGATTTAAGGTTTTTGGTAAAGTTTACAAAAAATAATGTACACATGTTACTAATCGCGTTGCAGAGTATCCAATTTTTTAAAATTATGATGATCGGTTTACTATAAAAATAACAATGATGATAATAAATTTAGGCAGGCACACTTAGATGTTAAGATTTATAAAAAGAAAAACATAATGTATCCGTGTTATATATATATATATATATATATATATATATATATATATGTATATATATATATAATATATGTATATATATATCAATATATTATATATATATATATGTATATATATATATGTATATATATATGTATATGTATATATATATATATATATATATATATATATATATATATATATATATATATATATATAAATTTATGTCTAAAACTTATTTTGAAGACATATATTTCAAAATTTCTTTAAGTATTACAATATAACTTTCTTCATAGTACGCACATCCACACGTATGATGAGAGGTGTATATATACATATAAGTATTAGAGCCGACCTACGCAAATAAACTTGCATTTCTGTGCTGGTCCTGTTCAACGGGGCTACCCATCAATAAATATTAAACTCGCTTAAATAAATTACAAATCGAAAATGTTTCTATTTTTCTCCTTTTCTTTTTTAAAATTTATTTCTGATAGTTAATATTTAGTTGATAGACACACACGCGTATTAACTTGCGTAGGCTTCTCTTAAATGTATGTGAATTTATTCATAAGATTCTACTTTGTATTAAGCACTTTTGAAAAAATATTGCTTTTAAGTTCATTTCATCAAGATATTTGAAATTAATTTATACATATATATATATATATATATATATATATATATATATATATATATGCATACATATGTTAGTGTGTGTGTGCGTGTGGGTATTATAAAACATTGACTGATAAATCAGTTATACACGGTATATGTAGCCCTACAGGTTTTGTTTCCATTCTTTCTATGAAACCATAGTTATCGATGGTAGAAAAAACGAATGTATAGTGTTAATTGAAGTTTAAAATGTATATGCTCCACTACAAGTGATTAAACACTCTTATTACTTCTCTTGTAACACTACATTACATAATATATATATATATATATATATATTGTTACACACACACACACTCATATATATATATATATATATATATATATCAATGTTTCAAAATCATACTTTATTAGGAAGACGCCCTTTACGTGCCATTAACCACCGTATTCTTCTGCACACATTCATTTTATTTTTCGAATATTAATTCCTTGTAAATGTTGTATGACCCGATTTGAATTGGGTAGACATTTTATTTGGTATTCTCATTACTTATTTTCAATGAATTTATTGCAAAAGAATGTTGTATTGGAAAAAGGAGAGTTTTCTTTTTCTTTTTTATGAATTTCTTTACCTACTTATTAATCTAAGCTGACTCTGGCTTTCAGTGGCAGACATTTTTTTCATTTAGTTTGAAAATATCTTGAAATCAAAAGCTTCTTTCACAACTTTTGTCAATATTCGTGACGTTCATCTATTTCAAACACACCTTCTTTTCTTTATTATTGTTTTATTTACTCCGATTTCTTTCATGGTATTTATAAAGTTTCTTGAAAAGAAATTAAACCTGAACCAATCAGGTTTTTTGTGGGGAAGAAAAATAAAGCAGAAAATATATAGACGTAATATTTTGTGTTGAAACCCGATTAATATCCTTTTTAACGTATTTGTGGTTAAGAAAAAAATAATATCCGTATATGTTACTGTTTGAATGTGATTCAATACGAGTGTATGTATTTGAGTAATGAGGTTTAGTCTAACTTACAACGAATTTTTATTCTCATTGCGTTCATTATATTCGCAATGATTTTGTCTTCTTCAGATGCTTGATTAGTAAACGATAATCTCTCGAGAAGGTTTAGTTAAAGCATTTACGAACGGTCAAAACTCTTGATAAAAAATACGTTACGGCCGTTTTTTACTGGTCTCACAATGCGAAATGGGTTGAAGCAGAAATAAAGAATCAAAATAAGAAAGTGTTACATTTATATATATATATATATATATATATATATATATATATATATATATATATATATGGGAAGAGAAGGATGAAGGTAATCCGACGTGATGGGAAAATGAAAAAGGAAAACCAAAAAAATGGATGTTTTTTTATGTGTACATCCATTTTTTGGTTTTCCTTTTTCATTTTCCCATATATATATATATATATGTGTGTGTGTTTGTGTGTGTGTGTAACGCTGTCGTATTTTGATTCTTCAGCAAGACAGCATAACTCAAAATATAACCAATATGTTTATACATTTTATGTACGTCTTAACCTTGAAATTATCACAACAATTATATCGCATTTTAAACGAAACGTCTACACATATCACTGCTTTACACCTCATAACAATCTATGTAAACATTCTTATTAACTATGTGGATAATATATGTGGATGGTGAAGTTATTCAGATTGTTCGGAAACTGTGTTACTTGGGTGATATCATTGGAGCACAGGAAGGAGCAAGAGTTAGTGTACTAGAATGAATTAGGAGTGGATGGAGTAAGTTCAGGAATTTTTTCCCATTAGTAATCAGTAGAGTCTTACCACTGTCGATCACAGGAAGCGTCTCTCAGACATGTGTAAGTAGAGTGATGGTGTATGGAAATAGAAAACTCGCATGGAATGGGTGAGGATATGCGTGGCATGGAGAGAACTTGTATGACAATGATACAATGTATGTGGTATGTGAGTCTTAAAGACAGACTTACATCTACTGAGTCCAGAGCAAGATTACATTTTAACAGAATAGAGAGTTGTGTGCAAGACAGTAAGCTCAGATGTTATGGCCACGTTGAAAAAGCTATTGTGTTAGTAGATGTGTTCACGTGTAAAAAGCTATTGTGTTAGTAGATGTGGTCACGTGTAAAAAGCTATTGTGTTAGTAGATGTGGTCACGTGTAAAAAGCTATTGTGTTAGTAGATGTGGCCACGTTGAAACGGCTATTGTGTTAGTAGATGTAGAACAACTGAGAAAAGCCAAATTGAACATGGGAAGATGTGATAAAGATAGACGTGACTCGAACGAAAGATAAATAAATATTTGTCAGAAATTAGATAGCTTGGAAGTTAAATTCTAGAAGCTGACTCAGACATGTCAGAATGGAAACCAAATATGATAATAAATGAGAGGCCTCTCGTTTTTTAGATCACCCGGTATAATCTTGTTACATAAAATGCAATTAAATTCCTGCAATTAACAAAAACATTATAATGTTTCAGAAAATTAATATAATAAATAGTTTAACCCAGAACTATGTTTTTAATTATGAGTCAACACTTTCAAAACTAAGATCCACTCAGATATAATGGTTAAAAAGATCGATAACTTGTCGGTTGAATGATTAAGAATAGTGTAAGCGGATTTAACATGATTAATTGAATTAATACAATTTAATTATTTTTGAGAATCGATTATGACAAGTATTTGTTAAGATCAGATTTTAAATTGACAATGTCGTGCCTTCATGGAAACATTCACGTGGTAACGTATTCCTCAGATGAGAATTTCTTTTAAAAAGACGTAGTTTATAGAAATTCCATTTGATGCCAGGCCCACGGTGGAATAAAGGAATATTTCAGTTGTGAAAAAGTTCTTGCTGTGAATGTCTTCCAAGGGAGAACAAGAGATTGAAGATCCGTCAAGCATCTTACGTTGACATAAATATAGAGTAGAAAAAGAATAATAATATATCATCTCTGATAAAGATGCGGTAGAGACAGAAGAAAGTATCCGGCTAGATTGTGCAATTGATTTTGTAAACTGTCACAGCAGAGAAGAGTGTAGTGAACAGATTCTTTTCAGGCCTAGGTACAGTACTCCATTTTAAGACGTAGCTGATTCTTGAATGGGTCGATAATTCAACCGAAAGGCAAGTACTAATTACTGATGAATTTGATTTGATAGCATTCGAAAGATAAGGTCATGTTGATCAGTATACTTACAAATTTAGCTCAGTGATAGAAATGTGGATGTTTGATTTTGCTACCCGTGTCGCACATATAGATGATGACGATTAATTCGGAAGAAAACATTCAATAAAAATGGGAAAGACAATTTGAATTTTATCTATCTGAATTTGAGCTTACTTGGTTTATGATTGTATTTCGTCTAAGTTGAAGTTGAGCTTTTACATATTGAGTTGGATTTTTTTAAGTTAATATTTTTACATTCCAATATTATTCCTCTCAATTTAAATGTGAGTACATTACATTTTAAGTTGCGATATTTTAAAGTGACTTTGAGCGATTTTTATTTGAAGTCGAAATGTTTTGTTTTTCGAGATGATTTTTAAGAATTTCATGTGGACTATTTCAACTTGATCTTTTTTATCTGTAATTGAAGTGTAGCTCATTTAATTTGAAGCTGCTATTTTGAAAAATTGAATTTGACCCATTGTAAATTTAAAGTTGAGATGTTATTGTTATTGAACTTCAGCTATGGTTATTTGATCTCATATCATTTCAGGTTGCGATTATGTTATTGAATCTGACCTATTTAAAATTCGAAGTAGAGATATTCTTTAAATTGAAATTGATTTATTTGTATTTGAGCTCATTACATTTGAGGTTGCGATTTTTTAAAAAATGTAATCCGACCCATTTTAAATTTGAAGTTCCGTTTTCTTCAAAATAAAAATTGATCTATTGTAATTTGAGCTCAATTTATTTGAGGTTCTGATAAAAAATAGATCTGACCCATTTTAAATTTGAAGTTAAATGTTTTCTTTAAATTGAAATTTATCTATCTTAATGTGAGCTCATTTAATTTGATGTTTCGACGTTTCTAAGTTAAAATTGATATTTGTTCATTTGAATTTTATATTTCTTTTACATTTGAACTTGAAATGTATTTAATTCAAAGTTCATTTTTTCTTCAATTTTATATTTTTAATTTGGACTTCAACAGTTTTAAGTTGATGATAAAACATATTTTTCATTTCTATGTGCTTTATGTTCGAATGTGAACACACAGACGCCCATGTGAATTAAGCGATGCTGTTATGAAGAAAATGGGCAACAAAAATTGATTTTAAATCTAAATGATTGGTCAGTCAGGGGAGTAGAAATAATTCATGACTGAGGCAATTTTTTTTAGCCTAGCCAGAGGGTTTTTTCTTGGGAGCTGGATACCTCTCACATAAAAAAAACTGACCTTGTGTCTAAATTTGTTATCATTTGGAGGAAAGTAAATAGAAATTCTGAACGACTTTAAGGCCGGATCATCCGTTCTGTTCTATGCAAAATTCTTGGTGGATACTTCTGACTGTATCGTGCTAATATACCATTAATTAGCATGCATACGTTTTTTAGCTCTTTCTGTACTCAGGTGCAATATTTGGTCAGAAGGAGAGAAAGATATATATAACTAACATTAGGCATATTTGGTGAACGACATGCCAACAGGTGTAATTGTTTCAACCTCTAAACGGATTTTACCAGAATGCTTCTCGCGCACGTGGGTTGGTTTTCACCCTTATATCATTTGTTCCGGACTGTTGCTCCTACACGTGAGTTTGTTTACTCTCCTAAACCAATTTTCAATGACTGCTCCTCGCACATGTGGGTTTATTTTCACGCCTAAACAAATTATCCCAGACTATTATTCGCATACGAACTCCCTGACTACCGTTTCTCATCTTGCGCCCACGTTTTCTCATGCATTACTAATTGCAATGTCTAACCTTCTTTTAATTTACACCCTGTCCCAGTCCTATTCAATGCCATCTCAATATGTAATACGCTGAAATTAAACCATAGAAAAACATGAACTCCTCATTATTCTGAAAAATATATTCCTTTATGTTTATTTCGTGATGAACAAGTTACCACAAAAAGTAGTCATTCAGCACAGTACAGCATTATGATCGGCGTAATTTTGTTGTGGCTGTTGCTGTTGCTGTTGATGTTGTTATGGAAATAGTCGGATCTGTTCATAGACTTCACGAAAATTGTGTTCAGGATTGTCAGATAATCATGAATTTCTGCTCATTGACCGCAGCAATTCGTTTACATGTAAAATGACAGGTTTTTACTCCCGAGACCGAGAACATCAAGTATATTATGTTGCATACTGGCTGGGAAGTGTTGGCCCAGACCACACAAAGAAAATGACACATAAGCGACATTGTCACACTTGATCCATTGATTTTAAGTTTCGTACCAGGCACGGCTTTGCTTTTCACACACAGAAGCAGATACAACCAGAGAATCCTGATGCTTAGTCATCATGGATGTCTACCAGATCCCTGTTAGTCGGGTAGCTCTGTGACAACCCTGTTGTGACGCGGCTTGACACGGTGAGAAGGGATTGGATTTAGGGAAGGGTGATCTTGTTTTTGTTAAACGAGTCGAACTTCTCCATAAAGATCCCGAAGAACGTGCCTCATGGTTCTCAAGTCTTAATAAAGTGTTCTTAGTTCCTTGTAGTTATGTGTTAACCTGCACGATTGCAGGTGTTTTACTGCCAACACCGAGAAGAGCTAAGCTCAGTGGTTGCATGCGAATTCGAGGAAGGTTTTGGCCAGAGCACTCATAAGAATGGCGCAAAAGCAATGTTATCACTTTCACTTCATTCACGTGAGTTTGCACGCATGACAACTGTTTGGTTGACGTATGCGGAGGCAGAGACGACAGGGGATGACTGATCCTGATGTCTAATTCTCCTGGATGTTCACCAAAGCTCTGTTAACTTGGTAGCTTCGACACAACCACATTACCAGCTTCTACGACGGTGGGGAACGGTTGCATTTTAAGGGGTTTATTCTGTTGTTTTCATTGGTTACTTGGATGTCTAGGTTACTGTACATTGCAGAATATAGTATATCCAGGAGGGGTCAGGTGAAATGTGCCAACATTTATAAGTGGAAGTGATGCTAATACACTAACGGAGCACGCACATGGTACATTTAGGTTGTCAGTCGTCGTCGTTACACGATGCATCACGGCTACCTCCCTATTTATCTATGAAAAAAAAACGTCAATAATAAATGTTGGTCAGCACATATTCTCTTGTTGATTTTAATTCTAGAACAGTTGTGCATTTAGGGCATATATTTATGAGTTTCAGGTAGATACACTGACATTCAGCGATAATTAATACGAACTCCTGTGTATTCTAGCTTCCGAACATGGACCCTATTTTACAATATGTATTCATTTATTCATTTATTTATTTATTAATTTAATTTCCGAAATTTTTAATTTTCAAGCTTCAAATGAAATTAAAGGGGTAGACTTTTTGTAAAACAGCCTTGTCCGTCTTTAAGGTAATTGTGTGGTGTCTCTCTGTCTTGGCTTGTCTGATAATTGACAAATAATGAATGTAATAAAGTATCCCTGGAAGAGTGCGGAAGTCGTGCTGCTTTTCTGGTTGGCACATTCCCAAGTGATAGTACAGGAGATCGAAGTCAGGTATCGCTCATTTAGAGGGTTTTCCATTAGCACTCGCTTAATGTCGGGTATTCTCAAGTGAGATGTTGTGCATTGAGGTGTGTTTCTGAAGATATTTCTTCGTTAGTGAAGTTGTCCGTAACTGCCTTGCTAATGTTTCAGTTTCAGGTTCGATTATTTGGCCTCTGAATTTATCACCGTCACTTAAAAGACTACCTTGTTTTGAAGTAATTATACCTTCCTATCCCAATTTCTTATCATGCTACTTAATCATATTTCGTTGCTTTTATGTTCTCCAATCACGTGGTGTAATCACTTGTCTGGGTCTACCTTTATGATAAAAACCCATACATGAAGTTATTATTTTAAAAAGAAATACCACCATTGACACACATACATCTTTATCTTCTTGGGTCGTCAACGAGTTGATGATTGAAAATACATCATGTTTTCTTTGTTAATGTTTATTGTATATGTAGCACTGACGCCTGCACATAGTCTGTAATACCTTACTATTTGGAGCAGTTATGCTTTACCAATTGTCAAATATGTATTGTCACCTGTGAAGCAATACTCCTCTCAATACTAGATTATCGGTGTGCTAATGAGGAAATGCAACTGGAACTAATGCTACATTTGCAATGAAAGGATTTGTTGTCAAGGTTTATTTTGCTTGATCCGTCTATGCCGATGGATATTAGCAGGCAATCTTCGAGAAAGGTGTGGCTCTTCACGAAGTAGACGGTCATTTACTACGGAGTGGCTATATTTTGTGCATCACATCGTATTTGGATGTATGCAGTCCAGGCGAGAACTCCCTTGGAAGGAAACCCTGAAAAGTACACATTTACTTCTGAAAATACTTTATCCCTACCAAATAGTTACAATGTTGATATTAGAGTCATACAAACCGTAAAGTTGTATATGCTTGTAAGGAATTGATGCCAATAATAAAAATAATTAAATTCATATACGACTAAAATATGTAACCGTTTGCCAACCAACTGATTTGATAATAGAGTGTTTAAATCAGGAAAAGTTAGTTTGCAAAATCAGTTAAATAAAAAAAAATTAAAAACAATATTGCAGACACAGTTCTCTGTTCGCTCTCTCTTTCCTCTAACTCTCTCTCTATCTCTCTCTCTCTCTCTCATCTTCCTATATATATATATATATATATATATATATATATATATATGTCTCTCTCTCCATCTCTCTTTATCAATTTTTATCTCCAGCTATATGTTCACGAATATTTATAGTTGTAGATATATGCCCTATTGGTTATAATGGAGTATTGCAATCTTCAGTTTTATAGTTAGTTCGATTACCCTTGACTAGTATAAAACCCAGAAAGAATAAGAGAAAGAGGGGAGAAGAGAGAGAGAAATGGAAGTGCCTAGACAATGTATAAACTAGGTACGAAAAGCCAAACAACATACAATGATTGTGAGTAAGAGAAATAGACTGACATTTAGTAAGAGATGGTTGACTTGGTGAGTAAATTGCAAATAACAGTACATTATAATAATTAAAATATATTTTAAAGCATAATTCAATCCCATCATAAAAATATCTAAACATGCATTTTATATAATAAATATATATTTTAGACTCTGTTTTTGTATGATAATAGTTTTTCTAAACAAAATACGTTTTATAGTCGTTAGTTTTGTAAAGTAACAAACCGCGCCTGTGTGGGCGTGGTCCCCCTCTGTATGTGACTCGATGTGGCGAGTGTAAAATTCAATAAATTTGGGCAATTTTGGGCATTGTTTTAGCCCCCCCCCCTTTGACCTCCTGGGGGCGAGTACCAGAATTTTTCTGCGGTCAAGGATGCTCATTTTATATCCAGAACAATTGCCTCTACATTTTGGCCAAGTTTCAGAAAAAAAGAATGCATGGATCAAACGTTATGGGAGCAATTTTAGGGGGCTTTTGACCCCCTGGGGGCGTGTACCAGATTTTAACCAAGGTCAGCGATACTTATTGTATATTATGAACAATTGCTTGCACATGTTGGTCAAGTTTCAGAGAAACTGAATGGATGGATGAAAAGTTATGGGGCAAAACATGTAAATTTTTGCCATTTCAAGGCCTTTTGACGCCCTGGGGGGCTAACACGATTATTTTTCAAAAATCGGAGGATGTCACTTTCTAACCTGACAAAAGTTACAACTTCATGCAAAATTTCAGAGAAATTCAATGGATGGTTGCGGAGAAAAATCCGGACGGACACACGGATGGATGGACGGACGGACGGACACACGAACGGACACACGAACGGACGGAAATGCCTCAAAACATAGGTCTCCCGATTTTATAAATTGGGGGACCAATATTGATGTTTAACGACGTTTATTTTTATTTAGAATACATTTCGATTTGAGTTATTATTCCTGGGAAATAAACACGTGCTAACATTTTTGAATATTCTGAAGAGATACAAGAAATGAGAAAAATTAATTTAAAAAAGTATTCGACACTCTCCCTCTCCCACCCCCTAAAAAGACAACAGAAAATAATTTAGAAAAAGAAAAGGTCGAGCTATTTCTGTCGCTATTGTCCACTATAGACCGACAGGAGAGAAAAATGTTGAATTGACTAAATTCTTTTTACAAAATAGAAAAATCGATATAATCAATAGAGACAGGGATATTTTTATAAATAATTTTTCTTTTTAGGTGAAATAAAATTAGTTTATACTGAAGCGTATACGAGTTCATTACCGTGTGATGATTGTTTACTGTAAACAATGGACGATACCACAGCCGCAGTGGTGAACATGAAGGGGTTAAATCTAATATAAACGTATCTTATTAGTCAGAACTTGCTGTACTTACCTGGCATTGCCCGATAATCTTTTTGATGCAAATATATTTCTCATAATAATAACAAAGAAATTGGCTCTCTCCACCCGGTATCCTCTATCTCTATAAAGCCACTATTCACCCATGTAATATGTATTATTATTATTATTATTGACTTTGTTTAATCCCTACATTAATAAAATTGTGTGACAACTTTTTGTGTGTCTGTGTATATGGGTGTGCTTCTCAATCATACGTTACTTACATAAAAATAGAGGGTGAATCAGAGAGAAGGCGGTATAACGAAAAGAAGGAATTATTTCAGAGTTGTATTTTTTATGAGTTTATCTGACTTTGCCACCTCACCATTTTCTGATTTATTGCATTTTATGATATTAGTTTTTTTTTTATTTGACATATTGCAAGTTAGAAAACATAGGATACTGTGAATGAGGCGCCAGATTTATATGAGGCATCTTAAGTAGAGATATATACAGCGAGATGTTTGTTCAAATTACATTTACATTCCTGCTGGTTTGCATATTTAACAATAGACAGTTTTCGGGAATCTGGGGAGCTCTACAGTGAAGGAGTAGGGTTTTGCTGCTATACGAGTTTGTCGCGAATATTTACGCTAGGGACGATACAGGTTCAGTAAGTTCGTCGGAGCACAAACAGGTACAAGCATGCAAATCCAACGATTCGACAGATGGGTAAACGTGGCAGACAGGGCGAAACCTTTCAGGCTATAAATTCTTTTTTTAAACCCTGGTGCATCAACCGTGACCAAAGAGTGTTATCTTATTTTTATTAAATTACTGTTTTTGCATTGAATCTTCGGACGACCCCATCTTTTAAAACAGTAGAAGGTAATTGCGTATACACGGATATAGAATTGACTTGCGTATTATGATGTAGGTATTGACCTATTTCTATTTTGGTGACTTTTACAGTCTCATAACCATAGCATTATGTGGTTTCCATCAGTCGGTGTTATAATAAACATAACTCACGTACGTCAACTCTTTCCACAGTCGTACCCACTAATTAGATCGAATCATATGTCGTTTAAATTTAAACTTAAATAGGTGCATTGTCCGTGGATAATTCAATTTGTCTAACATTGCGTTCGTCGTATTCTTTTATAATCTCCTGCATAAAAATGAAGAGGAAGTAAGCCATTTAGAATCAATGAATCAATTCAAATAAAGTTCAAGTGTCACTTTCCTGAAGAATTTCAGATATTTATATTCGTCTTGTTTATTATCGCTATGAAATATATTCTCCGTTTTTATTATCTATTTTACTTACATTTGTATTTTTCTTTCATAGACATTTTATAAAATGTAGATTGGTATATGGATAATTATTGTGACACCTCAAAAGTTCGGTTTAATTTAAACAGTGTATGTATTTAAGCTATTTAGGTAATTCATTTCATGCATGGATGATTGATATAACGTCATCACCTGCAGGGTTTTAACCTAACGGTTTTTTAAGGGTAATAATCAGGTTTAGGATTACGTTTTACATAAATCAATGTCTATATTAGTTGATGAATGTTCCAGTCTATTGTTAAACTCCCATTCAATAATATATGCAGTTACTTTAGTTATCATTGTGCTTCACACTCACCGGATCTTTACTCCAGTGATTTAAAAACAACCCCGATACTATTCCTGAATTATAGAGGTGAATAGATTGTTAGGCACGTAAAATCTAGACTGAATTTTATTTCTAACAGAAATTGTAGGATTGAAAAACTATTGTGTATTCTATCACTGTTTCTTTTCTCTTGTCAGCTTTTAGATACAATATTATTTGAAGTCAATACTTACATAAAATTAGTAATTACTCACAAAAAGCGAGATTTTTAGCAAGTAATCAGATTCAGGTTGGAAATGCGTAAAAACCAATAAGTAACGAAACAATTCCTGAAGCATATAGTGATGGTTTAGTAAAGGAAAACATTTTAGGCATTAACATTGAAAAGTAGCAGATAAAGATTGAGAAAGTACATGAAAGCATTGTTTAAATGATTTAATTTATTTTTGTGAATGTAACCTTGGACACTGTCATTTTCTATAGAAGGCTTTACACGTGAATCTTATCTAATGGTAGGTAGTTGCATCGGCATAAATTTGACTATGACTCTATTTATCACTCTCTCTACCTATGCGTTTCTCCACTTATAAGTCAATACTCCACCTCGCCATGATTTGTCAGGCTGGCTGTGTCTCTTTCTTTATCTCTGTCAGACACAGTATATTTGAATAATTTGAAACACGACTTGTTGGGGTCCTCCCCCCTCCCCTCTCATGTCCCATGTCACCGTTATAGACAAAGCCCCAACTCTGTCCCTCTCCCCCTCCAATGTATTTTCAATTTTCAATCTCCCGTTAAGGTGAAGTTAAAACGTATGCCATTTGAATTCCATCTCTAGCCCGATGAGTTGGTCGCTATTTGCACCAATAAAACAAAACTTGTTTTGTCGCAACTAATGGAATAAAATCAAAAAATATATATTTTGCTCTGAATTTTCATTGAGCACTCTCATAAACCCGGTTTCAACTTCCTTCGGATTCATACCTCCTGGATATTTGTAACAAGTTAATTATATATATATATATATATATATATATATATATATATATATATATATATATATATATATATATATATATAATTACAGATATTTATATGTATTCAAACACTAATATGTATATAGATGTATATATATACGCATATGTTAATATATTTATATATATGCATATATATATTTGTGTATATTATACATATATATATATATGTATACATATATATATATATTTGTATATATTATATATATATATATATTTCTATATATTATATATATATCTATATATATATTATATATATATATATATATATATTTAATTTTATACATACATAAAAGTAATACATGGACACGTGTTTCTGGCTCAC
Source organism: Sepiola atlantica (assembly GCA_963556195.1). Taxonomy (NCBI): domain Eukaryota; kingdom Metazoa; phylum Mollusca; class Cephalopoda; order Sepiida; family Sepiolidae; genus Sepiola; species Sepiola atlantica. The sequence continues at coordinate 132,677,793 of OY744517.1, forward strand.
AGCCGCAATCAGCATGGCTAACAAGGATCGAACCTTCGATATCGATGTTTTTACCATTGGACCAACACGTCCTGTCTAGAAATATGTACGATTTTTATTACCTGAATATTTAATGTATTTTTATGTAATTATTTTCATAGGTGATTACAGCGTCCGTTGTTTTTGCTTACTATTATTACGATTCAATATAATAATAATAATAATAATAATAATAATAATGATAATAATAATAATAATGATAATAATAATTATTATAAATAACTATAACATTATTTATAATCTATAGGCGGTAGCGTTTCAAGCTTATTGCTGTAATCAGGTCAGGAAAGTAACAATTTGCGACGGTTAGGAGGCGCGAACATCTTTCACCGAATAAGCCTAGAATCATTAAGCAGGCTCCCTATTCTCGCCGCTACCGGGACTGGTAACGTTATTAAACGAAATTAAGAACAATCTGTACCTTGAAGCGGGATCGGACAGAAAACTAAGTGAGAGGGTTCAACGAACGTATTCGGAACTTTTCATGAGAGCTTTATGACATAACATTTTGAACATCCCTGAGAGTGCTCGACTTTAATTTTTTAAAGCGGCTTATAATATCTATGAATAAATATTAAATTATTTATAACCTACATACGCTAGCGGTTTAAGCTTATTGCTCTCATCAGTACAGGAATGTACACACATACACACACACATACACACACATATATATATATATATATATATATATATATATATATATATATATATATATATATGAATATAGTTAGATTTAATTTGTCTACATTTAAGAAATCGCTTAATAGAAATGTGAAAAATGTCTCAAAAACCAAATACGATGCAATATTTTTTTCAATAAACGAAAACATTATTATAAATCAAGTATTTTTTTTATATATATAGAAACATGTTTTCTCTTATTAGTCTCCATTGTCGAGATATAAAAACGTCCGCCGTAGAAATTCGATGTTATTGGGTATTTTTAAATGTTATGAGTTTCATATGCCGTTGTACCGTTAATAGATGCAATATGTCTACATTAGAAGCATCGGTTTTTGTAAATATGAGAAATTAAGTAGAAACCAAATACGATGCAACACGATTGTTTTTGCACCGAATGAAAATAATATTATAAATCAGATATTTAGGCCTTATATAAATAAAATATGACTAATCAATTTCGAAAATACATAGGTATTTACACTTATCATAATAACTATAATTATGAGTATAATTACTGCAAAAACGTGGTATAATCTCTGTAATAATATTCGAACAAACATGGTGTTTGGGGCGAAATTGTCTTACAACCACATGTAACAGTATGAAGTGACTCAAATATCACGTTATACTCTCTTCGCGCACATCGCATCGCTGTTTTGTATTACCAGCCGGACTCAGGTTTAGTGTTAGGATATAAAGTAACGAAACATTTTTGTGTTATTTAGAATTCTCATAGTTCTTAAGGTAACATGGAGCATTTCATCACTTTCGGAGGGGTGAATATATTCCTAGTTACTTGATGTGCTCTCATTGCCAGGGAAGATTTGACAGGAACGCCGAAATTGGAATTGACCCTATATGTCTTCTAAACTATAAATAGACTTTTAAAGGTTCAGTTACACCTACTGCACGCACATTTTTTTCTGTTATTTTCGTACTGCCGCCATAACTTGTGTTTATTGGTGAGATATAAAGAAACTCAGTGCGTGGCGAATTCACAATTCATCATAACTGCTATGGTAACGGTAGGACATTTTTTCGAGGTATTACCACATGTTTCTGGGTAGTGATAGACTTATTGCATACTGTTCAACCATCAGGGAATGTCAACAGACAAACTAGGATATTTGGGGGCGATATTAGCTTTTAACGATCCCTTAGATAATAAATCAACACTTAACGGTGTTGATACTCACACTGATAGCGCATTTTGTTCGTATTGTATTTATGTGTTGACACCCAGACTTATGTTTAGTTGTTTGTTTAATTAGTATGTTTTATTCATATAAACTGTTCTATTTCTTTCCGGTGTTAGTGCATAGACACGGTTATTCAACCCTCGTTTAGGTTCTTACAAATTCAGGGCAGTGCAGTGAATGTGTCCACGAGTAGTAGCATCAGCCTAGGATAAAATATAATAAAAACGATAAAGTTCTCTACGAAGCTTTTTTGTACATGAACGAAAGATCAATTAGAGATTAAAACATGGTAAAAATATCATACCTCTTATGAATACAATAATTGTTTTATCAAAAGAAAAAATCATTACAAATGTGTAAAGATGCTTTGCGTCTGACTATCTTAAGAAGAAGTATTTGGAAAAGATATAAAACTCAAAGCTAAAACAGAGAAAGTAGGACAATTGATTAATATTCTTTTGTATAAATATATGTGTTAGAGAATTTTATGAATCTTACCAATAGTGGAAAATCTTAAATCTTTAAAAAATATTCTTATCTGCAAACATTTACATCCAAAACGGTGATAACGATCGCCTCGAGGATATTGCTGATTTAAATTAGCATCACAGAGGAACACTCATTGGAGTATTGGTTGGAACAAATATTTATAGCAAGAAAATCGTTCCCGATTACAGAACCATTTGTGTATGTGTTTTTTCCGGATGTTCCCAATAAGCTTTACTGTAGAATGTAACGTGGGATACGCTGCTGGGGTATTCTCATTTCCATATCTAAGTAGTCATACTTAAATAATAAGATACACACTGTAAGAATAATTAATAAATAGGACCTCTCTCTGTTTCTTTCTCTCTCTCTCTCTCTCTCTCTCTATATATATATATATATATATATATATATATATATATATATATATATATAAATATTTAACATAGTTCACCCCAAACAAGGCTGACCGCCACTGTAGACGTAAGGGGCTACTGAGAAAAAAGTTTTGCTTGGGGGGGGGGGGGGCAACCTAAATTTGGAGCTGTGCAGCGAGATATCTATTTACATTAGTTTTAAATTTCTGCATGTCAGTACTTCGGCATCTGGGGACATCCACCGTGAATGGATGGGATTTAACAGATTGTCGGCTTGGTCTCCTGAATTTACGTCGAGAGGGGCAGTAGAACAGCAAGTTAATCAGAGCACAATCCATTAAAGTACTTGTAAAACAGGCACAAAGAAGCAACATTGCAGTGATGTGACGGGGGCTGGAGTTTGGTGGACAGTGAGGGACTTTTTAAGTTGGCAACTCTTCTTTAACCTTGTATAAGAGGGAGAGACTTGCTGATGATGCCCAAGCCCAGATGTGGCAACAATACACCGTACATGGGCGGATGGTGGCTTTGTAGAGATATAGGATTCATGTTATCTGTGACAGGTAGACCGAGGAGTTTGAATGATGAACTCTTGCCATGACATTCGGTGGTTGAAGACGTTTCTTGTAGTTATTGAAGGTAAGAAGCTTTGTCTTTGAGGCATTAAAAGTTACCATCCATTTTTCACCCCAATCCACTACAGACTGGAGGTTATTTTCTAAGGATTCGGCCATTGCCTCAGATATGTGAGCGTCGGTTTTGCCCACATGACGGGAGTAGAGTGTGGTGTTGTCAGCAAATATTCCTATCTCAGTCTCAATTACATCAGGGAAGTCATTTATGAAAATCAGGAACAGTAGAGGTCCAAGGATGGATCCCTGGAGTACACTATCATTTATGTTATGTTGCTTAGATGAACGGCCATCGAGGAAAACCGGGATATTTCTGTTTGTTGGAAAGGATTTAATTATATTAAATATTTGTCCAGGAATACCATATGAGTGCAGTTTTAGGGGAAGTCCTTCATGCCAGACTTCGCCAAAGGCGTTGGATATATAAAGCGCTACTGTCTTAGCTTCAGCAGCCTTGTCCAGTGTATGATATATGCGTTCATAGATGACCGTTAAGATATCTGCGGTAGATCGTGCTTGTCTAAATTCGTATTGATGATCATAAAGAAGTTTAGCATTAACTAGGTACCGGACTATCGCTAGATTGATTAATGCTTCAAAGGTTTTAGCAAATATCGGGAGTAGACTGATTGCGCGGTAGTTTAAAGGATAAGTTATGTCTCCAGAATTCTTGAAGAGGCAGTTTTCCAACTACCAGGGAACCAAGATTCAGCAAGGCATTTGTTATATAGTTTGGAGAGGGCAGGGGTCACCGCAGACGAGTATTTCTTTATTATTATTACTGGAATAAAATCAGGTCCACAGGCTTTGGAGGTGTCAAAGTGTTTTATGATGTCTCTGACTTGAGATGGGCTGATGACCAGGTTCTCAAATGTGGCTTCAGTTTGTAATGGGAAGTAGGGAGGGGGTTGTTTGCTGAGTCCAATGTTGAGTTTAAGGCGAAACGCTGGGCAAGTAGTTCAGCCTTATCAGTTGCCGTGCAAACAACATCGTTGTGACTTGATAGCGGGGGAATTGTCAATTGTTCATCACACTATTGTAGATTTTCCAGAAATCAAGAATACCTAGTTTATGTGACTGAATGCGTTTTTTTGTTATCTCTGTATAGCTTCTCTTTTCGTCATCTATCACTAATTTGCAATCATTTCTTTCCTCTATAAATCGCTGTCTATTCGCAGTTTACTTATGACGGGCAAATTTTCGGAATGCCTTCTGCCTCTCAATAGCAGTGCACAATTGAGGAGAGCGGGGTTTGCTGAAGAATTTTCGCGTTGTGACATAAGCCTGCTTTGACTCATTTGGTTAGCGTATTTGGAAGGTTTCATCCATGGGGCGTCGCTGATGTGATCTCTGAGGGATTAAAAACCCGCCTGCTCATAGTTTCTCGCCGTTTTGAGCAGAGGCGTAAATCATTATTGCAACGTATATATATATATATATATATATATATATATATATATATATATATATATATATATATATATATATATATATGAAATATTTATGAATATATATTAAATTATTAATACCTACAGTTTATTGCTCTCATCAGTGCAGGAAAGTTACGATTTCAGACGGCCGGGAGGCGCAAACCCGGTTCACAGAATCAGCCTAGAATATGCAAGCAGTCGCCATATCCTCTCGGCCAACGGAAACTGTCACGTAATTAAGAGAAATTAAGATCTATATGTACATAGAAGCAGGTACAGATAAAAGATTAGTCGAGAGTTTTCGACGAACGTATTCGGAACTTTGTATTAGAGCTTTTTGGCAGTCTATTTTTAACATCCCCGAGAGTGCTCAGCTTACATTTCTTAAAACCCCTTAGTATAACATTTATTAATACACATTAAAGTACTCATACCTACATACGCTAAGGTTTAAAGCTTATAGCTGTGATCAGTGCAGAAAAGTAACAATTTCAGAGGCAGCCTAGAATCTGAAAGCAGTATCCATATCTTCTCGGCCAACGGCAACTCTCACATAATTAACGGAAATTAAGATCTATATGTACCTAGAAGCGGGTACAGATAGAAGACTAGTCGAGAATTTCACCGAATATTCAGACATGTACACAATCTGCGATGCTGGCGTGTCGATGTTTTCGACAAACAGCTGTTATAAATTGGGATCTCATTAGGGAGAATTAACATCCGATCCTTATTTTCACTGATATATATATATGTATATATATATATATGTTTATATATATATATATATATGTGTATATATATATATATATATATATATATATATATACGTTCCTATATATATACATATGTTTATATATATATATATATATATATATATATATATGTTTCTATATATATGTATATATATATATATATACATATGTTTCTATATATATATATATATATATATATATATATGAAGCAATCCAACAAATAATATAAGCGTCAACTAATATATTATAATTAGTGAAACATCCGGATACAAACTGAAGCTCAATATACTGGATAGAGCATTCATATTATAATATAAAATGAAGTAATAAAATAACGTGTCAATCAAATTTTATTGGAATTCAAAGTTCAAGCAAAGTATCTTAAAGTCCTTTACTCATGAGTTTTCAAAGATAATTCTTCTCTTCAGAGGACCATTACCGCAGTTATAACACTACTGGTAATAAAATTAAACTTTGAAAATATATAAAAGTATATACACAAATACATAAAAATACATAACATCAAATATATCAACCCAAAAACATACTTTTTTGTTTAATCTATACAATACATCCAGGTCATACAATTTGAAAAACATAATCAGGAAAGACATCCAGAGGGTTGACTGAAGATTAATCCAGGTTATAAATAGCTGTCCAAATACGATAAATTGAAGGAGCTGACAAAGTTATCCAGTCGCGAAATGTGTCAATAATCGATGAAGTAAAAAGTATCCAATGTTTATGTTAATTATTATTAATTATATATATATATATATATATATATATTGTGGTTGACCTGCTTAGGGTCTTATATTAACACAGGAACACGTGACTTTGCAAAGCAAGTATATTGAAGAAAAGTATAATACAACATATAAACAAGAGTAGTGGTACGACAGTCTTGACTGCTAGTATATACTGGAGTTTACTCAACACAAAAAAGCATATGCTTACAGTATTTATTGTGAATGGAAAAGTCTAAAGCCCGTTATTGGTACGGTACCATAACACCCCGTCCCAAGATTTATTTCATCAGGAGTATTAATACTGTTTCATCAAACTTTTCATCCTATTATCCCCGGATGCCCACTGTAAAAACCCTCAGGATTCTCTTCTGTCATTTTTTGAATGACGACTCTCTCGTTGTATAAGAGTACATCGTTGCATCATGCAAAACTATTTGCAAAATGTTAGCTTTTATCAGCCATTTTAGGTTTTGTACTGATGATGAATTCTTCATGTATGGCATCCTATTTAATTTCATCTAGAGTCATTGTGAGCTTTCTTACCGTGTGGCATACACAGCTTTTATCTCCTCTACCGCTTGTGAAGAAACCCTCACGGTGTCTTCTAGTGGCTGTCTCTGTCTTTGTTCCATTCTAGACAATCTATCCGCATGATAGATCTTTAGATAGTAACTACTCTATTTAAAAATTATAATTCAGTAAAATTGTTCACTATCTCTATAGTCTATTCGCTGTATACTCAGGCAGACCATTTTCCGAACCGAACATGGTGATTAACGGTTTACGATCCGTCTGTAATGTGAACAATCTACCGTGTATATATTGGTTGAACTTAGTTACAGCAAAAATTATTCCTAAAGCCTCCTTTTAAAGTGGGGAGTACTGCTTCTGCGCATGAAGCAGGGTCCTTGATGCATGCGCGATTGGTGTATGCTGGCCATCCGGCATTATATGAAGAATGCACGCTCTTTATCTGTATGAACTAGCGTCGCTTGCCACTATAATATTTAATTATGGTTTATAATGCGAAAGGAATAAATCTAATGTCAGCATAGCAATAGTTTCGTCGAATCTTTCCTTGTATTCGGGCGTCCACTCCCAAAACCTATCCTTTTTTAAGAGTTGATTAAGTGAGCACGGAGGTTATGCATCTCTGAGATGAAACCATGTTAGTAATTCGCCAGTCCCAGGAAGCTCTTTAGTGATGTTACATTTTCAGATGCCGGCATGTTTTTAATTCCGGTCGCTTATTCTGGGCCCGCCCCTCTTCCGTCTGTGTCTATTACATGACCCAGATATTTGATTGTTTCTTAAACAAAATCGCATTTTCTATGCTTTAACTTTAAACCTATAGTCCCGGATTCGCCAAAAACACCTTTATGAGATGGCCCCGGGGTTGGTCTATGTTATTACTGTTATTATTATTATTATTTATAATTTGTTTGTTATGCCTCCTTGGTCATCTCTCTTTTAACTATCTTCTCAATTCAACTGTCAACAAATATATATTACACTCTTAGTACAGTATCGATATCCAGATCTAATTCTGTTAAATATTTCATTTGACAACTCCAAAAAGTGCCTCCTAAATTTCCCCCTCTTACCACTTTCTTTGAATTCATCAAACCTTATATTAAACTGATCCACGCAATTGCTGTTCTTAATCCGATCTGGTAACTTATTCTAAACATATTACTCTGTGAGCAAAACACTTAACTGGTTAACAGATCTAGTTTTTTTGAAAACTGCCTTGACAATAACCTTCCAGATCTAGGAGAAATACTAAGAAAATGCTTACCATAGTTAGAAATGCCATTAATTATCTGGAAAGTCTCAATCATATCACCTCTCATTCTTCTCTCCAGCAATGTAGTCAATCCCAATGCGTCCATTCTCTCCATGTAACTGACCCCTGACTATATCCCACCTTTGATAAGATGACGATCGTCACTAGTCAGTTCAATACATCATATATTTTGTATATTGACGACAAGGGCACATTTATTTTGTTCTTAAATGCGGGCTGAAAGTAGTCGTTTAGTTCCAACTTTGCCGCCATCTTTGTGCATCGACCTAGGACGGGAGAAAAAATTACGTGAGGACAATGTTGTTTCTTAATCCAGCTTTGGTTATTTTGATTCGGTTGTTCTATTTTATGGCAAAACGTATTCATTGGTAACTTCCATTAATTGAATTATTGCATCCAATCAGTGTCAAAGAGGTTATTAGTGTCTGTTAACGCAAGTATTTTTAACTTTTTAGTAGGGTCGCGTTTGTAATTATCTTACTCTCAAATGTAATTCTTTCACTAGTCACTTTACTGGATATTCTGTTGGTTGTTAACACGTTGGGCTTATTCAACCTCTTCTACTTATGTAAGAAGTATTATTGCCACGTCCGAAGCCGAATGTAATTGTAGTGTCATATTTTTATCCAGGATTTTTACATTCACATATTTCCTTGTATTAATGCAGTTCTGCTCATTTGTACTTGTGAACTGAACCCGCGTTTTATGTCCTCTATTTATCTTGTTTTTTTACATGGTTAGTTTGTTTGTGCAGAAGCGGGATTTTTTTTTGTTTTTAATTGTTTTCGAGGGAAACAGGAATTATCAATCTTTACGTACTTTTTTAATGTGTGCCATTCCCTACCCTTATGTCTTTCGAATACTGCTTAACACGTATAAACCCTTGTTAGTCTTCAGTTAATTTCTGAAGTGTTAAGTTCGGTTCATTTTGGAATTTATTTAGAACCCTCCGTCTGATCTCAACGTATTTTCCTGATATATATATATATATATATATATATATATATATATATATATATATATATATATATATACTCCACCAATTAACACCAGAAAACCGACGAATCGCTCGTCGCGTCGATAAATTAACAAGAAAGATAGCGAAGAAAGAAAACTCCGTAGTCTTCAACGACGCGTGTATAATAAATGACGAAATATATATATACATATATATATATATATATATATATATATATATATATATATATATATATGTATATATATATATTAAGATAGATAGATAGATAGATATATACATATATAGATAGATAGATAGATAGATAGATAGATAGATAGATAGATAGATATAAATATATATATATATATTTATTTATTTATTTATTTAGGTACAACAAAATTAGTACAACATTCGTACCGTCGGTTTCAAGCACAGAAGGGCTTAGCCATGCGGCTCTCTTCAGCTTCTGTTGTCATCTGTTTCGGAAATGTGTAGTCATATATATATATATATATATATATATATATATATATATATATATATATATATATATATGTAAAATAGATAGTTAGATTTCAGTAACCATGTATTTTTTTAAAAGATCCAGATCTTGACGGACTGCTTCGTAATCTTAGACAACCAAATTACAGAGTTATATATCTTAGATTTTCTAGAAGGGCCACTCGTCAGAAAGAAAGTATAAAAAGAATGTGTCGTACTGACAAACGTATTATGACTAGTACACCTAATGAAACCGAATGTTTACTTATTGAACATCTTCGCTCTGGTCATGATAAAACCTCTTAATAACTTGGCACTCTCAATAAAACTAAAGGTTTAATCATTGAGTGCCTTAACCCGTGTAACAGAAATCAACACACTTTCATTCTTTCTTCGCCTATCGTAGTTCAGCATACCCACTCAGAAGTCATCAAAGTACTGCATCAGCAACATTCACCAATACACTATAAAGTGAGTGCACATCTTCATTAATTCGAGACCTCTGCCCCTGACCTCGACGCTTTAACACCGTAGTCGCAGTTTCTGTTAAGCGCACCTGCTCCACGAACCTTTGTCAGACATTACGCCATCCTTTCCCCACTATGACGGCGGTAATCAAGCAGCAGTAATCAAACTGTTCTTCGTAGGACAAAAAAACGACGTTTCCACCATACTACGATACGAACAATCTTCCACTCCTCGCTGATGTCTGCGTCCTGAAATATCTACATCTTTACAGCCTGCCTTTCTTGTTCCGGCTCCGCGGCAGCCTGCTTTAGCTCCTTTCCAGCGTCTGCTGCAGCTCATCATGCAACATCTACTTTAGCCCACTCCCTACAGTTCGTTCTATCGATTCCTTCTCCAGCTGTTTCCTGAAGCCCCTTTTCTAGCTCCTTATTGCGGCTCCTTCCAGTTATCCTGCTCGTATAGCTCCTGCTTCATTTCCTTCCAGCAACACTTACTCCATTTACTTCAAGCTTCTTGTGCCTCAGCCCAAAGCACAGTCCACACGAACCGAACCTACCTGAGGTATTACATTACACCTCATGGCAGCCACTTCAATATCAGTATGACATCAGCTCATGCTATCCAGCTTCCAGTGTCCTTATTCATGTCTATCACGCTTTTCCAGCTGCCTATGTTCTATTTTTCTTATTTTTGTCGATCGAACTTTTCATACTGTCCAAGTTCCAGGAACCTTTTTTCCTGTTGATCGAGTCGTTCCTGCTGTACAGTACGTCAGTTCTGTTCGATCAAGGATCTACTGCAGGCTAAGTACATCATTCCTGTTGCTCCAGCCTCCCAGCTTCCAGAGACATCATAATCCTGTTCCTCCATATATTCCCCATTATTTGCTCGTGTACCTGCGCTGACATAACTACATCCTCTATTTTACACTGTTCTTCTGCGTGTATCCCTTCTTCTTGGCTATTGCTGTTACGTTTGCCTGTGTCTACTTTCTTAGTTTTAAGACCGATCTACCCAGTGACCGGAATAGTGGCGCTGCCCAAGGGTTGCTCCAGCACTGCCCAAACGTCGTATCGGCGCTGCCCAAGCGTCGCGCCGGCGCTCCCCAAGCGACGGCAAAAACTCTCCTATATTATCGGACCCTGCAATACATCAAAAAATTAAAAAAATAAAAAAATAGAATAGAACTCTCATTATTAAACTATTAATATATATATATATATATATATATATATATATATATATACATATATATATATATATATATATATATAGGTTAAATTAGGAAAATAAAATCATGTTTATTCCTTATTTCATACAAAAAGAGCTAGCAAAAATACGTACATTCTTCCTAAGCTTTACAATTTTAAATTAGATCGTAAAAAATCGAACAGAATTAAAAGAATTAAAGAATTAAAGTTAAAGAGGTTAAATAAAATGTATATAAAATTGTAATAGAAAATAGAGAAAAAATAAAAGAAGAATTGAATCAATGCGATATATTTATATATATATATATATATATATATATAGTATATATATATATATATATATATATATATATATATATATATATATATAAAAATATATATATAATAATATTTATTTTAGTACATATTAAATTATTTTAACCTACAGAAGATTGCATTTCAAGCTTTTGCTATCATCAGTGTCACAACTGATAGTTTCAGACTATCGGAAGGCACAAAACCACTTACGGACTCAGCCTAGAATCCGCAACCTACAGCTCTTACCTAACGGTCACAGATGATTACCACGTAAATCAGGGAAGTTAAGATTTTTGTGCATATTAAAGCGAGGAAACGGACAGAAAACAATCGAGAGCGTTACACGAACGTTGTCAGAACCTTTCGTATAGCTAATTGGCAGTCTCTTATTACTTACACATAACATAGCTCAACTTTAATTTCCTATAACAATATTTATTTTAGTCAATATTAAATTATTTAAACCTACAGACGCTCGCGTTTACAACTTTTGCTATCATCAGTGTAGGAAGTGATAATTTCAGACGGTCGTATATATGCATAATTTCACACACAATATATATATATATATATATATATATATATATATATATATATATATATATGTATAAATACATATGTTTACATTTTAGTTTAGCATAAGTTTTTAGAAATATAGGGGTCCCTTCCCGGAGCTTACACACGATCGCTAAGTAAGATACATTGATATTTGATTGTTCAATTCAAGTTCTCAATTGAAGTTCTCATTTAACTCTTAAACGTTTGGTTAGTAAATAGGTGACGAACATTCATTCTTACGGTGTTATAGTATATCATTGTTGGGATATCTTCATTTTACAAGATTCCAGCAAATGAATTCAGCTAGTCTTGTGAAGTTTGCAGCTTAGTGGTGTTCTAGAGGCAACCCCACTTGGGGAAGATGCACCATTAAGCGTATGAGCAAGTGTTGAGTAAAGACCGCTGACAATATTATATCGGCTCCGAATATTACGTTATTTTATAACATTTTGTGAGTGTTTACCTATAGGGGATTTATCCTAATGACACGATGTCCTGAGAAAACCCTGTACAGAAAGACCTTAGACACTCTAGAACAGTGTCTAGTAAGCATTCAAGTTATATACAGTATGCATTCAAATTCCATATTTATGTGTGTAAAAATTCTCACTCTCTCTTTATATATATATATATATATATATATATATATATATATATATATATATATATATGTATGTGTGTGTGTGTGTGTGTGTGTGTGTGTTTGTGTATGTGTATGTGTAAACGTTCATCGGTTTTGCCGGCTTAAAACTTAAGCATGCGTTTCTCCAACGTGATCTGTCATATTTATTGCATTTCGGCGAATAGTTCTAATTATGTTCCCCAGTTGAATTACTTATATCGCTTTCCTATCTAGCATTTCTGTTTCATTATCTGAAATACTTTCAATAACACTTTTTCGGCTTTTCGCATTACCCCCCTCTCCCCATCTCTCTCTCTATTTCTTTATATCTTTCGCACGTTCTGTCTCGCTCACATATGTTCTCCTTCTCTTACACATTCACTTGAGAAAGGGTAAAGGTAAAATAGGCAATCATATCGACCAATATTAAAAGCTAATGGCTTTCTAAAAGCTATGTAATCAGATTAGTATCGCGTTAAGTGTCGTAAATGCAATTACCTTTAGTAATAGCGGACGGCGTGATATCGCCGGTATTTTTCTATTTATAATCACTTCAAATGAGATAATTAATCATTTGACGGAAATTTTTAAATGCTAAGAGAAATGAAAAGAATATATATATATATATATATATATATATATATATATATATATATATATATATATATATATATTGTTATAACTCATGAGTAGCCGGTTTAAAAAGCCAGTACTAATCAATTATCAGTACCAACTTCTGGAAAGCAGTCAAACTGATCCTGTGTTTGCACCAGACTTATCTTCATGACTGATTAAAACACTTACGTAACCATACAGCTCTGTACGAACACTAGTTATCTGTTATGGGGAAAATCAAAAATTCTGGAACCGCTTGCCTTGAACCGGTGAATTGTGTTTTTTTTTTATATTTTCCTTACGCAGTATTTGCTTACTAAACGGTAGGGACCTCCAAAGCGCACTATAGAATCGGTGATGTCATCAGTTCGTGCGTGCATGACTGATTTGGAATAATTGTTTTCATTTCATTGTATTTTTAAATCTCACCAAAATGAAGCTATATTAATACGAAGTCGTTTAAAAAAATAGTTTATTTAAAGATTATATTATCGAATTGTGAATAATTCCAATCTTTATCTTGAGAAATAACTATGAAAATCCTTTTATTGCACGTTGGGGGTGCCTGGTTATCTAATGTATACCCATACATAAGCATTCCGATGTGATATTTTAAGTATCTATGGATGGTCGGAAGTGATTGAAAATACACATTTTTATCATTATGCTGTTGTGTCTATTTAATTGCTTCCCACGAGGGCAAAGTTTGACACAAGGTTGTTTTTTTAATGTAGAGAAATTAAGTCCCCTATAAAGGGGCACTTTGAATTGGAAAAAAAGGACTTCTCTTTCCCTGACCGAGAACAGAATAGTAAAAGTGGAGCATCAAAACAGATATTGTATTTTGTTCCTAGCCAATGTTTAGTGGTTTTCAACGATATTTGTTCCCCTTTTTTAATTAAGTAAGTTAGAAAAATTAAGATTCGTGGATAACGAAGATGTCTGTGTGTGTGGGGGTTATGCTGAGATAAGTGGGTGAGTGGCATTGAGAGCTGAGAGAAAAAATGGATGTCATCTATGAATTGGGATGAGTCTTTGTTCAGTAAAGATGATTTTGCTGATTAAAGGAGATATATCTCAATGACACTCACCCACTTATCTCCGCATACACATCCACTCACCCTCACACACAGACATCTTCCTTCTACACGAATCTTAATTTTTCTAACTTACTCTTTCCCTCACATTCTTAACATGTCAAGCCGGTCAAACATTCTCACTTTTCAAAATATTTCAAATATTTCACACCTATCACAACAAATCTCCCTTCTCCCCTCACCCATTTTCTTTTTCAACCACTTCTCTCGCACTCTCACCCTTCCACACCTCCCACTCTTAAATCCCCTCATTTTTTCAAATCCTCTCTAAAACCGTGACGCAACCTATCCACCAAAATACCAGAGCCTCCCCCTCCTTTTCTACCCATCTTCCATTCCTCTGCATACACCCACACACACACACATCTTCATTCACCATGACCCCAAACTTTCCAACCTACTCATCCCTCACAGTCTTTGCCGCAGCCACCTGGTCAAACATCCCACCCTCCTCTTTGCCCACCCCCACTCCTCCACTCACTGCCATTCACATTACTCCCGCTAACCCCACTTTTTCACTTACAACCATCCACAGAATCCCTGCTCATCACCACCCTTCGACTTTTTTAAACTCAGTTTCTTCAACATTTATTTTCATTCCTCGCAACTGACTTCACCAGGTCCGGACGTCGGTCACTACTGTTTTCCAGTAGTGGCTACTATTTCCTCCCTTCAACCCATCATGTCCACCCTATATGTCCACGTACTTGCATGACATGTTTCTTTATATTATCATCCTGAATAAGTCTTACAAATAAAGACGAAACGTTTATGAACACGTAAAAACTTCCTTTTTTGCGTTTTCCTTTTTAATTTCCCATATATATATATATATATATATATATATATATATATATATATATATGTGTGTGTATTATATACATACACACATATATATACACATATATATATACATATATATATGCATATATGTATATTATATATATACACACACATATATATATACACATATAATATATATATTAAATTCCCGAAACAGTTTTTCTTGGTAAACAACTGATGATTCCTTAAATAATGTTAGAAGCCAACTAATATAATAACTGAAAAAGTTAAATTGACTTACATGAGTGATTATCCACTGAACGACTTGGGACTTCAGGGTTTTTTTTAAAATATTTTTTTAAATATAGTTTTAATGGTTGAGAAACTTCTAAGAATATATATATATATATATATATATATATATATATATATATATATATATATATATATATATATATATATATATATATACTAGAAGTGTGTGTATTTAGGAATCATACCTATCTTCCGACTGACAATGTTAAATACAAGAGATTTATTTTTGCCTTACTTGAAATTTTCGAATTTTCTGAGTATATTTTTTTGTATAATCTAAATGTTTAATAAATATGCCAAATGTATCAAGAATATTTCTGTCCGTTATGGAATCATCAGGCGATATTGAAAACTATGAATGAAACCTCGATGAAAAAAAAATTATTAAGATCTAAAGAGGGTAGATTTAAACAAAATAAGTATGTATTATTAAACAATATGTGTCTGAATATATACTATGAACATACCCGTCTCAAGACGGGGCGAAATTAATACTACCTACAGAAAAGTTCTGCACTGCGTGTAATGCCCCTTATGAATATTAAAATCAAGATATCATCATATTAAACTTCATATATAGAATAATTAGTGTAAGTTTAATGAGAATCAATTGTATAACATTTATTCAAAAACAAATTCTAAAGTTTAATGCGTAAAGTGTTCTAAGCAGCAGTTTAAATTTGTTTATAAAATCCCTTCTAAAAACTCTAAAGTAACTTAAATTTGGAAATGTCCTATATCTATTATAAAAAATTAACACAAATATGTGGTATTTGACTTTTCACGAAGGGCTCTCACACCTCTCTTTGCTCTAACATAAAAGTAAAGCACACTGTAGTTTAGACCACATTACCTATTATTAGACCTAGCAGATGTGTTCCAATCTTCATAACAATCGGAAATAAAGAGTTTTATATATTCAGTAGAAAGGTTGTAAAAGGACAGGCGGAGATTGAAAGAAAGTCGATGACAAGCGACAAAATAATACAGATGTTGTCCATTGAAAAGTATATTTAATAGATAAGCGACTGTTACTACATTAAATATAACAAATTATACGAGGAGGGTGTACTGTGTATGTACGGTAGGAAGCAAACCGGTTTGTTTTTGCTACTTACAATATATCTTTCTTTGACAACGTTGGTGGAATATGACATTTTACAACGAGTGTCCCAAAATAATGCCGACCGACTAATTCCATATTGAACACTCATTATATAAAACTATTTTAATTGATGTTGGAAATACCTTTTTGCAACACGCCAACTTAATGTAGTTCATGATAATGCTCTATTTAGTACTCATTATATTATATCATATTATTCACAGTAGTAATTACAGTAAGAGTATATGACTAAGTATCAGGCATCTATTTAGTCTCCATATACAATGAATATCCCCAGCGCGCGGATGAGTGAAGCAAATGTTTTCTAATCCCAAACAAACATATCCTAAACCGACATTGGAATAAAAACAATGGCAGGAAAAACAGAGAAAGATTCATGTTATTTCGGAATTTTTCTTTCTCCTAGACTAGTTGCACATCCAAGCTGAAGAGATAAGATTATGTTATCTACAGCAGGTAGAGAATATATTAACTCATACATTTGACGAGTTTATTAGTCTAAAGTATGCACTGATTACAATAAAACTCGAAACCTGCACCCCGATATACATTGAGCACCTATAATAACTACGTCACGTCACTTTTACTAAGTATAGTACTCCTTATACATATATCTATATAAACAGATTTGCAAACCAAGTGTTTCGGTGGCACCCTGATGTGAAAAGAAGAGGAAGCCCAAAAATGAACTGGAATGAAACAATCGAGAAAAATTTGATCGCAACGGGGAGAAGCTGGAAAGATGGTGTGGACATGTCTTCAGACCAAAAACGATGGTTTACTTTGACTGTCTCATGCGTAGCAGGACGCGGGAGTTCCTCGGTCGGAGTCTGAGTATATAAAGTTTGTGAATATGTTTATATATTTAAATCTACAGGAGTCTCTTATAAACTACTTAACATATCATTATGAATGTTAAAAAAACATGTTTGATGTAAGCGTGGGTATGTGGGCTCTATTTACTTTAACTTAGTTTTATGCAGCAGGAGAAAAGAGAGTATGGAATTCCTTTCCTAAATTCAGATAGATCCGATTTTTGTAAACTTTTGACAATATGTATTAGACATCAATTAATAAATAGTTCTTACATGTAAGCGTATTTAGAGTATTTTAAAGGGATATTAGGGTGACATAATATGGATAAAACATATTGTGAAATCCTAATACTTCAGAATTCAATTCAATTTATACTTAATGATATGACACCAATTATGCAAGATTCCCTGAATGTAAATTAGTTATTTAGATCCCTTAAGCGTAAAGCTTTAATTTTATGCATGTTATAGGATCAAAATCACGTAATGCATTCTGATAAAAATTAGAATAAGGATTTGAGAATAAGGTTTAGTAACTTTATTTTTTAAATGGGAATCGCTCCAGACAAAGCATGAAGCCACCATGTGTAAGGAGCTAACAAGAACGAAATATGACTATCGCAAATACAGGAGATGCCTATTTGCCTTAGTCTTGAAAAGACAAATGCTATAGGAAGTAAGAAACAGTCAGCAGGAAGAGAGTTCTACTAGTCGGCAGTTCTTGGAAATAAGCTACTGCACTATGAAGCTGTATTACAATGAGGTATCAACACAGCGAATAAATATTCATCACTAGACCAACAAGTAAATCGAGCTGGAAGAAAAGAAGCGGGGAATAGATCACATCATTTCGAAAAAGACATGGGTTCATAGTACTAATAAAAAATTGATACAAGCAACATACCGTGTGTGAGAGAGAGCGTGTAGAGGATCAGAAAGCGTGGAGTCAATCAAATTACAGATACGTTTCTGCAACTTATGACAACAGTACTTCATACATAGTCTGATATTAGATTTTGAGCGATAGAGAATAGTCCCAGGTGTGAGAAAGTGTGAGCGATAGAGAGAACCGATTTTACGAGAAGCCGAAAGAGCAATGGATCTAAAGAAAGATTTCATAAGAGATAAAGACCAAGCAGTTTCAGAGTCTATTTTACTTAGATTAGAGCCAGGCATGAGAATCCCAAGAAGGAAAAGGACACACCAACGATTGAATTACATAAGCTTAGTCTTAACAGGATTAAACAAAGCAAGCCGATTCGTACTCCAATCTCCAACTAAACTCAGGTCAACGTCTATAAAGTTGCATAGTTCCATTGATCTTGATTATAATCCTCGCAAAGCTACATAAAAGCGGTGCAACACTCTTGTGTTTAAGGAAGTAATGTTACCCGTCTTGGGACAGGTTGTCTTCTCGTTACACTATATTCACTATATAACAATATAGTATTCATTATGTTAACTTCTGTTTCAATAATTTCATAACAAAATTATTAATCGTACGAATGTAACCCCATGTATTAGTCAACATTACAACAGGAAATGGCACCCATGGAATTGTTAATAACATTTACAAGTGTTTTTCTGTAATCTAACCATATATAGTACAAATAAACCTAAGGTTATGCTCGACTTGTTCACCAACTCCCACTTATAAAATACTAACAGTTGTCTTTCAATGATGTGCAACAAAGTTTCACATCTGCGTTGATCAATAGTGAGCATTATCTCGTGTTCGTTAAGAAGTATTTGTCAGCCTTTCGAAGTGGAAGAGCTTGGCAGTGGGTTTAAAAGGATGCAGCAACTACTCCATAGCAATATCCCCCAAATAAGTTTCATATAAAGTTAGGTATGTGTATGAGTTCACATATCTGTATGTACATGATTCTATAAATTACAGATCATTATGAATTTTGGAAAACCGCTGCTAGGTCAAAATGTGTACTATTTTTTTTTGTTTAATTAAGTCGTATACAAATAAGGGTAAAAAGGAGATTGAATTACTTCTAGATAATTTAGATATCTATTCTAGATCGAATCGATTTTTGTAAAATTTTAACAATAGATATTATACATCAATATATAAATATTACCCAAATTTCACTCTCTTTGAAGTGTTTAAAGTGATTTTATTGTCATTTAAATTTCAAATATTTCAGATTTGCATTGAAGTTGACCCATAGTCTGACACATATAAAGCAGTATTCCCTGTAATTCAGTTTTTTATTAAGACGCTTGAAGCTTAAGCCTTACCTTTTAGACATTTTCCAGAATCCTAATCATGTGATAAATTTGGATTAAAATTAGAATAAGGATTCTAAACGTAGTGTTAAATATCATATCTTCGTAAACGGATATAAAAATGGTGCAAACTTGTTCTGTTCGGGAATTAAGTTTACTTGTCCTGGGACGAGTATTCTTCTATTTCACCATATTACACTAATTCGATAAAATGTTTTTCAAATTTAAAAGAGCAAGGCAACTATCACGTTAATAAACTATCAATTCTAAATAAATTTACATACAGCTCCTATGTTTTAACATTGTGTCATATATCAATGAAAGTTGATAACCATACCTTTATTAGATGCTTTCCCCTGCACACGCCCCTTTTTGCCATTTACTTCAGACTGCAGGAACGCTGTCTTCTAATAAGTTATATCATACCTCGAAAATAAACTAAGCCAAAACAAAACTGTTGAACACTCCGTTCCGAATCACTGACTTGAAGGGGATCATCTCACTCACCCTCTCTTCGAGACATGTGACATGATGCCCGTTTCTATCAATTTCCATGTTCCAAGTAGTTCTAATGTAGGTGATTATGGCTTAGTTGTTTACGACATGAACTAAAAACTTGGTTGTGGCAAGTTCGCATCCAGTTCGTTCCACATCAATACTTTCACTTAGATGTCGGCATCCTTCACGTGGTTCCTCCTGTAAGTACACGATGTATTTCTAAAAATAATTTTAACTAGAATGAGATCGGGTAGACGAATGTCAAACATAGAGTCATCTGTTTCATACGAAATAAATGAATGAGTTCAAATTTTAGTAGAGTAATGCTAAACTCGAGTTGACTCCGACTTAACTGTCATTGCCTGTTATTTGCAACTAAACAATTTATATACTAGCAAACCTACTCGTCAAATACTTAATACGGTGATAACGATGCATATTGTGGAAAGGATGAATAAATATGAGCTTATGCTTCGAAATTATATGTACATTGTAGAAATATCTGTTTCCTAAATGAGACTTGTCTAATAAAAATGTATGGCAGTAAAGGAGACTAACACACGAAGTGAATAGAGTGTGCTGGACTAGACGATGTAAAAGTAATCTGAAAGTCAATATTTTTATGGAAATCGCTCAAGACAAGACATGCAGTTACAAGATGTAAAGAGCTAAGAAAAATGCTTCAAGGGTAAAAAAACTAGTAAAACATAAGTATTAGATGGACTATTCTGACCCGGAAAATAGCAATTCGTTTCCCCTTGGTCAGTAACATCGCATATGAAATGTATGGACTAAAAGACAAAATAAGAGAAGTGACAGTTACGAGGCTGCTAAAAATAATCTCAACGTCTATTTTCTACTCTCTTTAAATATTGTCACAAACATGAAACATGACTTCTGAGAAGTAATTGTTACATACGTTATTGTATATGTAAGTAGTACCTGGACTTGTACCAAAATATTAATAAATAAAATTAACGGTGGGTATACCAGAAGACCCAAAGCTTTATTTAACATCTCCTGGGGCAGCATCACACAGGGATGTAATTCTACGAATGTTTATTCCTGATAATAGGGAGAAGCGCCTGATTTAGTGGGCACAGCTGAAAAACTGAGGATATCTTCAGATATATTATTTTGTGGGTATCAAAACTAAGACGTCATTCTGTTGAAATTTTACACATATCTTAAGTGGAGACACTAGCATGTGTGATGGAGGATATAACGACATAGAATGGGCGAGCCAGGAAGATCCGTTACACTACTACGACTAAATGATGCTGATGACATGTACATCAAGAAATCCGTCTAAAATTTCATATCTAATCATAAATCCTACAAAAGTCAAACTATGGAACGATATCAGTTGAATGTGTGCTCGTCTCGGTATGTTTTGTTAATGTAAATAGAAGACGAATAAAAAAGATGTTTTAAAAAATACATTTTACGTTCTATGTATGAGTTATTGTGAATGCAATTTCAATAAATAGGTAATGTAAATCAATACTATTTCAATGGAATCTTTGTAGGCAGCGAGAATAGACTCTTTGATCAAACAATGGACAAAAGCGCAGCATCGGAAAATGAAAATGCCTCCGTTGATGGATAAGAAGCGGAAAGTGTGAAGGCGGGAAGATTTTTTTAAATAGTTCCTCTCTTTATTTCTATCAATATTAAAATCTAACGCCCTCCTTCTCCTCCTTTTTTCTCTGACTGCCCTCTCTCTTTTTACTCTTTCTGAGTACATCCAACTACATTTCTAGTTGCGTCATTCTCTCTCTTTCTCTCTCTATATATATCTTTCTTTCTCTCTCTCTCTCTCTCTCTCTCTCTCTCTCTCTCTCTCTCTCTATATATATATATATATATATATATATATATATATATATATATATATATGTTAAAAATGAATGAGACGATGGAAAGCGGTTCGAAATATCATACTGTACGGAGTTCCATTAGGTCATTCTGGTGTAGGTAAGATATAATTTCATGTAAATAGATACTAATAATAATATATATATATATATATATATATATATATATATATATATATATATATGTACATTATATTAATAAAAAAGGTGAAACTACATAACTTGTTCACCGTTATATGTTTGATTTGTTTCATTTGTATCTATCTGTTGCATCTCTGCGTTAGCTTGCCTTCTATGAATAACCTTTATACATACTCTTTAAACAATGCTTCCAGCTAACTCCATGAACCTCTTATATATATATATATATATATATATATATATATATATATATATATATACCATTCACACACGGCAGTGTGTTAATAATATACTTAATGTACATTTAGCCAATCGTGACCGATTTTTCAGCTTGTCATTAATTCAATTTTCACTCAAACTTGATGCGTTATTTTTTTCCCTAGAATTTACTAGTCCCAAGTAGTTTGTGAACTTAAGGAAATTAACATTTGGTCTAAATTTGTGTGCTCATCAGCGTGTATTATGACTTTAAATAACCATTACTTTTTTATTTAAAACAAATATTTATCATGGTATACTCAAACTGTAGCAAACAGTACAAGGACCGTAAAAATATAGATATCTCGAAACGAGGCTTAGTTATGGAAGGGTTGAGGAGCTTAGATTGGCTAGAATGCTAATTGACTAACGCTCTTCATGCCCTTTGACTCGACATAACTTTTTAAATTATAAATATAATTTAGGGATGTCAAACTAGAACGATAGAGATCAATGAGCTGTTTCGAAATATGTTAGTGTTAAAAAGAGTGGTGCTATGGAAACAGAGCTATGTGATGTTTAGTAGAAAATAAAACAAGTGATGATTGGATTTTGAAGCTATATGTTTCAGGAAAAAAGGCCAAATAAGGCATAACTGAAAACTTAACCACACTTTAAGATTAAGGAATGAAAATAAATGCCAAATTGAAAATACTCTTTATTAATGAAGAAAATGAAGAAAGATTGGCTATATTTAAGATATTAACTCTTAGGTGTGTTGAAGATGTTAACCCCCAAATATTTGTATCTTTTTTTCTGTTAGTATCGTGTTGTTTTCTTAGCGGTGAAAACAAATATGTTTCCTATACAATTGGAACTGTGGGCTTTTTATATATGCTTTTTGTGAGAAATTGAAAAAAATATTTATATAATTATTGCGCTAATACATAATACTTTTTACAGTATGCAGATTATTTGTTATATCGTACTGCAAGAGTTTAAAGAATATTTGAACATGGTAGATTTAAATAATTGTTGATAAATGTGTAGATACTCTCAGCCAGCGCCCCCTAAACGAAAATGATATTATCCTTTTTTTAGGCGATTACATGTTGGGAAAGAAAAACAATGATTTCAGAATTCAAAGTATTGCATATAAATGTAACGTGGCCGATCACTATCAGGATAGCGTGTTAAGAGCGCATATTTGTTTGCAAAGTAATATAAATTATGTTGTTTGCTTGTTTTGGGGGAGGAGGGGTAATAAAAGATTCCTGAATCCTACCACAAACTCTAAGTCAATGTAGAAACAGTCACCCTAAAATTACTTAACTGTATCAATAACCCAAAGACATTGAACTAGAACGTTACATACTTTATTGGCCTTTTCGCTATGAGCAAAATGTAGTATCAATTTTTGCATAATTTTGTGCAAATAAATATTGCAAAGTATAGTATCGGTTCTGATACTACACTTCATCTTATCTGGCCTCGGTCAGCAAAGAACAAATCCTTCTAGAGTAAGACAATGTTCATTTTTGTTACAATCAAGAATTTCCTATTTTAGAGATCTGCATTTTCTACACATTAAACTCTGACCTTGTATTTACCTTGGTGCAACGGAAAATTCGGCAACGGAAAATTTGGCAATTGGTATCAAAGAAAATTCAGTTTTTATGAAATCCATATCTATAGAACGAAATATATTTTAGATTTGGGGGGGATTTAATTGTAAATACGGGCCCCCCCCCAACAAAAACACTTCTAGTATTATCTTTTTGGTACTTCTTCAGTTTACACACCATGTTATGTTTTAGATAAGATTTTCATATTAAATTGAATTTCTACGAAATCTTTTGTTTATTAAATTGTTAGCTGAAAGTACAGAATCCTTAGCAAAACCACCTCTCACTGTTGATGATCGCTTTCTAAATGATGTTATTATTTTAACCCGGTCCGTAAATAATAAAATACCATATTTTCCTATTGCTATATTAATAAAAATGTAGTAAATACAACTCCTATTACGAGATTAATTCCATCATAATGCATTTCGGTTTCTTCAATTCAGCCATTTTACTATTTTGTCAATAGTTGAAATATAGACTCAATTACTTCGTGTTCGACATTTGAAAGAATTTGGATGTATTTAAACTGTCGAATAGAAAGTCATTTAAACTTGCGTTAGAATGCTTAGCAACTCGTCATGTATTAAAATCCCCTTAATAAAATATTTATAAATTAATGATTGAGGAGGATATAGTGGTATAAAAGGAGATACCTCCCCCAAAAACATTAAATATTATGTTTTAGTATATGTATGATACTTTAATACTAGAGCAGTACGCGCGAAAATGTTTTTGATGATTTTGAGGCCCCATGTGCTACACCATGCCGTTAAATATTTAAGTGGAAAACATTTTTTTAATATGTTCAAAATTATAATTGACTTGTCGTTTACGCAAGAATGGTTACTCAGCAGTGTAAAAAATGATTTTTTTAATTTTGAAAACGAAACAAACTTTGAAAAATTGAAAAACAGGAACATCTCGAAAAAATATTTAATAAAGTTGTCTTAATTTAACTTACTATTAATTTCACAGGTATGGTAGGGCACAAGTATAATAAACAATTAAACACACGGGATATTCACCGCCACACACTATATACTATGCGATGTCATCGAAGTTTTACTTACAGACAATCATTCAGTTTCCAGTTTCACTTTGGAAAAATAAAATGTAATTTTCGCAATTGAAGTTAAAAAAATTGCAAATGTTAAAACTAAAACATATTCGTCGATATTTAAAGAATTTTAATACTATTTTAAAATCAGATAGGGAACTCAAATCTTATTGAGACCAATTAAAACTGTAAAAGGAACTTTTTAATAAAAATAGATTAACTGTTTATATTTATTCTAACAAAATTATAAATAAATTAGGGAACATTATTAGAACACCATCGGGCAGATGGTGTTCTAATAATGTTTTACTACAAATCCTCACCTTCTATATAAAATTCAAAATACTAGATGAATTTAATAAAATGAAATATTATAGCGAGTATGATATTCCATACATAGTTTTGTGTCGGCAAACTTATTGTTACTTATCGCTCGTCCATTCTATTTGTAGTACAATGTGCGTAACTTTTTTTTAATTCAGTGTCTCCAGATTTTTTAACTTGTTCCAGAAAAGCGATATTTATATTTTAAAGAATTATCTTATTTAAATTTCAAATTTAACTGAATTTCTTTGTTTTTTAACTATAGTGATAACATTACATTCTAAAAGATTTGTGACACGTAGAAATTGTTTTTTTAGGTTAATTAATTGCAATTCAGGCAATGCTCGCCTTCAATCAATTTCAGTTAGTAGACGCTTCCTTATTTTTTTTATTTCTGCTCCCAATACTTATTTGTATCTTTTTCTCGTCTTGAAACTTAAAAAGTGTTACTTCTTATTTTTTTTTAAACTTAGCCGATTCAGACGTCATTTTATATAATAATGAATATTAGTGCGCACACCGACGAATATCAGTTTATGTCTATCATTTGTGTCAGAGTGAATGGCTACGGTAAATAATTCTTTTTTAGCTGGATCTCCGACTAATTTTGCTTGGACCGAGGACTCAGCATCTTTTTTGTCAAATCGGTAAGAACTGATTACAAATGTATGTAGGTATATATATATATAAATATATATATATATATATATATATATATATATATATATATATATATATATATATATATATATGAATGAAGATATGGAAAATATTTCCATATCTTCATTTTTTGAAGACGTTCGCCACGAACGAAACCGGTCAAAACATATATATATATATATATATATATATATATATATATATATATACGTATATATATACATATAAATATATATATATATTTATATATATGTATATATATGTATATATATATATACATATAAATATATATATAATATATATATTTATGTATATATATATATATATATATATATATATATATATATATATATTATTTAAGGTTAAACACGACAATATAGAGGTATATCTGTATTTAAAATGTTTTGGTCTAAAATGATGCGTGTCTATATAAAATATGCTTTATCAAAAACAATAATGCTCTTCTTTGGTTTGAATGAAACCATACACACAGCCAAAGTGAATATGAACATGTTACGTCATTAGTAAAAAAAAATACGGTTGAAACAACGTGTTTAGCGAGAATATTCTAATAATTTATTATTTTTATTTTTTACTAATACATAACCGTATATCAAAGCCTAAAGGCCACTCAAGTATGAGGATTAATGAGTTTCTCAGGCGAACGTTAAGATAAACACATTAGGATTGGAGACGATAGTTTAAACTGGACAGCATTTGAATACTCAAAAGAGCTGCTCAACACATGATTTTCAAAACAACTATGTGTCTATCTAAAAGCGACTGGGACTAGTGTTCCACAGACGGGTATCTCTTGGAAAAAATCATTGCAAACGAAGTTCCGTTTAGTTACAAGTACACAGAGAAAGAAAGGAAACTTGTTTACAGTGGTTGTAGATAAGCACATTTTTTCTGTATATGTTTTACAGGTTAAGGGCAGATATAGAGCTCAGTTGAGCACCTACTATGTAAATAACGTGATAGTAGAGAAAGACTAGCAAAGTATTTTCTGTAATTAAGATAGAGTAGAGACGAAAAGACGACATACCCCAGATTCAGCACGAATTTAATGATAAAAGTCAAAAAAAAAAATCAACATTTAATATTATTTTTTCTCATAAAAATCATCCGATTGCTGGAGAAAAATTGTATGTGTCAGTATTTTTATTTTCTTTAAATGTATATATATATATATATATATATATAAATATATATATATATATATATATATATATATGTATATATATATATATATATATATATATGTATATACAAAATTACACACATATATATTAAAAATGATATATTAAAGAGCCGTAGAACATCATCACAAACAATCAAAAATTAACACACATATATATGAATATATAAATATATACATATATATATATATATATACATATATATATATATATATATATATATATATATATATATATATATATAAATGTGGAATATATATATAAATATATATATATTAATATATTTATATATAAATATATCAATGTGGAATATATATGTATATATATATATATATAAATATATATATATATATATATATGTTTATATAAATATATAAATGTGGAATACTTATATATATATATATATATATATATATATATATATATATATATATATATATATATATATATCACTCTCCCTACCAGTCTGAACTACTTCTCATAGTGCCTTTTGTAGAAAAATGCTGGTCATTTTCAGCAAAGTGGTGGCTGGAATGAAACCCGATCGTTCGAACGATATAAGCAAGCTTTATCGCTTAATTCAACTTTACAGCCACTTCAAATAGCATCTACGTATGTGACTTCTAATCATATTAAGTGGCACTCGAGATGCGTCTTCATCGGTCTGTGCCACCGTCGATGACAACGTCCAGACACACAGAATATTATTAAAATTGACTGGCAGTTAATAAATAAGACGAGAACTACTTTGTAGTCAGATCAATAATCATCCACCTTATAATAAAGAGCTATGTGATGTATCTACGTGTACATATACATATATATATATATATATATATATATATATATATATATATATACTAAAATAGGACACTTCATATTTTTTAAACATCTATTTAAGAATTTAATAATAAAAAATGCGGCTAAAAGAGGTAAATGTATGTTTACATGACCTATTTCTAAATAAAATAAAAATAGAAAATATTGTATTTTCACTTTAACTTTGATCTTTTGACTAATCATTTCGCAAGTATATCTAGCAAGATCTCTTTCCTGGCTTGCTCAGTATGGATCCATTGTTAAATACAGCAGATTCCATAGCTGAGAAGAGTAACCAACAGAACACATACCACTCCCTGTAATGGATTCTTCACATTTTCAATCATCTTTAAGCCAATTAAACTTTATTTAATGAATCACCTAATTCATTGTTGTTTATTATTCTCTTTACATGGCTTGTTTTACTTTACATTTAATTCTTTAAATCTCAATTCCAGCTTCAATATTTTAAGAGTGTATTCTACTTATCCTGTACTTTTCCAGTGTTATATTATGCACATGCGTCCGCATTTTCCGTTTAGCCCACTTTTTTAAGACATTGCTTTTGAGAATGTACAATGCATTATTCAAATTTCAATGTTAGTATCAACATTTTAAGAGTAAATTCCATTTCAGTCAAGTCCACTTTTTGAAGACAGTTCACTTTTAGAATGTACGATGTATTTTTTATTATAATTTAAAAAGTGAACAAATAACAAGACTCCAAAGCATCAGTGACCAGGTTTACGTTGAGTCACCTATACTTTAGGTTGGTGAACATATTAGTAACAATTGCTAATTAAGTTGAACCAATAACCATTATGACATCACAATAATGAAAGCATATAATTCATTAGTTAACAAATATTGGATGTATTACTTCTTAATAGCTGAAAAAATAATGAATTATAAACTGTCATTAGTTATCTGCATAAAAGCAATAATAAGAAATTCTAACCAATTTCATTATCATAATTTCGAAAAAATGTGTATATTTGGTATAAGTATTTAAAACATTTACCTTTATTCGACAGCCTAACTGCATGCGTAAGTACTGCTCATAGAGACAAGTCACAACAAATTATATTGTAATAAATTTGAAATCAACTTTAAACATGAAGTTAGCAACAATAACAAGTTCACTTGTATATTTTGAAAAGAAAAAGAAACTGAAAGATTTGCCTTTTCTTGACAGCCCTACTTACTGATGTAGTACTGTCGATCAAGACAAAGCACTAATTATTATACCCCAATAATATAAAATTTTAATTAAACAAATAAAGTTGTTATAATTTTTTTATAATGAAGCTTGCAATTAAAATTTTCTTTCCCTTCTTTTAATTGATGAAAAGTAAAAATACACAATTAGAGTATAGTCAATGTAACCATGTTCTTTGTCTGTACCTACCTATTACATTATTCAGTATTGTCCATAACAACAAACACGCAATTGACTATACTTTAGTTATAAATTTAGAGATTTAATTTAAAAATGAAGTTGTTTGAAAATAATTAATACAAAAACAATAAAAATATATTTACTTATGACATTTATGAAATAAAATATTTTTAGAATATTATAAAAAAAGAAAGTCTTTTTAGGACAACTCTAAGACATGATTAAGTACAGCCCACAGAGACAAAGTCACAAATGACAATATTCTATTAATTGATTTAGAGTGTTACTTAAATTACAATTTTACTTATTAGTTATATTTTTAAATTTCAGGGTTTTTCTTTTTTTAAATACTTATTCTATATTCCAATTCCACTTAAATGATTTTTAAAATTTTCAAAATTATTTGAAGTTTTATATTTAGATTGAATTTAGATTAGATGAAAATATGTTTAATATTTAAAAATTAAAATATCAATAAATTCATGAAAACTTATATTAAGAATAAGTTTCAGAATAATAAGAATAAATTGCAATTTCTGATTTTCAAATAAGTTCAAGTAATTAATAATTATTACAGAATGAATTAAACTATCATAAATCAATTCATTCTGAAATCAATTCTATATGTCTATTTGTTCTTTGAGATGAAATTTGATTATGTTTGAAAAGTAAAAGCCTAAAGTTAATCTAAAAAACACATTTCTACATGCCAATACTCTTTTAGAAAGGAATATGTTCTCAGTATGGCTGAAAAAACAGAAATTCAGTAAATTTTGAAATTTCAGAGTAATGTAATCTGTTAATATTTTGAAATATAAATATCACTTTTCTGTCAGCATTTCAAAGATCTTAAGACACCGAATTAAAAAAAAGTACGTACATTTTACTAAAAATTAAATAATAATCCAGAAAATGTCCGTGCGATCAAAAAATGACCAAGCGATGAGATCAGCAACAATAAGTTTGCCGACAGTAAACTATGTATAGAACGTCATAATCGCAATGATATGTAATTTTATACATTTCATCTAGTTTTTTTTAATTTCATATAAAAGTTATGGATTTGTAATAATACATTATTGGAAAATAATCTGTCAGATGGTTTTCTAATAATTTTCTCTTATTCATTTGTCGTGTTATTATAATGAATATAAACAGTTAATCTATTGTTATTAAAAAGTTACTTTTACAGTTTTAATTGGTCTTAAAGTGGTTTTATTTCCGTATCTGATTTCAAAATGATATTAACATTCTTTAAATATCGACGAATATGTTTTAGTGTTTACCTTTCGATTTTGTTTTGATTAAAAAAAATATAAACTTTAATTGTGAAAATTACATTTTATTTTTCCAAAGTGAAACTGGAAACTGAATAATTGTCTCTAAGTAAAACTTCCATGACGTCGCACAGTGGATAGTGTGTGTCAGTGAACATCCTGTGTGATTAATTGTGTATAATACATGTGCCCTACCGTACATTTGAAATACATTGTTAGTAAAATTAAGACCACTTTGTAATATAATTTATTCAGAATTTGTTTGTTTTTCTATTATTCCAATTTTGTTTAGACTTTCTTACGCTGCTAGGTACACGTTCTTGCGTCAACGACAAGTCAATTATTATTTTGAACTTATTAAAAAAAAGTTCAGCTTAAATATTTAACGACATCGTGTAGCACGTGGTGTCCCAAAATCAACATACACATTTTCGCGCGTGCCGCTTAAACAGTAAGGAACCATAAATATTCTAAAATATTATTTTTTTTCATTTTTGTTGAGGGAAAATTGGTATCCCCTTTATACAACTATTCTTCTCTCAAACATTTATTTCTAAATAGTTTATTGGGGAGGGGTAATACATTAAGTGTTGCTAAGAATTTTAAAGCAAGTTTACATAGCTTTCTATTCGACAGTTTAAATACATCCACATCTTTTTCAAATGTCGAACACTAAGTAATAGATGTATTATTTCAACTATTAACAAAATATTAAAATGGCTGACTTGTTTACGAAGAAACAAAAATGGATTATTGTGGATTTAATATCGCAATATAATTTTAATTTACTACTTTTTATTAACATAATAATTGGTAAAGATGGTACTTTTATAGTTTACGGACTGGGTTGAAATAATAACATTATTTAAAAAGCCACTCTTAACATAGGGGGATTCTGTATTTTTACCTAATTATTTAATAAACAAAAGATTTCGTAACAATTGAATGTAACTTGAAAATGTTATCTAAAATATAAGCCGGTCCGTAAGCTGCACCATTGTCAAACATATTATACAGGAAGTGTTATTTTTTGGTGTAAAGGGGGGAGGGGTACTCCGTATTTGCAAGAACGGTTCTCAAATCTATTTTCAATCGATATTTATTTTATAGTTACCAGTTTGCCCTACTTTTACAAAATTTAAGAATTTTCCGTTGCTAGATTTTCCTTTGCAGAATTTTCCGTTGCCGAATTTTCCGTTGAACCGACGTAAACACAAGGTCGGTTTTTAATGTGTGGAAAATCCAGAACTCTGAAAAGGGGAACTCTGGATTCTAGATAGTCTAGAAAGATTTCGCCTTTACTGACCGAGGACAGAAAAAATGAAATGTAGTATCAGAACAGATACTATACTTTGCAATATTTATTTGCACAAAAAATACAAAATTATCAGAAATTGATACTACATTTTGATACAAGCGAAAAGGGCAAGAAAGTCTGTAACCGTTCTAGTTAGATGTTTGTCGGTTGCCACCTGGACTTAAGGTTATTGATACAGTTAAGTGATTTTTGGAGGACTGTTTCCACATTGACGTAGGGTTAGTGGTGGGATACATGAATCTTTTATCCCACCCCCATAAAAAACAACACACTTTATATTTATTTGCAAAAAATATGGTTATATTCTCTTAAAACGCTATCTCGATAGCGATCGGCCAGAAATGGGCGATAAGTTTACGTTAAATTCATATGCTGAACTCTAAATGCTTAAATAATTGTGTATATTTCCCAACACGTAATCGGCTAAAAAAAGGATACTCTCATGTTTGTTTAGAGGAGGGGGATGAGAGTATCTATCTACAACGTTATCAACAAGTATTTAAATATAACATGTTCAAATATTATTTAAAGTTTTCCAGTACGATATAAAAATTAATATGTATATTGTAGAAAGTATTATTTATTAAGCGCAATGATGATATAAATATTTATGTTTAATTTCTCACAAAAATAATACATAAAAAGCTCACAGGTTCAATTTCAAAGGAGACCTACTTGTTTTCACCGCTAAGAAAACAACACGAAACTAATAGAAAAAGAACACAAATATTTAGGGGTTAACATCTTCAACATACCCAAGAGTTAATATTTTCAATATCGCTAAAGTTTCTTCATTTTCTTACTAATAAAAATAATTGTTAATTTTACATTTTATTTGGCTTTCTTTCCTCTAAAAATGTGGCTTCAGTTTGGCCTATTTTGTTCTGTTATTTTCCTGAAACATTTAGCTTCAAAAGTCAATTATCATTTTTGTTTACATTACTACAAAAGGTCACATAGCTTTGATTCTATGACACCAATCTGTTTAATACACACATATTTTGAATCAGCTCATCGAGTGCTATCTTTCTATATTTCCAGCCTTAAATTATATTTATTATTTTAAAAAGTTATGTTAGGTTAAATCGCATGAGTTTAAGCTGCTTTACACTTTCATATCTTTTCGAGATATAAAGATGTTCGACTCCTTGTGCTGTTTACGACATTTTGGGTATATATATATATATATATATATATATATATATATATATATATATATATATATATATATATATATGCGTGTGTGTGTGTCTGTGTATTTAGGCAGCATTTTCTCTAAGAAAAATATCGTTGAATATGACAGAAAATTATCTCGGGATATATTTGCTAAGATCCTTTCCATTTTTCGAATCAGGGTCTTTGTTTCGGTTCGATATTGCCTTCATTCTGTTCTCGTTATTTCATGTAGCAAATAGGAGGTAATATCGTGCATAGTGATCGCGTGACAACACAACAGATACTACACTAACCCCCAAAAGAGGGGTTCATGAGTTGAGTATAATATCATAACAAACGAACATATCGTATATTATATCTGGGAGCATGGTCTTATAACAACAAAACACACTACAGTAACCCCCTAAAAATAGGAGGTTCTGTCTTGAAAGATGGTATAATTACACCAGAATGAAGATTATAATATCCCCATCTGACGTAAGAATTAAAAGAGAGCACATTAGTCTGAAGAAAAATGCAGTAAACTGAACTTAGCATCGAAAGATAATACAATAGTACATTAATAGAAGTAATAATAGAGTTTCAGATTCAGAAATATGTATATATATATATATATATATATATATATATATATATATATATATATATATATATTTATATATGTAAGTAAATTTCGTGTACAACAGAATCGTAGGATCAATTTTAGAGGAAGCATTATTATAATCAATGAAACACACGAGTGGAAATAAAGGGAAAATTGTTAAAATTACCTTAAGGCCTTATCGTCTGACCCTCTGAGAGGAAACATCAGAATGGTAAATTAAAAATTAAAAGTCGAATGAGATATGAGGGGAAAAAACTTATTTCAGTTGGAGGAAACGATTTAGAGGGGGAAAAAAAAGTAAATCTCATATATATATATATTTATATATATATATATATATATATATATATATATATATATATTTATATATATATATATATATATTTATATATATATATATATTTATATATATATATATATATATACAATTTTTCAGTGAAAGAATTAGACCATATGTGCAAATAATCAGAAGCTTAACAATAAGTGTCTCCTAACATCAAATGTTTCACCTAAATCTGATTCAATTAGATATTATTAACAGACAAATATTTTTTAATAAAAAATATTTCTTTAAAAATGAGCAGAAGATAAATTATAATATTTAGGTAAAATTTAAAAGGTTAGTTTTTTATTTGTTTTGGAATATTGCACTTACGACTCAGGTAAAGAGATGTTACATCTGTTTAAGCAAATAGATATTTTAATGACTATATTTTTCTTTTTAAAAAAATAAACATCTTTTAATAATTTTGAATAACTGTGTAAAATATAATCCATGTAAAACTATTGAAGTAATAGCAACACGTGGTTTTGGTGTCCGAATTATTATTATTATTAGTAGTAGTAGTGGTAGTAATAGTATTAGTAGTAGTAGTGTTTATAGTAGAAGTAGTATTGTTGTTGTTTTTGTTGTTCTTGTTTCCTCACTAGCAGTTCACACGGGAATCAGTGTCAATGATTGCTCACTGGCAATTTCACACTGTATTCTCTTGAGTCCAAATGACAATTAAGCTACTCAGATTTCCAGTAGCCTCATGTCCATTTAAATTACCATCGCCAATCACTATGCGTTTTCGCAGCAGCATTTTGTTATCGATTTCTCATTGATTATAACCGTATGTTTTCTCTGTAATCTGAGTGACAATATTCCTCTTGAATATTACAGTGCCCTCAACACACCCTCAATGGACATCTAGATGGTGTTGTTTTTAATCAGTTTTTCCATCATTTTTAATCTTTCACGACAATTGATTTCGTGGTGCCGACCGAGGCTGTACTATTATAGTTTTCTATGAAGGATGTCAAATTATAGTATTTGTGGCAGTTTCAGTTCTCATATTATTATTATTATTATTATTATTATTATTATTATTATTATTATTATTATTATTATTATTATTGTTGTTATTATTATTATTATTGTTGTTGTTGTTTTTGGTGGTGGTGGCGGTGATAGTGGTGGAGGTGGTGTTGTTGTTGGTGTTGTTATTTTTGTTGTGGTGGTTATTGTTGTTGCTGTTGTTGTTGTTGCTGTTGTTTGTACTGACTAGGAGTTCTACCACAGGTTATCAGTGATTGCTTACTGACAACCAGTGGTATTCCAGTGGAGGCTGAGTGACAACAACTCTCCCCAGATTTCCAGTATTTACCACCTCTTTTTGATAGCCACCGCAAATTACCTTGCATTATCGCAACATCCGTGTACCATTGATTTATCGTTGGTAAAGACTATTTGTCTCTTTGGCATTTTGATTGCAACAAGCCACCCCAAGGTTCCAGCACTCCTTGCACTTCCAGTGGAGGTCTGGTGTGTGCTGTTTCTCCTCGGTCTTCTCATCCTCCTTGACCCTATGCAAATATGTTGGGGGTGGGGGAGATTAAGGTGTGTTTTGCTATTTTTGCTCATTGGTCGTGTCAGCTGAGGCCAGTGTAATTTATTAGGGGAGGGGCCATGAAGTGATATTTCTAGTATTTTCTGTTCCTTTGTTTGTGATGTGGTTTATTTCTGTTGTTTTGTTTTCTTTATGTTGTAGTTTCCATGCTACACTTCGTAGCTTATGCGGGTTGGTTTCCGCATAAGATTGCAGCTGTTTTGATCATTGCCGTTCTTTGTATAGTTTCGATAATCGGTTTGATTCCAATTTCTCCCAGTCTTTTTCCAGGTTTTAGGGGTAGTGTTCCTAGTGCACCTACGATTACTGGTATTATACTGACTTTCTTCATGCTCTGCTCCATATTACTTTCAGTGGTCTGTCTAGTTCCGTGTATTTGCTTTGTTTTTCCGTTTTTTGATCTTCAATCTATGGACTGCTGGAACGACTATGTCTACGATTTTGCAAGATTTTTCCCATTTGTTGATTATTATAACATCCGGGCTCTTTGCTTGTATGAGTTTGTCTGTTTGTATATTGATAGCCCAAATGATTTTGTTTTTCGTTTTCCAGTACTGTTTCTGGTTTATGTCTGTACCATTTGTCTGCGTATTCGAAATTCAATTGTTTGCAAAGTTCCCGGTGTACTGCATTCCCCACACAGTCATGTCTGTTCTTGTATTGTTTTCGGGATAGTTTGCTACAGCGCTTATTATATGATTTACTGTTTCGTCTTTTTGTCCACATAGTCTGCATTTACTGTTTTCCTAGGTTTTATATATTTTAGCTTTCATGTAGTTTGTCTAAATTGCATTGTTCTGTGCAGTCATCAGTAAAGGTTCCGTTTCTCTGTTCAAGTGTCCTTTTCTTAGCCATGCCCAGCTTTTTTCGTTGGTTTCTTCTCTTGACAGTCTTCTGAAGCGTCCATGTAGTTGCATTTCTTCCCACTTTTCTTTTCTTGTCGTTTTGTTTCTGCTGTTGGTCCTTCCCAGATTGCCCGTTGGAACGGTATCTCTTGCTGAGCTGAAAAAGAGTTCCATGTTCTGAGTTATGTATTTCTCCAACTCTTTTTTTAGTGTTCCACGCAATCTTCTATACTTACCAGTCTTCTTCCTCCTTCGTATATTTTCATGTAGTCTGCCCGTATCGACTTTTGGATTATGTGCGTTGTGCATAGTCATTAATTTTCTAGTCATCTGGTCAAGCTTCCTGAGTTATTCTTTGGTCCACAATATCTTGTTATTGCTACTGCCCAGGTGTGTATTCCTGTTACTAGATTCCTGCTATATAATTTCGTTTCTAAGTGTTTTTTTTGTTCTCAAATATTCTTTTCCAATCTTCTCTTTCATTTCTGTAGATCTGATAGTGTCTGCTTCCAGATCTCCAAGATATGTGTAGCTATCCTATTCGCCAAGAGCCCTCATTTCCTCTTGGTTGAGAAGTATCCTGGCATCTGTTGTCTCCAGTTGTCCTCGTTTTATTCTTAGTAGTGCACACTTTTCTATTCCGAATTCTATTTGGATGTCCTGATAGAAGATTCTGGTCGTATTTATCAGCTTTTCCAGTACTTTTTTTTGCAAATAGTTTCAGGTCGTCCATGTACATCAGGTGATTTATTATTAGTTCTGTGTCTGTAAACTTGTATCCGACATCACATGTTCTGAGTATGTAGTTGAGTGGCATCATAGCTATTATAAACAGTAGTGGTGATAGGGAGTCTCCTTGGAAAATTCGTCTCTGTATCTTTATCTCAGGATGGTGTTGTCCTCGGACTGTCAGTTCCAGTCTTCATGTATCCATTGCTTTATTAATAAGATTAATTATCCTGTCGGGTATTTTCTATATTTTAAACATTCAATTATCCATGTTTTAGGGATTCTGTCTTAAGCCTTTTAGTAGTCAATCCATGCGATGGATATGTTCTTTTTCTGTTTATTACCTCCTTCAGGATATTTTGATTGATGTATAGCAGGACATGCCTTCCTCTTTTCCCTTTACAGAATCCTTTTTGTTCTTCGGGGAGTAGTTCGCGTTTGTTTAGGGATTGGTAGGTTTGTTCTCTCAGTTGTGCTGTCAGGATTTTCCACATTGTTGGTAAACAGGTTATTATTATTATCATTATTATTATTATAACTAGTAGTAGTAGTAGTATTAATAATTATAATTATTAATAATAATAGCAATAATAATATAATTGGAAGGGCGTGCAATAGCAGAACATTAATTCATTTTTATTTATTAAAATTAGTGTGATTTCAGGCTTATATTGTAGAAATTATTTCCAAGCCTAGGTACAATATTACATAACGAAGGGTGCGTTTTAATAGGAAAAGTTTGAGTGACACCAGATTATATGACAATAACAATATTAATACTAATACCGATCTTAATAGTACCATATGATATGATAGCCCACTCGATTACCTAAAATACGTCACAAGGCTATAACAATACAACAATAATAATACCACTATTAATAATAATCACAATAATATCCAAGAAAGTAAATGCAATATTAATCGATCCTACAATATATATATATATATATATATATATATATATATATATATATATATATATATATATATATATATATATATATATATATAGGTGTGTATGTATGTATGTACATATGGTGTGTACGTGTATATGCATGCCTGTGTATGTGTATGTGCGTAATACGGTCTCTGACCTTGGATGTCTAGTGTCTATTTTCGCATCTTATCTTAGGTCTATTCCCACCCCAATATACTTCTAGTCGCCAGACTGTAGATGTCATTTTCCAAATTACAGGGGCACGGTAAGAACTGGTGATTTTTGACACAACCTGATTTCTTGAGAGACATTGAATACCCTCCCTGCCTACTTTTACAATTTCTATTTATATATATAGCCTCCTCTTCCCGGTCTGTCATAAATTATGTAATTCCCCCCTCCACAAATAATTATAGATTAAATATGCTTCAAATTTCCCCCTCTCTCTAAATATGTATTAAATAGGTGGTCACTCCATCTCTCTCTCTCTAATTATATGTGAATTGTCAAGTGTGAATTCCCCCTTTTTCAGTTTCAAAAATGTAATAATCTGAATTGGATGCTTGAAAATACCACAAGGTTCAAATAAATTATTGCATCGATGATTATGTAATTTCGTGTTACTACATTTTATATATATATATATATATATATATATATATATATATATATATACAGAGAGAGAGAGGGAGGGAGAGATCGAAATAGATAGATAGATAGATAGATAGATAGATAGATAGATAGATAAAATTTGAAAATATTAGACGGATGGACGTATCAGTTTCATTCTCTAACAACTTTTATTTATCAGAAAGGAATTCGATGATAATACAAGCATCACTCAAAAGGAGCAGCTGTCTGTACATTTACAAGAAGCGTACCACGTGCAAAACCTCAGCGTCATCGTTGCTACTGAATTCCCTTAAACAGAGAGCGACATTCGATTAGCCTATACATCTCTAATCAAATGATTGATAGCTCTTTAGAAAATAGAAATAATTCGTCCCATGGCGGACTTGTGGGCAGCGTCAACACGAATCTGCGCTTTGTGACGACGGTGAAAGAAGAATGAAGTGGGCGACGGGACGATGAGGATCTGCTAGCTGTGATATTAAGCGTGTGAAATTCACTAGCATCATTTGGCGAAAACAACGCACCTAATAGAAATAAAGGGTTCGATCTGGCGCAGTAAGTGGCTCTCCAATTCCCTGGCGTAATTCTTAACGCTGGGTGGCTCTGATTGGAACAACGGTCACTTTAAAAGTCCTGCTCATCAAGATGACGGTAGGGGGGGGGTCATTCCGGTTGTTTCATTGGCTGATCTGTTTCACTTCCCAGATTATAATAGCGCCCGTCTCTGTGTCAGTTTCACGCAATGAGGCAATCTCAACACTTCGTTACCGATTCATGCACTGCACGCGAGCAACATCACTCAACAAATAGACGAGGTTTCACACGTTGGTGCACAGGTTCCACTGTGTGGTTAAAAAAATGTGCATAACATCTATATTAAAAGATAGAACATTGAACTTCATAAACGCAACACATATTTTGAATTTTAAAATAGGGGTTTTGAAAAGAAAAATGAAAACATTCGATTACTAACATACAATAATTTTATTCAACAATTCGTATTTATTTACTTTTGTTTAGCATTCATACCTGTTAATTATTTGGTCAACTATTGGAAAATGTATTTTGTTGTGTCATATATAACAATGATTACTTTGCATAGTGAGAGCTTATTTTAAGATTTAAATGTATACTAGACATAAGATTTTTTATATTTTAGTTTCCATATATATTAAGACAATGTGGTGGTGTTTCTATATTTTTATCTTCTGACTCTAATCATTTACATCCCGAAGCTAACATGTATATTTATTTTAATCGTTGCTATTAATATTTACTGTGTGTTTGTATATGAAATTAACTGTTAAACATTTATTGATATGTTGGCGATTATTATTATTATACAATTACATGAGTTTAGTATTAGTATAAACGTTATAAGTATTGATAATACTATTACTGTTACTGTTGAAGTTTTTTTTATTGTGTGTTTTTATTATAGATCACCTTTTATCCATGCAACCATAAAAGTTAAATACTATTCATATTGATAATTATAGATAGATAAAAGCGCAGACGACAAAGTTTCATTTACTATGAATGACAAAAGAAAGAAACATAAAAGAACACGAAATACGATTTTGTTCAACCCGCTTTGCATATAATCAACTGTTCCTAATGATAATTGATAAAAAAATCGCTCAAGTCCATAAGCTGGATATTAACAGGATGCATAAATTATCTCTTGATACACACAAGGCTATATAAATATATATATATATATATATATATATATATATATATATATATATATATATATATGTGTGTGGGGTGTGTGAGTGCGTATATACAGTGAAAGAGGAATATAAAAGTTTAAAGTATACATATGTATATATGTATGTATGTATATATATATATATATATATATATATATATATTTATATAAGGTATCACAAAACGATGTATACACCCCTCGAATCGTTATAACTCGTTCAATGTACTTATTTTGACTTGCAAGCAAGATCGATAAAAGTGTAATAAAGAAAGACTGACAGTAAAATTAACGAAAACATTAAAATTATCTAAAATAATAAAGGTAAATACTACTTGGGGTAATATACAGAATGTTAATACATCAACCCTAATCTTAAACCGAACCCGGTTATAAGTTCGGATTCGGGCAATTTATTGTTGCCAGACGTTTGTAGGTGCAATGTATCACGATATGAAAGCTGTATTAAGCAGAACAGGTTGAGTTAAGATTCGTTCTGAAATAACCTTAAGTAGCCGTTACGTTAAATGAAGCTTGTTTTTCTATAGTTGGGTTACATTTTAGTATCAGTGTCTTTCATGTGTATTCTGACTCTTTTACACTTCTATGAATCTTGTTTGCAAGTCAAAATCAGTAAATTGAACTAATTATATCGATTCAAATGGGGCATACACATTTTCGGCCGCATTGTATCTGTTTATATATATATATATATATATATATATATATATATATATATATATATATGTATAAAGATGAAAAGGAATTAGAAAAGCAAAAGACAGATCTTTTTTCAATTCAATTGCTCAGAGCAAGGTATATTCCGCAAAAAGGCAATTTATTCAAATTACTTTTTTTCCTTAAGCCAGGCTTTTCAAAGATCAAAATCTTATCACCAGAGGAAATCGCCCTGATAGATGAGTTGGGAAAGGCTAAGATTAAAAATTTTAAAAAGTAAAATAAAGATTGTGGGGAAAAACACAAGGCAAAATCATGGCCTTTGCCAACTTATCTATTCTAGCGATTTCCACTGATAAGATTTTGATCTTTGAAAAGCCTGACTTAAGGAAAAAATTAATTTGAATAAATTGCCTTTTTGCGGAATATACCTTGCTCTGAGCAATTGAATTGAAAAAAATCTGTCTTTTGCTTTTTCTAATTCCTATTCATCTTTCTACCTATCTATCTTCTCTATCCTGTATATTGAGCTGTATACTTTTCACAATAAGTTTTAACTTTCCTTAAAGTTCGCTTTCAGTTAACCACTTTATATATATATATATATATATATATATATATATATATATATATATATATATATATATATATATACAACATGCCCCGAAAATGTGTATGATCTATTTGAATCGTTATATGTTCTAATTACTGATTTTTACTTGAATTTTTTGTATATTCATTCAATTCATTTATTTTGCATTGGACACACTTAACATATTTCAACATTAAACATTTTTTTCTCAAATAATATTTCATCTTTTTTCACATTTTCAAACTTTGATACTAGTAATGTTCTTAGAAACTTATCTATATGTATTTCCCTGATGCTAAGAATTCAATTCTCTGAAAAGCCATGATTTTATAGAAAAGTAACTCCCTTGTTTTGAACATCTTTAGATGTAATAGACTTTGTATTTTACAACTTTTTCCCAAACTTTAATATACATATATAATTGCTTCATGTCGTATATTGAGCATCAATTTGTTTTCATGATAGATTCTATTTTAAAGATATACATTACATATGTATCTTGTTGTTGCTTTATATATATATATATATATATATATATATATATAATTATTTATAAATACATATTATTTTCAAATTCTCAAATTTATAAAAATAATGAACTTTATATTCTTTAAAAAATAAATTATTATTATCTATATTAGATCCTATCGTGATAAGGATATGCTCGAGATTTTAGATGAAGCAATGTTAGAGGAAATATTGAAATAATGATAAAAAAGTAAAGTTACATAATTTACATGTTTATGATAATCATCAGGTGTTTAACATAGGTAATAAAATAACATGCGAGAATGACTTTTAATACATGGATTTCCAAAAACTTTACTCTTATCCTCAGTAGAAAAAAACAATAATTTGCTAATTATTTTTAAGTATTAATTTGAAAAAATACAACAGAATTTATAATTATGCTTAAAGCAAACATAGTCAAAGAGAATCTTCAATAATGGACAGAAAGTCATTCAGCAGTTATTGTATCAGTACAGTTGTTTAAAACAATCCGATTAAAGCATGGTATTATGTAGTGAAGTGTAATTAATTCATATTTAATGGATCAAAGGTTATTTTATATTTTATGTTATTCTTTGTTTAAACATCTGATGGTGCTAATAATAAAGTGTTAAGTATTAATCTTTACTTTTGTTGAATTTGTTCAATAATAACAATATATATATACATATGTATATATGTATATATA
The DNA here is from genome assembly GCA_963556195.1 of Sepiola atlantica. Taxonomy (NCBI): domain Eukaryota; kingdom Metazoa; phylum Mollusca; class Cephalopoda; order Sepiida; family Sepiolidae; genus Sepiola; species Sepiola atlantica. The sequence continues at coordinate 132,720,957 of OY744517.1, forward strand.
TATATGTGTATGTATATTTATATACACACACACACACACACATATATATATATATATATATATATATATATATATATATATATATACATGATTTATTTAAAAACTATATGTTATATATTTCAGAAATGTACCGCGGTTTCATCTAGATCGACTGACATTTTATCACTTAAAAGATCGTTTGTGTTCATTCAAATCATCGGTGACTACCAGAATGAAAACAACATGCAGAATGGATTTTAAAATCACCTTTAAATCGGTGTATTTGCTCAAGCCTCTCTTTTAGACGAAGTACCGAGTCAATATGTTCAGACTGCATGTTTGTATGGTCTCGATCGTAATCAAATGTTATGTAGAATTATTTTATTATTGATAACGGATGATGTATGTTTCACTGCTTTAATGGTGTATTTCTGTTATGGGGTAATTGTGTAGTCAACGTTATTGGTAGGTGAATGGGTTATTTCAATTAATAGACAAACACTTTCTACCATTAAATAAGCTTCATGAACTATTTAATAGAATACAGTCAAAACGAGTTTTTTTATTCCTCCGTAGGATCCATTCTAGCCTCAAAATCCACAACTTAACCCCCATGTCCATCTCCTCATTCAGAAGAGAGGATGTTTGTCGCGTAGGAGGGGTTGCCCAATCAGTTCCATAGTGTACACACTCAAATCATATCCGGTGTGGATACCAATAAAGAAAACAATTATATCGGAATGACTCAAATAACTTTCAACAAAGGCTCTATGCTCACAATAACACTTTCAGATATCCATGAAAAGAACACATCACGGTCCATAGCAACTACTATATGGGCACTGAAGAGGTCAAACACTCCCTACAAAAATTACATGGAGCGTAATCGATAAACAAAAGCCTTATAGCCCTACCTCCAGAAATTGTCCACTATGCCCTCTGAAAACTCAAGATCTTATAGGCAATCAATAACCCCTCGATCATCTGTATGAAAATGTAAACTGAGATCTTAAAACCATGATCGCATACAATAAATGTCTACTAACCAAATAAAGTAACAACGAAAATACGTGACTCACTAATAACCTTATGAACTCTATATTATATAAAGATTATATGACCTACCTTCACCCCAAGGCATATCTAATTATTATCAAATTAAGTTTATATATAATATAACAATTTAGCTCCCCCAGATATATTACATGTACCACATCTACATCTCCCTGACCAACTCAATATAGCCTACAGTCACACTCGCTTAACGCCACCTATCATAAATATAACATAAATTATTAGATACTTCATCACATTTTATTTAAAAATATTAAACATGCACAATACATTTATCTCACTAGTTAAATGCCCAGAAACAAAACTATCAAATACCCTTAAATAAAGATAAATTATATATGACCAAGATGTTAACCTATTCGATGAACACATACCCTACGACGGGCTCGTAAAAGTTATTAGATCAAACCAAGATAATTAATTAAAGACAAGAATCCTACATGAATGCATATTACAATGATAGTAAACCCTTTTTGGTATCCCTTTGGTAGCCCACTCACTGATAACGATAACCCTCCTTCAACACCTAACCGCAACATGGCTAATAATCTACAATAATAACACCAACTTTACACTCGACTATGAGACGTCCCGAAATATATCAAACAATAAATAAATAAATATATAAATAATTATAAATCAAATAAAACTGAGAATTAATATAAGTATAACACTTAAACCCCTACTAACAGGAATAAACTCCGTCCAGATCTAATCCATTCCCGGACCAATAAATTGCACCACACAATTACCACTAAATATAAATACACCATTAAAGCAATGAAACATACAACATCTGTTATTAATAATAAAATTATTTAAACA